>OZ012737.1:359096058-359696058 GCA_963859935.3 Lathyrus sativus
GAAGCATGCTACCAATGCGATAAGACGCCTGACCTTGTACTGTGATAGTGGGGGGACCCTTTCCTCCTCAAAAGTTGGTGTCAATTTTCATTTCAGCTGATGTGAAAGCAAACATTGTGTTATGTACCTTGAATTGTCTTAGTAATTTTTGGAATCCACACATTAATTATTATGCAGGAGATGATCAAGCAAAGGTGGATGCTTTTCTAATAAAGGTATAAGGATTTTGCCATTTCAACATCACATATTAAATTTAGGAATGATATAGTGCCTTAACTTTGAAGTTCTTTCTTGGTACCATATATTTTCTCCACAATACTCACATAGATGTACATGATCACATATGTCTGCATAAACTATTTAAAAGTAATATGGCATAAGTTGTTATTACATGTTATTAATAGTCAACATTCATATATGAACATACTTGATTGATAATCTGAGGAACTTCCATAGTCATTGCATTCCATGTTAGAATTTTAATCATCACTTTCAAGTCCAATGCTATTGATGTATGAAGTGGAATTATCATCAAAAGTTAACCCATCGTCATCAAATGTTTGTGAGAAACTCCTTTTATTTGATGGATTATTAATTGTTCTTGGGAAAATATGAGGAATCACAGTTATGGCGGTAAATGTTTCATATAAGTTAATGATGGGTTTGTGACTTTCTCTTGCATTTATTGGTTTCATTTGTCGTGGTACGGAAGATGATGGTTGGGTATGAAAGTTTGAATTATGCATCAAGTTTTTGCATGTAAAGTCTTGAAATAATTTCTTCTATTAGGCGTTGGTGTGTTTGTTTTATCAGTTAAAGGTGTAGTTGGTTGTGAAGAAGATGCTGCTTGGGAAGGCATTGTGTTTTTAGATGCACGAGGTCTATTATTTGGCTGATTTGAAGATGATGACTTTGACTTGATAATGTCATGTCTATGTAACCTTGTTGAGTGTAAAGCAAAGCAGTATCAAAAGTGTTGATAAATGGTGATAAAGAGTGAAAGAGAAAATAGTGATGAAGTAAAGTTTATTTGAATGAATGAGTTTGAAAAATATGTTCAAAGTTATTTTCGTAAAGTAGTTGTAAGCTGAAAAAGTAATGATGATTGGATGTTTAACAATGTTCATGAGATATCATTGGATCGAACTCTAGTTTTTTCGACTGGGATGTTGTCGACAAGGATAACTTTCCGGTTTTGACAGAGAACAAGCACGAAGTCAAAGATGGTTCACATGCTGATGTCTATGTGTTACATATTGTAGTCGAAGTCAGTTTTAATATGTATTGTCAAAATGTTATGTTGAATTGGGCTCTGTGTTAAGGATCCAATTGTTTAGTTAGCTTGTAATGTAAGTTAGTTAGTTAGTTGATAAATAAGCTAGATCTCTTAGGTTGTTGAGAGAGACCAATCGTGTTATTTATTTGTAATCATTTGTAAATCCTAAATGAGAAAGTGAGACCCAATTTGACAACACATATTAGAGTTGACTTCAACTATATTATGTAACACATAGGCATCAGCATGTGAGCCATCTTCGACTTCATGCTTGTCCCCTGTCGAAACCTGAAAGCTATCCCTGTCGACAACATCCTAGTCGACAGAACTAGAGTTCAATCCAATGATCTCACAAATTTTCACCTTAGAACAAACTCTACAATAACAGGGAATATTCTAGCTTCCAAAACTCCACATAATTTAAATAAACATAACAACATAGAGTAGAGTACATAATGTATCTCTCAAACATAATTCGAAATCTCCCTAGTGTTACATTACCAGAGCATGACTCGACCCAACTAAAATAAAGACACAAATCAAGCTACTCCAATAGCTACCTCGCGCTAGAAGAAACTCTACTCCTATGTACCTGAGCAATGTCGTATAAAACCTCATTCTAACAAAAGAGTGAGAATTCACATAATTATTGAAATTATAAGATAATAATTAATCTAAGGCATACAAGCATAATTCAATTATTCTCACACTTCCAAGTTTCATCAACAAATATCACTCAAGTAACCATACCATTCACACGTATATACACACAATCCACAATTTCACCAATTCAACAATTCACATAGATACACATAATCTCATAGCACAAACATATACACAATGAGACTCAATGCAAAACTCAATGCAAGATCCAATGCAACTCATGCCATGTGGTACCAACACTTGTTATTATTTTTCAGTTTTTACATTTAAACCGGTTCCTTTCCCTAGACCAATAACACGCAAAAATACCATTCTCTAAGCTTTCAAACCCCGTTTTAGGTTTGGGTCAAGTCACTAGCTCCCACGGAACTAACAAGCATTGCCTCTTGACACAAATGATGCGTGTGCAAATTAAACAATCATATGCAATTAAGATCATTCCCTAATCTTAAAATTCATGCATATCTTTAATAATTCATCACACTTGAATTACCACACAATTACACATACTTGCACATTTTTATGAATCTTTCACACATAATTCACTTTCAGATGGTATACAACACATTTTAGAATACAACACAATAATCCATTACTATAACATATACACAATTTACTTACCAAACATATTAGATATAAAAATAATAGGAAACCAATTATATTATCTACACTATGTTATAGATCTATTTATTAGTTTTCCAACACTTGAAATAGGGAACAAAACGGACTTACGGATCAAAAGTTATGGCCAAAATCGTCGAAACAAATTTTTTACCAATACACAGCATTGCGTCGACCGCTAGCGACGGATCAGTCGACGCATTGAAGGCAAAAATAAATCCAGAAAAATGCATTCAGTATGTGTTGACCACTGTGACGGATGCATCGACGCAAACAGTGCAGAATGCAGAATTTTCAGTATTTTTCACCGTTAGAGGCCTTCCGGACCTCCGATTTCAATTCCGTAAAAAGGCCCAGTTCTAGAATTCGAAATACTACCATTATATGACAATTATAACAACCCACAACACATATTTAAGGATCCTACCATCATATATCATGTAATCATTAATTTCAAAATCATGAAAATTAGAGATTTTTATCCTAAATATGATCCTACCCATCATACACTATCATACAATCCCAATAATCATATAAAAACCCACCCTTACCTTGGTTTTTGATGATTTCTTGAGCTCTCTCTCTTGGTTCTTCTTCTCCACTCTTCTTTCTCTCTAGCCTTGTTTACCAACTTTCTATTCTAACTCTTTCTCTTCTTCTTAAACTCTCACAATTTCTCAAAACCTAATAATTTCTAATGGACTTACTAACCAATTTCTATTCACACACCCAATTAGGTCCAATTAATTAATCTAGCAAGTCTATATTATTCTACCCAATAGAATATATCAAATAAATTAAATCAATTATTTCAAATATGTCCAATAAATCAATTAATCCAAACAACTAAAATAAATCAAATAATTTATATAAATCTAATAAATCAATTAATTCATATAAATCAAATATTTCATATAAATTCAATAAATCAACTAATTCAAATATATCAAGTAAATCAATTAATTTAAGTAATTCAAATAAATCACATAAATTAGTGTATTCAATTAAGCACAAAATCACACAATTAATCAATTAATTTAATTAAATAAATAATTACTAAAATTGGGGTGTTACACACTTCATACGTTATGTCTGGCCTCGTACATACCATATCATGTAACAGCCCAATTTTGATTAACTAATTAATTTATTTATTGGAATTATTTTAATTAGGGGATAGTGTGATAATATATTAAGTCTACATATTATGCTATTTTATCATTTGGAGAGTTTTGGAAAATTAAGTTGGAAATATTTTGGATATTCTTAATTAATGGTTAAGTGGATAATTTATGGAAAATGATTGGAAAATATATATTATGGAAGAAATAGAATGGAAAGAAATATAAAGAATAGAAAGAGAAAGAAAAGGAGATAAGAGTTGGTAAGAAAAAGAAGAGGAAAGAAGAAGAGAAAGAGGAAAGAAGAAGAGAAAGAGAGGAGAAGAAGAGGAAAGTGGAAATCATCAAGAGCAACTCAAAGCTTCGATTTAAACCAAGGTAAGGGTGAGAAACATTGCTATTTAATCATTGTATGCTATTATGTATGTTGGGTGTGGGTTTTGTGGATGTTTTTCATCACTTTCCATTTTAGGGCAAGTTGGATTAATCGGTAGAATGATGATTTAATCGGTTGAAACTTGGAAATAATGTCGTAGAATAGTCGGGTAACATGAGGGTATGTTGTTTGAGCTGATTTGGAGGATTAAGTGATTGGTTGATGGTGGGATAAAGGGAGAAGACAGAATAGGGTTCTGTTCTGCGCAGGTTCGCTGGCTCTCGCCAGGCGAGTGAAGGCGAAGCCTAGCGACTGCTGGCGAGTAATTATAAGTTAAATCCCAGTGGACTTCGCTGGCGAGTTCGCCAGGCGAAGTTGGATAGCGAAGGTTCGCCCAGCGAAGGTGCTGGCAAATGGTGGCGAATGAAGTCAGTAGCTACTGACTTGGGCTCGCTGGGAAGTCTCGCCAGGCGAAGCCTAGCGAGTGTTCGCTGAGAGAGTTCTCCAGGCGAAGGCCAGGCGAAGGTTCGATGCGAGGGTTCGCCATGCGAATGAAGGCGAATGTGACAACATTTTTCTTTTGCTGTGTTGCTCATGTGGTGATTGTTTGGTTGATTCACATAGGTTAATACCTCTATGATATGAATAAGTATGTGATCCATGGTGATGATATGTGTTGTGGGTAGCCTTTGGGCGTGAATCCTAGAGTTGTGATATGAATGATTAATTGTAATCGGTTAAAATACATGAGAACATAATGATGATTATGTGTGTATTAATTGATGAGTTTGTGAATGTTTGATTGTTGTGTACAATTATGTAATATGTATGCATGAGAACATTGTGGATATATGTGTGCATAACTTATAATTGTATGATTGGTATTGTGATGTGTATACCTTGTATGAGATGGCATGAGATAAAGAATAAACATACTATGAAAAATGTGTTGTGGATGCATATTGTTTATATGCGATGGTATGTTAAAATACATGAAGAATGCATGAGAGCATAACGATGGATATGCGTGCATTGCTTGCTAAATATGATGTTGTATTGAATTGTTGTTGAATATGATGATGATGTGTGAAATGAATACATTGATAAATGTTTGATATATGTTGTATGTGCAATCATGATGAAATTCTCGAAGGGGTGAATTATTCGAATGCATGAGATTAAGATGTCGGTCTTAAGTGCATTTGTTGTGGTTGATTGTACATGCATCATTTAGTCAAGAGGCAATGTCTGTTAGTTTCGTGGAAACTAGTGGCTTGTCCCAAACCTAGAAGTGTGGGTTTGAAGGCTTAGAGGACGGGCCTTTGTGGTTATCGGTCTAGAAGAGTGGACCCGGTTTAATGTAAAAACCGAAAAAAAGATAACGGGTTATCGGTCTAGAAGAGTGGACCCGGTTTAATGTAAAAACCGAAAAAAGATAACGAGAGTCGGTACCGCATTGCATGAGTTGCATTGAGTTGTTGAGTCACATTAATATATGACATATGCATGAAGTGATGCTTATGTGTGAATGATGAGATTATGAAATTGTGAGAGTATGCATATGAATACAATGATGAATGTATGTGTTTTGTCTAATGAACTTGCGAATGCTTAATGGGTATACAATTATGTGATGAGAGATGCATGGGAACATATCGTGGATATGTGTGCATCGTTAATAATAGTGAGAAATGCATGGGAATATATCGTGCATATATGTGCATTGTTTGATGATGTGGTAATAGCATAAATGTCATGGATATATGATGTTGAATTGTGAATATGATGGGTTTTGGATGATTGGGAAATATGTATGAAGGGATATGTTTGGGTATGTTCATATTTGTTTATATTTACAACATGATAAATATGACTATGAGTTGAATTGTGGTGAGAAATAGGGAGTTAATTATATGATACCTACATATACATGATTTTATGCTTTGATTATTATGGTAATATTTCTCACCCTTCTGCTGTTTTATAATGCTCTATGAGGCATTGCAGATTAGGTTGTTGGAGGCCTTTATGAAGTTCTGCTTGTATTTCGAGGTCGCTACGTGTGTATTGGTTTAGTAATTATTTATGGGTCGAGTCATGCTCTGGTCGTGTAACACGGGGATCGATTGCTTATGTTGTAGGATTACATTATGTAACCTAAGTTATGTTTTCATATTTGGAATAATTGAGATGATGAGATGTTGGCCTTAGTGCCTAGAGATGTGGATTTTATATGATGAAAGTAAATGTTCCTTTTAAAGGATTTTCATTAATGAATCCGCTGCTAAATGGAAAGGTGTTTATGAGCATGACATATTGTTTTAATGTGGTGCAAATTTTGTGTGATGCCCTTTTATGGATGCATGTTAACTTTTACTCTGATTATGCATATATTATTTGCGGGGTTTAGAAGGGTGTTACATTAGTGGTATCAGAGCAGGTTGGTCCGTCCGGCCAAGTTGTCTAATGTTATTTGTTCCCTTGTATGCGACATGTGTGTGAAAACACTGTCGATACATGTTGTTGCTTAACCTTGTCTGGAGAAGTGGGAATGATCTAAGTGGGGGAGAAGTTGTGCTTCTCCAAGATGCTGCAGGTGTAGAAGTTGTAGCTCAGTGGGTGGTTAACACTCTTGTGGTTTGGTAAAGATAGTCTATACTCCATCATGATTTTCAGCTGCCTATTGACAAATTGAGGAACTGATCACCCTTAATCTCTTGTTGATAGTAGTTGGAGTTCTGTTGGATGGGATGGACGTGTCTTGCAAGCTTAGGTGGCGTGAGCAGAGAATTGTTTGGAGCTAAGCCAGGTGCTTAAGAAGTGTGTTGATGAGTCGGCACGAGACAGTGAGGAGATGGTTAATTTTGATGGGAATTCGGGGTGCTAATGAAAGTGGGAAGATGGCGGTTTTGCCGACTAATTATATCTGTTTGGACAGTCGAAGGATTAAATTGATTGAGTAGTGTTGAGAATTATGTCTGGTGTGTGTGCTACGACAACAGATTGTGGAGTTGAGTATAAGGGTGGATAATGACTTCTAGTAATTACTAAACGAAATGAGATGTGGAATACATGGTTGGTATAATTGGACCCTTAAGCATTTCAAGAGTTGGAGAGGTATTGGATGACCTTTAAGTGTGGAAGGGTTGTTTCCGTGATTTTGTCGTAACGGAAAACCGTAATTCGGAATGACGCAAGATTAGAAGCGTTGGAAGATATTACAGTGCTCTATGTGATGGGAAAGTAGTGACATGGAATTAAGTATTTATTGGCGAAAAATGTTTGGATGTTATGGTAAGCGCGGAGAGTGCGGTTTGTGTTATCACCATAAGTTCACAGCTGAGTGTCCGTTTGATATAATGATTTTCCACACTTGATTGAGAGAGTCAATGGTTATGTAACCGATGGTGTTTGGATATGTTCGGAGAGTATAGGGGTTCATGTTGAGCGTCGGGAACTTGAGTTATTAGTATTGAGGAGGAGGCAGTGATGTACTACTGTGAAGAAAGTTCAAAGAGTTTTGAGAAAGCTGTCAACAGTTCGTGTATTGGTTTTGCCAAGTCCGACAGGATTGTCGTTGTGTTTTGAGATACTTTGTTGATATAAGCAAGAGATGTGTTAAGTACAACATTAATGAGTTTTGGTTATGATTGAAGGCAATATAAAGTACAGAGAGGGATTATCTGACAAGTAATTTGGAGTGGGTTATTGTTGTGTGTTTGTACCGGAGTTTGGAAGCCTCAATTGTTTAGTTGAGATTTGAGATGGTTACTGACCTTAAGGTATTTGCTTTATTTGAGAGAGAGTCAAATATGAGACAGAGAAGTAATTGGAACTCCTGAAGGAGTATGGTTTTGGTTAAATTACCATTCGAATGAGACCAAGTGGTAGCTAAGGTATCGAATCGGGAATTTTGGTATACACTAATGAAGATGGTAAGGAAGTTAGAACTGATTAAGCAAATTCAGGTATGAGTTCGGCCTGTGAAGAGACTTCTTATGGAGTTGAGCCTTGGATGTTGAGATTGACTTTTGGTATTCTGATGTGGTTTGAGGAAATCGGAATTCTTAGTTGAGCTGATAGATTAATTGAATTAATGGATAAAAGTCAGAGGGCTTATTTTCGGATTAAGGGAAATGGTATTGTGAGATGTCGTGATGAAGTGCGTATTCTGAATAGTGTGAGTTGGATAAGAGTACTCAGGGAGAAGTACATCGAGAAGATGGAGTATCCGTGCAGGTACTAGGAAGATGCGACCGAATTTGAGAAATAGTTTTGGATAGCCATGGATGGAGAAGGAATTGATTGAGTTTGTATATGTTGATTAGACTTGCTGGGAATTGAAGTATGGACATTAGGGATGGTTGGATCTGATACAACTGTTGAGTATTTCGAGTGGGATGGGATAATATTTCCATGGGCTTTGTGCCGGGTTTTCTGATGAATTTGAGGAAGTATGATCCGATTTGGACAGTTAAGAACGAATTAACAAGAGTAACTCGTTGCCTACCAATGAAGATGAATCATTCTGTTAGATGGGAACTCAAGTTTTTCGTTAAGATTATGGGAAAGATTGCGAAAGCGGTTGGGTGCCATGTTGAAGGTGAACTCTGACTAGCGTCCGTGAATGGCATGGACAAACGAAGAAAACTATCCAGTATGAAGAGGACTCGTTGAGAGCTTGTGTGTTGGACCAAGATGGATCTAAGGGTAGTTAATTGTCGTTGATGGAGTTGCCTACAATAACTGTTGCCATTTCGTATCGGAAACAACATCGTATGAAGTTCATTGGGTAAAAGGGTATGACTCCTTTGTGTTGTTGCATGTCCAACGGGAGTGTTGTACTCGGATCAAAGACCGTGCAAGGGACGATGGAAACGATCAAAGAATCCAAGTAAGGCCGTGTTTTGAGAGTTATGGTAGTAGTTGGTGTTGGTCGAGCTTGAAGTCTCGTGAGCACCCTGTGTTTTGTTGATCTGTATCAGAATAGCGCAGCGGAAGCGTGAGGCGGATAGCATGTTAGACTGTTTTACCGCTGTCGCTTGAGAGGATTGCATGAGTTGTTCATATGTCTAAGTTGAAGAGGTACATTGACTCAGGTGGATGGTGTACAAGTGAGAGAGAATTTGACTTCGGAGGCGTGGCTAGTTCTAGTTGTTGATAAGAAACAACTTCGAAGTATAGAGATTCCTTTGGTGGAAGTAGTTATGGGAGAATTGGATTTGGAAGAATTGGAATGCGAGAGTCGTATCCAGAGTTGTTTGGATCAGATAACATTTTCGAGGACGAAAATTCCTAAGTGGGGGAGAGTTGTAACAGCCCAATTTTGATTAACTAATTAATTTATTTATTGGAATTATTTTAATTAGGGGATAGTGTGATAATATATTAAGTCTACATATTATGCTATTTTATCATTTGGAGAGTTTTGGAAAATTAAGTTGGAAATATTTTGGATATTCTTAATTAATGGTTAAGTGGATAATTTATGGAAAATGATTGGAAAATATAGATTATGGAAGAAATAGAATGGAAAGAAATATAAAGAATAGAAAGAGAAAGAAAAGGAGATAAGAGTTGGTAAGAAAAAGAAGAGGAAAGAAGAAGAGAAAGAGGAAAGAAGAAGAGAAAGAGAGGAGAAGAAGAGGAAAGTGGAAATCATCAAGAGAAACTCAAAGCTTCGATTTAAACCAAGGTAAGGGTGAGAAACATTGCTATTTAATCATTGTATGCTATTATGTATGTTGGGTGTGGGTTTTGTGGATGTTTTTCATCACTTTCCATTTTAGGGCAAGTTGGATTAATCGGTAGAATGATGATTTAATCGGTTGAAACTTGGAAATAATGTCGTAGAATAGTCGGGTAACATGAGGGTATGTTGTTTGAGCTGATTTGGAGGATTAAGTGGTTGGTTGATGGTGGGATAAAGGGAGAAGACAGAATAGGGTTCTGTTCTGCGCAGGTTCGCTGGCTCTCGCCAGGCGAGTGAAGGCGAAGCTTCGCCAGGCGAAGCCTAGCGACTGCTGGCGAGTAATTATAAGTTAAATCCTAGTGGACTTCGCTGGCGAGTTCACCAGGCGAAGTTGGATAGCGAAGGTTCGCCCAGCGAAGGTGCTGGCGAATGGTGGCGAATGAAGTCAGTAGCTACTGACTTGGGCTCGCTGGGAAGTCTCGCCAGGCGAAGCCTAGCGAGTGTTCGCTGAGAGAGTTCGCCAGGCGAAGGTTCGCTGCGAGGGTTCGCCAGGCGAATGAAGGCGAATGTGACATCATTTTTCTTTTGCTGTGTTGCTCATGTGGTGATTGTTTGGTTGATTCACATAGGTTAATACCTCTATGATATGAATAAGTATGTGATCCATGGTGATGATATGTGTTGTGGGTAGCCTTTGGGCGTGAATCCTAGAGTTGTGATATGAATGATTAATTGTAATCGGTTAAAATACATGAGAACATAATGATGATTATGTGTGTATTAATTGATGAGTTTGTGAATGTTTGATTGTTGTGTACAATTATGTAATAAGTATGCATGAGAACATTGTGGATATATGTGTGCATAACTTATAATTGTATGATTGGTATTGTGATGTGTATACCTTGTATGAGATGGCATGAGATAAAGAATAAACATACTATGAAAAATGTGTTGTGGATGCATATTGTTTATATGCGATGGTATGTTAAAATACATGAAGAATGCATGAGAGCATAACGATGGATATGCGTGCATTGCTTGCTAAATATGATGTTGTATTGAATTGTTGTTGAATATGATGATGATGTGTGAAATGAATACATTGATAAATGTTTGATATATGTTGTATGTGCAATCATGATGAAATTCTCGAAGGGGTGAAGTATTCGAATGCATGAGATTAAGATGTCGGTCTTAAGTGCATTTGTTGTGGTTGATTGTACATGCATCATTTAGTCAAGAGGCAATGTCTGTTAGTTTCGTGGAAACTAGTGGCTTGTCCCAAACCTAGAAGTGTGGGTTTGAAGGCTTAGAGGACGGGCCTTTGTGGTTATCGGTCTAGAAGAGTGGACCCGGTTTAATGTAAAAACCGAAAAAAAGATAACGGGTTATCGGTCTAGAAGAGTGGACCCGGTTTAATGTAAAAACCGAAAAAAGATAACGAGAGTCGGTACCGCATTGCATGAGTTGCATTGAGTTGTTGAGTCACATTAATATATGACATATGCATGAAGTGATGCTTATGTGTGAATGATGAGATTGTGAAATTGTGAGAGTATGCATATGAATACAATGATGAATGTATGTGTATTGTCTAATGAACTTGCGAATGCTTAATGGGTATACAATTATGTGATGAGAGATGCATGGGAACATATCGTGGATATGTGTGCATCGTTAATAATAGTGAGAAATGCATGGGAATATATCGTGGATATATGTGCATTGTTTTATGATGTGGTAATAGCATAAATGTCATGGATATATGAAGTTGAATTGTGAATATGATGGGTTTTGGATGATTGGGAAATATGTATGAAGGGATATGTTTGGGTATGTTCATATTTGTTTATATTTACAACATGATAAATATGACTATGAGTTGAATTGTGGTGAGAAATAGGGAGTTAATTATATGATACCTACATATACATGATTTTATGCTTTGATTATTATGGTAATATTTCTCACCCTTCTGCTGTTTTATAATGCTCTATGAGGCATTGCAGATTAGGTTGCTGGAGGCCTTTATGAAGTTCTGCTTGTAGTTCGAGGTCGCTACGTGTGTAGTGGTTTAGTAATTATTTATGGGTCGAGTCATGCTCTGGTCGTGTAACACGGGGATCGATTGCTTATGTTGTAGGATTACATTATGTAACCTAAGTTATGTTTTCATATTTGGAATAATTGAGATGATGAGATGTTGGCCTTAGTGCCTAGAGATGTGGATTTTATATGATGAAAGTAAATGTTCCTTTTAAAGGATTTTCATTAATGAATCCGCTGCTAAATGGAAAGGTGTTTATGAGCATGACAGATTGTTTTAATGTGGTGCAAGTTTTGTGTGATGCCCTTTTATGGATGCATGTTAACTTTTACTCTGATTATGCATATATTATTTGCGGGGTTTATAAGGGTGTTACATATCACACATCAAAAAAGCTACTATACTAGCATATGTCATTCTACTCATTTAGATTCTTTCAGCTTCAGTACTCGGACTTTGAGTAGTACTAAGCTTAAACTGAGGATTTATCAAAGTCACAACAGGCTTTGAATTTGACATACCAAACTTGCAAGAACCTTCCGTAGGTATGTTTCTTTAGATAAGCATAACTTTAACTGCTTTCTATCTCTCTAGATGTCAATCCCAAGAATCCTAGTGGCAGCTCCCAGATTCTTCATTCCGAACTCCTTACTGAGTTTAGCCTTTACCGCCACTACATCCTCGACACTGTTGCTAGCTATGAGGATATCATCCACATAGAGTAAAAAAAACAACAAGTGAGTTTCCAGGTCAAAATCTAAAGTAAACACAGTGATAAAATTGGCTCATAGTGAAACCAATGTGTGCCATGAACTTGTCGAATCTCCTGTTCCACTATCGAGGGGATTGTTTCAGGCCATACAAAGACCTATTCAGCTTGCACATATAATATTCCTTATCCTTTTCTATATACCCTTCACGTTGTCGCATCAGGATCATTTCATCGAGATCACCATATAGGAAGGCTATCTTCACATCCATTTGTTCAAGTTCTAGGTTGAACTTCGCCACCATGGGAAACAATATTCTAATAGATCTATGCTTTACAACAGGTGAGAACACATCATTTAAGTTGACATCTTCTTTCTGACTGAACCCCCTAGCAACCAACCTTTCCTTAAAGTGTTTCGACATCACTCCTTCCATTCCTTCCTTGGCCTTGCAAATCCACTTACATCTGAATAACCAGAATCTTGCAGGTTCCTCAATTAGCTCACAAGTGTTATTATCATGAAGTGATTTCATCTCGTCATCCATGGATTTTCGCCATTCAGTCTAATTTTGACTCCTCATAGCTTCCTTGTAGTTTCTAGGTTCTTCCTCAAGTACCTCACTTGCAGAGATTAAGGAAAAATCTATAAGATCTGCATAACCAAGTCTCTGAGGTGGCTTGATGACTCTTCTCGGCCTATCTCTTGCCAGTAGGTAGTCATCGATAGTTTAATCAGTCTCTTCAGCATCTTGCTCTTCTTCTTCGACTTCATCTGGGTTATGCACTTCAACATCACTACAAAAATCTTTTTATGTCCCAACTTCTCTTCAGAGAATTCTGCACTTCGACCAACATCACCAGTTGTCTTGAACGCCATTTCGACTTCATTGAAAACTACATCACGACTTGTGATACATCTTCTGTGACCTTGTTCTAGGCACCACAGCCTATAACCTTTGACTCCCTCATGATATCCAAGGAACATGCATCTCAGAGCTCTAGGTTCAACCTTGTCTTTCCTAATGTGAGCATAGGCTAAACAACCAAATACTCTCAATTTGATGAGATCTAGTGGTTGACTCGACCAAACTTCTTCAGGTGATAATTCTTGTTTGGAGTCATATTCCAAGTACATCATGAATCCATAATCCACTCTTTGCAAGAGTTACTGCTCGACATCACAAGGACATCAGATGATTCATAATCATCTTACACAATAGCTGCATTGCCATTGTTCTTACCTTCATGATTATTCAGGCACTTAGGACACACCTTTCTTGTGTGACCCTCCTTCTTACAGTGATAACACTTAATACTAAAAATATAACTACCATAAGACTTCTGCTAAGTTTTTCCTTTCTTCTCAAACCTACCATCTCTCTTCGAGTATTTCCCCTTCACGGACAACCCTTCGCCAACTGACGATGATGGTTTCTGCTCATTTCTTTCGTTTAAATCCTTCAAATACAAGGTTGCTTAAACTTCTTCAAAGGTCAGGGACTCTCTTCCATACAATATGGTTTCTTTAAAGTAAGCATACAACTTAGGTAAAGAACACAACAATAACAATGCTTGATCTTCGTCACTGATGGTAACATAAATATTTTTAAGATCAAGAATCAGCTTACTGAACGTATTCAGCTGCTTCGTCAATGCTTTATATTCATCCATCTTGAATGAATACAAAGCTTGCTTTAAGTACACACTATTCACCAAGGACTTTGCCATATACAATCCTTCGATTTTCATCCAAACACCAGCTATCGTCTTCTCCTTCGAAAACTTCCTGAGAACCTTATCACCAAGACTCAGAATAATTGTACTGTAGGCTTTCTCGATCATCATTGTCTTATCCTTCTCTGTCAATTCATCATCCATGGCATCTCCTCCCTTTAACTCTTATAGAAAACCCTATTGAACAAGAAGGGATCACATCTTTAAGCTCCATAAACCAAAATCATTAACTCCGGTGAACTTCTCATTTTCAAACTTTGTTGACGGCATCTTCTCCATGCTCACTACACCAATTTGTTATGACAAACGATACTAATTACCAAATGTAATTGAATTAAAGAGAGGAGATTGAGTGAAGACTTCTTCCTCTCCGAGTATTGGGATGCTCACTTTAGAGTGTGTGGTTTTGATACTCGTTTTTCAATATAAAAAGAGTTAGTATATGAGATGACGTAATGAATGTATAAGATGCCCAAGATGAAAATCAACACATGAATATCAAAGGTGAATCATAAGATCAAATGGAAAATAAGCCCAATCATGAATGAAATATACATAAAGCATCAAGATGAGCTCATACGGATAATAAGGTTGACACAAGTATTCACACAAGATGAACTTAAAGGAAGTATACATGAAACATGAGAGGAAAGGAGATCCCAAACTAGGGTTTGGAGGGAAGAAATACCTTAATGTTATCATGCTAGCATAAACAACCGACTATCTTTGATTTAATATGATTAATTAAATCAATTAAATTGAATCAAAGATTTTCTATGGGAATATGTGAAACAAACAGCAAGTTAACAATATCACAAGATCACGAGAACTCAAATAATCAACCAAGAATTAAGGCATCATTATCAAGCATCATTTCTCACAATTACAAATTCCAAAGAATGTAAATAATGTGCAAAATCAACCAAATAATATCAAATAATTTAAATCAACTCCCAAACATAAAAAAAAATTCAATCAAAATGAAAGGAAATTAAATTTCATGCAATTTGAAAAAATGAAAATCTAAAAAATCAATTGAAATGCAAAAGTTAGGAATATATGAAAATATGAGATGCAATAGTAAGGTAGGGGTCTAGATAGCAATAAAATAGGCCCAAGGGCGCTAAGGCCCAGGTCCACTCAAGAACATAAAATAAAAATGATGAATCCCTCATACTCGATCAGATCCGTTAGATATTATCAACGACTTACAACGCGTTGCACATGATCCATTAGATCTAAACTCCTTGACTAATAAACATGATACACGACCCAAATTACACAAGTCTACGCTGGAGCTAAGTCACATGTATCATATAATGTCCAAAACCAAATTCACTTAAATAAAAAGAAACTACCGCTGCCATCAAGGGTATTTTGGCATGGAAATAAATGCAATCTTCAAAAAAAGACAAAAACCAATGCCCTAGCCATGGATAACGCACAAGCTCAACTTTATCTTCTTCATTTATGTAAATTTAGAAGCTCTACAACATGTAAGGAAAATGCCATATGACACCATTTTCTAAAACAAAATTTCACAAGGATCTCGAAAACGCGACTAGTTTTTTGCTTATATGTGTAGCACCCCAAAATTTTCCCATTCCTTTTCTTATGTCTTGGCTTATGTTTCATATGATATTGCATTGAAATTAGTACATAGCATTGGTTCTAGACAGGGGATCAAAGTATTTGGTTCAATACTCAAGGAAAGAGCTTCATCTTCAAAGCTCAAGCAAGGGTTCATTCATAACCTTGTGATGTTATCAAGTTAGAAGGTCTATATCATCATCAAGACATGTCACAACCACTTGAGTCAAGGATTCAAGCACTGACCACCTCCTCCTATCTTGTGGGCAACTGGATTAGGGTTTTGTTTCAAAAGGCATTTGTGGTTAGTTCTTTCGGAAAGACGTGAGTTTATGGCTCCATACACATCTTAAGGGTTCTCTACATGAATTATGTTTCATCAAAATTCATGGTAAGAGCTTCAATCAATGGAAAGAGCGCTTGGGTTTCATCTGATTAACAAAAGTCAACTGTGACTCCATAAGGTCAAAGTCTTGGTTTTCAAGGTCAACCAAGGGCATTCTATATGTTCTCATGTGTTTGGAATAAGAAAAGTCAAGAGGATCATAGAATCAAGAGGTTTCCAAATTAGGGTTTTTAGAGGTTTCTATGTTTAAAATCCCTTCTCTTAGCACCTAACTTCCATGACAAGTTTCATTATGATACAAGCTCCATCTCATTTTTCATCAAAAATGAGATTTGTTCATTATTCTGCAAGCTCTCTTTTGAGTAGAAAAACTCCCCCATTGGATTTACACATCTCCGGTTATGATGTCTTCAAGTTGGTGTTTCAAAGTTGAAAGGATTTAAAAGCACCTAAGGGCAAACCACTTCTAAGACAAATTTCACATGGATCCAAGCTTTTCCTAAACCTTCTTCAAACACAAGAGTTCTTATTCATCCTCCAAGCTTTCAAAAAGTTTAAGAACTCATCATTCACATATGTAGAACTCCAGTTATGGTTCTTTTGAGTAAATTCCATTTTCGGATGACTTAATGTTGGTTATCAAGTTCAAAGCCAAAGTTCACGAACTTTAAAGCTTCAAATCAAGTTACCTACAACATGAAACTTGTACCTCAAGGTCTTTCCTTCACCATGATCTCAAATTCCATGTCATTTGATGTTTTATGATGCATGTTAGGGAATGGTGAACAAGCATACATGATTATGTGACATGTTTTGGGTTTTCTTGCTTTTCAAGTCACAATTATGAACATTTTTGTCTCTCTTTTGTACCATATCATCATAATCACATGACCACACCAAATTTACCCAAAATAAGCAAATATTCTTTCATATTTTCAAGCATTTTCAAATCTTTTACACCATATATAAAAAATCACCAAATCATCACACAAGATCATTTCCTTTCCTCCAAAACCTTGTTATTTATTTCACCACCCTCCTTGGTACAAATTTTAAAATCACTATGAAACTTTATTTTTTTTGGAAAGTTTGTGAAACAACTCATACACACATTACGGGCCTTCAAAAACCATCCCAACCCACTCTATTTAACTCCATGCAAAACCTAGACGTGGGATGGGATTCATTTGGCTGCAGAAGAAGCTTGAAGTAACTTAAAACTCTCAAATATTCTCTCACTTTGAATATGAAATTTTCTTGAGGTTTACTTCCATCCTTTGCTTGATTCTTACTCAATGAAGCACAAGGAGTTCATTAGAGGGTTTTCTTTGAGGTTTAGAAGCATTTTGAAAGACCAGCGGAGTTACTCTGTTTAGGTAAACTTTCTCATCATGAATCTCATTTTAGACACAAATATAGGTTCATGTTGGTTGCATCTGAAGCCCTACCTTATGTTGGAAATGTTTTAATTCTTGGTGTGCTTGTTTAAGAAACTTACAGTTTGTGCATCAACACTTCGTGCTCTTGTTTCATCATGTTAGAGAGAGCTTCTTGAAAAATCATGGCCATATTCGTGTTCTGCTTGATTTCCTCTTCAAAATGATGTAGTAGGTTTGCATTTTTATGGCATTTTACAGTCTTCTCTGGCGAGGCTGACTGGAGAAGACGGCCAGAGTAGGGTTCCGGAATCCCACGTGTGTGCTGATGTGTTTGTCGATGTGTCTGTTTGACCTGCGTGCGTGGCTGTGGACTTTGTAAGGTGGCTGATGACATGTTTAAGTGAAACGGTGCGTTTCACTTATTTTCTAATTTTCATGATTTAATTGGGTTGGGCTTAGTCCTTTGTGCTATCCACACACACCTGATTTTTGCCCACGCGAGCAAAATAACTATTTTCAGTTCAATGGCTCTTTGCTTATCTCACCCACTCCCTTTATTTCTTTCTTTTTTATTTTATTTTCATTCCTTTTTCTTTTTATTTTATTTTTAACACCTAAAATCATTTTAAAAATCCCCAAAAATATGTTTCCCTTTGCTTAATATGTTGAGATATTTTTTACATTTATTTATTTCCATTTATTTATTTTATTTTCATTTTATTTCCATTTATTTAACTATTTTATTTTTAATTTAATTTAAGAATGGTTTGAATGTTTACCCTTAGATTAGGGTTTGATCTTTTGATACTTTTGCCATGCCTTTTTGACCCAATATTTATTTATAAAGGTTGTTTTGATATTTTAGTGTGTTGCTTTGGATAGTTTCTCATTTCTTTTTGTGGAGCCTCGTCGTATGCTCGATTCTTATACTATGCTTGCCTTGATGAATTGATTTGATGATGCATTTATGCAATTCCTTTTGAGATATTTTACATATTTGTTCTTAATGGATATAGCTTGGGTTTGGGCCCCTAATTGGAATTTATTTGGTCATTTTTCTATTTTTGGATGATGTATTAAGTTAATGTTGTTTTGACCATGATATTGTGCATGTCTTGACCTAGTTTCTTGAATGATCCATTTGATGCTTGATAACTTTTGTGTTGAATTTTTTAGGGTTCTGACCTTCATGTTTAGTGTTTCATTGTATTATCACTTTGTCTCATTTACTCACATGATCATTTGTTTCTCTTATGGATAGCTTGAGGATTGCTTACCTAACCTTTTGTGCATGAACTTGAGTTTGATTCTTCTTGAGTTTGGATGATGTTTTGGATATGAATATGATATGGATCATTTGAGTATGCTTTTGACCTTGATGTTGTGGTATGTATAACTTTACCATTTGTGCTTTGTGCCACTCTTGTATACTTGTATTTCCTTGAAGATGATCATGGTTAATGTTTAACTAGTCTTGATGCATACTTTGAGCTTGATTTTTGGGACTTCTTTTTGTGATCTACGTGTTAATGTTTGGATTGATATACATGTTAATGTTGCTACCGATTTGGTTTCATACCCTAATCTCACATGTTTGATCATTTGAAGTGTGTCTTGAATGAGCTAGTAGTTAATATTGGTTTGTAAAATGATGTGATGTATGCTTGACACTCTTGTGTTTATTTTCTAATCTTTTAATGGATTTGAACATGATATGATAATTCTATTTCCATAATTTTTTTCTCACTTCATTTGGCCTTATCTATCTTTGTTTGATGATTGATAATGCTTCTTGTTAGACTTTAAGTAATTTGTGGGTGTGTGGGCACTTTGTTTTGCCATTTAGTTTTGATTTTAAATCTTTGGGTTTGGCTTGACATGTGAATATTTTCTTGTTGTTTTGACATGATGTTAATGTTTACCTTGTGTGATTGAGATTTTTGTTTGCTTGATCCTTTTTGGGTTTGAACTTTCATGTTTGTTCATAATGTTGCATCTTCTTCATTCTTCATCTTTCTTCTTCATCTTTCTTATCTTCTTGAGACTTGTTTAAGTTTTAATCATGTTTTCATTTATGATTTATTAGTATGGTGTTTACTTGTGCTTGCTCACATAATCCTTTAGGATTCCTAGTTCCTTTGCATGATAACAATTAGGATAGTCCCTCTTTGACCTTAACTTTAGGTCCATGATTTGTATGATAACATTAGGTAGACTTTCTTTTCATCCTAACTTTATGACCATTTTGTATGATAACGTTAGGGTTTCAGTTCCCTTTAGTGATTTATTTTTTAGTCTTTTCTTCTCATATCAAACAAATCTAAGACACTTAATAAAGAATAATGAACATTGTGCTCCACAAGCCTTAAGTATATGGGAAATGATGAGTGCAGGGTTTCTCCTCACTTGTCTAGAGTGTTTAGTGTAATCCCATTGGGCGATATGCGACGCATTCGCTCCTATATCATAGTCTTTAGCGCAACGTGAATCTCAAACAAATTCAATTCACTTCTCTAAAAATTTTAAATCAAATTAAAACCTTTTTATCCTTCAGGATTATGTTTCAAAATCATTTTTCATAAAAGAGTACGTTATTTTTCTGTTCTACCGCAAACAGGCATCGACCTAACTGCTGGAATGGGAACTTAGTGTCACTCATAAAAATCACTTAACCAAATAGTGGTTTAGTTACCCGAACTATGCTTGCTCTAATTTCTCATACTAGATGAGGACACGTAGGCACAAGATAGTGATGTCTTGGCGAGCAACCTTCCCCCCTTAACCCGTAATTTTCTGAACTACGTTGACTCTAACTTTCCCATTGCGTAAGGGAATATGTAGGCAAAGGGCGGGAATGTCCTATCGAGTTTCCTTTATCTTTTCCCGTTGCCTTTTAGCAGTAGCTTTTAGATAACTCACCATTTGATTTGACAACAAGCATGGATCCCGTTGAGTACAACAGAGGTGAGGGGTGCTAATACCTTCCCCTTGCGTAACCGACTCCTAAATCTAAGATTTAGTTGTGATGACCTTGTCTTCTCCTTTCTTTTACGTTTTCTTTGACCGCTTCCTTTCCCTCTCTTTGTGATAAATAACATTCGGTGGTGACTCTTCTATTTATTTCTGCCAGTCTTTTTTGCAGCTGTGATAGTTGGCGACTCTGTTGGGGACTCTGGTTCCCTACGCGGGTCAATCTTAGAGCTTGTCTGTTTTATATCTTTGGGCGTGTATATTTGTACATAAGTATGTTGTATGTGTATATTTACTATTGTATATTATTACATTTGCATTTTACTTTTTTGCACTTTATCATTGTTATCATATTCTGTTGTTTTGCTGTTGGGTGGGTTGTTCCATGAGAGATAAGCCCAATACCCAGGCTTGAGTACACACCTAGGATTAGTGTGGATAGTAGTGTGGACTTGTGTGGCATCTTGACACGCAAGAGTTCACACGAAATTCGCGTCCAGACGAGGTTTTCTTTGAAGAAATCTTATCCCGTGAATCTTGGACAGTTGAGGGAATGTTGGATTAGAAAGCTAACAAATCTGGAGACCGTTTATTGGGAAGTCAGTTGAGGCCTCCTTGATTGACCATGATGCTAAACCAGAAATGGTGAACGTATCATCGTTTTTCAACCTAAGAGTCCTTGATACTGATAACCTACATAGGATGTCGTACCTTTAAAGACTAGAACCTGCATGTGAGAGGGATGGGTTTTGCAGGAAACTTTGACCTTCAACCAACCCGATTTTCTGTTTTTCTTGTCAGAGTGGACTTTTAACCTTGGATATTATGGTTTTCTGTCACATCAGAGTTTTGGATTTCTGGGTTTTCTTATTATAGTGGAGCTCTGGTTTTGTTCAGTCAATAACACAACAACATTGGATATTTTGATCCCCCTGTTTGCATTTGCATAATCATCCTGCATATTAACATTGCATGTGTGAGTGTGCTCTCAAGTTCTCGTCTTTCCTTTGATTCTAGTGATCTAGCCTGCTATTGAGATGGAGGCTAAAAGGAAGAAGATCATCATATATAAGTTTCCATTGTCGGAGTTAGGACCTTTATTTGGTCTGATTGCTATGGTGACGGTGGCGTTCTTGGAGACTTCATAAAGGATTATAGGAGAATTTTGAGTCTTTTCCGTAAGTTCACGAACTATGAGCAAGGAGCCATTCAGTTTTATGACCCTCCACTATACCGCTTCACTTTTCCAGACTATGTATTGGTTCCTACTTTGGAGGAGTTTTCTTTTATTTTGGGGGTTCCAGTTCTAGATGAAGTTCCATTCTTTCATTCAGAGGAGGAGCTTGATCTTGAGAAGTTTGCTAATGTTTTTTATTTGAGCAAGTCTGAGTTGATTGATGACCTAGTATGCAGAAACAGAGTTTTTGGCTTTACCCTATCTTTTTTGGTGGGTAAAGCCCAGAAATATGCCAAAGAGGGGTGTTGGATGGTTTTTAGCGCTATTCTGGCTTTGTGTATATATCGTATTATACTATTCCCCAATATACTAGACTTCATTGATATGGAAGCCTTTTGTATGTTCGTTTCCAAGAATCTTGTACCCTCTCTCCTAGGAGAATTATACCATTCAGTGCACTATAAAAATGAAAAGAAAGGAAAGAATGTTTCTTGTTGTACACCGCTTTTTCACAAGTTGTTTATAGATCACCTCCCTCATTCCAGAGCTTTTGTTGATACGAGGATTACGTCTAAATGGTCTAAGAGACTCATGGGTTTGACAACTAACGACATTGTCTGGTTTAATAGAGATATGCTTGGTAGGGAGATTATCTTCAGTTGTGGTAGCTTCCCCAACGTACCTCTGATGGAGAGAAAAGGGGGAGTCAATTATAACCCTTCTCTCGCTGTTAGAAAATTTGGGTATGCTTTGAGAGGACCCCCAAAGGAGGAAAAAGTGCAGGAATCTCTGTACTTTACTGGCGTAGATGATCCAGACATGTTGGCAAGAGTTATGGAAGCATGGGGAAAAGTTCACAAAAAGGGGAAGCTCTCCTTGGGTAAGGGTGACTGCAAAACTTATGATCCTTACATAGAATGGTTTCACAAGAGGGTTGAGAAAATATTGTTTTCTTTCCCTGTGGAAGAATCCTTGTATCCTTTGATAGTTAAGGAGCCTACAACGGTTGATATCCTGAGATACAATAAGCTTTAGGCAGAGAAAGAAAAGCTGCATAAAGAAAGCGAAGAATTGAAAAAGGAGATCAACCAGTTGATGCATGACAAGAACGAGGTTGTCTACTTGACTAAGGTGAAGACAGAAGCCTTGATCAAGATGGAAAAGGAGTTTCCTATGGAGATCCAGATATGAGGGCGAGTTGGTCAGGATTTGAAGAGTACTGGTAGCATTCTGAAGCACAAAAAGAAGGATTTAGACAGAGCTTATCTGGAGATATCCAAATTCAATGATCAGTGGAATACTACAGTAACTGCCAACAAAATAGAGAGGATGAGCTTTACAACCAAATTAACAAGTTGAAGACGCAACTCAGAATCAAAGAAAGAGAAGTTTTAGCAGAGTCACCCCGAAGATGTACAAGTGAGCAAAGAATGCGAGAAACTTTATCAACTTTTGAAGAACTCAAGGTTAAGGCAAAATTGAAGAAACCTAAGCTTGAAGACGTCTTTGGTGATAAAGCGTGGGAGGAATATAGTCAGGATTTGAAAGATGTCAATCATAAAAGAGACTTCCTCATCCAAGAACTATTTAAAGGCCGGAGCATCCAGACACAAAGAAGTGGCTCGAGGAAGCCCAGACTTGGCACAAAGACCATAGTGATTGAGGAAGCCTATTTTCAATGATAATATATCTCATTAGTTTCTTTTCCTTTCTTGTATTTTGACCATTACCAGACTTGTTGGATGAGGTCACAAGCACTTATATTCAGTTGTATTTCCCATTTGTGGATTATGTATGCTAACTTCTTATTCTCATTCTTTTTATGAGCAAGGCTTTTGGTTTTTCCATCTGTCTCTACCATTATCTTATTTCTGAAACACATATACATGTTTTCATTTTGCATTATCATATTCATTCTCATAACAGGTTTTCCCGGAGGCTTCACTCTTATCTCTACTTGGTTTTCTGTATCAGTTGATAGGATTGTGGAATCAGGTTTTCACAGATACTCTACTCGAGGAAATCAACAAAGAGTTATGATCAAGTTCAGAACGCGCTTCAGGAATTTAGAGAACGCATGACCCAATTCATGGAAATGATGCAGAACATGGCCAAAGGACATAAATAGTTGAGGACTCTGGTCCAACTACTGATAGCACGGGTTAATGAAGACTATATTCGACATGGAGGATCTGCTGCTTTTCCTCCACCTGTTGGTGGAAATATTCCACAAGGAAATGGTATTCCTACAGTTGTTAAACCTCCGGGAGGAGATCCTCATGGTGGAGTTCAGATAGGTGGTGTTGGAGGTAGTGTGTGTGGTACATGGGGCTGCTGGTCCCCAATGGGAGAAAGATAATCAGGATGGCATCTTTTTAACGAGGGATATGGATTTTGGCCTCCCGTCATAGGCTAACAAAAGATTCAAGTTAATTAAGGAAAAGATGACAGCCTATGAGAGCCAAAATTCATTGGGTCTCGATATGTCGGATCTGGGTCTAGTTCCATGGGTTAGAATTCCCCTTAAGTTCAAGGTACCAGATTTTGACAAGTACAAAGGGACAACCTGTCCTAGAGTACATATCCGGGTGTATTTCAGAAATATGTCTGCATACAGATGATGAGAAGTTGTTAATGCATTTTTCCAAGATAGTTTGTCAGGGTCGTCATTGGAATGGTATATGGGGTTAGAGAGAACCCGCATTAGAAGCTGGAGGGAATTGGCGAAGGCTTTCGTTTTCCATTATTAGTATAACAGTGATCTGGCACCAAACAGGGTGCAACTACAAAATTTATCACAGAGAAATAACAAACGTTTTAAGGAGTACGCTCAGAGGTTGCGCGAGTTGGCAACTAGAGTACAACCTCCGATGATGGAGCAGGAGTTGATCGATATGTTCATGGCTACATTGCCCGGAACATATTATGAGAAGCTAGTAGGTTGTATGTCGGGAAGTTTTTCGGACCTGGTTATGGCAGGAGAAAGAGTGGAAAATGGTATAAAGACCAGGAAAATACAAAGTGGAGGAGGATACTCATCTTGAGGAATGAAGTTGTATAATGGAAATCCTAAGAAGAGGGAGGGAGACTCAAGTTCTATATCTTCCTATAAAGGTAAGGGCCGAGCACAACCGCATTATCAACAACAAGTTGCTACTGTAGCCATCCCGGTTACACCTCAGCAACAAGCCAATGCTCCTCATGCTTACGCTAGTTGACAAAGAATGACTAACAAACAATTTGAAACCCCCCTTTTGCCATATTCTCAACTATTACAACATTTGCTTCAATTACAACTTATTCAAAAGAGGACCTTGACACCTCTCACTGGTGCACCTCCTCTGAGATATGACGCAAATGCAAGGTGTGAGTTTCACTCAGGAGCTCCTGGACATCACATTGACAATTGTAAAGCATTCAAGCACAAAGTCCAATATTTTCTTGATTTGAAGGCCATCAATTTCACTAATGAAGGCCTAAATGTGAACCAGAACCCGATGCCAAATCATGGGGTTGCCAGGATGAATGTTGTAAATGAGGGGGAGAGGTTAAATTTGATAATGGATGTTGAAGAGCTGAAGACACCTTTAAGTTTTGTGAAGGAAAGGTTGTTGAAAGAAGGAGTTTTCCAGGATGTTCAGTTGATTGTTCAGAGTGCGCTTTGCAACCACAGGGTTGTAGTTTCTTGAAAAAAGTATTCAGATTTTGATTAATGATGGCAGTTTGCAATTTGACAGAGCTGTTGGGGAGGACATCGGCGAAAAGATAAGTAATGATGGGAGAGAAATTGCCACATTTTGAATCCCTAACCGGACAATTAACATTTCAGCGCCTGCTAGGTTAGCGTCTGTGATCATTACCGCTTCAAAACTCGTGTCATACGAAAGCACTAAATCCATCCCATGGAACTATGGGGTAGAGGTATTCTGTAAAGGGCAGAAACAAGAGTTGACTAGTTCATCATATGCTAATTCAAATGTTGAAAACATAGTGGGTGCAGGTGGTTTCACTTGAAGCAGAAGAGCATTTTCCCCACCAAAGGCTAACACTGACAAGGTTGACAAGGGAAAAGGGAAGGTAGTAGTTGAGGAGAGTACGCAGATGTCGCACCTTGAAAAGTCACATAGATAATTCGAACATACGACCCTCGCGCTAAAGGCGCGGAATGAGGTTCGACAGAATTGCCGCCGAAATTTATTTATCCCAATGATATGGGAAAGGAAAATATCGAGAAAAACTTTTAAACAAAAGGACAGGAACACAGTCATCACAACCAATGTTCTGGGTCCAGGAGTCGGTTACGCGAGGGGAAGGTATTAGCATCCTTCACGTCCGTTGTACTCAATGGGAACCTCTTAGTATAATTTGTGATGGGAATTATCTAAGCTTGCTTGTTTTCTTCTCAATTATAAATGTGAACTGGTAAGGTAAAAGGATAACGAGGCTAAGAGAAAATGGGTGGTTATAAGGTAGGGTGCTCGCCAAGGATTGGGGCCCTTGTGCTTACGTATGCTCATTCAGACGAGAATGAGAAATTAGAGTTGTCGTAGTTCGATTATGGGAAAAGGTTATAGTGAAATAGAAGATGGATAGAAGGTAACTCACCAAGATTATCACAGTCTTATGCCTACGTATCTTACATTCAGACGAGAATGAAGAATCAGAGCGTCCGTAGTTCGTGGAGACAACCACGAAAAGAGAGGGGTTGAAGTGTTGAAGTTTGATTGATTCTGGTTTGAAAACAAAAGATTGAATGACGAACCACCCAAGGGGCGTGCCCTGAGAGCTATCACTCAAGAATTCAAAGAATGCGAGATTCCAAAAACTCAGTTCTTTCGGGAGTTGATTAGAAAGGTTTCGAGAAAAGGTGAATATTTTGAAATCGAAAAATTGAATGAACAACAACCCAAGAGGCGTGCCTCGAGAGCTAATCATTCGAAGATTCAAGGAATGATAGACTCTAAAAATCTCCTTCTTTCGTAAGTTGATTACGAAAATGTTTAGGTAAAGATTAGGTGTTTTAAGATGAAAGGTTGAATGAACGATACCCAAAGCGTGCGCCTTAAGAGCCATTCATTCAAAGATTCAAGGAGTGCTAGACTCCAAGAATCTTATTCTTTTGAAATTTGTTTAAGAAAATAGTTTAAAAATGATAGAATCGAATTGGTTGACAAAAAGAGGTTAATGGCGAGGCAAAAGGCGCTCGACTTATGAATTTGAATAAAATACCGCTTGATGTTGAATCAAGGGTTTAATTGTATTTGCGTGCAAAGAAATTGAAAAGAGGTTGATGAAAATGGCTCGACGATGAGTCGAGCGTTTGGTTGAAACGAGGTGAGAATCGATACCAGTCCCTAGGGGTGCTCCTAATAACGGAACCATAATAAAATGTGTGAGTGTGTACAATAGGTTGATGGCGAATGCTTACGAGCAATCGACTTACAGAGGGTGTTTGAAAATGGCTTGATGACGAATCTAGAATTAATTTGAAAATGGTTTAGTTTATGCTAGTCCCTGAGGGTATTCCTAGAAGATAAACCACAATCAAAGAAAATACGAATCTATACATCGAAATGGGAGAGGGGTACATGTAAGTTACACGAGATTGCACGATAAATGGGTTCATTGTAAGGTAGCCCAAGAGGAAGTCATGTGTGTGCGAAGTGTCCTAAACTATGCCTTGAGAAAGAATCGGACAAAAGCTCCAAGTTAAGGTTTCTGATAAAGTCTAATAATCCGTTGCTCGAAAAAGTAACCAACAGTTCACCAATTTAGGCTTTTATAGTTTCGATAGTTGGTATTGTGTTTTCGAAAAGTGTGAATGAGATATGAACAATCTGAATATGATATGAATATGAACAGTGTGAATAATATGGCAAGATATATAACAATATAATCAAGATAATATCCACAATAGTATGATCAAAATAATATTAACAAGTACATGAACAAGATAATATAATCAAGATATATTGACTGAAAATAAAACAATAGTATATTGACGAAAAGTAAAGTTGTTAGTTGATGTGAATTGAATCGGGACAAAATATAGCGCTAAACCTTCGTAGCTCGATCTATGACGAAGATCAAGCTATAAGAGGTCGTGCAAGTTGATATCCGTGGTAAAAACACGATGGAGAAATGATATTGAGAATCATTTTCCAATGTAATCGTGTCACACAGACGAAAAAGGCGAGGGTCTCATCTTAATCACAAACTTGTGTTAATTAATTGAAAGTAATCTATCACGATTCCAGAGTATAGAAAATGATCTCAATGATCATTTTCTACAGATTTGAAATAATAAAGTTTAAACAACCTCAATAAATTAACATTCATGAATAGAAAGACTTCATCGATCGAAAATGAAAATAAAAATAGAAATGAAAAGATGGAAAAGAAGATAAAATTGGTCTCATCTTAATCAAGATTAATCGATAATCTATGATATTAGACTTTTATTTACCAATAATAAAAATAGAAAAACCATAATGAAAATCAAAAGAAAATGAGAAATAAAAAAAATAATCTTTAAGATAAAGAGAATAAAATATAAAGGTAGTTAAAAAATTACTTAACATTTTAAAAAAAAAGATTATTGAAATAAAAACCAAAAAGGAAAAGGGATGTGATTGTGAAAAATCTACTATGGGCCCATGAGCCCAAAAACCTTCGCAACAAGAAGCAGTTCAGCTCGACCAAGCTGCAGACCAACCTCATCATCAATTTTTTTAATAAAAAACTTACATTAAAACAAGGAGGTAAAAAAGAACACGGTCAAAATCAAATTCAACTTTTCAGTATTTTAATAAACCCATAAAAAGAAGAACAATAGAAGAACTCAGAAGGCACTCTTTTTCATCATTTTGCAGCAAGAAAGAAAACAATATCATGAAATCTACGGATCTAGATAACACGAAATCAAAATGAAATAAACAAAGTCAAAGCTACTCGTGTCGTCACGATTTCGGAACCAACCTTCTTCGTGTGTGAATCTGTTTCTCTCGGTCTCTCGCTCTTTTTTTTTTTTTTTTCAGATTTGTGTTGTTTTGCCCTAGTTCGTGAGTTTTTGCTTCAGATTCTTTAAATCTCACTCTCCTTCTCAATTTCTGTTTTAATCTTTTCCTCTTTATTTCGCTCTTTCGGTTTGATTTTCATTCTTGTCCATTTGTGGTTCAACGAATTTATGATGTGCTTGTTATCATTGGTGGTGAAGATTTGTGGGTTAGGGATGGAAGAAGGTAGTGTGGGATTGAGGTTGCAGCGTGAGTTTCGCTCCCAGGATTTCTGAATGAGGTAAGAAGCGGTTGCATTTATAGTGTGAATGAAGTTGTGACGTGAAAATTGTTTTTGGGTCATTTTAGAATTCGTACGTCGTTTTGATGAGGTTTTGCCTTGTAGTGCATTGTGTGTATTTCATATGTGCTTTGGACCTGTTTGGTTGTGAGGTTTGTACAAGTTATGTGCGTTCAAGTTTGTGACGTCAAGGTTTGTTTTTGGACATACTTGGCTTCAAGTGGGGTCGGTTATATTATGCGTTATGTATGGTTTTTTTGCGGTATATGGCCGTTGTCGTTGCGCAAATAATGGTTGCAGGGTGCGCATTGAAAGTGCGTTGGATATGTGTAGAAAATTTGGGAATTTGGTGCAACTTTGGCTTGATGTGGAGCTGTTGTTTTACGTATGTGAACCAAGGTATTGCAGATCTTTTGGTTGCACATAAAGCAAGACGGTGGCTAAATGGGGATGACTCTGAAGCTTGGAACAACCTTGATCACATGATTCTGAAGCTTGGACGAGGCCTGGCATGGTAGTTAAGATCAAAGAAGAAGTTCAAAAGTAGTTGGACGTTGGTTTTCTTGCTGTCACCAATTATCCTCCGTGGGTCGCTAATATTGTTACTGTGCCTAAGAAAGATTGAAAGGTCAGGATGTGTGTTGATTACAGAGATCTAAATAGAGCGAGCCCGAAAGTTGATTTCCTGCTCCCCATATTGACGTGTTGGTTGATAACACCGTTCAATATTCTATGTTTTCCTTCATGGATGGCTTCTCTGGGTATAACCAAATCAAAATGGCCCCAAAGGACATGGAGAAAACTACCTTCATAACATCGTGGGGGACTTTTTTCTATAAAGTGATGCCTTTTGGATTTAAAAATGTCGGGGAAACTTATTAGCGGGCAATGGTGATTCTCTTTCATGATATTATTCATCAAGAGATTGAAGTATATGTTGATGACATGATTGTGAAGTCACAAACGGAGGAAGGACATCTGGTCAATCTTCTGAAATTGTTTGAAAGACTAAGGAAATTTAAGATGATTTTGAATCCTAATAAATGCACATTTGGAGTGAGATCTGGGAAGCTACTAGGTTTCATTGTCAGTGAGAAGGGTATTGAAGTAGATCCTGCAAATATCAAAGCTATTCAAGAAATGCTCAAACCAATAATGGAGAAAAAGGTTCATGTTTTCCTGGGGAGATTGAACTACATTGCAAGGTTTATTTCTCACCTTACAGCCACTTGCGAGCCTATATTCAAATTGCTGAGGAAAGATCAAGCATTTGTTTGGAATGAAAATTTCTAGAAGGCTTTTGAGAAGATAAAAGAGTATTTGAAGGAACCTTCGATACTAATGCCTCCAGTTGCAGGAAGACCTCTGATTATGTATTTAACGGTTCTGGAGAATTCAATGGGGTGTGTACTCGATCAACATGAAGAGACAGGTAGGAAAGAACATGTTATTTACTACCTGAGTAAGAAATTCACCAATTGCGAGTCGAGATACTAAATGCTAGAGAAAACATATTGTGCACTTGCTTGGGCAGCCAAACGCCTAAGGCAATACATGTTAAACCACACAACCTTATTGATATCAAAGATGGATCCGGTTAAATATGTATTTGAGAAGCAAGCACTCTTCAGAAGGATCGCCAGATGTCAGATGGTTCTGACAGAATATGATATCCAATATGTCTCCCAAAAAACCATTAAGGGAATTTTCTTGTCAGAATATCTTGTTGAGCAGCCAATTGAGGATTATTAGGTAATGAATTTTGAATTTCTAGATGAAGATATTATGCTTCTGAAGATGAAGGACTGCGATGAGCCTTTGCCTAACGAGGGTCCTGAGATTGGATCTCAATAGAAGTTGGTTGTCGACAATGCTGTTAAATCATATGGCAACGGAATCGGGGCAATCATTACAACTCCTCATGGTTCTCATATACTGTTCACCGCCCAATTAACGTTTGCTTGCACCAATAGTGAAGCTGAATATGAAGTGTGCATTATGGGTTTAGAAGAGGCCATTGATCTAAGGATCAAGAATCTAGATGTATATGGTGATTCAGCGCTAGTCATCAATCAAATCAAAAGAGAGTGGGAAACTCATCAAGCCAACTTGGTGCCATACAAGAACTATGCAAGAAGATTGCTGCCTTTCTTTGACAGAATTGAGTTTCATCATGTACCTAGGGCTGAAAATCAGATGGCAGACGCCTTGGCAATGTTATCGTCAATGTATAAAGTAAATTTCTGGAATGAAGCTCCAGCAATAACCATCATGCATCTTGACAGACCTGCCTTTGTATTTGCAGTTGAAAAAGCGTCAGTTGGAGAGCCCTGGTATTTTGACATCAGACATTTTCTCATGACTCAAGAGTATCCACCTGGGGTATCAAGCAAAGACAAGAAGACTTTGAGGAGGCTTTCAGGTATCTTCTACTTAAACAAGGATGATGTGTTGTATAGAAGAAACTTTGACATGGTCTTGCTGCGTTGTGTTGATGAGCACGAAGCAGGCTTGTTAGTGGAAGAGGTTCACAAGGGTTCCTTTAGTACTCACGCCGGTAGACATGCAATGGCTAGAAAATTTCTAAAAGCTGGATACTATTGGATGACTATGGAATCTGATTGTTTCAAATACGCCAGAAAATTCCATAAATTCCAAATTTATGCTAACAAGGTGCATGTGCCACCTAACCCTCTGAACATGTTGACATCTCCTTGGCCCTTTGCAATGTGGGGAATCGATATGATTGGAAAGATAGAGCCGACTGCTTCCAATGGGCATCACATTATTTTAGTTGCCATCGACTACTTTACGAAGTGGGTAGAGGCAGCTTCCTTTGCTAAGGTCAGCAGGAAAGTGGTTGCTCATTTCATAAAGAAGGACATCATTTGCCGTAATGGAACACCAGAGTGAATTATTACTGATTATGGTTCTAATTTTATCAGCAAGATGATGAAGGAACTGTGCCAGAGTTTCAAAATAGAACACCACAATTCTTTTCCATACCGTCCGAAGATGAATGGCTTTGTTGAGGCAACAAACAAGAACATCAATAAGATTGTACAAAAGATGGTGGTGACCTATAAGGACTGGCACGTGATTTTGTCCTTTGCTCTATACGGTTATCATACTTCGGTGCGTACATCAACCAGGGCAACTCCTTTCTCACTAGTATATGGTACGAAAGAAGTCCTACCATTGGAAGTTAAGATTCCTTCTTTGAGGATATTGGCCGATGTGAAACTCGAAGAAGTTGAATGGGTGCAAACCAGGTTGAATCAGCCGAGTCTTATTGGTGAAAAGAGATTGGAAACCATTGCTCATGGTCGATTTTGCCAGAGCAGAATGAAGAAGGATTTTGATCAGAAGGTGCGTCCTTGGTACTTCGAGACATGTGACCTGGTTTTGAAAAAGATCCTTCCTCCTCAAACAGTCATAGGGGAAAATGGACTCAAAACTATAAAGGTCCATATGTGGTAAGAAAGGTTTTCTCTAGTGGAGCCTTATTACTATATATTATGGATGGTGAAGACTTTATGTCCCCTGTGAATGCAGGCGTATTCAAAAAATATTTTGCTTAAAATAGACCCGCTGGACAGAAAAAGAAAAGTCCAAGAAAAAAATGTGACATCCCAGCGAACCATAAAAGGAAAAGGTTCGGGAAAAAATTAGGGATAAAAGAAAAATTATAAACCCGCAAAGTTGAAAACCTGAAAAGGCGACTTTGGTTAAAATGGGTATCCCGGTGGATTGAAAATCCGCAAGGGCGATCCAGAAAAAAGTTATGGATTTAAAAGCAAACGGCTGCAGTCTGAGTTCGATCTGTAAATTCATTTTGATATATGAAGATCCTGATGGATAAGAATCTGTCCAGTCAGTCTTTTCAGAAGGCGGAGCATTGGTGAACATTGAAGACATACGGGCTACAACTGAATCGATACATGGTGGTTACTTGTTTCCACATTGCCGACATTTGTATATTTCTTGTTGTACTTTTTGCACAATTACCTCTTTTTAGGAATTGCATCCAATTGTAACTTGCCTATTTACAGGCCATTTTGATCAATAAAGTATTATTCACTCAAAACACATTTCTTTTTTGTTTTTACTTTTACTATTTTATTTGCGAAAAAGTCCAATATTTTTTATAAACATTACATGTGAAAACATTGGGGCTTTACAGAGCATATTGAAAACAATGATTTTTCTTGAACGATAGGTGTCATGAATAGTAACCAAGGTGGCCATTTTGCATACATATAACATCCTATTATGTATTGTTTGTTTGTAGGATGGCATGATTCTCTCCCCAGAAGAACTTTCTCCCCGACAGTGAAGTTCCAACAATATCAGTAGTGCATGGTGAACCATTCCTCCCCCAACAAGAGTTCATGGTTTTGTGTTCCCCAGCCAGTTGAATTTATGCTCCCAGGCATCTATCCCATATCAGAGACTTTGTCTCCCCATAGAGTACTGTTGTCAGATCAGAAGTATCTCACCAGCAATGATGTGTACTTATCCTCAGCAGGGTAAGATTGAGATTATTCCATAGCAGCAAAGTAAAGTCATTGTTATTCCCCGACAGGATCTATGTCATTGATTTCTCTCCCCAAGCAAAAATTGGTGTTGGTTCCCTCGACGAGTAAATCAACGATGATTTATATCCTCAACAAAGTCCAATGGTCATTGGCATTCTTCAAGACCAGATTTTTGGGATGATCTCCTAAGAAACATTATTCTTAACTCCCAGCAGAGTGGAATTTTCAACAGAGGTTATATTTGGGAAGATTGTTCATTGGGTCTTCCTTAGTAGAGTTTATTTGCTGATCTCCTCAGCACTTTTTGGTGGTGTTCTTTTGCATATCATTTGCATTGCATCCTCCCAAACACGTAGCATTTCCATTTCATATGGAGTATTACGCCAAATTCAAACATATGCATCCGAAGCATAAGCCAAGTTTGATACCTTTGTTGCCATACATCTCTCCAGCAGATAACGACATAATTCATGGGACTTTGTGGTACTTTACCTCCAAAAAAAATATTTGATAGATGTTTTCATCTTACTTTTACTCTCCGGAAGAGATTTTTTTTAAACTTCTCTTTCCCCCAACGGAGTATTCTTTTCAGGTTGTAAGTTGTTTGATTCTACTTCCTGTATATCCAGTTTATCCCAACTTTTGGTTGGTATCTTTTCAAGGATGTTATCCCAACTTTTGGTTGGTAGTCCATTGTTTCTTGGATGTTATCCCAACTTTTGGTTGGTAGTCCGTTATTTCTTGGATGTTATCCCAACTTTTGGCTGGTAATCATCTATTGTTTCCTCTACGGAGTTGTTATCCCAACTTTTGGTTGGTAGTCTTCGTGGTGGTATGTTCGCCTTCGGTCGACGTTCCGGTGATTCCAACTTTTGGTTGGTAGCCTTTGGTTCTTTGTTGACAATTCCAACTTTTGGTTGGTAGTCTTCCTTTCCGGTGATTCCAACTTTTGGTTGGTAGCCTTTATTTCTTTGTGGACGATCCCAACTTTTGGTTGGTAGTGTTCCTTTCTGGTGATTCCAACTTTTGGTTGGTAGTTTTTATATCTTTGTTGACGATTCCAACTTTTGGTTGGTAGTCTTCATTTTTTATGATCCCAACTTTTGGTTGGTAGCCTTTACTTTTGTATGGATAATCCTAAATCTTAGTTGGTAGTCTTCATTTTCTGCGTGTTTGCCTACGGTCGGCGTTCCGGCAATCCTAACTTTTGGTTACCAGCCTTTCATTCCAGCTTGTGGTTGGTATTTCTCATTGACAACCCCAACTTTTAGTTGGTAGTTTCATTGTTTGTGTATTCGCCTTCGGTCGGCGTCTGGGTGATCTTAACTTTTGGTTAGTAGCCTATTTTTCACAATTTGTGGTTGTTAATCTCTCTGGTGATCCTAAATTTTGGTTAGTTAGCCATTATTATCTTCTTAATCAGTTACCCGTTGCCATCCCAACTTTTGGTTGGTATCTTGTGTCCTTCGATTATCCCAACTTTTGGCTGGTACCCGTTACTTTTGAGTCCACCTTTGGCTGGCAATCACTTCATTATGTACATCCCCGCAAATTGCAAATTTATGGGTTCTTTTAGTATTCAATCGCCTTTTACCTTGAATGTTGGAAAGCAGTCGCTTTTCATTCCTTCAGGTCCAAGTTGTATGAATAGGGGAAGCTGTAGAACCCCAAAATTTTGCCATACCTTTTCTTATATCTTGGCTTATGTTTCACATCATTTTGCATTGACATTAGTACATAGCATTGGTTCTAGACAAGGGATCAAAGTATTTGGTTCAACACTCAAGGAAAGAGCTTCATCTTCAAAGCTCAAGCAAGGGTTCATTAATAACCTTGTGATGTTATCAAGTCACAAGGTATTCATCATCATCAAGACATGTCACAACCACTTGAGTCAAGGATTCAAGCATTGACCACCTCCTCCTATCTTGTGGGCAACTGGATTAGGGTTTTGTTTCAAAAGGCATATGTGGCTAGTTCTTTCGGAAAGACATGATTCTCTGGCTCCATACACATCTTAACGGTTCTCTACATGAATTATTTTTCATCACAAGTCATGGTAAGAGCTTCAATCAATGGAAAGAGTGCTAGGGTTTCATCTGATTAAGAAAAGTAAACTGTGACTCCATAAGGTCAAAGTCTTGTTTTTCAAGGTCAACCAAGGGTATGCTATGTGTTCTCAAGTGTTCTCATATGTTTGGAATAAAAAAAGTAAAGAGGATCATATAATCAATAGGTTTCCAAATTAGGGTTTTTAGAGGTTTCTAAGTTTAAAATCCCTTCTCTTAGTACCTAACTTCCATGACAAGTTTCATCATGATACAAGCTCCATATCATTTTTCACCAAACATGAGATTTGTTCCTTATTCTCCAAGCTCTCTTTTGAGTAGAAAAATTGTCCCATTGGATTTAAACATCCCAGGTTATGATGTCTTCAAGATGGTGTTTCAAAGTTGAAAGGATTTAAAGGCACCCAAGGGCAAACCACTTCTAAGACAAATTTCACATAGATCCAAGCTTTTCTTCAACTTTCTACAAACACACGTGTTCTTCTTCATCCTCCAAGCTTTCCTAAAAGATCAAGAACTAATCATTATCATATTTAGAATTCAAGTTATGGTCCTTTTTGTAAGAGCACAGATTGTGTCTTAGTAATATCTCTATGTTTTGATGATAACATTAATGATAATTTGTATACAAGAATTATACTCTCTAAATTTGTTCTAAACTGTTTTCTACAGGCACAAAAGATTTTAATCTTAAAGAGCAAATTTGATGTGAACAATGAATTCTGAATGGCTCAAGAGCATCTGAAGATTAGAAGAATCTGAAGTATAAGAGCTTAGTTATCAAGATTCTGAAGATACAACACGCTGCATGTATTATCAAGAATCTGAATAAGAGAAGACTCTGAGTGAAGAGACTCTGAATGAGAGAAGACTCTGATCTGAGTGAAGACTCTGATCTAAGAGCATGTTACGCTTCAAGCACACAGCTGCACCAGACTCTGATTCATCAACATCTGAAGAACATATTAGGCTCTGAAGTTTCCAGAAGGTTCTGAAGACTGAAGACTCTGATATTGATTGTTGATCTGAATTATTTGAAGAAGAATATTTTAATATATCCGTTGGAATATGCCAGCAAATCTTTCCTTAATTGGGATAGACAAAATTCTCTGCAAGAATATTATTCCTCTGGTACATTCCTTATATGGTATAATCACAGCTCAGCAGACAATTGCTACACCCACTATTTGTGTGCCGTCTCTCTGCTGTAATAGTACAAAGGACAGTACTATTTTGATATTGGAAATATTTTCTCTAACGGTAAAATATTCTCTCCAATATTCAAGTGGCTATATAAAGGACATCATAGCTCATTCTTCAAGTGCAAAAATTACAACAATATTGACAAGAACTCTCTCACGCTAAAAGCTTTCATATTCTTCACTGTTCATACATTGTTCTAAACTTAGAGAAATAACACAGTTGTGTTTATAGCTTTCATAGAAGCAATTCTTACTCTTTCATTGTATTACATTAATTTGTAAAGAAAGTTTTCCTTAAGAGGATCTAGGTTAGATCAGTAGCTCTTAAGAAGACTAAGAACAGTTGTTCTTAGGTGTGCTATTTGTAATCAGTTGATTTGAATAGTGGATTAAGTCCTTGTTGAGAAAGGAAAATCACTCTTGAAAAGGGTGGACTGGAGTAGTTGAGTTCAACGAACCAGGATAAAAATACTTGTGTTTTTATCTTTGATTATTTTCTGTCATACTTATTCAACCCCCCCTTCTAAGTATTTTCTCACCTTCAGTTGGCATCAGAGCTCCGGTTCTGAGTGTGCATTCGCTTAACCGTGACAGATAAAGATCCAGTGAGAAAAATACTCTGTTATTTATTTGGTTGCTAATATGGGTGATATTCCTACATCAAGCAACAAATATGAAGGAGACAGAATCAGCACCAAACCTCCAATGTTTGATGGAGAAAAATTTGATTATTGGAAGGATAGACTTGAAAGTTTTTTCTTGGGGTATGATGCTGATCTCTGGGATTTAGTCATTGATGGGTATGAACATCCTACTAAGGATGGCAAAAAGATTGATAGAAAATCAATGACTGAGGAGCAGAAGAAAGAATTCAAGAATCATCACAAAGCCAGAACCATACTTCTGAATGCAATCTCGCATACAGAGTATGAGAAAATTACCAACAGAGAAACTGCTCATGATATGTTTGAGTCTCTCAAAATGACTCATGAGGGAAATTCTCAGGTGAAAGAAACAAAGGCTCTGGCGCTGATACAGAAGTATGAAGCGTTCAAAATGGAAGAATCTGAGAACATTGAGACTATGTTTTCCAGATTTCAGATTCTAACAGCTGGGTTGAAAGTTCTGGACAAGGGCTACTCAACATCTGATCATGTCAAGAAGATCATCAGAAGTCTTCCTACCAAATGGAGACCTATGGTGACTGCATTGAAGCTGGCCAAGGATCTGAACAAAATCTCATTAGAAGAACTCATCAGTTCTTTGAGAAGTCATGAGATTGAGCTGGAGGAAGATGAACCCCAGAAGAAAGATAAAGGTAAATCCTTAGCTTTTAAATCTAACAAATCTGTTAAAGCCTTGCAGGTTAATGAAGAAAGCTCTGAGGAATCTTCTTCTGAAGAAGAAGATGAACTATCAATGCTGTCCAGAAGGATCAACAAACTCTGGAAGCACAAAGGGAAGAAGTTCAACAACTTCAGAAGATCTGATCAAAAGAAAGAATCTTCTGGACACAGAAGATCTGGCAAGAAAGAGATCACTTGTTTTGAATGTAAAGAACCTGGACACTACAAGAGTGAATGTCCCAAACTTCAAAAGGAAAAACCCAAAAGGAAGTTTGACAAAAAGAAAAAGGTTTTGATGGCTACATGGGATGACTCAGATGAATCTGAATCATCTTCTGAATCTGAGGAAGAATGTGCAAATGTTGCGCTAATGGCCAACACAGATGATCAAGATGAAGGAACGTCATCATCTGAATCTGAGTCAGAATCAGACTCTGACTCTGAAGAGGTATTTTCTGAACTCTCCAGAGCTGAACTTGTTGAAAGTTTATCTGACATGATGGAAAGCTACAGCAAGATTAAACTCAAATACAAGAAGCTGAAAAGCAATCTTGAATCTGAGATTAATCTTCTGAGAACAGAACTTGTTGAGCAGAAAGAAATAAATTTAAAACTCAAAAATGATTTAGAAACAACTCAACAAGAATCTGATACTGAAACAGAGTCTAGTGAAAATATTTTAGAAAAATATGACTCCAGTTTTAGAAGATTTCTCACTAAAAGCATAGACAGAAGCAAAATGGCTTCTATGATCTATGGTGTTAGTGGGAACAACAGAAGAGGCATTGGATGTGAATCCTCCTCTGGAAGCAATCCAAAGTCTGTTGATAAACTCTTCATCAAGAAGACTCCTCTGTATTCTCATTTCAAGTTTGGTCATCTGAATGATATTAAACATACAAGCTCTGAAAAGAGTACTTATGTGTTTAAGCCAAGGGTTAGCCAGAATAAACACTATGTTGAAAAACAGAAGTTTAGGCAAAACCGCAGAACATCTAACCCCAAAGGACCCAAAAAGATCTGGGTACCTAAAAGCAAAATAATACCTGTTGCAGATATCCTTAGCAGCAAAATCCAGACACCAATCATGGTACCTGGACTCTGGATGCTCACGACATATGACGGGCGAAAGGTCTATGTTCCAAAGCCTGGAACTTAGATCTGGAGGAGACGTGAAATTTGGAGGGAACCAGAGGGGCAAGATCATTGGCTCTGGTACGATAGGTAATGGTAACCTACCCTCTATTTCTAATGTTCTGTTAGTTGAAGGATTGAAACATAATCTATTGTCCATAAGTCAATTAAGTGACAATGGTTATGATATCATCTTTAATCAAAAATGTTGCAAAGCTGTTTGTCAAAAGAATGGCTCAACCTTATTCAGTGGAAAGAGGAAAAACAACATTTACAAAATTAACCTTTCAGAACTTAAAGTTCAAAATGTAAAATGCCTTTTATCTGTGAATGATGAGCAATGGGTCTGGCATAGAAGATTGGGACATATTAATATGAGACGTATATCTCAGATTAATAAACTCAATCTGGTCAGAGGACTCCCTAATCTGAAGTTCAATTCAGATGCTCTGTGTGGCGCATGTCAAAAGGGTAAATTTTCAAAATCCCATTTTAAACCAAAAAATGTTGTTTCCACCTCTAGACCATTGGAATTACTTCACATTGATCTGTTTGGACCAGTGAAAACTGCATCCATCAGAGGCAAGAAGTATGGGTTAGTCATTGTAGATGACTACAGCAGATGGACATGGGTAAAGTTTCTAAAACACAAGGATGAGTCTCATTCTGTGTTCATTGACTTCTGCAATCAAGTCCAGACTGAAAAAGAATGCAAAATTATTAAAGTCAGAAGTGATCATGGTGGCGAATTTGAAAACAAATATTTTGAAAAATATTTTTCTGAAAAGGGAATTGCACATGATTTCTCCTGTCCTAGAACTCCACAACAAAATGGAGTTGTAGAGAGGAAAAATAGAACATTGCAAGAAATGGCCAGAACCATGATCAACGAGACAAATCTGGCAAAACATTTTTGGGCAGAAGCAATAAATACAGCATGTTATATTCAGAACAGAGTGTCTGTAAGACCTCTTCTGGAAAAGACTCCCTATGAATTGTGGAGAAACAGAAAGCCCAACATTGCTTATTTTCATCCATTTGGATGTATTTGTTATATGCTTAACACTAAAGATCATCTAAACAAGTTTGATTCCAAAGCACAGAAGTGTTTCATGCTTGGTTATTCTGAACGCTCTAAAGGCTACAGAGTATTCAATACTGAAACACAGATTGTGGAAGAATCTATTCATGTTAGATTTGATGATAAGCTTGGTTCTGAAAAGCCAAAGCAAGTTGAAAGTTTTGCAGATAGAGAAGTTATTCTCACAGACTCTGAAGGCTCAGAGGCAAACAAGACTAAAGACAAAGACTCTGAAGAAAATCCAGATGCTACACCTTTAACTTCCCAACTTGACAATCTGCATATTTCTGAAAGACCAACAGTCAGAGGATCTTCTTCCAGAATGAAAGCTTCTCATCCAGAGGATGTGATAATTGGAAAGAAAGATGATCCAATAAGGACAAGAGCATTTCTCAGAACTTCTGAATCTTCCTTCTGTGGCTTAGTGTCAATTATAGAACCTTCATCTGTTGATGAGGCTCTGGAAGATAATGAATGGATTTTAGCTATGCAAGAGGAGCTGAATCAATTCACAAGGAATGAAGTCTGGGATCTGGTTCCAAGACCTAAAGGTTTCAATGTTATTGGAACAAAATGGGTTTTCAGAAATAAACTGAATGAAAAAGGAGAAGTTGAAAGGAACAAAGCAAGACTGGTTGCTCAAGGCTACAGTCAACAAGAAGGCATAGACTACACAGAAACATATGCTCCTGTTGCAAGGTTAGAGTCTATACGCTTGCTTATTTCATTTGCTGCACAACATAACATCACTCTTTATCAGATGGATGTTAAAAGTGCTTTTCTTAATGGAATTATAGAAGAGGAAGTGTATGTCCACCAACCTCCTGGTTTTGAAAATGAAAATTTTCCAGATCATGTTTACAAACTAAAAAAATCTCTTTATGGACTAAAACAAGCTCCCAGAGCTTGGTATGAGAGGTTGAGTAATTTTCTTCTGAAGAAGGATTTCATCAGAGGAAAAGTGGATACCACACTATTTTGTAAAACCATTAAGAAAGATTTGTTGATTTGTCAAATTTATGTAGATGATATTATTTTTGGATCAACAAATATTATGCTTGGAAAGGAGTTTGCTAAATGTATGCAGGAAGAATTTGAGATGAGCATGATGGGAGAACTGAAATTCTTTCTGGGAATCCAAGTAAATCAGACTCCAGAGTGCACCTACATACATCAGACGAAGTATGTTAAAGAGCTTCTGAAGAAGTTTAACATGCTGGATAGCAAAATGGCAAAGACTCCAATGCATCCTACAAGCACTCTAGGTAAGGAAGAGGTAAGTAAGAAGGTAGATCAGAAACTCTACAGAGGTATGATAGGATCTCTTCTTTATTTGACTGCTTCTAGACCAGACATTCTGTTTAGTGTTTGTTTATGTGCTAGATTCCAATCAGATCCTAGAGAATCACACTTAACTGCTGTTAAGAGGATTCTAAGGTATCTGAAAGGTACTGCTAATGTTGGTTTGTGTTACAGAAGATCTGACAAATATTCACTAGTTGGATTCTGTGATGCTGACTATGCTGGAGATAGAGTTGAGCGCAAAAGTACTTCTGGAAGCTGTCAGTTTCTTGGAAGTCATCTGATCTCATGGTACAGCAAGAAGCAACCAACAATTGCACTATCAACCACAGAGGCAGAATACATTGCTGCTGCTGGGTGTTCCACTCAGATGCTCTGGATGAAGAGTCAACTAGAAGATTATCAAATCTATGAGAGTAATCTTTCTATCTTCTGTGACAATACTTCAGCTATATGTTTATCCAAAAATCCAATTTTACACTCTAAGGCTAAACATATAGAGATTAAACATCACTTCATCAGAGACTATGTTCAGAAGGGTGTAATAAATTTAGCCTTTGTTGATACAGATCATCAATGGGCAGATATTTTCACAAAACCCCTTGCTGAAGATAGGTTTAAGTTTATTCTGAAAAATATTTGTATGGATTTTTGTCCAGAGTAATATTTCTCAGAGTCTACTTCTCAGATGCTAAGTGTTTAACACTCTGAAGTATTTCATCTGTTTTGCTTGTTTAATTTATCTGTAATTTATTTTTGTGTGAAACTCTGTACTGACCATCTCAGAGGATCTGAAAGTTGAAAACGTTTCATTTCTTAAGAGTTACAGAATCACATGCAAAGCAAACACGTGTCACTCAGAATCTGAAAAGATGGAGTACACCTACTGACTATGACGTTTAAGGTATTGCTTTGAAAATCTCAATCTGTCTTGATTTTCCCCCAAATGTCATATCATAATTAAAAATGATTACTTTTCATTAAATGCAAACGTGCGTATGTGTCCTATGTATGTCTGTTGTGTTTCCCATGCGTGTTTTATTTTTCTATATAAACCACTCTCACAACACATTCACACTTTTCACATTCTCAACACATATGCACTTTTGTCTGTTGTTCTCTCTCTTCTCAAACCCTAAAAGAACCCAGAAACCGTCATCTCCTTCTTCATCATCAACAATGGCATCTACATCAAAAGCAGTTACTACCAAAGATTCTACCACTATCATTGAACCAGTACGCACTCTCCTGACTCCTGTTGATTCTCTAGAAGTGTTATGTGAAAGTTTCGTGGATTTGGAAGACCTTGCTGAAAATGGGTTTGATCTGGTTCCTTCAATCAAAGCACAAGGCTGGGACGGTTACTTTGATAGGCTGATGGGTCCTGTGTATCCAAAGTTAGTAAAGGAGTTTTGGATCCATGCATTCGCTACTCCAAAGTTCGTTCATTCTTCTGTGCTGGGTAAGAAGATTGTTATCACTGAAAATCTGATCAGGAAACTCATAGGTTTCACAGCAACTGATGGAGTAACCTCTCTGTCTTCTGCGCGTGAAGACCTGAAGGATGTTTGTCAAGAAATCTGCACTACTGGTGAACCTTGTAAGAAGGTTAAGTTTTTGAAACCCACTTACAAGATTTGGGCTAAGATTTTCTTGAACACCATTTTTCACAGACCCTCCTCAAACTCATCTGACTATGTTAATGCTGAACAACTTTACTTCATGTACTGTTTGCATCAAAACATTCAGATTGATCTTCCTTATCTGTTGTTCAATCATCTGGTATCTCATGTCAAGGAAACAAGGGAAACAGCAAGAGATAAAACTGGAAAAGTCAGATCATGGATTCCTATGGGAAGACTGATTTCAGATATTCTGGTAGAAAACCAACTTGTGGCGCATCTGCAAGAGGCTGGGCTGACAGAAGATCTGAACTTTATCATTGGCTCTGAGATAAATGGCTTAACTCTGAGAAGGATGAAATTGGTTGAAGATTTATCTGAGAAACCAAGGAAAACTAACTCTGAAGAAGTTAGGGGGAGAAGGATTCCTGTTGAGGACTTTCCTCTATTTACCTCAGATGAACCCAGAGAGCTAATAGCTGAGTATGTTGCTTGCTGCATCAGAGATGGTGTTGAGATCCCTGCAAATCTTGTGCAGAAGGAAGGCCAAGTTCTTCCTGATCAGACAAGGGAAAGAAGACGCAAGAGAAAAGCTGATAAAGAAGGTCATCAGAAGAAAAGAAAGCATTCAGATGCTGAGAAGAAGAAGAAAAGAAAGAAGCTGAAGAAGGTTCAACAAAATCCTCCTGCAGCAACTTTTGAAGAGATAAGAGATACTCTGAAACAGGTATTTAACACTGATTCTAATCCTGTTCATCATTCTGCTACCACACCATCTGACTCACCCCTCATATTTAAAAGATCTAGACCATCTGAGACTCATACACCACAACCAACAAACATTCAAACACCACAATCCAAACAAACTCAACAAACAACACCACAACCTCAAAACCCCATCCCAGAATCTACCATTCCAGAGGATGTTCACCCTGAACACTCTGACCAACCTGAAAATCCCATTGATCCTAATGAGATATTGGATATCACACCCTTAAACCGTTCTATCATTTTATCTTCAACTTCTGAAAAATCTAACCAATCTGATACATCATCTGATGATGAATCATCTGGTTTCATTAATGAATGTTTGAATGATCTCAAACAACCTCGTACTGAGAGTGTTTGGAAACAACTTTTTAAATCTCCCACCTCTGATCATCCACCTTCTCCACAAAATTCCCCCACTCAAACTCTCAATCCACAACATCTTGAAATCCAATCCACTCCACAACCAACATCTGAACCACAACCAACATCTGAACCACAACCATCATCTGAACCAACCAACCAACAAACTTCTGAACCACAAATTAACCAACAAACATCTGAACCTCAAACATCTGAACATCCATCTCCACAACCTCAACCTTCTAAACAAACACCACAAACACAACCAACCCAACCCAGAATCCCTGATGAAGCAGAATTGGGATCAAGTGTTTATACTATGTTAAGAAATTTTGACAAGGATAATGTCTCAGACTTTGCTGACATTATGGATGTGTGCATGACTACTATGGATAAAGAGGCTGCTAATGCTGTCTGGAAGAAATATCTTTACAGACTGAATAGGGAGGCTTTGAAAATCAGGACTCAATGTCTTAGATTGTCAAAAGTAAGGTTTGCTGCTTATCAGAAACGGATTAAGAAAAACCCTCCTCCTATTCTTCTTCTAGAAGCTCCTCCACCTCCAGAAATTCCTGCACCCAATGTCACTCAGATTGTTTCAGAATCCACTGTTCCAGAATCTTCTATTTCAGTATCTACAGATCTTCAGAAGGATGTCAAGGAACTAAAGGATTTCATGGTTGATCAAAAGAAGACAAATGAAGAAATGAAAACTTGGATGGCTAAGCAAGATGAGAATTCAGAGAGGATTACAGCACTGCTGCAACTCATCGCTTCTCAACAAGCCTCATCTGCCAAACCTTCTTAATGTTTTTGCACAAGTTTTTCATGCTTTGTTTTGTTTTTGATTGTCTTCTGATATGTTTTGTTTGCTTCTATCTGAATCTGGATGTTATCTTAATGAAAATGATCTTTTGCTTATCTGGATATGTGTTTCTTCTGCATCTTTACTGTCTTTTAAAAATCTTTTTGATTATGACAAAAAGGGGGAGAAACAAAATAGAATCTGATTGTTCAAATCTATAAGCAATTATCTGAACTAAGTCAGACATGTTACTAACATTCTTTGAATCTAATCAGAATCTGACAAATTTATCTAACCAGACTCTGACAAATTTCATTGAAGTTTTTCCTGAGATCTATCTTTTCAGAACCTGATCAAAAATAGCTAAATCTGAGTAAACCAGACTCTGATATCTAAAGACCAGACTCTGATATCTAACCTTGAGTACTATGATCTGAAAGATAACTCAAGACAGGAAATGGCAAGATAAACAACCAAGTGTTCTGAAGTTGTTCATCTGGCATCAAGCTTTAATATGACATCAAGCTTTGGCATCAAGCTTTGACTCTAGAAGTCAAACATATATCAACCAGGATTTGTCAACCAGGCTTCAATCAGGATGTTAATCAGGCTCTGAACCCAAAATGCAATCAGGCTCTGAATCTGAAATGAAATCAGGCTCTGAATCTGAAATATACTCAACCAGAAAGGGAAGTATCTAATTCCATTAGAGTATTCATTTCAGGGGGAGATTGTTAATCTCAGGGGGAGTAATTTTAATTCATTTTTATTGAACAAATTGCTCATGTTTTGTCATCATCAAAAAGGGGGAGATTGTAAGAGCACAGATTGTGTCTTAGTAATATCTCTATGTTTTGATGATAACATTAATGATAATTTGTATACAAGAATTATACTCTCTAAATTTGTTCTAAACTGTTTTCTACAGGCACAAAAGATTTTAATCTTAAAGAGCAAATTTGATGTGAACAATGAATTCTGAATGGCTCAAGAGCATCTGAAGATTAGAAGAATCTGAAGTATAAGAGCTTAGTTATCAAGATTCTGAAGATACAACACGCTGCATGTATTATCAAGAATCTGAATAAGAGAAGACTCTGAGTGAAGAGACTCTGAATGAGAGAAGACTCTGATCTGAGTGAAGACTCTGATCTAAGAGCATGTTACGCTTCAAGCACACAGCTGCACCAGACTCTGATTCATCAACATCTGAAGAACATATTAGGCTCTGAAGTTTCCAGAAGGTTCTGAAGACTGAAGACTCTGATATTGATTGTTGATCTGAATTATTTGAAGAAGAATATTTTAATATATCCGTTGGAATATGCCAGCAAATCTTTCCTTAATTGGGATAGACAAAATTCTCTGCAAGAATATTATTCCTCTGGTACATTCCTTATATGGTATAATCACAGCTCAGCAGACAATTGCTACACCCACTATTTGTGCGCCGTCTCTCTGCTGTAATAGTACAAAGGACAGTACTATTTTGATATTGGAAATATTTTCTCTAACGGTAAAATATTCTCTCCAATATTCAAGTGGCTATATAAAGGACATCATAGCTCATTCTTCAAGTGCAAAAATTACAACAATATTGACAAGAACTCTCTCACGCTAAAAGCTTTCATATTCTTCACTGTTCATACATTGTTCTAAACTTAGAGAAATAACACAGTTGTGTTTATAGCTTTCATAGAAGCAATTCTTACTCTTTCATTGTATTACATTAATTTGTAAAGAAAGTTTTCCTTAAGAGGATCTAGGTTAGATCAGTAGCTCTTAAGAAGACTAAGAACAGTTGTTCTTAGGTGTGCTATTTGTAATCAGTTGATTTGAATAGTGGATTAAGTCCTTGTTGAGAAAGGCAAATCACTCTTGAAAAGGGTGGACTGGAGTAGTTGAGTTCAACGAACCAGGATAAAAATACTTGTGTTTTTATCTTTGATTATTTTCTGTCATACTTATTCAACCCCCCCTTCTAAGTATTTTCTCACCTTCACTTTTGAGTCAATGCCATTTTTGGATGACTTAATCTTGGTTATCTACAACATGAAACTTGTGCCTCAAAGGCTTGCCTTCACCATGACCTCAAATTCCATGTCATTTGATGTTTTATGGTTAAGTTAGAGAATGGTGAACAAGCATACATGATTATGTGACATGTTTTTGGTTTTCTTGCTTTTCAAGTCACAATTATGAACATCTTTGTCTCTCTTTTGTACCATATCATCATCATTACATGACCATACCAAATTTTACCCAAAATGAGCAAACATTCCTTCATATTTTCACGCATTTTCAAACCTTTTACACCATATATGGCAATCACCAAATCATCACACAAGGTCATTTTCTTTCCTCCAAAACCTTGTTATTCATTTCACCACCCTCCTTGGTACAAATTGCTGACCCAAGTCACATGAGAAGAGAGAGAAACTCGTGTGTACACTCACACTTTGTTTTTTTTTGGCAAGTTTGTGAAACAACTAATACACACATTACAGGCCTTCAAAACCATCCTAGCCCACTTTATTTAACTTCATGCAAACCTTAGACGCGAGAGGGGATTCATTTGGCTGCAGAAGAAGCTTGAAATAACTCAAAACTCCCAAATATTCTCTCACTTCGAATATGAAATTTTCTTGAGGTTTACTTCCATCCTTTTCTTGATTCTTACTTAGTGAAGCACGAGGAGTTCATTGGAGGGATTTCTTTGAAGTTTAGAAGCAGTTTGAGGGACCAACAAAGTTGCTCCATTTAGGTAAACTTTCTCATCTTGAATCTCATTTTATACACAAATCTAGGTTCATGTTGGTTGCATCTAAATCCCTACCTTGTGTAGGCAATATTTGAATGCTTGGTGTGCATGTTTAAGAAACTTACAATTTGTGCATCAAAACTTCGTGCTCTAATTTCACCATGTTAGAGAGAGCTTTTTGAAAAATCATGGCCATATTCGTGTTATGCTTGATTTCCTCTTCAAAATGATGTAGTAGGTTTGCATTTTTATGGTATTTTACAGTCTTCTCCGGCGAGGCTGGCCGGAGAAGACGATCGGAGTAGGGTTCTAGTATCCCACGTATGTGATGATGTGTTTGTCGATGTGTCTGTTTGGCCTGCATGCGTGGCTGTGGACTTTGTGATGTGGCTGATGACATGTTTAAGTGAAACGGTGCGTTTCACTTATTTTCTGATTTTCAAGTTTTTATTGAGTTCGGCTTAGTCCTTTGTGCTATCCAACACCCCTGATTTTGGCCCACGCGCGCAAGATAGCTATTTTCAATTCAATGGCTCTTTGTTGATCTCACCGCTCCCTTTATTTCTTTCTTCTTTATTTTATTTTCATTCCTTTTCATTTTATTTTATTTTTAACACCTATAATAATTTTTAAAATCCCCAAAAATATGTTTCTGTTTGTTTGATATGTTGAGATATTTTTCACGTTTTTTATTTTATTTTTACATTTATTTTACTATTTTATTTTGAATTTAATTTAAGAATGGTTTAACATGTTTACCCTTTGATTAGGGTTTGATCTTTTGATACTTTTGCCATGCCTTTTTAACCCAATCTTTTTGACATGTTTTGATATATGAATGTTAATTGTTTGAAGGTTATTTTGATGTCTTAGTGTGTTGCTTTGGATAGTTTCTAATTTCTTTTTGTGGAGCCTCGATGTATGCTCGATTCTTATACTATGCTTGCCTTGATGAATTGATTTGATGATGCATTTATGAATTTCCTTTTGGGATATTTTGCAAATTTGTTCTTAATTGATATAGCTTGGGTTTGGTCTCCTAATTTGAATTTATTTGGTCATTTTTCTATTTTTGGATGGTGTATCAAGTTAATGTTGTTTTGAACATGATATTGTGCTTGTCTTGACCTAGTTTCTTGAATATTTTTCTTGAATGATCCATTTGATGCTTGATAAATTTTGTATTGAATTTTTTAGGGTTTTGACCTTCTTGTTTAGAGGTTCATTGTATGATCACCTTGTCTCATTTACTTCACATGATCATTTGTTTCTCTTATGGATAACTTGAGGATTGCTTACCTAACCTTTTGTGCATGGACTTGAGTTTGATTCTTCTTGATTTTGGATAATGTTTTGGATATGAATATTATGTGGATCATTTGAGTATGCTTCTAGCCTTGATGTTGTGGTATGTATAGCTTGACCATTTGTGCTTTGTGACATTCTTGTATACCTGTATTTCCTTGGAGATGATCATGGTTGATGTTCAACTAGTCTTGATGCATACTTTGAGCTTATTTTTTGGACTTCTTTGTGTGATCCATGTGTTAATTTTTGAATTGATATACATGTTCAGGTTGCTGCCCATTTGGTTTCATACCCTAATCTCACATGTTTGATCATTTGAAGTGTGTCTTGCATGATCTAGTTGTTGCTATTGGTTTGGATAATGATGTGATGTATGCTTGACACTCTTGTGCTTTTTTTCTAATCTTTGAATGGATTTGAACATGGCATGACAATGCTACTGCCCTACTTTGTTTCTCACTTCATTTGGCTTCATCTATCTCTGCTTGATGATTGATTATGCTTCTTGTTGGACTTTAAGTCATTTGTGGGTGTGTGTGCACTTTGTTTTTCCATTTGGTTTTGATTTTAAATCTTTGGGTATGGCTTGACATGTGAATATTTTCTTGTTGTTTTCACATGATGTTAATGTTTACTTTGTGTGATTGAGATGTTTGGTTGCTTGATGCTTTTTGGGTTTGAACTTTCATGTTTGTTCATAATGTTGCATCTTCTTCGTTCTTCATCTTTCTACTTCATCTTTCTTCTCTTCTTGAGACTTGTTTAAGTTTCAATCTTGTCTTCATTTGTGATTGATTAGTATGGTGTTTACTTGTGCTTTCTCATATGATCCCTTAGGATTCTTAGTTCCACTTAATTTCTGATTAAGTTGGAGGTAGGAGAGACATTAGGCTTTCAATCCTTTGCATGATAACAATTAGGATAGTCCCTCTTTGACCTCAACTTTAGGTCCATCATTTGTATGATAACATTAGGTAGAATTCCCTTTCATCCTAACTTTAAGACCATTTTGTATGATAATATTAGGGTTTCAGTTCCCTTTAGTGTTTTCTTTTTGAGTCTTCTCTTCTCATCTCAAACAACAATAAGATACTTAATAAAGAATGATGAACGGTGTGCGCCACAAGCTTTAATGTATGAGTGGGGGGTTTCTCCTCACTTGTCTAGAGTGTTTAGTGTATGCCCTTTGGGCGATATGCGATGCATTCGGTCCTATATCATAGTCTTTAGTACAATGTAAATCTCAAACAAGTTCAATTCACTTTTCTAAAACTTTTAAACCAAACTCAAACCTTTTTATCCTTCGGCATTGTGTTTCAAAATCATTTTTAGAAAAAAGTACGTTATTTTTCCGTTCTACCGCAAACAAGCATCGACCCTAACTGATGGAATGAGAACTTAGCATCACTCATAGAAAACACTTAACCATCCAGTGGTTTTGTTATCCGAACTACGTTTGCTTTGATTTCTCATACCAGATGAGGATAAGTAGGCACAAGACGACGATGTCTTGGCGAACAACCTTCCCCCCTTAACCCATAATTTTCCAAACTACATTGACTCTTACTTTCCCATTGCACGAGGGAATACGTAGGCATAGGGCGGCGATATCCTATCGAGTCTCCTTTTTCTTTTCTCGTTTCCGTTGAATCTAGCTTTCAGATAACTCACTCTTTGATTAGACAACAAGCACGAACCCCATTGAGTATAACGGACGTGAGGGGTGCTAATACCTTCCCCTTGTTTAACCGACTCCCAAACCCAATATTTGGTTGCGGTGACCTTGTCTTCTCCTTTCTTTTAGGTTTTCTTCTACCATTTCCTTTTCCTCTCTCTGGGATAAATAACATTCGGTGGCGACCCTTCTGTTTGTTTCCCCTTGTTTGTACACTCCTTTCATTAACGCTTCAGATTATTCTGTAGCTTCTGCTTCAGATCCTTCTGGCAGCGCTTCAGAATCTTCTGATAGTCTTGCATCTGATGCTTCAGAGCTTTGCATAGTTTCTTTGTACTTATGTATTTTGCTTCTTTAAGAGTATTTAATTTTATTCCTGAAACAATAATACTTGAACAAATTTTAGAGTGTATATTTACTCATTACAAAATTCCATAAAAGTTATCATCAAAACATAGAGATATAAGAAACACCAATCTGTGTTCTAACAATCTCCCCCTTTTTGATGATGACAAAACATAGGGAATTTTGTTCAATAAAAAAGAAGAAAGAAAAAAATACTCCCCCTGAAATGAATACTCTAATAGAAGAGAACACTTCCCTTTTTGCTTGAGTATATTTCAGAACCTGGTAGAAATCCTTGTTGAGAGAAAGAATCAGAGCTTGAATGCTTTCCAGAATTAGAGTCTGATAATTTTTTTTCAAAATGAAGAGTCTGGTGTATCTTCCAGAATCAGAGTCAAAATTTGCTTTCAAGGATTAGAGCCTGGTTGGATAATTCTCAGGGTAACTTCAAATCATTTTTGTTAGATGAAATAATAAGATCTGAAAGTCTTAAGATTCAATGTTAGATTAAAACAATGTCTGAATTTCATTTTAGTATTGCTTATGGATTGAACAATCAAATTCTCTTTCTCCCCCTTTTTGTCATAATCAAAAAGAATTTTAAAGACAGAAAAGATAACAGAAGAAGAGAAAAACATAACACAGAAATGAAAGACAAAACAGCCAGATTTAATCAGATCAAAATAGCACAACAGCATAAGAAGTTCATACAGCAGATGATAGAAAATAGAACAAATAGAAAACAAGTGCAAAACAAGAATGCAAAGACATGAAAAATAACACTAGGGCTGGCGAGAAGCAATCAAGGTCAGAAGATCCGTAATCTTAGCTGTGGACTCTTCTTGCTTGGCCATCCAAGTCTTGATCTCTTCAGTAGTCTGTTCCTGTTTTATCATCCATGTTCTGATTTCCTTAACTTCTTGGACAACATCTGGAATCTCAGTCTTCATCTCAAATGCAGAAGGTTCAAAAGCAGATGCAGTTGCCATTGGATGATCAATCTCCATGTCAGATGCAGGAGTATCTTCTATCATTGCAGAATCTTCACCAGGAGCATCTTCTAGAAGAAGCACTGGAGTTGTGATAATGTTCAGCAGAGTCTGTCTGACCATTTCAGCAAACTTAGCCTTTGCATCATCAACACATAGTGTTCTGAGGTTAGATGCAGCAGAGTTAAACTTAGATATGAATCTGTTCCAAGAAGCTTCAGATTCAGCAGGATCCATACTAGCCATGCACTCTTTCTCCACAGAAGCAATTCCCATACGTAGTTCCTTCTTGAAATTCTTGAACAGAGTAGAAACATCTGATCTAGGTTTGGGGTTCAGAAAGTCATCTATGGTGACAAGTTGTGATGGTTCAGGAGGTGTTTGAGTTTGTTCAGGAGGTGGGTGATCAGATGATGGATGTTCAGATGGTGGTTGTTCAGATGGTTGGGGTATGGATGTTTGTGGTTCAGATGGTTGTGGTATGGATGTTTGTGGTATGGTGAGTTGAGGAATGGAGGTGTCAACATCAGATGGTGTTGATGTAACAACATCAGATGAGGATGGTATAAAATCTGTGAAGTTGAATTTGAAGCGAAGAGGGTTGTCAGATGCAGGTAGATCAGATGGTAGTGGTTTATAGGGATCAGGAATTTGTAAGCTAGTTGGTGAGGGGACTTTAGATTCATCAGAATCAGATGATTCAGTTGAATGACATGAAGTTGAAGAGAGGACATACATGGTTGCAAGTGGTGATACATCCAGAATGTCTTCAGGTGGTTGTTGGACAGATGGTTCAGGATTTTTGATGGTTGGTTCTTCTGGTGGTTGAGTAGAAGAGAGTGGTTCAGATTGTTTTTGTTGTTCTGATTGTGTTTGTTGTTCAGAGGATTGTTGTTTTTGTGATTCAGATGATGGTTGTTGTTGTGGTTCAGATTCTTTTTGTTGAGGGGGTTGATGTTCAGATGATTTCTGTTGAGGGAGTTCAGATGGTAGTTGAACAAAAGATGGTTGAGAATGTGTATGAGATGAAATGGGTTCAGATGAATAAGGTTCAGATGATTTAGGTTCAGATGGTTTAGGAGGAGATGGTGGAGGTGAAGGTGAGGGTGAAGGTACAGATGGTTTGGGATCAGATGTTAATACCTGGTGAATTGTTTCTTTGATTTCTTCCACAGTAGCTTCTGGAGGATTTTCCTTTTGCTTCTTGTCCTTCTCAGGCTTGTCACCAGCATCAGAGGCTTTCCTCGTAGGCTGTGCAACAGATCCTTCCTCAGCCTTTCTCTTCTTGCGCCTTTCTCTCAGAAGATTTGGCAATTCTTCTCCTTCCTTCTGTACTATGTTAGCAGGCAGAGGAATACCATCTCAAACATTCAACAATGTATGTCAGAATGATGGGCCTAGGTTCATCAGCACTGAACATAGGAAAATCTGCTAAAGGAATTCTCCTTCTGCTGACGTCTTCAGAGTGAAATTTCTTGGGTTTTCCAGCAAGCTCTGAAATGACCTTCATTCTCTTCAGAGTGTTCCCATTGATGACAGAGCCTATAACATAAGACAGATCATCTGTCACTCCAGCATCAAACAGATGTTTCACAAGACCATTCTCTGTTAGAATGTCTGATATCAGTCTTCCCATAGGGATCCGAGTTCTGATTTTTCCAGCTTTAACCCTTACTTCTTCTCTTGTTTCTTTGATATGGTTCAGAAGATGACTGAACAGAAGATAAGGTAAATCCACCTTCTTTCCTTTACTCATACAGAACATGAAGTACATTTGTTCTGAATTTACATAATCTGGTGAGTTAGAAGATTTCCTATGAAAGATTGAACTCATGAGGATCTTAGCCCAGATTCTGTAAACAGGTTTCAGATCTCTGACCTTGTTAGATGGTTCCCCAGAAACACAAACTTCTTGAAAAATGTCAGCCAAATCCACACGATCAGAAGCCATACTTGTGATTCCCTCAGTTTCCTTATACTCAAGTAGTTGTCTGATTAGTTTTTCAGTGATGACAATTTCCTTCCCAGGAACAGATGAATGAATAAACTTAGGGCAAACATGAGCGTGTATCCAGAATTCTTTTACCAAAGTTGGATAAACAGGACCCATCATCCTGTCAAAATACTTTTCCCAGTTCTGAGTTTTGATGGTTGAAAGGAGATCAAAACCATTTTCTTTGATGGATTCAAAATCCACAAAGTTCTCACACAGAACTTCAAGTTCTTTGATTGGAGTGAGAAGAGTTCTTACAGGTGCTTTCTACACAACAACAGTTTGGGATGAACCAGCAGTATTTGGAGATGATGCAGCAACAGTTGAAGTTTTCATCTGAGCAGGTGTTGAAGAAGGTGAAGCCATTGAAGTTCTTGAGATGCGTCTGGGTTTACGAGAGTTTTTGGGTTTTAAAATGAGATGGAAGCAATAGAGAAGGAAAAAATGCATATGAGAGATGAAGAGAGTGTAAAGTGTGATTTGTGAAGTGTTGTGAGAATTTATAGAAAAATTTAGGGCATGCAAAAAAGACACACAATCTCAAGCGTGCACAACCATTGAATGAAGTGAAACATAATCATATCAAGCAATTAATGCAAGGAATAAAATCATATCAAGCATTTAAGATTCTGACAGAAGGGGGGAAAATCAAGAGATTTTGGATTTTCAAAGCAATACCTCAAACGTCACTTCAGTATGGTGCACTCTACCTTTCCAGATTCTGAGCTACACGTGTTTGCTTGCATGTGCCTCTGAAACTCTTTGAGAAATGAATCGTTAGGGAACATTCAGGTCCTCTGAGCCTTGTTAGTTCAGATTTACACACAAATAAATAAACACAGAATTGAATAGAAAAAATACTTCAGAGTTTAGACATTTATCATCTGAAAAAAAATTTCATTTGATGAATATTTTATTCTGGACAGAAGTCCATACTTATATTTTTCAGAATGAATTTAAATCTATCTTCAGCAAGGGGTTTTATAAAGATATCAACCCACTGATGATCTGTATCCACAAAGTTTAAATTGATAATTCCCTTATGAACATAGTCTCTGATGAAATGATTTTTAGTCTCTATATGATTAGCTTTAGAGTGTAAAATAGGGTTTTTAGATAAGCATATAGAAGAAGTATTATCACAGAAGATAGAAATGTTACTCTCAAAAATCTGATAATCTTCCAGTTGACTTTTCATCCAGAGCATCTGGGTGCTACAACTAGCAGCAGCAATATATTCTGCCTCTGTTGTTGAAAGTGCAATTGTGGGTTGCTTCTTGCTGAACCAAGAGATCAGATGACTTCCAAGAAATTGACAACTTCCAGAAGTACTTTTACGTTCTACTCTGTCTCCAGCATAGTCAACATCATAGAATCCAACTAATTTATACTCATCAGATCTTCTATAACACAGGCCCACATTAGTAGTACCTTTCAGATACCTTAGAATCCTCTTAACAGCTGTTAAGTGTGATTCTCTAGGATCTGATTGGAATCTAGCACACAGACACACACTGAATAAAATATCAGGTCTTGAAGCAGTCAAATATAAGAGAGATCCAATCATACCTCTGTAAAGTTTTTAATCAACTTTCTTACTTACCTCATCCTTACCAAGTGTGCTTGTAGGATGCATTGGAGTCTTAGGCAATTTGCTTTCATTCAGATTGAATTTCTTCAGAAGCTCTTTGACATATTTAGTCCGGTGAATATATGTGCATTCTGGAGTCTGATTTACTTGGATTCCCAGAAAGAATCTAAGTTCTCCCATCATGCTCATTTCAAATTCAGCCTGCATAGACAAAGCAAACTCCTTTCCCAGCATAATATTGGTAGATCCAAAAATAATATCATCCACATAAATTTGACAAACTAGTAAATATTTCTTAAATGTTTTACAAAAAAGAGTTGTGTCCACTTTGCTTCTGATAAAGTTCTTTTCCAGAAGAAAATTAATTAATCTTTCATACCAAGCTCTGGGAGCTTGTTTCAAACCATACAGAGATTTTTTGAGTTTGAAAACATGATCTGGAAATTTATCACTTTCAAAACCAGGAGGTTGATGGACATAAAATTCTTCTTCTATAATACCATTTAAGAAGGCACTCTTAACATCCATCTTATATAGAGTGATGTTATGTTGTGCAGCAAATGAAATAAGAAGGCGTATAGATTCTAACCTTGCCACTGGAGCATAAGTTTCAGTGTAATCAATACCTTCTTGTTGACTGTACCCTTGAGCTACCAGCCTTGCCTTGTTCCTAACAACTTCTCCTTGCTCATTTAATTTATTTCTGAATACCCACTTTGTTCCAATAATGTTGAAACCTTTTAGTTTAGGAACCAGATCCCACACATCATTTCTTGTAAATTGATTTAGCTCATCTTGCATTGCAAGTATCCAATCATTGTCACTCAAAGCCTCATCCACAGATGTTGGTTCAATAATAGACACCAACCCAAGAAGTGATGTTCCAGATGATCTGATAAACGACCTTGTTCTTATAGGGTCATCTTTCTTTCCAATAATCATTTCTTCTGGATGAGAAGCCTTGATTCTGGATGATCCTTTAACTGTTGGTTCTTCAGAAATATTCATGTTATTCATCTGAGCAGCTAATGGAGTTGCATCTGGCATAGCTTCTTCTTGAGCTTTCTCTACCTCTGGTTTCTCAGATTCTATGAGAATAACTTCTCCATTTGTAGAGTTTTCAATCTGCTTTGGCTTTTGATTGCCAAGCTTATCATCAAATCTAACATATATAGATTCCTCCACAATCTGTGTCTCAGTATTGTATACTCTATAGCCTTTAGAGCGTTTAGAATATCCAAGCATGAAACACTTTTGTGCTTTAGAATCAAACTTGTTAAGATTCTCTTTAGTGTTTAGTATAAAACAGATACATCCAAAAGGATGGAAATAAGAAATGTCTGGCTTTCTATTCCTCCACAATTCATAAGGAGTCTTTTCCAGAAGAGGTCTAATTGACACTCTGTTCTGAATGTAACATGCTGTGTTAATTGCCTCTGCCCAAAAATGTTTTGCCATGTTAGTCTCATTGATCATGGTTCTGGCCATCTCTTGCAAAGTTCTATTTTTCCTCTCTACAACTCCATTCTGTTGTGGAGTTCTAGAACAGGAGAAATCATGAGCAATGCCATTTTCATTAAAATATTTTTCAAAATGTTTATTTTCAAATTCACCTCCATGATCACTTCTGACTTTAACAATTTTGAAATCTTTTTCAGTTTTGACTTGTTTGCAGAAGTCAAAGAACACAGAGTGTGACTCATCCTTGTGTTTTAGGAATTTTACCCATGTCCATCTGCTGTAGTTATAAATAATGACTAATCCATACTTCTTGCCTCTGATGGATGCAGTTTTCACTGGTCCAAACAGATCAATGTGAAGTAACTCTAATGGTTTTGAAGTTGAAACAACATTTTTGGATTTAAAAGATGATTTTGAAAATTTTCCTTTCTGACATGCTTCACAAAGAGCATCTGAGTTTAACTTCAGATTAGGAAATCCTATGACCAGATTAAGCTTATTAATCTGAGATATATGTCTCATATTAATATGACCTAATCTTCTGTGCCAGACCCATTGCTCCTCATTAACAGACATAAGGCATTTAACATTCTGAACCTTAAGTTCTGAAAGACTAATTTTATAAATGTTGTTTTTCCTTTTACCATTAAAGAGGATTGAGCCATCCTTTTGACTAACAGCTTTGCAACACTTTTGATTAAAGATAATGTCATAACCATTGTCACTTAATTGACTTATGGACAATAGATTATGAGCTAACCCTTCAACAAGCAAGACATTAGTTATGGAAGGAAGTTTACCATTGCCTATGGTTCCAGAGCCAATTATCTTGCCCTTCTGATTCCCTTCAAACTTGACATCTCCTCCAGATCTAAGCTCCAGACTTTGGAACATAGACCTTTTTCCTGTCATATGTCGTGAGCATCCATAGTCCACGTACCATGACTGGAGTCTTGACTTTGCTGCTAAGGATGTCTGCAACATAGATTATCTTATCCTTAGGTACCCAGATTTTCTTGGGTCCTTTTTGGTTAGTTGCCTTAAAGCTTTTTCTGAACTTCTGTCTTTCAACATAAGACTTGTTCTGATTAGCTTTAGATTTATTAAACACATATTTATTCTGATTAGAACTTGTGTGTTTAATATCATTTAAGTGACCAAATGTAAACTGAGAATATAAGGGAGGATACTTGATATCCAATTTATCTACAGATTTTGGATTTGAATCTTCATAAGAGAAAGATTTATATCCAACACCTTTTCTATAGTTTCTACTAATACCATAGATCATTGAAGCCATTTTGCTTCTATCTAGGCTTTTAGTTAGAAACTTCCTGAAACTATAGTCATACTCTTGTAAAATGTTTTTAGAGCATGGTTCAGATTTTGAATCAGAGTTTAGTTGAGCAGATTCTAAATTATTTTTCAATTGAAGATTTTCAGCTTTTAGTTCAGCTATTTCTGATTCAAACTTGTTACTCTCAAATTCAATATGCTTTAGAAGCGTTTTGTATTTGAGTTTAACTTTACTATAGTTTTCAAGAATATCAGATAAACTTTCAACAAGTTCCTGTCTAGAAAGTTCAGCAAATACCTCCTCAGAATCGGATTTTGATTCTGATCCAGATGATTCAGCACTGTCCTCAATGTCAGCCATGAATGCTACATTTGCACATTCCTCTTCTCACTCTGATGATGAATCAGATGCATCTGAGTCATCCCAGGTAGCCATTAGAACTTTCTTTTTGTGATCTGACTTTCTTTTTGGGTTCTCCTTCTGAAGCTTTGGACATTCACTCTTGTAGTGCCCAGGTTCTTTGCATTCATAGCAAACAACCTCTCTTTTTCCAGATCGTCTGTGTCCAGAGGATTCTCCAGATCTTCTGTATCTAGAGTGTTCTCCAGATCTTCTGTGCCCAGAAGATTCTTTGTGTTGATCTGGTTTTCTAAAGTTCTTTAACTTCCTTTGCTTATTCTTCCAGAGTTTATTGATTCTTCTGGATAGCAAGGATAGTTCTTCTTCATCTTCAGAAGCAGACTCTTCAGAGCTTTCTTCTAATACCTGCAATGCTTTAACAACTTTATTAGATTTTAACGCAATTGACTTACCTTTCTTTAGAGGCTCATCTTCCTCTAGTTCAATCTCATGACTCCTTAGAGAATTGATTAGTTCCTCCAGCGTAATCTTGTTCAGATCCTTTGCCAGCTTCAGAGCAGTGACCATGGGTCTCCATCTGGTTGACAAGCTTCTGATTATTTTCTTGACATGATCTGCTGTAGAGTAACCCTTGTCCAGAACCTTTAGGTCAGCAGTGAGAATCTGGAATCTGGAAAACATTGCTTCAATAGATTCAGATTCTTCCATCTTGAAAGCTTCATACTTCTGGATCAGCGCCAGAGCCTTGGTTTCTTTGACTTGAGAGTTCCCTTCATGAGTCATCTTCAGGGATTCAAATATATCAAAGGCAGTTTCTCTGTTGGTTATTTTCTCATACTCAGTATGAGATATAGAATTTAGCAATATAGTTCTAGCCTTGTGGTGATTTCTGAATTCCTTCTTTTGCTCCCCAGTCATTGATTTTCTGTCAACTTTCTTGCCATTCCCATCAGTGGGATGAACATATCCATCAGTAACTAAGTCCCAAAGATCAGCATCAAATCCTAGAAAGAAACTTTCCAGTCTATCTTTCCAATAATCAAATTTCTCTCCATCAAACATGGGAGGTTTTGTGCTGACTCTTTCTTCATATTTGTTGTTGTTGGGTGTTGAAGTTTCAGCAGCCATAATGTATATCAACCAAGAGTATCAAGAGTTTTTCCCACTGAATCTTTTCTAGTCACAATTAAGTGATAGCACAAACAGAACCAGAGCTCTGATACCAACCGAAGGTGAGAAAAACACTTAGAAGGGGGGGGGGGTTGAATAAGAGTTTTATCCTGGTTCATTGAACTCAACTACTCCAGTCCACCTTATCAAAGATGATTTGCCTTTCTCGGCAAGGACTTAATCCACTATTGATCAACTGATTACAATAGAAAGCACTAAGAACAACTGTCTTAGTCTTCTCAAGAACTACTGACCACACCTTGGTCTTCTTAAGGAACTTCTTACAATTTAATGTAAACTAACAAGTGTTTGAATGCTTCTAATAAGCTGTATCACAACTGTGACGTTTACACTTAAGATTAAGTACAACAAAAACTATATGGTTTTAAGAGAGATCAAATGAATAGGATCTTGTGAGATTTTCTCTTTGGATGAATCAAACGTGTATTTCTTTCTGAGTGATCTAGCAATGAGTAAATGATAAGTAGTGAATTAGCAATCTCAAAATGTTGAAGTAGTTCTCCTTTTATAGCTTTTTCCAAATGCCTTGAGTGATGTGCAGCTGAATATAATATTTGATTGTATGACTTTTCATCATCAAAAGTATGGGCAGAGATATGCTTTCTGCAGAAAGGTATGGTTGTAGAAGCCTTGGGATTTGCACCACGTCACTTCTTTGGACAAATTAGCCGTTGGTTGCTTTGGAAGTAGCACCACGTCTAATCAAGTTTACAGCTTCTTCAACAAGCTTCCTTCAAGATGAAGTCTTCATAATCTGCACTTCAGAACTTGTAGTAAGCTTAAAAGGTATGGAATGCTTTAAGATGATCAGAGCTTAAGATGAATGATAAGTTCAGAATCTTGATAGATGATCAGATCTTTAATGTATCAGAGTCTCAATCTTGATTAGGGTCTTCATCAGAGTATGCAGCAGTATGTGCTAGGAGCGTGAATATTAATGATAAGAGTCTGATTGTCAAAGCCTCAACTTTTGTACACTCCTTTCATTAACGCTTTAGGTCATTATGTAGCTTCTGCTTCAGATCCTTCTGGCAGCGCTTCAGAATCTTCTGATAGTCTTGCATCTGATGCTTCAGAGGTTTGCATAGTTTCTTTGTACTTATGTATTTTGCTTCTTTAAGAGTATTTAATTTTATTCTTGAAACAATAATACTTGAACAAATTTTAGAGTGTATATTTACTCATTACTAAATTTCATAAAAGTTATCATCAAAACATAGAGATATAAGAAACACCAATCTGTGTTCTAACAAATGATGTATGCATAATGCTTGAATTATTTATGTTTAAGGGACCTTCAAGACTTGTAGTAATCGTTAGGTATCGTTGTGAGAAAATCAGGGATAGACGATGCAAGTTGCACAATTAGAGAATATATAAAGCTTTACATTCATTCATTGAGAACAAAGTACAAGCAAATGAGAGCATGTTCATTAAGATAAGTACATAAGTCTCGAAATTGTGATAAGAAAATACAAGATTCAAATCAGATGGTCTTCTTCCAAATACGTTCTTCAAGTTTCTTTGATTCGATCACAAATTTGCTTACCAACTCATCAGAGAGGAGTATAAAAATGTTGACCGAGGGAGGAGCATTATTGCCATCCATGTCTTGGAGTGGGCTTTCTAGCCTCCAAGGCACATCTCTGATCATAAGGTTGCAATACTCCATGAGGCTATTGTACTTTGCACGGTACTTCTTCAGCACTGGTTGACATATTTTAAGACACTCTACATGGGTGTCCAGCAGCTCATTGAGGGGCTTTTCTCTTGTAATCCAGTGTAAGTTGTCCTTTTTTAAGGTCTCAAAATGCTTCTTCCAGTGTTCTGCCAACTCTTGAGAAGTATATACTTCCTTGCACATGTCATCCCACATCTTAGGAGTATAACGTGAGGTTCTTATAGCTTCCTCCTTGAGGCAACACTCATCTTCTGCTATTGTCAAGGCACTCAAAAGTTGGGTTTCAAGCTCATCAATACAAGCTTCAAGTTTCTCTCTGGTCTTCTTCTTTTCAGCAGAAGCCAACTCATAGAAGCGACAAGCTCTACCATGAGACTTTTCAGCCTCTTTCAGACGTTGGCAGAGATTTTTTAATGCAGCATCAGCCCCATCAAACCCATCCTGGTACATGACTCTCAGGTCAGTCTCCAATATCAACTTCTTGCTACTTTCAACCACTTGGTCTTTCTCAATTTTATTCTTTCTTTTGAACTTGCTACTTTCAACACCTGCTTTTGGATCTCCAGCTTGTAATTCTTCATTTTGTTTAGTCATCTTTTCAACTAAGAGCCTTAGCTTATCATATCCCTCCTTGGGTACATGGATAGGCTCAGGAGGCTTTGTATGCATGTGAGGCTCATAAGGAAAAGGCAACTGCCTCTCAACAACCCAAGCTAGTAACCACTTATTATATGGCTTCTTTGCCACACAGTTCTCCGCTTTCAGTTCTTTTCTCCCCATTCTCTGAATCTTGGTCCATGCCTTGGTAATCATCATCACAAGTATGGAGTCTTATGCCTTGTTAACTAGAAAAAGGCTTACAACCTTCTAAGCTTCAGGCTCATCCTCCATAGCATAGCCAAGTTGGCGTAAGGACATGATTGGATTGTAATAGATACAACCCACTATGCCAATCAATGGTACATTTGCATATTCCGCATAATTGAAGATTATCTCAACATCATAATACTCTTGAGAATACCAAGCAATGTCATAAGCTACCAGATACATAAGGCGGTTGGACCACTTTAACCTCTTCTTATTCACCACAAAAGGTCTATCTAGAGGTAAATGAGAGGTGAACCATTTATAAATCAGGTGAGAGCAACAATGAACCATTATTGTCTTCTTCTAATTTCTCTAATGAATGGAGTGGTAAGCATCTGCAAGGAGTGTTGGGAATGGATTCTTTTGGATGAAGAGAGTGATGACGGCTATGTCTATGAAATTGTCAATGTTTGGGAAAAAGACAATACCATAGATTATGAGGGCAAGCGGAGCACAAAAATTCTCCCAATTCTCCTAGGCTTTGTACTCAGCAACATTTCTAAGTAGGAATTTCAAAGGGTATCCATGAGTATCTCCCTTGTGAATTAGACCAGTAGTAACCTCTTCTTTTGTCATATGGAGAGCAAGAACAATGACAGGCGACTTTGGTTCTTCTTCCAAACCTGTATAGATAGGCTGATCTCTAATCTTAATGTTCAACAAATGAGAGTATTCTTTAAGGGTGGGTGCTAGTTGATAGTTTTGGAACGTGAGACATGTAACACCCCGTTCCCCAAAATAAAATAAAACAATTAAATAAACAATCATCAGAGTTTCCACACCAAAAACGGGATGTCACATTTTCACCAAAATTCCACAAGACATGTCTTAAAAATGATTTTCAACAAAATTGCAGCGGAAAATGAACCTGTCAGAAACACACACACACACACACACACACACACACACACACACACACACACACACACAGATATATATATATATATATATATATATATATATATATATATATATACACACATCAAGTCGACCATCTGCCCAAAGTACACAAAATATCATCATTGAATCCCAATAAAACAAGATACGCCACAGGGGCACACAAAATCATCAAATAGACACAAATACTCCCAAAAGCCCCAGTGTAACGTATCAGAGCATCCCTACGACTCGCCACAATCCAAGTTAGCTAAGCATTTGGATTGTCTGTACTTCCGAAGAAGCACAGACCACAACAACAACAAGGGGTGAGAAATCACGATCAAAATATAATGGTAATAATGTACATGAAATAAAAGGAAGAAACATATAAACATCATTTCATATACATCAAATCCAGACCTACTGTCCCATGCCACCACAGCACACATCACAATGCAACACATGCAATTTGACACAATGATATGCGGTACTGACTCAACTCAGGATATATCGCATACGCTCCATCTAAGCAACGATCTATCCCTACCACGCTCCTCCTGAGCCCATATAATCAAATCTCAGGATAGATCACATACACTCCATCTGAGCAACGATCTATCCCTACCAACGCTCCCCACTTGGAGCACGGGTGAATCACATACACTCCATCTGAGCAACGATTCAACTCCCGTCCATGCTCCCCATTTGGAGCACGGGTGAATCACATACGCCCCATCTGAGCCATGATTCCATCCCGTCCACATGCTATGCAGACACCATGCACAACAACACAAGCACTCACGGTGCACACGATCCTACCGATCCATTTCATCATATATCACATACACATCAAGCACATAAGGTGCATACGATCCTACTGATCCATCGTCATACAACACACAAACCTAAGCACACAAGGTGCACACGATCCTACTGATCATAATTTATCATATATCAAATATGTCTCACCCATCACCACAGTCATACATCATAACATACACCAATGCAAATATCATAATCACACGGATATCATAGAATCATGTTCCGACACCATACATACACTCACCACAGCTCACTAATAAGCTCATCATCAAACATGACCAACAAGGGTCCAAAACCACAAAGGAAACAACACAAAACAACAGCAAAACACAAACTGATGTCGGGCTCGCTGGCACATTCGCTTGGCGAAACCCCACAGCGAACACTCGCTGACCATTCGCCTGGTGAATCCAAGCAGAGGCTACTGGCAGCATTCGCTGCCCAGTTCACCCGGCGAAGCCTGGTGAAGGCTCGTCCCCCCATTAGCCCAGCGAATATTTGCGTTCTCAGAAAAATAAAGCCACAGCTCAGAGTCGGCAACACGCTCCGAGCTCAGCCGATTCTACTCCAAACCAAACCCCATCATACCAGAAAATTGTTCCACAACCTAACTACAACATCTATCCTCGATTTAACCCGATTAATTGTTAGCTCTACACAATTACTCAGTTCCGGCATGACTTCGAACTACTCGAAAACCCCCAAATCAACCAAAACAGCACATGCGATGATTTCTACACATTATCAACATTCAAAATCATAACACAAATAAACAACATTCATCACAACCTAGTGGGGTTAAGGGAAATCCCCTTCTACCTATTATTCATGCATTTACCGAAATTTAACCGATCCCCCCCCCCTTACTTCAAAATGCAGTTTGATGATGAAGAATCCGCAATCCACAACTTTGATCGTCCATCTCCTGCTCAAGCTTGCTCACTCTTGATCGCTCTTCTCTTCTACCATTCCTCTTATTCCACTTCTATCGTGTTCTCCTTTTTCCCTTTTTTTTCAAATGCCAAATATGCCCTTCATCCCAAATAATCCTCTTTTTAATTCCAAAACTAAAATTCTTATTTTCATTTACTCCAAAATTAATTCCAATAATATTTTTAAATACAATAGTAATAACAATAATATTATTAATAATAGTAACGACACTATTAATCATCATATTATCATTATTATTAATCATATTTTTCTAATATTATGGATCTTAATTTCTCAAACAAATTCCATGCAAGCATGCCGAAAATAATTACATCGAAAAACTCGAATAATTAAAAATGGGCGTTACAACTCTCCCCCACTTTAATTATTTTTGTCCTCGAAAATACCTGATGGAAACAATTCTGGATACGCTTCTCGCATCCTGCTTTCCAATTCCCAGGTTATATTGCCTCCTGCAACACCTCCCCAAGCCACTCTCACCAAGGGTATCTCTTTCCCTCTGAGTCGCTTCATCTTGCGATCCTCGATTCTCAACGGCATCGTCTCCACAGTTAGATTCTCTCTAAATTGAACTTTATCTCTCTGAATCACATGAGACGGATCTGGTACATACTTCCGAAGTTGCGACACATGAAACACGTCATGCAAGTTCGAAAGCTCCGGCGGCAACGCCACCCTATAAGCCACATTACCAATCCTTTGTAAAATCTGATACAGCCCGATAAACTTTGGATCCAACTTCTTGGACTTCAATGCACGTCCTACTCCAGTCACTGGATTAACCCTAAAAATACATGATCACCTTCACTGAATTCCAATTCTTTCCTTCGGTTATCATAATAACTCTTTTGCCTATCCTGCGATGCTTTCATCTTCTCACGGATCATCTGCACTGTCTCAATAGTCTGCTGCACCAACTTTGGCCCCAAAATAACATTCTCACCTGACTCGTACCAACACAGAGGAGTCCTGCACCTCCGACCATAAAGAGCCTCAAACGGTGCCATTCTGATACTAGAATGGTAATTGTTGTTGTACGTGAACTCTACCAATGGAAAATGAGTATCCCACGTACCACCTTTCTCCAAAACACAAGCCCGCAACAAATCCTCTAACGTCTAAATAGTCCTCTGTGACTGTCAATCCGTCTGCGGATGATAGGCTGAACTCAGCTTCAACTTGGTACCCAAAACTTCTTGCAAACTCTTCCAAAATTCTGAAGTGAACCACGGATCTCTATCTGACACAATACTCAACGGCACACCATGCAGCTTCACAATCACACGAATATAGATCTCTGCCAGCTTCTCCAACGGAAAACTGATACTAATCGGCATAAAATGTGCAGACTTCATAAGCTGATCTATAATTACCCAAATCGCATCAAATCCTCTCGCCGTATTCAGCAATCCTGTAACAAAATCCATGGCGATACAATCCCATTTCCAAACCGGAATCTCTAACGGTTGCATCATTCCAGAAGGTCTCTAATGCTCCACTTTCGATTTCTGACATATCAAACAAGCAAAAACAAAACGAGTGATATCTCTTTTCATTCCTGACCACCAAAATAACTTTTTCAAATCCTGATACATCTTCGTATCTCCTGGATGAACACTCAGGCTACTACGATGTCCTTAGTCCAAAATCGATTTCTTAAGCTCGTCATTATCCGACACATAAATTCTGCCCCGAAACCTCAACACACCAGCACCATCCAACTTGAAATCACTACCGGAGTCACCTTCGGCTCCTCGCATCAAATCCACAAGTTTCACATCCAACTTCTGGTGTTCTCTAATCATATCCAAGAAATCATTCTTCACTTGCAATTTACCCAACATCACACCATCTGCCGTAAACTCACAAACCATGCTCAAATCCCAGAACTGCTCAATAAGCTCCATCTCTTTCACCATCAAAGCTGACATATGAATCACTTTTCTGCTCAAGGCATCCGCAACAACATTCATTTTTCCTGGGTGATAACTCAAACTAAAATCATAATCTTTCAGGAATTCCAACCACCTTCTCTGCCTCATATTCAATTCTTTCTGAGCAAACAAATACCTCAAGCTCTTGTGATCACTGAACACCTCAAACCTCGAACCGTACAAATAGTGTCTCCAAATCTTTAGCACAAAAACCACCGCAGCCAATTCAAGGTCATGAGTAGGATAATTCCGCTCGTGTACCCTCAATTACTGCGAAGAATAAGCTACCACGTTCCCATTCTGCATAAGAACTCCTCCTAATCCCATCTTAGACACATCACAATACACCACAAAAGGCTCACTCGGATTCGGTAACACCAAGACCGGCGCTAAAGTCAATCTCTTTTTCAGCTCTTCAATATTCTCTTCACAAGCAGCATCCCACACAAACACTTGGTCTTTCCTCATCTACTGAGTCAATGGTAACACCAATATAGAAAATCCTTCAATAAATCTTCGGCAATACCCTGCCAAACCCAAAAAGCTTCTAACCTCAGTTACCGTCTTCGGCGGTTCCCACTGTAACACCGCACTTACCTTCGATGGGTCTACCGAAACACCATCACCAGAAGTAACATGCCCCAAGAAACTCGTCGTCTTTAACCAGAACTCAAACTTCGATAACTTAGCAAACAACTTGTTATCCTTTAACACTTGCAAGGCAATCCTCAAATGTTTCGCATGCTCTTCCTCAGACTTAGAATAAATTAGTATATCATTAATGAACACGACAATAAACTGATCCAAATAAGAATGGAAGATACGGTTCACATACTCCAGGAACACTCCCGGCGCATTAGACACTCCGAAAGGCATTACTGCATACTCGTAATGTCCATATCGAGTCCTAAACGCCGTCTTCTGAATATCACATTCTCTCACTCTGATCTGATGATAACCCGACCTCAAGTCAATCTTACTAAACACACGAGCTCCCACCAACTGATCCATCAAATCATCAATCCTTAGAAGAGGATATTTGTTCTTGATGGTCACTTTATTCAACTGACGGTAATCGATGCACAACCGCATGTTACCATCCTTCTTCTTCACTAACAACACTGGAGCTCCCCACGGCGACACACTTGGTTTGATAAACTTCCTATCCCACAACTCTCCAATCTGAGACTTCAACTCGGCCAATTTCGTTGCCGACATCCTGTACGGCGCCATAGAAATAGGCCTCGTACCAGGAACAAGGTCAATGCTAAATTCAATTTCTCTCTTCGGAGGCAACTCTATAATATCATCAGGGAACACCTCCAGAAACTCATTCACCACGACTAACTCATCTAACAACGCCCTGTTGTCAACTGGCAATGATGCAAATAAAGCAAACACCTTAGCGTCATCTTCCAACAAAGTTCTCAATTCCTTACTAGATAAGGAATCTGCCAAAGCTTCCTCTTCTGAAGCCAGAAACAATAACACCTTCCGATAACAATCGATGTAGACTCGGTATGACTCCAACCAGTTCATACCCAAAATAACATCCAAACCGCCAAGTGGTAAACAAATCAGATCCACTCCAAAATCTCGCCCGAAAATAGTCAGTGGACACTTCAAACACACTAACGAAGTAGTCACTGAACCAATTGAGGGAGTTTCTATAGTCATCCGCCGCTCAAGAGTAGACGGTAACAAACCTAACCTCTTCACACAATCAACAAAGATAAACGAGTGGGTCGCACCCGTATCAATCATAGAAGTCAAAGGAACATTATTGATAAACCAAGTACCTTTGATTGAACGCTCCTCGTCCGCCGACTGAGTCCCCACCACAGCAAACACTTTACCGCTGACCTGAGGCGCCTGAGTCCTCCTCGGTTTCTCACAATGAGTACTAATATGACCTTTCTCACCGCAGTTATAGCAAGTAGGCATACTAGTCCTGCAATCCGCCATCACATGGCCCGACTTCCCACACTTAAAGCACTTCTTCGCTTTATGAGGACAATCGCTAACACGATGCCCCACAACACAACACCGATAACATTGTAAATCCATCGATGTTTTCCTCTCTCTGAACTTCTTATCAGCCACAGCCTTCTGCTTTCCCTTATCGGTCGGCACACTGTAAGGTGTACCACCGAATATTTGTTTCCCCTTACGGTCATTCACCGCCTTATAGTGTGTAGTCCTTGCTCGATTGTCATTATCATAAATTCGAATTCTACTCATCAACTCAGGATAACTCCTGATCTTCTGACATGCTATTCCCATCTTGATCTCCGGTCGCAACCCATTCTCAAACTTCAGACACTTAGAAGTCATGGCCTCTTCAGTATTGTAATGGGGACAATATTGTGCCAACTCTTCAAACTTGGCCGCATACTCGACCACCAACATATTGCCCTGCTTCAGCTCTAGAAATTCAACCTCTTTAGCACTCCTGATATCCTCCGGAAAATACTTTTTCAGAAAACCCGTTCGAACCACCTCCCAAGTGATTGGAGTTTCTGAAGCCTCCAATCTCTGGCGATAGTTGTCCCACCAAGCCTTGGCTTCACCCTCCAACATGTGAGTACCGAACCTCACCTTCTGCTCATAACTGCACCCCATGGTTCTAAAGATCATCTCTATCGCCTTCATCCACTTCTGTGTAGCTTCCGGATCCAAAATCCCACCTTCAATCTTTGGTGGCTTGTTACTCTGGAACTGCGTCAAGTCTCTGAACTGTGCGCCCACAGCCAGATTCTGATTGGCCACCACTGCAACACCCCCTTTCTATACCCCCAAATAAATTAAATAAATCAATTAGGCACTTAGAAAATTCATTTCATCAGAGTTTAATTAAAACATGGTATAAAAGAGGCGCATCACATTATCATGAAATTAAACACATACGATACCTGCTCAAAATAGATATGCAACAATGGGTAACCCACATCTCAATATTTAGAATAAAGCGGAAACATCCAAATATTGAATCGATCTCATTCATAAAAGTATATACAACCATCAGTTAATTCATGCTTTACAACATATCCACAGCAGATACATACACATATGTATCACAAAAGAATCAAGACAAATGTAACTCCAAAAGACTCAAAGGCTTCCTAACTACCCAGATGTTACATATCAGAGCCATTGACCAAAAAGAATGAAGACATCGCTTCACAAAAAGAACCTCCAGCTTCCTACTCTGCAATGCCTCATAGAGCATTATAAAACAGCAGAAGGGTGAGAAACAATATCATAACAGTTAATGCATAAAACTGTATATATACATATACTCACATTTGTACAAGTTATACTCAAATTATGTTCTCACCACGTTAAACATATACAAATAATCATGCCTCTACACATGCTTATGATCATTCACAATATGTTCTTCCAAACAATCATATATAACATACACAGTTATATTCATTCAACCAATGCATCATACACAGATGACTCATGCAACTCATAGAGACCGACACACGACTCTATGCAGATGCAAATGCGGTACCGACTCATTCAACAGATTCTCTAAGGAATCGAGTATTCAGCAGACCCTTCACGGGATCAAGTACTCAGCAGATTCTCCACGGAATCAAATATTCATCAGATTCTCCACGGAATCGAATATTCATCAGATCCTCCACGGGATCAAGTACTCAGCAGATTCTCCACGGAATCAAATACTCTAGCCAATCCTCCACGGGATTACATGTTATGACCGATTCTCCGAGGAATCACACAATGCAACCGATTCTCCAAGGAATCAAATATAACCATCGTATCATACGAGGTTCTGCAAATCCTCCGAGGGATCAATCGACACAAAAATGCATACTATGCTCACAAACATACTCATTGCATTTATCACATACATAGCATATATCTATCATGCATTCACATTATACACCATTCCACGCATGGTTTACACACATATCAGCCTATCAATGCGTTTCTATTCAATTCTAGCAAATACACAAGATTATCAAATATTCAAGATTCACCATTTACTCTACAATCTAGGATTCACGCCTTTCGACCACCCACAGCGCGACATGTCAAAATAGTTCACACATCGATCATTCATATAGGCATTAATCATAATTGAATCAACCAAACTTCATGCCATGAACAAACAGCAAAAACAAATAACACTGCCAGGTTCGCCAACCTTCGCCTGGCGAAGCCACGCAGCGAATGCTCGCTGGCCTTCGCCTGGCGAACTTCCCAGCGAAGTCCACTGGGAGTAATTCTGGAATTACTCGCTGAGGCTCGCTACACACTCGCCTGGCGAACCTTCGCCAACTAACCTCGCCTGGCGAACTTGCCAGCAAATACAGGGTATTAGCTTCTGACTTGCTTCGCTACAGCTCGCTGGGCTTCGCCTGGCGAAGCTTCGCTGCCATTCGCCTGGCGAACTTGCGAAGACAGAACTTCCATGGCTGCTTCAAATCCCAAACTCTACACAACCAACCGATTAAATCCAAACCAGTCACAATAGCACAACCCAACCATCACCCGACTAAACTACATCGTCAAATCCGAGTTCTAACCGATTAAAACCTCATTCTACTCACAAAACCAACCTCTAACCTAAGTGGAAAAAGAGTAGAAACTCTACAAAATCCACACACAAACACATACAATCATATACATTAAAGAGATGATGGAGTTTCACACCCTTACAGATCGATTGCAAGCTTTGGTGATGATCCCTTGATGATTCTAGGTTTTCCTCTCCACTTTCTCTTCTCTTTCTCTTCTCCTCTTTTCTTTCTCTTGTTTTTCTTCTTATGTTACTATCTTTCTTCCTTTTCCTCTCTTATTCTATTTCTATCTCTATTTCTTTCCTCTCAAATTCTTTCCAACACTTACCAATCAATTCTCACACTAAAGTGCTAAATGTCTAAAATGCCCTTTTTACTCTAATTCCCCGAAAACTCTCCGAATCGGTAAAATAGATAAAATAAGCAAACACCACATAATAATATATAATTTTTCTCAATTTAAAAACAAACATCAAATAAATAAATTAAAAGACTCAACAATTAATGGGAATTCAGAATCGGGGCGTTACAACTCTCCCCCACTTTAGAAATTTTCGTCCTCGAAAATATTACCTTATTCAAACAACTCCGGATGCGACTCTCGCATCTTGCTCTCCAATTCCCAGGTCATGTTGCCTTCCGCGGCACCTCCCCAGGAAACTTTCACAAGCGCAATATCCTTTCCTCTTAGTTTCTTAACTTCACGGTCCAAAATACTAACCGGTAAAACATCAACTGTAAGGTTATCTCTTACTTCCACTTCATCCATTGGAATAACATGTGACGGATCCGGAACATTCTTCCGAAGTTGCGAGACATGGAATACATCATGCAAATTCGAAAGATTCGGAGGCAACGCCACACGATAAGCCACAGCACCAACTCGTGCGACAATCTGATACGGACCAATAAAACGAGAAGTCAACTTTCTCGACTTCAAAGCACGTCCCACACCCGTAACCGGTGTAACTCTCAAGAACACATGGTCGCCCTCTTGAAACTCGAGATCCTTTCTCCTTTTATCATGATAACTTTTCTGTCTACTCTGAGAAGCTCTCATCTTTCCCCGAATAAATTTCACCTTTTCCGTCGTTTGCTGTACCATTTCAGGACCAACTACTGACTTTTCCCCTGTCTCATGCCAACACAGAGGTGTTCGACATCTCCGACCATATAAAGCCTCAAATGGCGCCATACCAATACTCGAATGGAAACTGTTATTATAGGTGAACTCAATCAACGCTAAATAACTGTCCCACGCACCACTTTGTTCAAGCACACAAGCACGCAACAAATCTTCTAACGATTGAATCGTTCTCTCGGTTTGACCATCTGTTTGCGGATGATATGTCGAACTCAATCTCAACTTAGAACCCAAGGCACCTTGCAAACTCTCCCAAAATCTTGAAGTAAATCTAGGATCTCTATCCGACACAATACTCTTAGGAACTCCATGAAGCTTCACAATAGTGCCAACATAAATCTCGGCCAACCTTTCCAAAGAATAAGTAATATCAATCGGAATAAAGTGAGCCGATTTAGTAAGCCTATCAACAATCACCCAAATAGCATTATGTCCTCTTTGCGTATTCGGCAATCCCGTAACAAAATCCATCGATATACTATCCCATTTCCATTCCGGAATATCCAACGGTTGCATCAATCCACTAGGCTTCTGATGCTCTACCTTAGACTTCTGGCAAGTCAAACACGAGTACACAAAACGAGCGACATCGCTTTTCAATCCAGACCACCAAAAGATCTTCTTCAAATCCTGATACATCTTATTCGCTCCCGGATGAATACTCAAGTTACTCCGATGTCCCTCTTCCAGTATCATCTTTTTCAAATCCACATCATCGGGAATACAAATACGACCTCGAAACCTCAAAACTCCTAATTCATCAACTTTGAAATCTTCATTTCCATTCGTCATCAAATCCACAAATTTCAAATCCAACTTTTGCTTTTCACACACCGTAGTAAGGAAATCATTCGTGACATGCAACATACCTAGCGTCACACTACCCGGTGATAACTCACAAACCAAACTCAAATCTCTAAAGTTCTCCAAGAGTTCCCACTCTCTAACCATCAAAGTAGACACGTGCAACGACTTCCGACTTAAAGCATCGGCTACCACATTCGCCTTACCCGGATGATAATTTAAACCAAAATCATAGTCCTTCAAAAGTTCTAGCCATCTCCTTTGCCTCATATTCAATTCCTTTTGATCAAACAGATACTTCAAACTCTTGTGATCGCTAAAAACCTCAAATCTTGCACCATAAAGATAGTGCCTCCAAATTTTCAAAACGAACACTACGGCCGCTAACTCCAAATCATGAGTAGGATAATTCTTTTCATGCACTCTCAACTGCCTAGAAGCATACGCCACGACCTTCCCATCTTGCATCAATACACCACCCAATCCTGACAAAGAAGCATCGCAATAAACCACAAAAGATTCCGTAGGATTCGGCAAAATCAAAACTGGCGCTGTCGTTAACCTTCTCTTTAATTCCATGAAACTCTCTTCACAATTAACATCCCAAATAAAAGTCTTTCCTTTACAAGTCAACTGCGTTAACGGAAGTGCTAACTTTGAAAATCCTTCGATAAACCTCCGGTAGTAACCGGCCAAGCCCAAAAAGATTCGAATTTCCGTAACCGATCTTGGAGTCTCCCATTGCATTACCGCATCGATCTTGGAGGGATCCACACTAATACCATTGCCGGAAATAATATGTCCAAGAAAACTCACCTCCGACAACCAAAACTCACACTTAGACAACTTTGCATACAACTTCTTCTCTTTCAAAATCCGCAACACAATCCTTAAATGTTCTTCGTGTTCCTCTCGAGACTTAGAATAAATCAAAATGTCATCGATAAACACTACCACAAAACGATCTAACTGCTCGTGGAAGATACGGTTCATATATTCCATGAAAACACCCGGCGCATTAGAAACTCCGAATGGCATCACCGTATACTCATAGTGACCATATCGTGTTCTAAAAGCCGTCTTCGAAATATCTTCTTCCTTAACCCGAATCTGGTGATAACCGGATCTCAAATCAATCTTACTAAAAACACGGGCTCCAACTAATTGATCCATCAAATCATCGATGGGTACTTGTTCTTAATTGTCACCTTATTCAACTGCCGATAATCAATACACAATCGCATACTACCATCCTTCTTCTTTACCAACAATATCGGCGCACCCCAAGGAGAAACACTTGGTCTTACAAATCTCTTATCCAACAAATCATTCAACTGCTTCTTCAATTCCAACAACTCCGATGCCGACATCCGATACGGGGCCATCGAAATCGGTCTAGTACCCGGAACTAGATCAATAGAAAATTCAACCTCTCTTTTTGGCGGCACATCCGCAACATCTTCCGGAAACACTTCAGGAAATTCACAAACCACAGGAAACACGTCGAGCTCAACTTTGCTCTCCACCGACAACGATGCGAACAAACCAAACAACTGAGCTTCGTCCGCTAAAAGTTTCTTCAACTCTTTAGTGGAAAGAAAACTCTCGTTTTCACCATCTTCCAAAGAAGGAAACCTTACTAACTTGTGATAGCAATCCAGATGAACTCTATTAAATTGCAACCAGTTCATACCCAAGATTACGTCCAAACCTTCCAACGGTAAACACACTAAATCCATAACGAAGTCCTTACCATACATGGTCAAAGGACAATTTGCACAGGACAATTTGCACACACCAAAGAAGTAGTTACCGACCCCGAAGCGGGAGTCCCAATAACCATACCACTACTCAAAGAAACCATACACAAATCCAACCGCTTAGCACACGCAAGAGAAATGAACGAGTGAGTCGCTCCAGTATCAATAATAGCAACTAAAGGCATATCATTAATAAAGCATGTACCTTTAATCAAACGATCCGCCGCATTAGTAGCGTCTGAACCTGCTAATGCGAAAACTTTTCCGCCCGCCTGAGCTTGCTTCGATTTGGTACAATTCGAGCTAATGTGACCCACCTCGCCACAATTAAAACACTTCACAGCATTCTTTCTACACTCTGCTGCATCATGTCCAAGGAGCCCACAGTTGGAACACTTCGCCTTGAACTTTCCACAATCATAAGACTTGTGGCCCATCACGCCACACTTAAAACATTTGATCTCACCGGAACCTCCTCCGGGTCTCCTATCAAAGTTTCCCCTATGTTTGCCCTTCTCAGCAGGTGTCACATAAGGTCCGCTTCGTACTTGCTGCTTCCCTCTCCTCTCGCTCAAACCCTTATAATGAGTAGAACGAGCTCTACTGTCTTCTTCATAAATTCTGCAACACTCGGTCAAATCCGAAAATCTTCGTATCCTTTGATAACCCACCGCTTGCTTTATCTCAGGACGCAAGCCATTCTCATACTTGATACATTTGGAAAATTCCGCCGTAACCGCATCATAGTGAGGGTGAAACTTCACTAACTCAGTAAACTTAGCGGTGTAGTCCACCACCGACATATTACCTTGTTTCAACTCCAGAAATTCCATTTCTCTCTTCCCTTTAACACTTTCGGGATAATACTTCCTTAGAAACTCAGTACGAAATAAATCCCACGTAATCTCCTTATCGTCGACCTCAAGAACTTGCCTCACGCTGACCCACCAGTCATCAGCCTCTTCTCTCAGCATGTGAGTCCCTAGTCTCACCTTGTTCCCCTCGGCACAATCCATCACCCTAAATATCCTCTCAATTTCCTTTAACCATATCTGAGCACCATCCGGATCAAATCTCCCTTTGAACACCGGTGGTTGGTTCTTCCTGAACTCATCATTCGCATTCGCGTTAGGTGCACCCTGCACAGCTCTGGCCATAGCCTCTAACGCCGCTGTCATAGCATTGTCATTACGACCTGCCATATTCTGAGGATTCCCAAAAATAACAACAAGGTTAAACAACCGTTCAACCAACACAACAACAAGACAGGCACGACTGACTCAACACTGGCTCTGATACCACTTAATGTAACACCCCCTTTCTATACCCCCAAATAAATTAAATAAATCAATTAGGCACTTAGAAAATTCATTTCATCAGAGTTTAATTAAAACATGGTATAAAATAGGCGCATCACATTATCATGAAATTAAACACATACGATACCTGCTCAAAATAGATATGCAACAATGGGTAACCCACATCTCAATATTTAGAATAAAGCGGAAACATCCAAATATTGAATCGATCTCATTCATAAAAGTATATACAACCATCAGTTAATTCATGCTTTACAACATATCCACAGCAGATACATACACATATGTATCACAAAAGAATCAAGACAAATGTAACTCCAAAAGAGTCAAAGGCTTCCTAACTACCCAGATGTTACATATCAGAGCCATTGACCAAAAAGAATGAAGACATCGCTTCACAAAAAGAACCTCCAGCTTCCTACTCTGCAATGCCTCATAGAGCATTATAAAACAGCAGAAGGGTGAGAAACAATATCATAACAGTTAATGCATAAAACTGTATATATACATATACTCACATTTGTACAAGTTATACTCAAATTATGTTCTCACCACGTTAAACATATACAAATAATCATGCCTCTACACATGCTTATGATCATTCACAATATGTTCTTCCAAACAATTATATATAACATACACAGTTATATTCATTCAACCAATGCATCATACACAGATGACTCATGCAACTCATAGAGACCGACACACGACTCTATGCAGATGCAAATGCGGTACCGACTCATTCAACAGATTCTCTAAGGAATCGAGTATTCAGCAGACCCTCCACGGGATCAAGTACTCAGCAGATTCTCCACGGAATCAAATATTCATCAGATTCTCCACGGAATCGAATATTCAGCAGATCCTCCACAGGATCAAGTACTCAGCAGATTCTCCACGGAAACAAATACTCTAGCCAATCCTCCACGGGATTACATGTTATGACCGATTCTCCGAGGAATCACACAATGCAACCGATTCTCCAAGGAATCAAATATAACCATCGTATCATACGAGGTTCTGCAAATCCTCCGAGGGATCAATCGACACAAAAATGCATACTATGCTCACAAACATACTCATTGCATTTATCACATACATAGCATATATCTATCATGCATTCACATTATACACCATTCCACGCATGGTTTACACACATATCAGCCTATCAATGCGTTTCTATTCAATTCGAGCAAATACACAAGATTATCAAATATTCAAGATTCACCATTTACTCTACAATCTAGGATTCACGCCTTTCGACCACCCACAACACGACATGTCAAAATAGTTCACACATCGATCATTCATATAGGCATTAATCATAATTGAATCAACCAAACTTCATTCCATGAACAAACAGCAAAAACAAATAACACTGCCAGGTTCGCCAACCTTCGCCTGGCGAACTTCCCAGCGAAGTCCACTGGGAGTAATTCTGGAATTACTCGCTGAGGCTCGCTACACACTCGCCTGGCGAACCTTCGCCAACTAACCTCGCCTGGCGAACTTGCCAGCGAATACAGGGTATTAGCTTCTGACTTGCTTCGCTACAGCTCGCTGGGCTTCGCCTGGCGAAGCTTCGCTGCCATTCGCCTGGCGAACTTGCGAAGACAGAACTTCCATGGCTGCCTCAAATCCCAAACTCCACACAACCAACCGATTAAATCCAAACCAGTCACAATAGCACAACCCAACCATCACCCGACTAAACTACATCGTCAAATCCGAGTTCTAATCGATTAAAACCTCATTCTACTCACAAAACCAACCTCTAACCTAAGTGGAAAAAGAGTAGAAACTCTACAAAATCCACACACAAACACATACAATCATATACATTAAAGAGATGATGGAGTTTCACACCCTTATCGATTGATTGCAAGCTTTGGTGATGATCCCTTGATGATTCTAGGTTTTCCTCTCCACTTTCTCTTCTCTTTCTCTTCTCCTCTTTTCTTTCTCTTGTTTTTCTTCTTATGTTACTATCTTTCTTCCTTTTCCTCTCTTATTCTATTTCTATCTCTATTTCTTTCCTCTCAAATTCTTTCCAACACTTACCAATCAATTCTCACACTAAAGTGCTAAATGTCTAAAATGCCCTTTTTACTCTAATTCCCCGAAAACTCTCCGAATCGGTAAAATAGATAAAATAAGCAAACACCACATAATAATATATAATTTTTCTCAATTTAAAAACAAACATCAAATAAATAAATTAAAAGACTCAACAATTAATGGGAATTCAGAATCGGGGCGTTACAACCACCTGTGCCATTGCTTTCATAGCTGCATCCAACGCAGCATCATTCCTCCCCACCATACTGCTCAACAACCACAACAACAGGTTAACAGAAAACAACCAAACTCTATCCTACAGACAGACTCAACTACAACACTGGCCGGACCGACCGACCTGCTCTGATACCAACTTGTAACACCCTGTTCCCCAAAATAAAATAAAACAATCATCAGAGTTTCAACACCAAAAACGGGATGTCACATTTTCACCAAAATTCCATAAGACATGTCTTAAAAATGATTTTCAACAAAATTGCAGCGGAAAATGAATCTGTCAGAAACATATATATATATATATATATATATATATATATATATATATATATATATATATATATATATATATATATATATATATATATATATATATATATATATATATATATATATATATATATATATATATATATATATATATATATATATATATATATATATATATATATATATATATATATATATATATATATATATATATATATATATATATATATATATATATATATATATATATATATATATATATATATATATATATATATATATATATATATATATATATATATATATATATATATATATATATATATATATATATATATATATATATATATATATATATATATATATATATATATATATATATATATATATATATATATATATATATATATATATATATATATATATATATATATATATATATATATATATATATATATATATATATATATATATATATATACACATTATCATATACATCAAGTCGTCCATCTGCCCAAAGTACACAAAATATCATCATCGAATCCGAATAAAACAAGATACGCCACAGGGGCATATAAAATCATTAAATAGACACAAATACTCCCAAAAGCCCCGGTGTTATGTATCAGAGCATCCCTACGACTCGCCACAATCCAAGCTAGCTAAGCACCTGGATTGTCTGTACTTTCGAAGAAGCACAGACCACAACAACAACAAGGGGTGAGAAATCACGATCAAAATATAATGGTAATAATGTACATGAAATAAAAGGTAGAAACATATAAGCATCATTTCATATACATCAAATCCGGACCTACTGTCCCATGCCACCACATCACACATCACAATGAAACACATGCAATTTGACACAATGATATGCAGTATCAACTCAACTCAGGATAGATCGCATATGCAACAGCCCAAATTTCATTAATTAATTAATTATGTTAATTAATTGATTTATTGGAATTAATCTTAATGATTTGGGTTAATTGGATTTATTTGGTATATAATTGAAGAGAGAAATGGGAACGAAAGAAATAATAGAAGTATATAAGGGATAAGTGGAAAGAATTGGATAGAAAGAAAATAGAAGAGAAAGAATAGAGAAAGAGGAGAAAAGAGAAGAGAAGAGGGAAACTTGGAGAAATCATCTAGAATAAACTTCAAGCTTCAATCCAAATAAGGTAAGGGTGAGAAACATTATTATCTAGTCAATGTATGTGGTTATGTATGTGTGGGTTGGGTTTTGTTGTGAGTTTCCACCATTTTTCAAGCTAGGGCAAAATGGATTTAATCGGTAGAATCATAGTTTAATCGGTTAGAAACTGAAAATAATGCTGTAGAATAGTCGGGTGACGTGGGATTATGATTACTGGAACTGGTTCGGTGAGAATCGGTTGATTCTTAGAGGGTAGAAGTTTTGGGACAGATTGGGGTTTTCTGGTTTCGCAGGTTCGCTGGCTCTCGCTAGGCGAGTGAAGGCGAAGCTTCGCCGAGCGAAGCCCAGCAAATAGCTGGCGAATAATTCTAGAAGAACTCCCAGTGGTCTTTGCTGGCATGTTCGCTAGGCGAAGGTGAGTGGCGAAGGTTCTCCAGGCGAGTACATCAGTGAAGGGTAGCGAATCAAGTCAGTGGCTACTGACTTTTGTTCGCTGGCGAGTTAGCCGGGCGAAGGTCCCAGCGAGTATTCGCCAATGGCTTCGCCAGGCGAAGGGTGGCGAGCAGGACATCATTGTTTCTTTTCTGTTTTATCCATCCAATGGTTGTTTGCTTGGTTCAATTATGTTAACCCTATGTGATATGAATAGCTTGTGTACTATTGTGATGAGATGTGGGTAGCCTTTGGGCGTGAATCCTAGATTATGATATGTGTATTGTTTGAATTGCTTAGGGATACATGAGAACACATTAGTGAATATGTGTGTGTTGTCTAATAAGTATGTGAATGCATATTGTTATATGCTAATGTATGTAATGCATGGGAACATATCGTGGATATGTGTGCATTGTTTTGATGAATGTGATGATGGTATTGAATGTGAATGCCTTGAATTGTTATGAATATGTTGTGTGTGCAATCATCTAGTAATTCTTGAAGGGATGAATTATTTGAATGCATGGGATTAAGATGCGGGAACGGTCTTAAGTGCATTTTTGTTGGTTGATTGCATATGCATCATTTAGTCAAGAGGCAATGTTTGCTAGTTTCGTCGAGACTAGTGGCTTGTCCCAAACCTAGAAGGGTGGGTTTGAAGCCTAGGGGATGGGCTTTGTTGTTATCGGTCTAGAAGGGTGGACCCGGTTTAAGTGTAAAAACCGAAAAATGTTAACAAGTGTTGGTACCACATTGCATTGAGTTGCATTGAGTTGTTTTGGAGTCACATAGCATAAATGTCATTGATATATGAAATATGCTTGTGAGTGAATGTATATTGGATAATTGTGAATTGTGAATATCCATAAATATGCTTGTGAGTATATGTAATTGTTACTTGTATATATATATATAATCTTATGCATTGATTATTATGGTAATATTTCTCACCCTTTTGCTGTTTTATAATGCTCTATGAGGCATTGCAGATTAGGTTGCTGGAGGTTTGTTTTGTGAAGTACAGCTTCATTCTTTTGAGTCGGACTGCTCTGATAATGTAACACCGGGTAGTTAGGCTTGTATAGCATTCTTTTGTGATACACTTGTGATGTATCAGTTGATGATGTTTTGTAACATGAATGATATTGATGAACCAACTGGATAACATGTATTTATGTGATTAAATGTTTTAAGGTAATTCAAATGTTTTATCTTCCGCTTTAATTCTAAATATCGAGATGTGGGTTTAAGGACTAAGTTCCTCTACTTTGAAAACTATCCCACTGTTGCATATTTTTATAGAGCAGGTGTTGAGTGTTTTATTGGTAATAATGTGACATACTTCTTTTATACCGTATTTTAAATTATACTCTGATAAAATTTATATGTGCCTATATATATTATTGTTTATTTGGGGGTATAGAAGGGGGTGTTACATTAAGTGGTATCATAGCTGGTCGGTCCGTCCGACCAAGTTGTTAGTGTGTTGTTCTCCGTGTATATTGATATGTGTGTGTGTTACACTATCGATATTGGTGTTCTTACGTGGTTCTGTTGTTGGAATTCAGTAAGATGGTTGCAGGTAGGAATGACGAAGCAATTGCGGAGGCTTTGACGAGATTGGCTGGGGCAACTGGACAGAATCCTCAGGCCAACGTGAATGGGGGGAATAATGCTGACGATGAATTTCGTGCTTTGGGAAGGTTCCAAAGGAATAATCCACCGACATTCAAGGGAACCCACGAGCCTGACAAAGCACAAATTTGGTTGAAAGCTATTGAGAAGATTTTTCGGGTTATGAATTGTTCGGATGCACAGAAGGTGCAATTCGGAACTCATATGCTCGAAGAGGAAGCCGAGGACTAGTGGGGTAATACTCGCCAAAGATTTGAAGAGGATGAGATTGTGATTACTTGGAATCTTTTTAGAGAGACATTTCTGGAGAAGTATTTTCTAGAAGATGTGCGCGGAAAGAAAGAGATTAAATTCCTTGAACTAAAGCAAGGTAATTCGACGGTAGCTGAGTATGCAGCAATATTTGAGGAGTTGATCAAGTTTTGTCCTCGCTACAACACTGTTAATGTTGAGAGATCTAAGTGTCTCAAATTTGTGAATGGTTTGAGACCTGAGATCAAGCAAGCTATTGGTTATTAGGAAATCCGGCGATTTTCTGAGTTGGTAAACAAAAGTAGGATTTATGATGAGGATAGTGGGGCTCGGTCTAGCCACTACAAGAACCTAAGTGATAAGAAAGGAAAGGGGCAATTCCGAGGAAAACCTTATGTGACTCCTGCTGAAAAGGGGAAACAAAGGATTGGTTTCGGTAAGAAACCAAGTGGGGGAGTTTCTACTCCGGTGAGGTGTTATAGGTGCGGTGAAGAGGGACACCGTGCTCCGAAATGCAAAAGTGTTAAAAAAACGTGTTTCAAGTGTGGCAAGCCAGACCACAAGGCTCTTGAGTGCAGAAGCGGTACAGGTGTGACTTGCTACAATTGTGGTGAGCAAGGGCACATTAGTAACAAATGTGATAAGCCGAAGAAGAATCAAGGGAGCGGAAAAGTGTTCGCTCTATCTGGATCTGAGACTGCTAGTGATGATCGCTTGATCAGAGGTACGTGTTTTATTAATGGTATGCCTTTGGTTGCTATAACTGATACTGGAGCTACGCATTCTTTTATTTCTCTGGAGTGTGTTAGAAGGTTGAATCTTGAAATGTCTGTTATTGGTGGTGGCATGGTTATTGATACTCTTGCTATGGGTTCGGTAACTACACCGTATGTGTGTTTGAATTGCCCTTTGAGTATTTTCGGTAGAGACTTTGGGGTTGATTTAGTGTGTCTTCACTTAGATCAACTTGATGTCATTCTGGGAATGAATTGGTTAAAATTCAATCGTGTTCATATCAACTGTTTTGATAAAACGGTTATTTTTCCTGAACCGGGTGATGAAGGGAATTTGTTTATGACTGCTAAGCAAGTGAAAGAATCAGTACGAGATGGTGCAAGGGTATTTATGTTGATGGCAACTTTGAGTATTGGTGAAAGTGAGGCAATTGATGCCTTACCATTCGTCCGTGATTTTCCGAATGTTTTTCCTGATGAGATAAGGGATTTACCGCCGGAACAAGAAGTGGAGTTTTCGATTGACCTGATTCCTGGAACCAGTCCGATATCGATGGCTCCATACCGTATGTCCGCATCGGAATTGAAAGAGTTGAAGAGTCAACTTGAAGATTTTCTTGAGAAGAGGTTTATTCGTCTGAGTGTGTCGCCGTGGAGTGCACCGGTGTTGTTGGTTAAGAAGAAAGAAGGTTCTATGAGACTCTGTGTGGATTACAGACAGTTGAACAAGGTGATTATCAAGAACAAGTATCCAATTCCGAGGATTGATGATCTGATGGATCAGTTAGTTGGTGCAAGTGTGTTCAGTAAAATAGATTTGAGGTCTGGGTATCATCAGATTCGTGTGAAAGCTGAGGATATTCAGAAGACTGCTTTTAGAACGAGGTATGGACACTATGAGTATTTTGTAATGCCATTTGGTGTGACTAATGCACCAGGTGTATTTATGGAGTACATGAATAGGATTTTCCATCCTTATTTGGACAAGTTCGTTGTGGTGTTTATTGATGACATTTTGGTCTACTCAAAGAATGAAGAGGAACATGCCGAACATTTGAAGATTGTGTTATCTGTATTGAAAGAGAAGCAGTTGTATGTGAAACTTTCTAAGTTTGAATTTTGGTTGAAATAAGTGAGTTTCCTTGGTTATGTGATTTCAAGTGAAGGTATTGCGGTTGATCCATCGAAGGTTGAAGCGGTATCGCAATGGGAGACTCCGAAATCATTTTTTGAGATTAGAAGTTTTCTTGGTTTAGCGGGTTATTATCGTAAGTTTATTGAAGGATTTGCTAAGTTATCGTTACCGTTGACGCAATTGACTAGGAAGGGTCAAGCTTTTGTTTGGGATGCCAAGTGTGAAGAGAGTTTTCAGGAACTTAAGAGAAGATTGACGACAGCCCCTGTTCTGATTTTGCCAAATCCGGAAGAGTCGTTTGTTGTGTATTGTGATGCTTCTTTGATGGGCTTGGGAGGTGTGTTGATGCAGAATAATCAAGTTGTAGCCTATGCTTTGAGGCAACTCAAAGTGCATGAGAAGAATTATCTGACGCATGACTTAGAGTTGGTTGCCGTTGTTTTTGTGCTTAAACTTTGGAGGCATTATTTGTTTGGTTCGAGGTTTGAAGTGTTTAGTGATCACAAGAGTTTGAAGTATCTCTTTGATCAAAAGGAATTGAATGCTAGGCAATGAAGGTGGTTATAGCTTTTGAAGGATTATGATTTTGGGTTGAATTACCACCCGGGTAAAGCGAATGTGGTAGCGGATGCGTTGAGTCGGAAATCGTTGCACATGTTGATGATGATGGTGAAAGAGTTGGAATTGATTGAGCAATTTCGTAATTTGAGTTTGGTGTGTGAGGAGACTTCGTATGTGGTTAAGCTTGGAATGTTGAAGCTTACGAGTGGTATTCTGGACAAAATTCGGGAAGGACAGAAATCTGATTTGAGTCTAGTTGACCGGTTGACTTTGATCAACCAAGGCCAAGGTGGTGATTTTCGAATTGATGAGAATGGTATTATGAGGTTTCGCGATAGAGTTTGTGTCCCGGACTTTGATGAACTGAAAAAGAGTATTCTTAAGGAAGGACATCGTAGCGGATTGAGTATTCATCCGGGTGCTACTAAGATGTATCAAGATTTGAGGAAAATATTTTGGTGGCCTCGTATGAAGAAGGATATTGCTGAATTTGTGTATTCTTGTTTGACTTGCCAAAAGTCGAAGATTGAGCATCACAAACCGTTAGGTTTGATGCAACCGTTGTTTATCCCTGAGTGGAAATGGGATAGCATTTCTATGGACTTTGTGTCTGGATTACCTAGGACGCCGGGTAATTTTGAAGCTATTTGGGTTATTGTGGATAGATTGACTAAATCTGCTCACTTTATCCCTATGCGAATGGATTATCCGTTGGAGAAATTGGCAAAGCTATACATCGAGAGGATTGTCAGTTTGCATGGTATTCCGTCTAGTATTGCGTCGGATAGGGATCCGAGGTTTACTTCGAGATTTTAGGAGAGCTTGCAAAGTGCTTTAGGTACGAAGTTGCGTTTGAGTTCAGCTTATCATCCTCAGACAGATGGTCAGACTGAGAGAACTATTCAATCACTTGAGGATCTTTTGAGAGCTTGTGTATTGGAGAAAGGAGGATCTTGGGATAACTACTTGCCTTTGATTGAGTTTACTTACAACAACAGTTTTCATTCGAGCATTGGTATGGCACCGTTCGAAGCACTGTATGGTAGACGGTGTAGGACGCCACTGTGTTGGTATGAGTCCGGAGAGAGTTCTGTAGTTGGACCCGAGATAGTTCAGCAGACTACGGACAAGATTAAGATGATTCAAGAAAAGATGAGGATTTCTCAAAGTCGTCAGAAGAGTTATCATGACAAGAGGAGTAAGGCACTTGAATTTCAAGAGGGAGGTCATGTGTTTCTTCGGGTTACTCCGATGACTGGTGTTGGTAGGGCATTGAAGTCGCGTAAGTTGACGACGCGTTTCATTGGTCCTTATCAAATTTTGAAGAGGATAGGAGAAGTGGCCTATCGTGTGGCTTTACTGCCGTCGCTTGCTAATCTACATGATGTGTTCCATGTATCTCAGTTGAGGAAATACATTACGGATCCATATCATGTAGTCCAAGCAGATGATGTGCAGGTGAGAGATAACCTAACTGTGGAGGCATCACCTATGGGGATAGAGGATCAGAAGTTGAAGCAACTTCGAGGCAAAGAGATTTCTTTGGTGAAGGTTGCTTGGGGAGGACCAGCTGTTGGAAATGTGACTTGGGAACTGGAGAGCCAAATGAGGGAGTCTTATCCAGAACTGTTTGAACCAGGTAACATTTTCGAGGACGAAAATTTCTAAAGTGGGGGAGGGTTGTAACAGCCCAAATTTCATTAATTAATTAATTATGTTAATTAATTGATTTATTGGAATTAATCTTAATGATTTGGGTTAATTGGATTTATTTGGTAGATAATTGAAGAGAGAAATGGGAAGGAAAGAAATAATAGAAGTATATAAGGGGTAAGTGGAAAGAATTGGATAGAAAGAAAATAGAAGAGAAAGAATAGAAAAGAGGAGAAAAGAGAAGAGAAGAGGGAAACTTGGAGAAATCATCAAGAATCAACTTCAAGCTTCAATCCAATCAAGGTAAGGATGAGAAACATTATTATCTAGTCAATGGATATGGTTATGTATGTGTGGGTTGGGTTTTGTTGTGAGTTTCCACCATTTTTCAAGCTAGGGCAAAATGGATTTAATCGGTAGAATCGTAGTTTAATTGATTAGAAACTAAAAATAATGTCGTAGAATAGTCGGGTGACGTGGGATTATGATTACTGGAACTGGTTCGGTGAGAATCGATCGATTCTTGGAGGGTAGAAGTTTTGGGACAAATTGGGGTTTTCTGGTTTCGCAGGCTCGCTGGCTCTCGCCCGGCGAGTGAAGGCCTAGCTTCGCCGGGCGAAGCCCAGTGAATAGCTGGCGAATAATTCTAGAAAAATTCCCAGTGGTCTTCGCTGGCAAGTTCGCCAGGCGAGTACATCAGCGAAGGGTAGCGAATCGAGTCAGTGGCTACTGACTTTTGTTCGCTGGCTAGTTAGCCGGGCGAAGGTCCCAGCGAGCATTCGCCAGGCGAAGGGTGGCGAGCATGACATCATTGTTTCTTTTCTGTTTTATCCATCCAATGGTTGTTTGCTTGGTTCAATTATGTTAACCCTATGTGATATGAATAGCTTGTGTACTATTGTGATGAGTTGTAAGTAGCCTTTGGGTGTGAATCCTAGATTATGATATGTGTATTGTTTGAATTGCTTAGGGATACATGAGAACACATTAGTGAATATGTGTGTGTTGTATAATAAGTATGTGAATGCATATTGTTGTATGCTAATGTATGTAATGCATGGGAACATATCGTGGATATGTATGCATTGTTTTGATGAATGTGATGATGGTATTGAATGTGAATTCCTTGAATTGTTATGAATATGTTATGTGTGCAATCATCTTGTAATTCTTGAAGGGATGAATTATTTGAATGCATGGGATTAAGATGCGGGGACGGTCTTAAGTGCATTTTTGTTGGTTGATTGCATATGCATGATTTAGTCAAGAGGCAATGTTTGCTAGTTTCGTCGAGACTAGTGGCTTGTCCCAAACCTAGAAGGGTGGGTTTGAAGCCTAGGGGACGGGCTTTGTTGTTATCGGTCTAGAAGGGTGGACCCAGTTTAAGTGTAAAAACCGAAAAATGTTAACAAGTGTTGGTACCACATTGCATTGAGTTGCATTGAGTTGCTTTGGAGTCACATAGCATAAATGTCATTGATATATGAAATATGCTTGTGAGTGAATGTATATTGGATAATTGTGAATTGTGCATGATGAGATATGCTAGATGAATATCCATATTTGTTCATATGTATAATGAGATGTATATGACTACAAAAATGAATTGTGGTGAGAAATGTGGATTATATGTAATTGTTACTTGTATATATATAATCTTATGCATTGATTATTATGGTAATATTTCTCACCCTTTTATTGTTTTATAATGCTCTATGAGGCATTGCAGATTAGGTTGCTGGAGGTTTCTTTTGTGAAGTATAGCTTCATTCTTTTGAGTCGGACTGCTTCGATAATGTAACACTGGGTAGTTAGGCTTGTATAGCATTCTTTTGTGATACACTTGTGATGTATCAGTTGATGATGTTTTGTAACATGAATGATATTGATGAACCAACTGGATAACATGTATTTATGTGATTAAATGTTTTGAGGTAATTCAAATGTTTTATCTTCCGCTTTAATTCTAAATATCGAGATGTGGGTTTAAGGACTAAGTTCCTCTACTTTGAAAACTATCCCACTGTTGCATATTCTTATAGAGCAGGTGTTGAGTGTTTTATTGGTAATAATGTGACATACTTCTTTTATACCATATTTTAAATTATACTCTGATAAAATTTATATGTGCCTATATATATTATTGTTTATTTGGGGGGTATTGAAGGGGGTGTTACATTAAGTGGTATCATAGCTGGTCGGTCCGTCCGACCAAGTTGTTAGTGTGTTGTTCTCCGTGTATATTGATATGTGTGTGTGTTACACTATCGATATTGGTGTTCTTACGTGGTTCTGTTGTTGGAATTCAGTAAGATGGTTGCAGGTAGGAATGACGAAGCAATTGCGGAGGCTTTGACGAGATTGGCTGGGGCAACTGGACAGAATCCTCAGGCCAACGTGAATGGGGGGAATAATGCTGACGATGAATTTCGTGCTTTGGGAAGGTTCCAAAGGAATAATCCACCGACATTCAAGGGAACCCATGAGCCTGACAAAGCACAAATTTGGTTGAAAGCTATTGAGAAGATTTTTCGGGTTATGAATTGTTCGGATGCACAGAAGGTGCAATTCGAAACTCATATGCTCGAAGAGGAAGCCGAGGACTGGTAGGGTAATAATCGCCAAAGATTTGAAGAGGATGAGATTGTGATTAATTGGAATCTTTTTAGAGAGACATTTCTGGAGAAGTATTTTCTAGAAGATGTGCGCGGAAAGAAAGAGATTGAATTCCTTGAACTGAAGCAAGGTAATTCGACGGTAGCTGAGTATGCGGCAAGATTTGAGGAGTTGATCAAGTTTTGTCCTCGCTACAACACTGTTAATGCTGAGAGATCTAAGTGTCTCAAATTTGTGAATGGTTTGAGGCCTGAGATCAAGCAAGCTATTGGTTATCAGGAAATCCGGCGATTTTCTGAGTTGGTAAACAAAAGTAGGATTTATGATGAGGATAGTGGGGCTCGGTCTAGCCACTACAAGAACCTAAGTGATAAGAAAGGAAAGGGCCAATTCCGAGGAAAACCTTATGTGACTCCTGCTGAAAAGGGGAAACAAAGGATTGGTTTCGGTAAGTAACCAAGTGGGGGAGTTTCTACTTCGGTGAGGTGTTATAGGTGCGGTGAAGAGGGACACCGTGCTCCGGAATGCAAAAGTGTTGAGAAAACGTGTTTCAAGTGTGGCAAGCCAGGCCACAAGGCTCTTGAGTGCAGAAGCGGTACGGGTGTGACTTGCTACAATTGTGGTGAGCAAGGGCACATTAGTACCAAATGTGATAAGCCGAAGAAGAATCAAGGGAGCGGAAAAGTGTTCGCTCTATCTGGATCTAAGACTGCTAGTGATGATCGCTTGATCAGAGGTACGTGTTTTATTAATGGTATGCCTTTGATCGCTATAATTGATACTGGAGCTACGCATTCTTTTATTTCTCTGGAGTGTGTTAGAAGGTTGAATCTTGAAATGTCTGTTATTGGTGGTGGCATGGTTATTGATACTCTTGCTATGGGTTCAGTAACTACACCGTATGTGTGTTTGAATTGCCCTTTGAGTATTTTCGGTAGAGACTTTGGGGTTGATTTAGTGTGTCTTCACTTAGATCAACTTGATGTCATTCTGGGAATGAATTGGTTAAAATTCAATCGTGTTCATATCAACTATTTTGATAAAACGGTTATTTTTCCTGAACCGGGTAATGAAGGGAATTTGTTTATGACTGCTAAGCAAGTGAAAGAATCAGTACGAGATGGTGCAAGGGTATTTATGTTGATGGCACCTTTGAGTATTGGTGAAAGTGAGCCAATTGATGCCTTACCAGTCTTCCGTGATTTTCCGGATGTTTTTCCTGATGAGATAAGGGATTTACCGCCGGAACAAGAAGTGGAGTTTTCGATTGACCTGATTCCTGGAACCAGTCCGATATCGATGGCTCCATACCGTATGTCCGCATCGGAATTGAAAGAGTTGAAGAGTCAACTTGAAGATTTGCTTGAGAAGAGGTTTATTCGTCTGAGTGTGTCGCCGTGGGGTGCACCGGTGTTGTTGGTTAAGAAGAAAGAAGGTTCTATGAGACTCTGTGTGGATTACAGACAGTTGAACAAGGTGACTATCAAGAACAAGTATCCAATTCCGAGGATTGATGATCTGATGGATCAGTTAGTTGGTGCAAGTGTGTTCAGTAAAATAGATTTGAGGTCTGGGTATCATCAGATTCGTGTGAAAGCTGAGGATATTCAGAAGACTGCTTTTAGAACGAGGTATGGACACTATGATTATTCTGTAATGCCATTTGGTGTGACTAATGCACCAGGTGTATTTATGGAGTACATGAATAGGATTTTCCATCCTTATTTGGACAAGTTCGTTGTGGTGTTTATTGATGACATTTTGGTCTACTCGAAGAATGAAGAGGAGCATGCCGAACATTTGAAGATTGTGTTATCTGTGTTGAAAGAGAAGCAGTTGTATGCGAAACTTTCTAAGTGTGAATTTTGGTTGAAATAAGTGAGTTTCCTTGGTCATGTGATTTCAAGTGAAGGTATTGCGGTTTATCCATCGAAGGTTGAAGCGGTATCGCAATGGGAGACTCCGAAATCAATTTTTGAGATTAGAAGTTTTCTTGGTTTAGCGGGTTATTATCGTAAGTTTATTGAAGGATTTGCTAAGTTATCGTTACCGTTGACGCAATTGACTAGGAAGGGTCAAGCTTTTGTTTGGGATGCCAAGTGTGAAGAGAGTTTTCAGGAACTTAAGAGAAGATTGACGACAGCCCCTGTTCTGATTTTGCCAAATCCGGAAGAGTCGTTTGTTGTGTATTGTGATGCTTCTTTGATGGGCTTGGGAGGTGTGTTAATGCAGAATAATCAAGTTGTAGCCTATGCTTTGAGGCAACTCAAAGTGCATGAGAAGAATTATCCGACGCATGACTTAGAGTTGGCTGCCGTTGTGTTTGTGCTTAAACTTTGGAGGCATTATTTGTTTGGTTCGAGGTTTGAAGTGTTTAGTGATCACAAGAGTTTGAAGTATCTCTTTGATCAAAAGGAATTGAATGCTAGGCAAAGAAGGTGGTTAGAGCTTTTGAAGGATTATGATTTTGGGTTGAATTACCACCCGGGTAAAGCGAATGTGGTAGCGGATGCGTTGAGTCGGAAATCGTTGCACATGTCGATGATGATGGTGAAAGAGTTGGAATTAATTGAGCAATTTCGTGATTTGAGTTTGGTGTGTGAGGAGACTTCGTATGTGGTTAAGCTTGGAATGTTGAAGCTTACGAGTGGTATTTTGGACGAAATTCGGGAAGGACATAAATCCGATTTGAGTCTAGTTGACCGGTTGACTTTGATCAACTAAGGCCAAGGTGGTGATTTTCGGATTGATGAGAATGGTATTGTGAGGTGTCGCGATAGAGTTTGTGTCCCGGACCTTGATGAACTGAAAAAGAGTATTCTTAAGGAAGGACATCGTAGCGGATTGAGTATTCATCCGGGTGCTACTAAGATGTATCAAGATTTGAGGAAAATATTTTGGTGGCCTCATATGAAGAAGGATATTGCTGAATTTGTGTATTCTTGTTTGACTTGCCAGAAGTCGAAGATTGAGCATCAGAAACCATCAGGTTTGATGCAACCGTTGTTTATCCCTGAGTGGAAATGGGATAGCATTTCTATGGACTTTGTGTCTGGATTACCTAGGACGCCGGGTAATTTTGAAGCTATTTGGGTTATTGTGGATAGATTGACTAAATCTGCTCACTTTATCCCTATGCGAATGGATTATCCGTTGGAGAAATTGGCAAAGCTATACATCGAGAGGATTGTCAGTTTGCATGGTATTCCGTCTAGTATTGTGTCTGATAGGGATCCGAGGTTTACTTCGAGATTTTGGGAGAGCTTGCAAAGTGCTTTGGGTACGAAGTTGCGTTTGAGTTCAGCTTATCATCCTCAGACAGATGGTCAGACTGAGAGAACTATTCAATCACTTGAGGATCATTTGAGAGCTTGTGTATTGGAGAAAGGAGGAGCTTGGGATAGCTACTTGCCTTTGATTGTGTTTACTTACAACAACAGTTTTCATTCGAGCATTGGTATGGCGCCGTTCGAAGCATTGTATGGTAGACGGTGTAGGACGCCACTGTGTTGGTATGAGCCCGGAGAGAGTTCTGTTGTTGGACCCAAGATAGTTCAGCAGACTACGGACAAGATTAAGATGATTCAAGAAAAGATGAGGATTTCTCAAAGTCGTCAGAAGAGTTATCATGACAAGAGGAGTAAGGCACTTGAATTTCGAGAGGGAGATCATGTGTTTCTTCGGGTTACTCCGATGACTGGTGTTGGTAGGGCATTGAAGTCGCGTAAGTTGACGCCGCGTTTCATTGGTCCTTATCAAATTTTGAAGAGGATAGGAGAAGTGGCCTATCGTGTGGCTTTACCGCCGTCGCTTGCTAATCTCCATGATATGTTCCATGTATCTCAGTTGAGGAAATACATTGCGTATCCGTCTCATGTAGTCCAAGAAGATGATGTGCAGGTGAGAGATAACCTAACTGTGGAGGCATCACCTATGCGGATAGAGGATCAGAAGTTGAAGCAACTTCGAGGCAAAGAGATTTCTTTGGTGAAGGTCGCTTGGGGAGGACCGGCTGGTGGAAATGTGACTTGGGAACTGGAGATCCAAATGAGGGAGTCTTATCCAGAACTGTTTGAACCAGGTAACATTTTCGAGGACGAAAATTTCTAAAGTGGGGGAGGGTTGTAACAGCCCAAATTTCATTAATTAATTAATTATGTTAATTAATTGATTTATTGGAATTAATCTTAATGATTTGGGTTAATTGGATTTATTTGGTAGATAATTAAAGAGAGAAATGGGAAGGAAAGAAATAATAGAAGTATATAAGGGGTAAGTGGAAAGAATTGGATAGAAAGAAAATAGAAGAGAAAGAATAGAAAAGAGGAGAAAAGAGAAGAGAAGAGGGAAACTTGGAGAAATCATCAAGAATCAACTTCAAGCTTCAACCCAATCAAGGTAAGGATGAGAAACCTTATTATCTAGTCAATGTATGTGGTTATGTATGTGATGGTTGGGTTTTGTTGTGAGTTTCCACCATTTTTCAAGCTAGGGAAAAATGGATTTAATCGGTAGAATCATAGTTTAATCGGTTAGAAACTGAAAATAATGTCGTAGAATAGTCGGGTGACGTGGGATTATGATTACTGGAACTGGTTCAGTGAGAATCGATCGATTCTTGGAGGGTAGAAGTTTTGGGACAGATTGGGGTTTTCTGGTTTCGCAGGTTCGCTGGCTCTCGCCAGGCGAGTGAAGGCGAAGCTTCGCCGGGCGAAGCCCAGTGAATAGCTGGCGAATAATTATAGAAAACTCCCAGTGGTCTTCGCTGGCAAGTTCGCCAGGCGAGTACATCAGCGAAGGGTAGCGAATCAAGTCAGTGGCTACTGACTTTTATTCGCTGGCGAGTTAGCCGGGCGAAGGTCCCAGTGAGCATTCGCCAATGGCTTCGCCAGGCGAAGGGTGGCGAGCAGGATAGCATTATTTCTTTTCTGTTTTATCCATCCAATGGTTGTTTGCTTGGTTCAATTATGTTAACCCTATGTGATATGAATAGCTTGTGTACTATTGTGATGAGTTGTGGGTAGCCTTTGGGCGTGAATCCTAGATTATGATATGTGTATTGTTTGAATTGCTAAGGGATACATGAGAACACATTAGTGAATATGTGTGTGTTGTCTAATAAGTATGTGAATGCATATTGTTGTATGCTAATGTATGTAATGTATGGGAACATATTGTGGATATGTGTGCATTGTTTTGATGAATGTGATGATGGTATTGAATGTGAATGCCTTGAATTGTTATGAATATGTTGTGTGTGCAATCATCTTGTAATTCTTGAAGGGATGAATTATTTGAATGCATGGGATTAAGATGCGGGAACGGTCTTAAGTGCATTTTTGTTGGTTGATTGCATATGCATCATTTAGTCAAGAGGCAATGTTTGCTAGTTTCGTCGAGACTAGTGGCTTGTCCCAAACCTAGAAGGGTGGGTTTGAAGCCTAGGGGACGAGCTTTGTTGCTATCGGTCTAGAAGGGTGGACCCGGTTTAAGTGTAAAAATCAAAAAATGTTAACAAGTGTTGGTACCATATTGCATTGAGTTGCATTGAGTTGTTTTGGAGTCACATAGCATAAATGTCATTGATATATGAAATATGCTTGTGAGTGAATGTATATTGGATAATTGTGAATTGTGCATGATGAGATATGCTAGATGAATATCCATATTTGTTCATATGTATGATGAGATGTATATGACTACGAAAATGAATTGTGGTGAGAAATGTGGATTATATGTAATTGTTACTTGTATATATATAATCTTATGCATTGATTATTATGGTAATATTTCTCACCCTTTTGCTGTTTTATAATGTTCTATGAGGCATTGCAGATTAGGTTGCTGGAGGTTTCTTTTGTGAAGTATAGCTTCATTCTTTTGAGTCGGACTGCTCTGATAATGTAACACCGGGTAGTTAGGCTTGTATAGCATTCTTTTGTGATACACTTGTGATGTATCAGTTGATGATGTTTTGTAACATGAATGATATTGATGAACCAACTGGATAACATGTATTTATGTGATTAAATGTTTTGAGGTCATTCAAATGTTTTATCTTCCGCTTTAATTCTAAATATCGAGATGTGGGTTTAAGGACTAAGTTCCTCTACTTTGAAAACTATCCCAATGTTGCATATTTTTATAGAGCAGGTGTTGAGTGTTTTATTGTTAATAATGTGACATACTTCTTTTATACCGTATTTTAAATTATAATCTGATAAAATTTATATGTGCCTATATATATATATATTATTGTTTATTTGGGGGTATAGAAGGGGTGTTACAGCATACGCTCCATCTGAGCAACGATCTATCCCTACCACGCTCCTCCTGAGCCCATATAATCAAATCTCAAGATAGATCGCATACACTTCATCTGAGCAACTATCTATCCCTACCAACGCTCCCCACTTGGAGCACGGGTGAATCGCATACACTCCATCTGAGCAACGATTCAACTCCCGTCCACGCTCGCCATTGGGAGCGCGGGTGAATCACATACGCCCCATCTGAGCCATGATTCCATCCCGTCCACATGCTATGCAAACACCATGCACAACAACACAAGCACTCACGGTGCACACGATCCTACTGATCCATTTCATCATATATCACATACACATCAAGCACACAAGGTGCATACGATCCTACTGATCCATCGTCATACAACACACAAACCTAAGCACACAAGGTGCACACGATCCTACTGATCACAATTTATCATATATCAAATATGTCTCACCCATCACCACAGTTATACATCATAACATACACCAATGCAAATATAATAATCACACGGATGTCACAGAATCATGTTCCGACACCATACATACACTCACCACAACTCACTAATAAGCTCATCATCAAACATGACCAACAAGGGTCCAAAACCACAAAGGAAACAACACAAAACAGCAGCAAAACACAAACTGCTGTCGGGCTCGCTGGCACATTCGCCTGGCGAAACCCCGCAGTGAACACTTGTTGACCATTCGCCTGGCGAATCCAAGCAGAGGCTACTGGCAGCATTCACTGCCCAGTTCGCCCAGCGAAGGCTCGCCCCCCCCCCCCCCCCCATTCGCCCAACGAATACCTGCGATCTCAGAAAAATAAAGCCACAACTCAGAGTCGGCAACACGCTCCGAGCTCAGCCGATTCTACTCCAAACCAAACCCCATCATACCAGACAATTGTTCCACAACCTAACTACAACATCTATCCTCAATTTAACCCGATTAATTGTTAGCTCTACACAATTACTCAGTTCCGGCATGACTTCGAACTACCCGAAAACCCCCAAATCAACCAAAACAGCACATGCAATGATTTCTACACATTATCAACATTCAGAATCATAATACAAATCAACAACATTCATCACAATCTAGTGGGGTTAAGGGAAATCCCCTTCTACCTATTATTCATGCATTTACCTAAATTTAACCGATTCCCCCCTTACTTCAAAATGCAGTTTGATGATGAAGAATCCGCAATCCACAACTTTGATCGTCCACCTCCTGCTCAAGCTTGATCACTCTTGATCGCTCTTCTCTTCTACCGTTCCTCTTGTTCCACTTCTATCATGTTCTCCTCTTTCCCTTTTTTCCAAATGCCAAACATGCCCTTCATCCCAAATAATCCTCTTTTTAATTCCAAAACTAAAATTCTTATTTTCTTTTACTCCAAAATTAATTCCAATAATATTTTTAAATACAATAATAATAACAATAATAATAACAATAATAGTAACGACACTATTAATCATCATATTATCATTATTATTAATCATATTTTTCTAATATTATGGATCTTAATTTCTCTAACAAATTCCACGCAAGCATGCCGAAAATAAATACATCGAAAAACTCGAATAATTAAAAATGGGCGTTACAACTCTCGCCCACTTTAATTATTTTCGTCCTCGAAAATACTTGATGGAAACAATTCTGGATATGCTTCTCGCATCCTGCTTTCCAATTCCCAGGTTACACTGCCTCCTGCAGCACCTGTAACACCCCCTTTCTATACCCCCAAATAAACACAAATAATCATTCAGGCATAATTCAAAATTTCATCAGAGTACATTTATATCATGGCATAAAAGGGGCATATCACATTATACCAAAAATTCAACACATACAACACCTGCTCAACAGATATGCAACATCAGGGCATTACCCACAAGAAAATATTTAGAACAAAGGCGGAAACATTCAAATATTTCATAATCTCCAAAACATGTATTCACATGTACAATTATCATTCACCATGTTTACAAAACAAATCATCAACAGATACATACACAGGTGTCTCACAAAAGAAACAATATAATCCCTAACTACCCGGTGCCACATATCAGAGCCAACCGACCAAAAAGACTGAAGCCACGCTTCACAAAAAAATCTCCAGCAATCTAATCTGCAATGCCTCATAGAGCATTATAAAACAGCAGAAGGGTGAGAAACGATATCATAATACATAATGCATATAAACATATATACATATACATATAACATCCAATAACATCGTTCGCGTTCTCACCACAACTCATCTCACTACATCGTACATCGCAATGTATTCACAAATATCTATTTACAAATAGAACACTAAGCATATACAATATGCATCATCAATGTTTATATTAATTCATAAACATACACACATATACAGATATACTCACACATACATGTATCTTCAAGCATTCCATTCATGCCAATTATCAACGATTTACATAAACATCTACAATCATGTTTATTCACCATACATCATGCAAAGATGATAAATGCAAATCATAGAGGCCAACTCGCTACTCTACGCAAATGTAATACGATACCGACTTAATCGTCCATCAGATTCTCCTAATAATCAATTCACTCACGCCCCTCACGGGTACACTATAACTCATCAGATTCTCCTAGGGATCACATCATTCATCAGATTCTCCAAGGAATCACATGGATCATCGGATTCTCCAAGGAATCACATCCCTCATCAGATTCTCCAAGGAATCACATCACTCATCGGACTCTCCTAGGAATCCTATCACTCATCAAATTCTCCAAGGAATCACATCGTTCATCAGATTCTCCAAGGAATCATATCGCTCATCAGATTCTCCAAGGAATCACATCACTCATCAGATTCTCCAAGGAATCACATCACTCATCAGATTCTCCAAGGAATCGCATCACTCATCAAATTCTCCAAGGAATCACATCACTCATCAAATTCTCCAAGGAATCACATCACTCATCAGATTCTCCAAGGAATCACATCACGCATCAGATTCTCCAAGGAATCACATCACTCATCGGACTCTCCTAGGAATCCTATCACTCATCAGACTCTCCTAGGAATCCTATCACTCATCAGACTCTCCTAGGAATCAACAGCACAAGACTGTACTTCATGATGCTTCACATGCAAAATGACTCCATACACTTCTTGAAATGCATACATGTTTACAAACATACTCATGCATTCTTCACATTCCTCGCATATATTCATTATGCATTCACAATATATATACATATCACAATACATATATACATATTCATCATTCATTCACACCAATTCATACCTGGTTTATATTCATCATTCGATCTCAACATGCATTTCTATTCAATTCAAGTAAATGCAACAAATTGCCAAACGGCCATATTCCACACTTCACAAATCACAAACTAGGATTCACGCCATACGACTACCCATAACACATATAACATCATATAATTGGTCATCTCAGACAAGGAATGATCGCAACCAAACCACACACCCAACCCACGAATGGAAAACTCAAGAAAAGAAAATATGCTGCTGTGTTTGCTAACCTTCGCCTGGCGAAGCCCCCAACGAATGCTCGCTGCCATTCGCCTGGCGAACATGCCAGCGAAGCCAAATAGAAGCTACTGCCATAGGTTCACTACTACGCTTGCTGGGATTCGCCTGGCGAACCCCTTCGCTACAACCTTCGCCTGGAGAACTTGCCAGCGAAGGCTAAACTCAGCCACTGCCAAGGTTCGCTGGGCTTCGCCTGGCGAACCTGCGAAAACCAGAAAAACTCAACTGTACCAAAATCATCCAAACCTCAAGAATCGACCGATTTAATCCAAATCAGTTCCAGTAGCACAGCCCACTCATCACTCGACTATACTACACCGTCTATTCCAAATTCTAACCGATAAAACTCATTTTCTAGCGATTAAATCAACTTCTGACCTAGAAATGGAAACATAGAAAACAATCCAATACATCCAAACTAGCATATACATGATTACATACATTATCAAGATTATAAAACTTCTCACCCTTACCTGATTAACCGCAAGCTAGGGTTTGATCTTGATGTTTTCCAAAGTTTCCTCTTCTTTCTCTCCTCTTTCTCTTCTCCTTCTTTCTTTCTCTTTTCTTTCCTTCCTTTCTTACTATCTTTCTTTCTCTTTTATTTCCTCTTTAATATGTTCCTATTATTTTTCCCAAAACATCTACTAACTCAATATCTCATAAAATATCCAACTTATCATTAAATAGGAAATGTCCAAAATACCCTCCAACTATTTTCTCCAAAAACTCCCAAAATCGGGTAAAATAGAACAATATGTAAACATAACATATCTCCACGAAAATTCCACATCAAGATAATATTCGCCCAATTAAAATCAAAAAGGACTTAACGAAAAAGGGATAATCGAAATCGGGGCGTTACAATTCTCCCCCACTTAGGAATTTTCGTCCTCGAAAATATCACTTGATCCAAAACAACTCTGGATGCGATACACGCATCTTACTCTCCAATTCCAAAGTCGTACACAATCGCACGCATGGACACTTCATACCGCAATCATAGTTATTCCATGTGGCTCCTATAAAACCGTCGAACCGCCACAATATCCATTGGAGATTATGGGTACACCGCTTGTACCCCACCAGGAATAACATCTCGGTCATTCTACCCGGTGATCATCTCACTAGGAACGACATATAGTCATTCTACCCCAGTGATTACAACTATACCGCTTATACCTCATTAGGAACGACATACTAGTCATTCTACCCCAATGAGATTGAATCTTGGGCATGTACCTATTCCAATATCATCATCTTGAAGTCTCCCCTCTTATCATCATCAAATCCACGGATTTCAAATCCAATTTATCTTTCCGGCGGTACATCCTTAACATCCTTCCAGAAACATCTCTGAAAAGTCACGCACCACTAGGAACACATCTAGTTCAGCCTTACTCTCCGCCGACAATGATGCAAACAACTGAACACTTGAGTTCGGTCCCCCAAAAGTTTCTTCAACTCTTTCGGGAATAAGAAACGCTCATCCTTTCCATCTTTCAAAAGAGAAATCCTTGCCAACGGGAAATAACAATCCACACTAACTCTATCATACTGCAATAAGCTCATACCCAAGATTACATATAATCTTTCTAATGGTAAACATACTAAGTCCATGATAGAACCCTTACCACACATGGTCAAAGGACACTTAATCTCACTAAAGACGTAGTTACCGACCCCAAAGCGAGCGTCTCAATAACCATACCACCCTCACAAGAATACAACACAATTCCAAACGCTCAGCGTCCTCAAAAGAAAAGAACGAATGAGTCGTTCCGGTATCAATAATAGCAACTAAAGGCATATTATTAATAAAGCACATACCTCAAATCAAATGATCCGCATTAGTAGTGTCTGATCCTGCCAATGCAAATACTTTTCCACTTATTGGAGCTTGCTTAGGTTTAGGACACTTAGCACTAATGTGACCTTCTTCTCCACAATTGTAGCACTTCACGACACCCTTTCTACAATCCGTAGCATCATGCCCAATAACTCCACAGTTAGAGCACTTAACTTTGGGCTTTCCACACATAAAAGACTTATGACCCATCTCACCACACTTGTAGCATTTAATGGATCCAGAACTCCCTCCTCCAGGCCTCTTAACAAAGTTCTCCCTATGCTTTCCCTTATCAGCAGGCGTCACATAAGGTCCACTCCTTACCTGTTGCCTTTCTTTCTCCTCCTTCAAACTCTTGTAGTGAGTAGAACGAGTTTTACTATCCTCTTCAAAAATTCGACAACATTCGGTCAAGTCCGAAAATCTTCTTATCCTCTGATAGCCCACCGCTTGCTTGATCTCAAGACGCAAGCCGTTCTCATACTTAACACACTTAGAAAATTCCGCCGTCACCGCGTCATAGTGAGGATGAAATTTTACTAACTCTGTGAACTTAGCCGTGTAGTCTACCACAAACATATTGCCTTGTTTCAATTCCAGGAATTCCATCTCCTTCTTTCCCTTCACACTCTCAGGATAATACTTTCTCAAAAATTCAGCACAAAATAAATCCCAAGTTATTTCCTCATCATTAACTTCAAGAATTTGCCTCATACCGACCCACCAGTCATCGGCTTCTTCTCTCAGCATGTGAGCCCGAAGTCTCACCTTGTTCCCTCCAGCACAATTCATAACCCTGAAGATCCTCTTGATCTCCTTCAACCAAATTTGAGCACCGTCTATCAAACCATCCTTTGAACACCGGAGGCTGATTCTTTCTGAACTCATCATTAGCGTTCACATTCGGTGCACCCTTCACCGCTCTAGCCATTGCCCCGAATGCAGCAGCCATCGCATTGTCATTACGACCAGCCATATTCTGATTATTCCCAAAAATAACAACAAGGTTAAACAACCGTTCAACCAACAAACAACGAGACAGACACAACTGACTCAACACTGGCTCTGATACCACTTAATGTAACACCCCCTTTCTATACCCCCAAATAAACACAAATAATCATTCAGGCATAATTCAAAATTTCATCAGAGTACATTTATATCATGGCATAAAAGGGGCATATCACATTATACCAAAAATTCAACACATACAACACCTGCTCAACAGATATGCAACATCGGGGCATCACCCACAAGAAAATATTTAGAACAAAGACGAAAACATCCAAATATTTAATAATCTCCAAAACATGTATTCACATATACAATTATCATTCACCATGTTTACAAAACATATCATCAGCAGATACATACACAGGTGTATCACAAAAGAATCAAAATAATCCCTAACTACCCGGTGCCACATATCAGAGCCAACCAACCAAAAAGACTGAAGCCACGCTTCACAAAAAAATCTCCAGCAATCTAATCTGCAATGCCTCATAGAGCATTATAAAACAGCAGAAGGGTGAGAAACGATATCATAATACATAATGCATATAAACATATATACATATACATATAACATCCAATAACATCGTTCGCGTTCTCACCACAACTCATCTCACTACACCGTACATCGCAATGTATTCACAAATATCTATTTACAAATAGAACACTAAGCATATACAATATGCATCATCAATGTTTATATTAATTCATAAACATACACACATATACAGATATACTCACAAATACATGTATCTTCAAGCATTCCATTAATGCCAATTATCAACGATTTACATAAATATCTACAATCATGTTTATTCACCATACATCATGCAAAGATGATAAATGCAAATCATAGGGCCAACTCGCTACTCTACGCAAATGTAATACGATACCGACTTAATCGTCAATCAGATTCTCCTAAGAATCAATTCACTCACGTCTCTCACGGGTACACTATAACTCATCAGATTCTCCTAGGGATCACATTGTTCATCAGATTCTCCAAGGAATCACATCGCTCATCAGATTCTCCAAGGAATCACATCACTCATCAGATTCTCCAAGGAATCACATCACTCATCGGACTCTCCTAGGAATCCTATCACTCATCAGATTCTCCAAGGAATCACATCGTTCATCAGATTCTCCAAGGAATCATATCGCTCATCAGATTCTCCAAGGAATCACATCACTCATCAGATTCTCCAAGGAATCACATCATTCATCAGATTCTCCAAGGAATCACATCACTCATCAGATTCTCCAAGGAATCACATCACTCATCAGATTCTCCAAGGAATCACATCACTCATCAGATTCTCCAAGGAATCACATCACTCATCAGATTCTCCAAGGAATCACATCACTCATCGGACTCTCCTAGGAATCCTATCACTCATCGGACTCTCCTAGGAATCCTATCACTCATCAGACTCTCCTAGGAATCAACAGCACAAGAATGTACTTCATGATGCTTCACATGCAAAATGACTCCATACACTTCTTGAAATGCATACAAGTTTATAAACATACTCATGCATTCTTCACATTCCTCGCATATTGTCGCTTCCGCGAAAATAAGGTGCCGGCAAAACAGAAGAGTCGCCGCCTTTTGTTATTTATCCCTCAGAACGGGAAAGGAAATGATCGGAAAAACCTGACGAATATGTATAAGACAAGGTCATCGCAACCATTGTCTGGGTTCGGGAGTCGGTTACGCAAGGGGAAGGTATTAGCACCCCTCACGTCCATCGTACTCGATGGGATCCACGCTTGTTGTGTTTACTGGACGAGTTGGTTTTATGTACCTACCTATCAAGGCTGGCTTAAAAGAAAAGAAAATGACTCGGCAAAGCGTCGCGCTTTATGCCTACGCATTCTCGTCAGAGAATGAGAAATCAGAGTCAACGTAGTTCGACCAACTACGGGTTACGAGGAAGGTGGCTCGCCAATACGTTAGTATTGTGCCTACGTACTCTCAACAGATATGAGAGATCAGAGCTTACGTAGTTCGGGATAATACGGATTACGGGAATTCAGATTCATCTGTTTTTATCAAGTAGGGTTAAACTGCAGTTCCAGCAGTTAAGGACAAAGCCTGTTTGCGGTTGCGCTGAAGTTTAACGACACTTTTTTCTTCAGAAAAGCTTCCTTTGATTATGGGCCCATGGGGCAAAAAGTTTTGAAGTTTGTTTTCTGTCTTTTACGAAAGAACTGTTTTTTATTGTTTTTGCAATTTCAATCGCACTAAAGACTATGACCTGAGAGTGAATGCGTCGCATGTCACCCAAAGGGTGCCATACTAAACATCCGGACTGTTGAAGAGAAATTCTCCGACAATCCTTTCTCAGATAGCTTAAGGCTCGTAACGTACGAAAGAAATCATTCCTGATTACTGTATCTTAATTTGTTTTGAGATGAGAAGAGAACAGGCTAAACTAAGGGGAGACTATCAAGTCCTAATAGTTGTCATGCCAAGGATTCATCCTATGGTTGAAGTTTGAAACAGGGAACTCCTAGAAGTTATCATGCATAGGTTTCAACCTAAAGTTCTAATCGTCACTTCCTTATCAAAGGAAGTGAGATTCCTAGGGGATCATGTCAATGATAAACGGAAACAGATAAAGCATCAGCTTAAACAGATAAACAAATAAACAGTAAACGACTGTAAAATGCATGCAATGCAAGTGAGGGAGGAAATGTGTGTAGGGCATCAGCCTCCACAAGCTCATATCGACCTCAAGCCAGATATGAATAAATGCAATCATACAGGAGAAATAACATGCTATCAAGCAAAACATAATAACTGCAATCATACAGAGAAAATAAAATGATATGCCATCAAGCACACACAAACCACATAGGCAAGGGAGCAGGGCTCTACCGAATACCCGCAAGCAAAGCCATACAGTAACAATACAAGCAGAGGGAGCAACTCAACCTCTAGTGCAATCATGCTCCTAGCTTAAATCAGTCTAAACATGGACTTATTCTAATGCATCAAGCAAGGCAAACAAGGCACATCAATACAGAGAAGAAAACAGACAAGAAAAGAAAGCAGATCAAGCACTCCCACAGCTTTACAGCAAAGCAATCTTCTGACAGCAGCTCAATCCTCAGACTTCAATCACCCTTCAAGGCTATCATCTTCAATAACAAGTATCAACTTGCTCCTCCAAGGTTTCAACCCATCAAACATAAGCATCAACTTGTTCTCTCTTCTCCATGCTTCAGCTCTTTAGTCAATTCCACCTTCAGGCTTCACTCCTAACTACAAGTATCAACTTGATTCCTTCAGGCTCTCAATGCATCAGTGTAAGTGTCAACTTATCCTTTATTCCTCAATCCTCAGCTCTTCACTCAATCTCCATTGAATCTTCTTCACAAGTTTCAACTTGTTCTTCAAGCTTCAGCTCTCTTTGCTTTACCAGTATCAACTAGCTTTCCTCTTCATCTATAAGCTTCAGCTTCCCAGAGTAATCTTCAATCACATGGAAGTGTCAACTTCATCCTTCAATCTTCTTCAAGCAAGGAACTCCATCCTCTAACAAGGGAGAAAGATTCGTCTATCCAGAGCAAAGTTTGGATGATTGGTAGCAGAGTGAAGACCAAAGGTCACCACTGAGCATCCTGTCATCAGAGAAAGGGACCCTCAAAGGTTCTACCAATTTGCAAAGAGCCACACATCCTACCCAATGAGGGATGAGGCCTTTACAAAGGGACCTTGCATCATAGGGAAGAATGGAATTTATCAACATATTCCATGTTTATGAAGAAAGAGAACTATCTAGAAGCTCTGCCTACAAAACCCTAATCTTAGCCTAATCAGAACTACACCACAAGAAGGGAAGATCTTCAAATCCAAGCCTCTTCAAGCAATCCAATGCACCTTCAACTTGCCTTCATCATCATCCAAGAACAAGCAAAGCAAAACCCTAATCTAAGGGAACTAAAGATGTTAATCTAGTTGAGTTAGTGCCTTAGAATCATCTAAAACTAGCACCTAAACTAAAATCAATCAAAAATAGTAAACTATCTTATAAATTTCTACAAAAATTCCTAAGGGATCCTAATTCAATTAAGAATGCCTCATACAAAAACCAGGGACTAAATCATCTATTAAGTTCTAAAATTAAGTCCTAAATCCAAAGGTATCAACCATAAACCCTAAAAATGGAGCTTCTAAAGGTTTCAACCTTAACTACCACCTATGTTCATCACAAAAATGTGATAAAAAATCTATGGGGAGCATGCATATCTATGCTAACTACTCACAAAAAAATAGGATTAAAATCATCATCACATGATCACACAAAATTCCACAAAATCAAGTATTAAACATGACTATTTTAATATCAATTAAAATGTAAAAATTCCCATAAAATCATAAAATACATGAAATAGATATATTTTTTCTCTAAAATATACTAGACCCTATCATGAATCAAATGCAAAAAGAATGGGGTTAATTGACTTATTTTTCCATTTTTTATGATTTTATCAAGAACCATGAATAAAATGAAGAAATTAAAGAAAATCAAAAGAAAATAATAAATGCACGGTGCAGATAGAAATAAAATCCAGTTCAATTCATGGATTGGGCCATCAGGGGGTGCAGGTATCAACCAATTCACTAAGCCCAAAATCAGCAACTAAATGAAACGATGCGTTTCATTAAAACTCAGATCCTTCACAAATTGAAATCCATTCGTGGCCATTGGATCACTTCTCCTGTCAAAGGTCCACCTCAATCTAAGAGCTCTGAAGTCATTTTCAACCTTTTGAATCTCTGAACCTCGCGCGCAGCCCCGGCCACCACCGGTGGTGCTCCGGTCATTGTCCCCAACCCTAACTCTCTCTAGGATCCTCCATTGCAAGTGGTCTATACATGAAACTTGTCCCAAATTTCCTCACGAATTCATTCATGCCCTTTATTCTCTCTGAAACCTCAAGATTCGCAATAACCAATTCTCAACCGAAAATGGCAACATCCCTAATTGGTCACTAATTCTCAAATTAACTATCTGAAAACCTTCCTACACCGTTCTACAATGCATCTAACATCCTAATTCCTATTGATTCTACCTAAAACAAGCCAGAGATCAAAGGTTACCAACCTGAAAATTTCGCGTGCACAGAAGTAGCAAGACCTCAAATCAAGCCCTCAAATGCTCCAGACTCCTTCAGTGAATCACTTCGAAGCTTCTGTATGAAATAAAATTGATTGAAATGGCTTCAACTCTTGGATTCGAATCTGAGTTACAGGTGGAGAAATCTGAGCTCAAGAACACCAATCAGCCACAAATTCCCTCTGATTATGATCTGGAATCATTCCCTAGCATCCATGGAAGAGATTGCAATCAAGAAAATGGATGGAAAGTGAGTAAAATGATGTAACCGAATTCAGTTGCAAGCAATGAAATCTCAATCTCAATATCTGCTCTCTCCTTCAATCATAACCAACCTTTTATCTAAACCTCTTCTACTCAATATACAGAACATGTGTGGATGATCTAAAACCCTCTAGATCCTTCTAATGAGAAATCCAATCTCTCATGACATGAGAAATTCACTTATATGCCATGGTGTGCACAACTCTGCAAACAGCTTGAAATCAATTCCATTCCCTTCCAATTTCTCCCCTCATGACATTTTGGAAGTGTTTGGCTCTCAAGGGATCTTGATCATGCCTTGAATTTGAGTTTTGCACATGTTACTTAAGATGTAAGTAACTACTTTTCAAAGCAAGTCCACAAATTAGACCTCAATTAAAAAATGTGGCTAAACCAATGTTCTTAAAATGCTTTTTAGAGTCAAAATGACCTATTACATGCCTTGGTATGGATGTGTAGATCAAAAGTATCAATTTCCAACTTTGGTTCATTTAACTTATATCCTTATTTTAGGTCATTTTTGCCACTTTGAGCTACAAGGATTTACAACATCTAATGACCTCTTTACTAGGCTTAAAACATCATTTTGAACAAGTTTGATGTTGAACATTTTCTCATTTGAAGCTTGGAAATAGGAGTTATGGCCTTATGGTTGAAATGACCTATAATCTCCAAATGACCAAAATGCCCTTGACTTGTCAAAGCCATAACTTGAGTTCTACAAATCCTATCAAGGACTTCTAGTACTCTCTAGAAAGCTAAGAGGATAAGGAACAACATTCATGTTGACCAAAAGTTCATAGGAATTATCCTTCTATGGCAAACGTTTGATGCAAGTTGGGTAACTTTCAAGCCCCCAAATTAACATACCTCAGATGACCTATAACTTGTCAAAGTCATAACTTGAGTTATACAAATCCTATCAAGGACTTCTAGTACAAAAATTAAAGATAAGAGCATGCTCTACAACAATCATGTTGGGGGTAAGGTGAGATAACAATCACATCTTGAGCTAAACTGCCTTGAGGATAGGGGTCAAACTAGGGGATTTTACACTGTCAAGCCTTAGAAACCCTAGCTTGAAACTTCTCAAACTCTTCAATCATGATGAGTTAACCTTGGAATCATCCTTATAACCTCTCAATGCATAAATCCATGATCACATGGCTCTTGGATTAGGTCTCAACCTTCTCCAAATCATCAGTTGACTTAGGGTTGACCCAGTCAAACCCTAATTGCACCACGCATGGCTGAGCCTTCTTAATCTTGCACAATGACCGGTCTAGGCCTCAAAGTGATCTTCAACACTTCTCATGAGCTCTGTCAAGACCTCAAGTCCATTTTCTTGGCTTCAGAATCATCTGAGGACTTCCCACAACTCTCAAGTTAGGAGACACACACTCTGGGTTTCAACCAGCCTCTCTGGGGATCTTTTAATTTCTCTGACAAGGATATCAACCCTTGAACACTTGAATAACCTTCTTAGCTAGCTTCAAACTCTTGTATAGCCCTTGATTGGTAATCATACCTCTTGATCTCCTGCACACATGTCAATGAAATGCAAATGATAATGCTAATGTGAATGAAATGAAACACAAGCTAGGTAAAGAAATGTTGGGCAAATTTTGGGGTGCAACAGCTGCCCCTATTCAAACGGCTTGGACCTGACTGGGTGAGAAGCGAACGGCTCTCAACCAATCAAGGTACGAGACGGTTGAATATCAACAAACCCGGAAATTTGCCAACTGCACAAGTACACGATACTCTGATGGGAACAAATATTCGAAAACTGAAATATTAGTTGCACGGCAACTAGCTGGGGGATTGGTCACACGGTAACCGGTAATACATGGTCGATCATGCCGTCAGGCATCAAGATTCCTCGGGACTCATCAGGTCAACAATCAAGTTAATCATGCCATCGGGCACTTGAAGAACTCTCGGGCATCAGCCGGGCTTCGTTAGTAAGTCGGGGATAGCATTCTCGGTCAATCGTGAACCAATTGGGGATATCCAAACTTTTTCCATCCGGCACTCTGTATCAGCTGAGAGAACTGCTTCGTCAATACGGTTTGACTTCAATCATCAAGTCTTCGAGGGAAGTTTCAACTTCGCTGCTCAGAAACCTGCTGGGGATGACACATCTCCGCTAGGGATTCTGGAGAACTATCAAGTTACTCTGCTTCGGGGTCCAGAAATCATTCTGGGTGAACCATCTCTACTGAGGAAATCGAGAATCATCTTGGACAAATAACTCCGCCGAATACTTCAAGAATCATCCTGAACCAATAACTCTGCTGGAGATTTCAGGAATCATCCTCAGCAAACACTCTGCCGGGGACTCCAAGCGGCAACTTGAGCAACCCAACTCTTTCGACTTCGCTGGGGATTTTAAGAATCATCTTAAACGAGCGCCTTCGCTGGAGAATTCAAGAATCATCTTGGGAAAATGACTTTTGCTAGGGGGATTCAAGAATCATCTTGAGCAAGCGGCTCTGCGGAGGAACACCTGCAAAACAAGAACGGTAACGACCTAGCTCATGTTTAGTATGCATATGCTTTGACAACAGCGCAATGTTCCACACGGTGGAAATGCTACGGGTTTTTTGGGTAAATGCTATGCAATCATGCAAAATGCCATGACCCCATCAGCAAAATAAATGCTGAAGGGAGAATCCTCCTGTCAAGGAGAAGGAACCACTCTGGTGGAGAGGAGGAATCATCCTGCCAAGGAGAAGAAGTCACACCAATCTCAATCGGACTCCGCCAGGGGAAACGACCTTCAGTTGACGGCTGCAGGGGAACAAAGCTCTACGAGAACCTGGACCTGCTGAGGAAAGCGATGTCAATCGCGAAAATAAACTACGCGGCCTTCGCGACTACTTCCCTGGAAGTAACGACTCCGGTGGGGAGATACAGCATCAGCTATTCAACATTCTACTGGGGAAAACCAATCATGGCCCAAACGGATTCCAACGACTCGGCTCTCTTGGGGATCTGCAAACTCAGCTGGGGAAGAAGGAATCGTCCTGCTTACTGGGGAGAGTACGACTCTATGGGGAATCTAGATTCCGCTGGAGACTTCAGTCTGGAACTATCAATTGCTACACACTTCAGTGTATGACTCAGTTGGGGAGATGGCATTCCTTCAGGATGCATTTGATTGGGGAGAGAATCTTCTCTGCCTGGGGAGACATATCAATGCCTTACGATCTCACGTTCAGACTCTGTGGGGAGAGGCTGTTGAACTTTGCTGGAGAAGAAAGAATCATCCCGCTTGGGAACGCATATGGCGTACTACCCGGTATATGATACACCTGCAACAACACAAACAAACAGACAAGATACCCTTCTCAAAGGGACCTATCAAGGTTATCATCTTGCGACAATGTTCAAGTAAGTCATTGTTTCAACAATCAGTGGCCTAGGCCAGTAAGTTTATGTATGCACATTTTATCAAAAACATCGGTGTTCTTTTTCGCAAACAAAACAGGTAAGTGTTAAACAAACAAACATAATTGCTGAATAGTATACATTTTATTGATAACGAACCCTTGAGTGGGTAAAAATGTTTTACAACAGATGCAAGCTCCTGGAATGAGGAAGCTGCGCAAATATAAAACATAAATATACATCAGTATATACAAATGTCGGCAATGAGGCGTAGACGAACACCATGAGTTGATCCCTCTATGACCCACTCGACTTCGATACTTCTCCGACGCTTCAGCTTCAGAAGATATTGATTCAGATAAACAGCCCTCAGGTCTTCCAAACCACTAAACAAACGCAGTCCACATGCGGAACGCAGTCATTTGCTTTTTCAAATCCCTAACTTTTACCTGAATCGCCCTCTCGGGTTTTTGATTCACCGGGATACCCTTTTTTTGCCAAAGTCGCCCTTCCGGGTTTTCGACTTGGCGGGTGTACATTCTTTTCTTTATATCCCTAATTTTTGCCCGAACCTTTTTCCTTTTTTATGGTTCGCCGGGATGCCCTATTTTTGCCTGGATATTCTTTTTCTTTCCAGCGGGTCATTTTTTAAGTAAAGTATTTTTTAACTGCGTCCGCGTTCACCGGGGATGCAAAATCTTCACCATCCATTATGGACAACAACAAGGCTCCTCCCGAGAAGACCTTGCGGACGACGTACGGACCTTCGTAATTGGGAGTCCACTTGCCCCGATGATCGGAGTGTGGAGGAAGAATCTTCTTCAGGACGAGATCACCCGTCTGAAAGCTTCTAGGACGCACCTTCTTATCATAAGCTTTCTTCATTCGGCTTTGGTACTGACGACCATGTGCAATCGATGCTAACCTCTTCTCGTCCATCAGGCTGAGTTGGTTTAGTCGGTTCTTAATCCATTCTGCCTCCTCGAGTTTCACGTCAACCAAAACTCGCAAAGAAGGGATCTCAACTTCTAACGGTAGGACAACTTCCATACCGTACACCAGTGAGAAAGGAGTTGTCCCGGTTGATGTACGTACCGTTATACGATAACCGTGCAGTGCAAATGGCAACATCTCGTGCCAATCTTTATAGGTCACAACCATCTTCTGCACAATCTTCTTGATGTTCTTATTGGCCGCTTCGACGGCGCCATTCATCTTCGGCCGGTAAGGAGATGAGTTGTGGTGTTCAATCTTGAAACTCTGGCACAACTCCTTCATCATCTTGTTATTCAGATTCGAACCATTATCAGTAATGATCCGCTCGGGAACTCCGTAACGACAGATGATGTCCCTCTTTATGAATTTAGCCACATCCTGCTTGATCACATTAGCGTATGAGGCTGCCTCCACCCACTTGGTGAAGTAGTCAATAGCTACTAGAATGAAGCGATGACCGTTAGATGCAGTGGACTCGATCTTGCCTATCATGTCAATGCCCCACATGGAGAACGGCCACGGGGAGGACATGACATTTAACGGGCACGGTGGCACATGAATCTTGTCAGCATAAATCTGGCATTTATGACATCTCTTCGCGAATTTAAAGCAATCCGACTCCATCGTCAGCCAGTAGTATTCTGCTCTCAGGATCTTTCTCGTCATAGCATGCCCGCCGACGTGCGTACCAAATGTGCCTTCATGGACTTCTTCCATGAGCATACTCGCTTCTTTCTCATCTACGCATCTGAGTAGCACGAGATCGTGGTTTCTTTTATACAAAACTCCATCAGGATTGAGATAAAAATTTCCAGCAGCCTCCTCAGAGTCTTCTTATCCTGGGTTGACGCTCCCGCAGGATACTCCTTAGTCATAAGGAAAGTCTGGATGTCATGGAACCATGGCTTGCCATCGGAGGCTTCCTCGATCGCAAAGACGAATGCATGTCTATCAAGACGAGAAAGGACAATCCTTGGAGCTTCATTCTAAAAATTGACTTTATACATCGAAGCCAATGTGGCTAAGGCATCAGCCATCTGATTTTCGGCCCTGGGCACATGATGGAGTTCCACTCGATCGAAGAACAGAAGTAGCCTTCTGGCATAGTTCATGTACGACACCAAATTCGATTGACGAGTCTCCTACTCCCCTTTAATCTGGTTAATCACAAGCGTTGAGTCACCATATACATCTAAGTTCTTGATTCTCAAATCAATTGCCTCTTCTAGACCCATGATGCATGCTTCGTACTCCGCTTCGTTATTGGTGACCGGAAACGTCAGTCTCGCGGTGAACGGGATATGGGATCCGTGGGGAGTCGTGATGATCGCCCCAATGCCACTTCCGTAAGAGTTAACCGCCCCGTCAAATATCAATTTCCACTGGGATTTCCTATCCGGCCCCTTGTCGGGCAACGGTTCATCACAATCTTTCGCTTTGAGAAACATGATATCCTCATCAGGGAATTCAAATTTCATTGGCTGATAATCCTCGATCGGCTGTTCGGCAAGGTATTCAGACAATACGCTTCCCTCGATTGCCTTCTAGGAAACGTACTGAATGTCATATTCCGTCAACACCATTTGCCATCTGGCAATCCTGCCCGAAAGCGCTTGCTTCTCGAAGACGTACTTGATCGGATCCATCTTCGAAATGAGCATGGTGGTGTGATTGAGCATGTACTGTCGTAAATGTTTGGCAGCCCAGGCTAGTGCACAACACGTCTTCTCCAGCATCGAGTAACGAGATTCAAATTCTGTGAACTTTTTACTCAAATAGTAAATGGCATGCTCTTTTCTGCCCGTCTCGTCGTGCTGACCGAGAACACACCCCATACTATTCTCAAGAACTGTCAAGTACATGATTAAGGGCCGTCCGGCCACTAAGGGTATCAAGATTGGAGGTTCCTGCAGATACTGTTTTATCTTATCAAATGCCTTATGGCAATCCTTGTTCCAGATAATCGCCTGATTTTTCTTTAACAGTTTGAACATCGGTTCACACGTGGCCTTGAGCTGAGAAATAAACCTTGCAATGTAGTTTATTCTGCCCAGGAAACCACAAACTTCTTTTTCGGTTCTTGGCGCTGGCATTTCTTGTATTGCTTTAATCTTCGCAGGATCAACCTCAATGCCTCTTTCACTCATGATAAACCCCAGTAGCTTTCCGGACCGTACTCCGAAAGTACACTTGTTAGGATTCAGCCTCAACCTGAACTTCCTAAGCCTCTCAAAAAGCTTCAGCAAATTGACCAGATGTCCCTCCTCCGTTTGGGACTTCGCAATCATGTCATCAACATAGACTTCAATCTCATGATGAATCATATCATGAAACAAAGTAACCATTGCTCGTTGGTAAGTAGCCCCTGCGTTCTTCAGACCGAAAGGCATTACCTTGTAGCAAAATGTTCCCCAAGGCGTAATAAACGTAGTTTTCTCCATGTCTTCCGGCGCCATCTTGATCTGATTGTAGCCGGAGAAGCCATCCATGAACGAAAATACGGAGAACTGAGCTATATTGTCGACCAACACATCAATATGGGGAAGCGGGAAATCATCTTTAGGGCTCGCCCTATTCAAATCCCGATAATCGACGCACATTCGCACCTTACCGTCCTTCTTCGGTACATGCACTATGTTGGCGACCCACGGAGGGTAAGTAGTGACCGCTAAGAAGCCAGCATCAAGCTGCTTTTGCACTTCTTCTTTGATCTTAACGGCCATATCTGGTCGCGTCCTCCTAAGCTTCAGCTTAACGGGAGGACAATCTTCTCGCAGCGGCAAGTGGTGGACCACGATGTCAGTATCCAGTCTGGGCATATCTTCGTATGACCAAGCAAAGACGTCACTATACTCTCTTAGCATCTCGACCAATCTTCGCTTGACATCACTCTGCAATGCAGCCCCTATCCTGACGTTCCTGACAAGTTCTTCAGAACCCAGATTCACAATCTCAATTTCCTCCTCGTGAGGCAGAATAACTTTCTCTTCTTGTTTCAACAAGCGGGACAACTCTTCGGGAAGGTCTTCGTCTTCATCAATCTCTTCTTCGGCTTGATAGATCGGGCAATCGAAGTCGAAGTGAGTCGTAGAAGGTCCAGAGTCGATGTCATCTGTTATGTGGATCCTGCAATAACAAGGGTTAAGCTTAAAACAAGGATATGCAGGTTAGCACAAACCCCATTGCCATTTTATTCTTTTTCAAAACAAATATAAAACAGGAATAACAGAGATCACAATATTTGAATACGAAGAAAAACGCCTTTTGATTTATTGATAAAATGCAAGTAAATAATCAAACGAGGCCCTGACAATAAAACCACTATGCCCCGGGTAGGACATAGGGTTGTACAATGATTGGAAAAAGTAAATCATTACTCTTTGCTTGTCATCTGGATGATATCCTTGACAGACCAGTTGTTGAGGCTCTCGCCTGGCTTGCTTGGCTGGATCCAAGAGTCTAAGTCACAGTAGCTATCTCCGCTGTCTTCAGACACCGCGTTGACGCTTTCAAATATCACCCCGCCACTGGTAAACTGGATCGGCCCTTTACCTCACGACGCACTACTAGAAGAAGAGGCTTCAGCCGCAGGAGAATATCCAAACCCAAACTTGTCTTGCTTGTTAGGTATCTCCAAAATTCGTCCCCAGCCTGGGGTAGATCCGGCTTGAACAACGGCCCGGGCTTCCTTGAAGGAAGAGAGAGTCATCTCTGGCTTTTTAGTGACCATAAGAGCTACGTCCTTGACTTTAACAGTTTCGAATGCTTCGCATAGGGTTTCGTGGATTTCCCCATCCATCTCAACATATTTGAAGGACGACAAATGGCTCACCATTATGTCTTCCTCGCCACATACGGTCACGATGCTACCTCCGACGGCGTACTTGAGCTTCTGGTGCAACGTGGAGGTCATGGCACCCGCAGAGTGGATCCACGGCCGGCCTAAGAGACAGCTGTACGCAGGCATGATGTCCATAATGTAGAAGATTGCGTCGAATGTTTCCAGACCGACTTGGATTGGCAATGTCACCTCCCCGAAAACATGGCGTTTGGTTCCATCGAACGCTTTCACAACCAGATCACTAGGTGTGCAAATCACTCCACGAGTATCTGACTTCATTAATGCCTTCTTCGGAAGAACATTGAGCGATGACCCTGTGTCTACCAACACATGCGACATAATTGTTCCCCTACACTCTATCGAGATGTGCAGGGCACTATTGTGGTTCCTCCCCTTCGGTGTCAGCTCTAGGTCAGTGAACCCTAACCCATTTCCAGTATTCACGTGGGCTACGACTTCCTCTAACTGGTTTACCGATATTTCCTGCGGTACATATGCGGCGTTCAACACCTTCAGCAGCGCGTTGCGGTGTGCCTTAGAACACAACAACAGATTCAGGATGGAAATCTTCGAGGGTGTTTAATGGAGATGATCCACGATCTTGTAGTCACTCTTTTTAATCAACCTCATAAATTCCTCAGCGTCTTTAACAAGAAAGTCTTTGTCTACCCCACGAGGGATCTCTTCAACGACCTTACTTTTACCTTTATCAGTTGCATCAGCTCTGTCCGCTTTATCCGTTACGACCTCAGGTGGTGCAAACACTCTTCCGCTGCGAGTGATTCCGCTAACGCCCACTAGGTCCTCCACAGACGACCCAAACGGTTCTAGTTCTAACTTCTGTCCGTTGCAGTAGACCTCTGCCCCATAGTGCCACGGGACAGCATTAGTGCTTTCGAACGGTATTGGCCCAGCTTTGGTGATGGTAATCATGGGCGGCCTGGGTGCGGAAATAGTTATCGTCTGGCGAGGGATGGTGATGGTGGCAACCTCATCATCTTGCTTCAACATTACCTCTCCTGATCCGATTTCGACCCTTCGGCTAAATTGTAGGATTCCTTCGGTCATCAGACTTTGAATCCCCTCTCTCAACGGTTCACATCCATCAGGACTTGTCGCACAGCCCATACACAGCTCTCCGCAACCTGGAAAGAAACCTCTTTTCATCAGCTTAGCTTTAACGAAGCTAAGCGGTGTCTTCAGATCTCTGACGTCAGTCAACAAATCCAAACTCTCGTCTTCAATGATGGCGTTTACTCCACCTCCCCTATGGTTCGACATAGGGTTCTTCGTGACGTTTGGCACATTATCTGAGAAGTTGATGATCTTGGCGTCCACCATGTCCTGCACCTTATGCTTGAAGGCTTTGCAATTCTCTATTGTGCGGCCTGGTGCCCCTGAGTGAAACTCACAAGTTGCATTCGCGTCATAACCTGGCGGAGGTGCCCCTGTCAAGGGAGCCAGGGTTCTCTTCTGGATCAGCTGTAGCTGAAGCAAAGTCTGTAACAGCTGCGCGTACGACATGGGCGGTGTCTCGAGGTGACGGCTCAACAGAGGTGCCCTGTTCTGATACTTTCTGTACCCTTGTTGATTCGGCTGCTGCTGCTGCTGCTGTTGCTGTGGCTGTTGGACTGCCGGGATAGTTATGCTGGCCACCTGTTGGTGAGGGCCTTTACCCTTCCTTCGAGCGTTGGTCACGGCGCTCGTTTCTCCTTCCCGTCTTTTGCCACCATAAGGTTTCTTGCCTCCTCCAGCTGAGGATGAATCACCTTGAATTTTCCCCAGTTTGATCCCATTTTCGATGTGCTCACCCGTGATAATGAGATCTAAGAAGGTTCCAGACATACCGCTGACCAATTTCTCATAATAAACCCCTGGGAGGGTGGCTACAAACATTTGCACCAGCTCGCGTTCAACCATCGGCGGCTGAACCCTGGCTGCCAACTCACGCCACCGCTGGGCGTATTCCTTGAACCCTTCATTGGTCCTTTGCGACAGATTCTGCAGTTGGACTCGGTTCGGGGCCAAGTCGCTGTTGTATTGGTAGTGGTGCACAAATGCTTCAGCAAGGTCCTTCCACGTGCGCACACTGGTAGGTTCCAGACTCATGTACCATTCGAGGGAGGGTCCGGACAAATTGTCCTGAAAGAAGTGCATCAGCAACTTCTCGTCCTCAGAATGAGTTGACATTTTTCTGTAATACGATCTCAGGTGGACGCGAGGGCAAGTGGTGCCCTTGTACTTTTCAAAGTCAGGTACCTTGAACTTGGGAGGCACCTTGAAATCAGCAATCAGTCCCAACCTGGACATATCAACACCCAAAGTGTTCTGGTTCTCGATACTCCTCATCTTGTCCTCGAGTGCCTTGAACCTAAGCCGTGCTTCAGCAGTCAGCTCCCCTTCAGCACCTCTCTGTGAGAACACATCGTCTTGACGGTCTTCTAACCACGGCTGAGGCCCGAATAGATTCCCAACACCTGCATTGCTATTGCCCAGCCCAACATTGACTTTAGCTTCAAGACTCCCATTACCGACGCCCGTCGTATTGCCATTGAGTCCCATGTTAGCTATCACATTGCCGTTGGCACTGCCATTCCCCCCGGTCACGAGGACGCCATTCTAAGGAGTTTCAACTGGTGGAGGGGTAGGCACGGTCCCACCATGGAGTACGCCATTGCTATCGACCCTTGAAATCAGAGGCTGAACCAAGGTTCTGAGCTGATCCTGGCCGTTGGCGGCCGCTTGCATGAGCTCCATGAAGCGGTCCATTCTTTCGCGGAGTTCTTGAACATCAGTTTGCACTTGCTCCATGATTCTGGTTTGATTTGCTCTGGTCGGATAGCGGTGGATAGGTCTCTGATAAATCCTGGAACAACCTGAAACAACCTGAAACAACCTGAAAACACGAAAGGGTTAGTAAAAAACGACAAAGTGCTCGTCATGCAAATGCTTCATGCAAATGCAAACGTGTTTCTGTGCGTTAGGGAGATTTGCCCCGATCCTAGTGCCTGAGTGTCAGTGCTGATAATAAGAAGTCCGAGTCCAGTCATGGAAATAACATCTCATATATAGAAAGCCCATCAAGGCATTACACAACGTCAGTGGGTACAAGATGAATCAATAGCATGACCTTAACCAACAAGCCTGGAGATGGTCAGCATACAACAATGATCAAAACAAAAGGAATACAAATAGTCAAGCACGGCCACGGGCGCGAAACTCTTCTAATAACCCCTTCGTTTCTAGATGATCAGGCCGAGTGAGCAACCCTTCGACGAGTAACTCTCTCTGCATAATAGTGTACTGAAGACCTTCGACCGAATCTTCCCATGCTCCTTCGCCGAAACAATCTTCTAACTTCTGCTTCTTGGATTCAAACGTCAGTTTGCGCTCCTTCAGGTTAGCGAGAGCTTTGTTGAGCTGGCCTTCGGCGGCATATCTGCGAGCGGTTTCTTCATCAAACCTCTTCTCACTAGCCTTTACCTAGGCTTTCAACTTGGAGATCTACTGCATCAGCTTATCCTCCCGCTCTTTCCTGTTGGCTAGGGAGGCCTTCCAATGTTGGTTAAACTTGGATATCCTCCGATACGCTTCATCCAAGTGCTGCTTCTTCGTGGCCAGTACATCGTTGACAGCTTTGAAGTCTCGACCCATGCGCTCGTGCTCAGCTATCTGCTTAGTCAAACCTGTCCCCAGCGGGTTCACCAGCTCGGTCTGCCTCTTGAAGGAATGAACGGCTTCGCTTCTCTCGCTTCTGAGTTGAGCCAATTCTTTCTCCAATTCTTCATTTGCCCTCTTCAGCTCGTCTCTCTCAGCTAACACCTAATTATGCTGCTGAATAGGCACGGTGGTAGGATCTTCAATCACTGGAGGGCTTTCTGGCTTGGCGGGAGGAAACGGCATTCCTATAGCATCTGCTCTGGCTCTGATCCAAGTCACATACGGAGCGTAGGCCTGGCTATTGCTCTTCCCCATCAATGTTTTTCCCCTCTTACTGATACCATTCCAAGCGCGCTGAAGCTTAGATAACATATCCCCCTCTAGAAGACCAGTGAGGTACAGAGACTCCTGCACCTCTTCATCCTTCGGCGGAGCTCTCAAAGCGTAAGCAAATTGTCGGACCAGCAAAGACGGATTATAGTTTATACATCCCTTCCTGCCTATAAAAGGCACGTTCGGAAACCCGCTGCAGCTGAAGATGATCTCGGTACCCAACCTATCTCTATCAAACCAGGCAATATCCTCCGCTGATAGACTCATCAAACGCTCGGACCACTCAGCTGTGGCTGCAGACGAAGCAAAGGGACCTCTCTTGGGTAGATGACTATCAAGCCATTTATAAAGCAGGGGCACAAAACACGAGACATTCTTGCCCCTTCTGTTCTCGTTTTTGTAGTGGACGGAATGGTAGACATCTCCTATCAAGGTAGGGACTGGATTCCCTGATGCAAAGATGTGAAATGCGTCGAAGTCTACAAAGTCAGGCATATTGGGGAACAGAATGATGCCATATATGCACAGAGCGAGAATGGCGTTGAACACGACCCAACATCCGTCCTTGGTGCACTACTGAGCTTTTCCCACCAAGAACTGCAAGGAGAAACCGGGAACCTTGTTCCAACTAGACAATACCAACTCGGAGGCATCCAGATGAAGTGACGGAGCTAGACTAGCCAGATCAGGCTCAACATCCATATGGACGAAGGGCATCTGACTCTTGATAGGCACACCTAACAAATCAACATACTCCTCTAGTGTGGGTGCAAGAATAAAATCCTGGAAATTAAAGCATCTCAACGGAGGATCGTAGAACTGCAACAGGGCGTGCAACCCATTCAACTCAAACGCGGAGGGTTTACGAACCAAACTGAGCAGTTTGCCGTAAGACTTTCTGAATTCATCTCTCACAGAATCATCTGCTAAAGCAATCAAACCAGTCAGCTGAACAACATCAGGAGTAGGGAGCTTGTAAGCCACGGTCTTCCTCAGAAAACCCATAACAATACAATAGGAGGCAAGAAATCCTGAATCGGGGGAAACGGTATCTGCAACACAGACACACGTTAATGAAATGCAAATGAGTATGCAAAACAATGCAAAATGCAATCATGCGGCAGGAGATCAAGACGACTGTGCTGTTGAAGAGACAAAGGTTCTGTATCAACAAAACCACAATACTGCTCTGTCAAGAACAACCCTATCTCTGATGATAAGAAAACCCTGGTATCGGACCATAAATCTGCTCTGTCAAGAACACACATATCTGATAATAAGGACCTCTGATACATGACCATAAATATGCTCTGTCAAGAACAAATACATCTGATAATAAGGACCTCTGATGCAGGACCATAAATCTGCTCTGTCAAGAACAAATACATCTGATAATAAGAACCTCTGATGCAAGACCATAAATCTGCTCTGTCAAGAACACACATCTGATAATGAGAACCTTTGATACCAACAAAATTGATTCACTATCAAGAAAACCAGGTAGTCTGAAGGTTAAGGTTCCCTGCAACAAACCCAACCCTGCTCACAGGTGTGGACCTAACCTGACACAAGTTCGGCATCCTATGCGGTCATCAGCGTCACAGACATTCAAGAGGGGTGATATGATACCCAGAAGGTGTGGCATCACCATCTCCTGAAGCGGCCTCTCTCAGCTGAATCCCAAATGATCGGTCCTCAGAGTCGACAATCCTCCAAACCAACAACCCCCTCAACCCAAAGGGTTGAAAAAGAACTCAACCGGGAGAACCTCGTCTGAGCGTGGATTTCATGAGACACTAGTGCCTGCCAAGCAAGCACGCGCCCACTAATTTCCACAACTAATGCTAAGTTCACTCAAGCCTGGGTCTGGCTTTTCACTCATCAAAATGCCCCTCCCACAACAGCACAGATAATCATATCATACTAAAAATAAAATGCGGGAAATAAAAATGCGATAAATAAACAGAACCTAACAAGTAATCATACAAGCGCTAGGATTGACTCTCACAGGGGACGTTGGATCCCCAAACTGACTCGCATACGGGACGTTGGATCCCAGGAAACTATCAAGTCCCCAGCAGAGTCGCCAGCTGTCGCTTCCGCGAAAATAAGGTGCCGGTAAAACAGAAGAGTCGCCACCTTTCGTTATTTATCCCTCAGAACGAGAAAGGAAACGATCGGAAAAACCTGACGAATAGGTATAAGACAAGGTCATCGCAACCATTGTCTGGGTTCGGGAGTCGGTTATGCAAGGGGAAGGTATTAGCACCCCTCACGTCCATCGTACTCGATGGGATCCACGCTTGTTGTGTTTACTGGACGAGTTGGTTTTATCTATCTACCTATCAAGGCTGGCTTAAAAGAAAAGAAAATGACTCAGCAAAGCGTCGCGCTTTATGCCTACGTATTCTCATCAGAGAATGAGAAATTAGAGTCAACGTAGTTCGACCAACTACGGGTTACGGGGAAGGTGGCTCACCAATACTTCAGTATTGTGCCTACGTACTCTCAACAGATATGAGAGATCAGAGCTTATGTAGTTCGGGATAATACGGATTACGGGAATTCAGATTCATCTGTTTTTATCAAGTAGGGTTAAATAGCAGTTCCAGCAGTTAGGGACAAAGCCTGTTTGCGGTGGCGCTGAAGTTTAACGACACTCTTTTCTTCAGAAAAGCTTCCTTTGAATTATGGGCCCACGGGGCAAAAAGGTTTGAAGTTTGTTTTCGGTCTTTTACGAAAGAACTATTTTTATTGTGTTTGCAATTTCAATCGCACTAAAGACTATGACCTGAGAGTGAATGCGCCGCATGTCACCCAAAGGGTGCCATACTAAACATCCGGACTGTTGAAGAGAAACTCTCCAACAATCCTTTCTCAGATAGCTTAAGGCTCGTAACGTATGAAAGAAATCATTCATGATTATTGTATCTTAATTTGTTTTGAGATGAGAAGAGAACAGGCTCAACTAAGGGGAGACTATCAAGTCCTAATAGTTGTCATGCCAAGGATTCATCCTATGGTTGAAGTTTGAAACAGGGAACTCCTAGAAGTTATCATGCATAGGTTTCAACCTAAAGTTCTAATCGTCACTTCCTTATCAAAGGAAGTGAGATTCCTAGGGGATCATGTCAATGATAAATGGAAATAGATAAAGCATCAGCTTAAACAGATAAACAGATAAATAGTAAACGACTGTAAAATGCATGCAATGCAAGTGAGGGAGGAAATGTGTGTGTGGCATCAGCCTCCACAAGCTCATCTCGACCTCAAGCCAGATATGAATAACTGCAATCATACAGGAGAAATAACATGCTATCAAGCAAAACATAATAACTGCAATCATACAGAGAAAATAAAATGATATGCCATCAAGCACACCCAAACCACATAGGCAAGGGAGCAGGGCTCTACCGAATACCCGCAAGCAAAGCCATACAGTAACAATACAAGCAGAGGGAGCAACTCAACCTCTAGTGCAATCATGCTCCTAGCTTAAATCAGTCTAAACATGGACTTATTCTAATGCATCAAGCAAGGCAAACAAGGCACATCAATACAGAGAAGAAAACAGACAAGAAAAGAAAGCAGATCAAGCACTCCCACAGCTTTACAGCAAATCTATCTTCTGACAGCAGCTCAGTCCTCAGACTTCAATCACCCTTCAAAGCTATCATCTTCAATAACAAGTATCAACTTGCACCTCCAAGGTTTCAACCCATCAAACATAAGCATCAACTTGTTCTCTCTTCTCCAAGCTTCAGCTCTTTAGTCAATTCCACCTTCAGGCTTCACTCCTAACTACAAGTATCAACTTGATTCCTTCAGGCTCTCAATGCATCAGTGTAAGTGTCAACTTATCCTTTATTCCTCAAGCCTCATCTCTTCACTCAATCTCCATTGGATCTTCTTCACAAGTTTCAACTTGTTCTTCAAGCTTCAGCTCTCTTTGCTTTACCAGTATCAACTAGCTTTCCTCTTCATCTATAAGCTTCAGCTTCCCAGAGTAATCTTCAATCACATGGAAGTTCCAACTTCATCCTTCAATCTTCTTCAAGCCAGGAACTCCATCCTCTAACAAGGGAGAAAGATTCATCTATCCAGAGCAAAGTTTGGATTATTGGTAGCAGAGTGAAGACCAAAGGTCACCACTGAGCATCCTGTCATCAGAGAAAGGGACCCTCAAAGGTTCTACCAATTTGCAAAGAGCCACACATCCTACCCAAGGAGGGATGATTCCTTTACAAAAGGACCTTGCATCATAGGGAAGAATGGAATTGATCAACATATTCCATGTTTATGAAGAAAGAGAACTATCTAGAAGCTCTGCCTACAAAACCCTAATCTTAGCCTAATCAGAACTACACCACAAGAAGGGAAGATCTTCAAATCCAAGCCTCTTCAAGCACTCCAATGCACCTTCAACTTGCCTTCATCATCATCCAAGAACAAGCAAAGCAAAACCCTAATCTAAGGGAACTAAAGATGTTAATCTAGTTGAGTTAGTGCCTTAGAATCATCTAAAACTAGCACCTAAACTAAAATCAATCAAAAATAGTAAACTATCTTATAAATTTCTACAAAAACTCCTAAGGGATCCTAATTCAATTAAGAATGCCTCATACAAAAACCAGGGACTAAATCATCTATTAAGTCCTAAAATTAAGTCCTAAATCCAAAGGTATCAACCATAAACCCTAAAAATGGAGCTTCTAAAGGTTTCAACCTAAACTACCACCTATGTTCATCACAAAAATGTGAGAAAAAATCTATGGGGAGCATGCATATCTATGCTAACTACTCACAAAGAAACAGGATCAAAATCATCATCACATGATCACACAAAATTCCACAAAATCAAGTATTAAACATGACTATTTTAATATCAATTAAAATTTAAAAATTCCCATAAAATCATAAAATGCATGAAATAAAGATATTTTTTCTCTAAAAAATACTAGACCCTATCATGAATCAAATGCAAAAAGAATGGGGTTAATTGACTTATATTTCCATTTTTTATGATTTTATCAAGAACCATGAATAAAATGAAGAAATTAAAGAAAATCAAAAGAAAATAATAAATGCACGGTGCAGATAGAAATAAAATCCAGTTCAATTCATGGATTGGGCCATCAGGGGGGTGCAGGTATCAACCAATTCACTAAGCCTAAAATCAGCAACTAAATGAAACGATGTGTTTCATTAAAACTCAGATCCTTCACAAATTGAAATCCATTCGTGGCCATTGGATCACTTCTCCAGTCAAAGGTCCACCTCAATCCAAGGGCTCTAAATTCATCTTCAACCTTTTGAATCTTTGAACCTCGCGCGCAGCTCCGGCCACCACCGGTGGTGCTCCGGTCATCGTCCCCAAACCTAACTCTCTCTAGGATCCTCCATTGCAAGTGGTCTATACATGAAACTTGTCCCAAATTTCCTCACGAATTCATTCATGCCCTTTATTCTCTCTGAAACCTCAAGATTCGCAATAACCAATTCTCAAACGAAAATGGCAACATCCCTAATTGGTCACTAATTCTCAAATTAACTATCTGAAAGCCTTCCTACACCGTTCTACAATGCATCTAACATCCTAATTCCTATTGATTCTACCTAAAACAAGCCAGAGATCAAAGGTTACCAACCTGAAAATTTCGCGTGCACAGAAGTAGCAAGACCTCAAATCAAGCCCTCAAATGCTCCAGACTCCTTCAGTGAATCACTTCCAAGCTTTTGTATGCAATAGAATTGATTGAAATGGCTTCAACTCTTGGATTCGAATCTGAGTTGCAGGTGGAGAAATCTGAGCTCAAGAACACCAATCAGCCACGAATTCCCTCTGATTATGATCTGGAAACATTCCCTAGCATCCATGGAAGAGATTGCAATCAAGAAAATGGATGGAAAGTGAGTAAAATGATGTAACCGACCGAATTCAGTTGCAAGCAATGAAATCTCAATCTCAATCTCTGCTCTCTCCTTTAATCATCACCAACCTTTCATCTGAATCTCTTCTACTCAATATATAGAACATGTGTGGATGATCTAGAACCCTCTAGATCCTTCTAATGAGAAATCCAATCTCTCATGACATGAGAAGTTCACTTATATGCCATGGTGTGCACAACTCTGCAAACATCTTGAAATCAATCTCATTCCCTTCCAATTTCTCCCCTCATGACATTTTGGAAGTGTTTGGCTTGCAAGGGATCTTGATCATGCCTTGAATTTGAGTTTTGCACATGTTACTTAAGATGTAAGTAACTACTTTTCAAAGCAAGTCCACAAATTAGACCTCAATTCAAAAATGTGGCTAAACCAATGTTCTTAAAATGATTTTTAGAGTCAAAATGACCTATTACATGCCTTGGTTTGGATGTGTAGATCAAAAGTATCAATTTCCAACTTTGGTTCATTTAACTTATACCCTTATTTTAGGTCATTTTGCCACTTTGAGCTACAAGCATTTCCAACATCTCATGACCTCTTGAATAGCCTTAAAACATCATTTTGAACAAGTTTGATGTTGAACATTTTTTCATTTGAAGCTTGGAAATAGGAGTTATGGCCTTATGGTTGAAATGACCTATAATCTCCAAATGACCAAAATGCCCTTGACTTGTCAAAGCCATAACTTGAGTTCTACAAATCCTATCAAGGACTTCTAGTACTCTATAGAAAGCTAAGAGGATAAGGAAAAACATTAATGTTAACCAAAAGTTCATAGGAATCATCCTTCTATGGCAAAAGTTTGATGCAAGTTGGGTAACTTTCAAGCCCCCAAATTCACATACCTCAGATGACCTATAACTTGTCAAAGTCATAACTTGAGTTCTACAAATCCTATCAAGGACTTCTAGTACTCAAATTAAAGCTAAGAGCATGCTATAAAACAATCATGTTGGGGGTAATGTGAGATAACAATCACATCTTGAGCTAAACTGCCTTGAGGATAGGGGTCAAACTAGGGGATTTTACACTGTCAAGCCTTAGAAACCCTAGCTTGAAACTTCTCAAACTCTTCAATCATGATGAGTTAACCTTGGAATCATCCTTATAACCCCTCAATGCATAAATCCATGATCACATGGCTCTTGGATTAGGTCTCAACATTCTCCAAATCATCAGTTGACTTAGGGTTGACCCAGTCAAACCCTAATTGCACCACTCATGGCTGAGCCTTCTTAATCTTGCACAATGACCTGTCTAGGCCTCAAAGTGATCTTCAACACTTCTCATGAGCTCTCTCAAGACCTAAAGTCCATTTTCTTGGCTTCAGAATCATCTGAGGACTTCCCACAACTCTCAAGTTAGGAGACACACACTCTGGGTTTCAACCAGCTTCTCTGGGGATCTTTTAATTTCTCTGACAAGGATATCAAACCTTGAACACTTGAATAACCTTCTTATCTAGCTTCAAACTCTTGTATAGCCCTTGATTGGTAATCATACCTCTTGATCTCCTGCACACATGTCAATGAAATGCAAATGATAATGCTAATGTGAATGAAATGAAACACAAGCTAGGTAAAGAAATGTTGGGCAAATTTTGGGGTGCAATACATATATTCATTATGCATTCACAATATATATACATATCACAATACATATATACATATTCATCATTCATTCACACCAATTCATACCTGGTTTATATTCATCATTCGATCTTAACATGCATTTTTATTCAATTCAAGTAAATGCACCAAATTTTCAAACGGCCACATTCCACACTTCACAAATCACAAACTAGGATTCACGCCATACGGCTACCCACAGCATATATAACAACATATAATTAGTCATGTCAGACAAGGAATGATCAAAACCAAACCACACACCCAACCCACGAATGGAAAACTCAAGAAAAGAAAATATGCTGTTGTGTTTGCAAAGCTTCGCCTGGGGAAGCCCCCAGCGAATGCTCGCTGCCATTCGCCTGGCGAACTTGCCAGCAAAGCCAAAAAGAAGCTATTGCCATAGGTTCGCTACTACGCTTGCTGGGATTCGCCTGGCGAACCCCTTCGCTACCACCTTTGCCTGGAGAACTTGCCAGCGAAGGCTAAACTCAGCCACTACCAAGGTTCGCTGCCCATTCGCTAGGCTTCGCCTGGCGAACCTTCGCCATCACTCGCCTGGCGACTGCTGGCGAACCTACGAAAACCAAAAAAACTCAGTTGTACCAAAATCATCCAAACCTCAAGAATCGACCGATTTAATCCAAATCAGTTCCAGTAGCACGGCCCACTCTTCACTCGACTATATTACACCATCTATTCCAAATTCTAACCGATAAAACTCATTTTCTAGCGATTAAATCAACTTCCGACCTAGAAATGGAAACATAGAAAACAATCCAATACATCCAAACTAGCACATACATGATTATATACATTATCAAGATTATAAAACTTCTCACCCTTACCTGATTAACCGCAAGCTAGGGTTTGATCTTGATGTTTTCCAAAGTTTCCTCTTCTTTCTCTCCTCTTTCTCTTCTCCTTCTTTCTTTCTCTTTTCTTTCCTTCCTTTCTTACTATCTTTCTTTCTCTTCTATTTCCTCTTTAATATCTTCCTATTATTTTCCCAAAACATCTACTAACTCAATATCTCATAAAATATCCAACTTATCATTAAATAGGAAATGTCCAAAATACCCTCCAACTATTTTCTCCGAAAACTCCCAAAATCGGGTAAAATAGAACAATATGTAAACATAACATATCTCCACGAAAATTCCACATCAAGATAATATTCTCCCAATTAAAATAAAAAAGGACTTAACGAAAAAGGGATAATCGAAATCGGGGCGTTACAACACCTCCCCAAGCCACTCTTACCAAGGGTATCTCTTTCCCTCTGAGTCGCTTCATCTTGCGATCCTCGATTCTCAACAGCATCGTCTCCACAGTTAGATTCTCTCTAACTTGAACTTTATCTCTCAGAATCACATGAGACAGATCTGGTACATACTTCCGAAGTTGCGATACATGAAACACGTCATGCAAGTTCGAAAGCTCCGGCGGTAACGCCACCCTATAAGCCACATTACCAATCCTCTGCAAAATCTGATACGGCCCGATAAACTTCGGATCCAACTTCTTGGACTTCAATGCACGTCCTACTCCAGTCACTAGATTAACCCTAAAAAATACATGATCACCTTCACTGAATTCCAAATTTTTCCTTCGGTTATCATAATTACTTTTCTGCTTATCCTGCGATGCTTTCATCTTCTCACGGACCATCTGCACTGTCTCAGTAGTCTGCTGCACCAACTCTGGCCCCAAAATAACATTCTCACCTGACTCGTACCAACGCAGAGGAGTCCTGCACCTCCGACCATAAAGAGCCTCAAACTGTGCCATTCCGATACTAGAATGGTAACTGTTGTTGTACGTGAACTCTACCAATGGCAAATGAGTATCCCACGTACCACCTTTCTCCAAAACACAAGCCCGTAACAAATCCTCTAATGTCTGAATAGTCCTCTCTGACTGTCCATCCGTCTGCGGATGATAGGTTGAACTCAACTTCAACTTGGTACCTAAAACTTCTTGCAAACTCTTCGTAAGCCGATCTACAATTACCCAAATTGCATCAAATCCTCTCGTATTCGGCAATCCTGTAAAAAAATCCATGGCGATACAATCCCATTTCCAAACCGGAATATCTAACGGTTGCATCATCCCAAAAGGTCTCTGATGCTCCACTTTCGATTTCTGACATATCAAACAAGCATAAAGAAAACGAGCGATATCTCTTTTCATTCCTGACCACCAAAATAACTTTTTCAAATCCTGATACATCTTCGTAGCTCCTGGATGAACACTCAGGCTACTACGATGTCCTTCGTCCAAAATCGACTTCTTAAGCTCGTCATTATCCGACACACAAATTCTGCCCCGAAACCTCAACACACCAGCACCATCCAACTTGAAATCACTACCGGAGTCACCTTCGGCTCCTCGCATCAAATCCACAAGTTTCACATCCAACTTCTGGTGTTCTCTAATCATATCCAAGAAATCATTCTTCACTTGCAATTTATCCAACATCACACCATCTGCCGTAAACTCACAAACCATGCTCAAATCCCGGAACTGCTCAATAAGCTCAATCTCTTTCACCATCAAAGCTGACATATGAATCGCTTTCCTGCTCAAGGCATCCGCAACAACATTCGCTTTTCCTGGGTGATAACTCAAACTAAAATCATAATATTTCAGGAATTCCAACCACCTTCTCTGCCTCATATTCAATTCTTTCTGATCAAACTGATACCTCAAGCTCTTGTGATCACTGAACACCTCAAACCTCGAACCGTACAAATAGTGTCTCCAGATCTTCAGCACAAAAACCACCGTAGCCAATTCAAGGTCATGAGTAGGATAATTCGCTCGTGTACCCTCAATTTCCGCGAAGCATAAGCTACCACCTGTCGCTACTGCGAAAATCGGCGCCGGCTGAACAGAAGAGTCGCTACCGCGCGTTATTTATCCCAAAGGAGGGAAAGGAAACACTTGAAGTAAACCTACCGCAAAGATGGGAAAGGAATGGTCATCGCAACCAAATCCTGGATTCGGGAGTCGGTTACGCAAGGGGAAGGCATTAGCACCCCTCACGTCCGTCGTACTCGACGGGATCCACGCTTGTTTTCTAGTACGGATTGTTATTCTATCTACTCTACAGGTCTTGGGTTAAAAGAAAATAAAATGACTCGGCAAAGTATCGCACTTTATGCCTACGTATTCCCGTCTGAAACGAGAAATCAGAGTTAACGTAGTTCGCCTACCTACGGGAAAGGAGGGGAAGGTTGCTCGCTAGGATATCGCATCCTATGCCTACGTACTTTCATACAGCATGAAAGATCAGAGCAAACGTAGTTCGCGCTACGGACGACACAAGTCTGTCTTGATTGTTTTTATCCTTCTGAAAAAGGTTTTCTCCTGATTAATCGTCCAAGCGGACAAAAATGACGTTTTTGATTGGTTTACAGTCTTTTACGCAAGAAGTATTTTTTAGTGTGTTTGCAATCTCTGACACACTAGAGACTATGATTTGAGAGTGACTACGTCGTATGTCACCCTAAGGGTAACACACTAAGCAATCAGATTACTGAAGAGTGACCCTCCAGCAACCTTTTCTCAAATAGCTCAAGGCTCGTACGACATCGATTAACCTTATTACTGTGTTTTTGAATGGTTCTGAGATGAGAAGAGAAAGAAACTCTAAAAAGCCTAGGGTTGAAAAGGGGATCAAAATCTATCCTAATGTTGATGAGAACCTAATGTCTATCATATTTCTCTCTTGCGCAGAGAGAAACAGAGATCCTAGGGGATGGACGGCAAAAGAAACAAATACATACAGCAAAGCAGTAAAATGCATGAATGCAGCAGGACACAACAGGCAAAGTGAAACAACTTCAGTTCAAACCTAAAAGGAAGATTAACAAACAATAAAGCAAAGAAAAACACCAGCTCAGCAGCCCCTCCACCAGATCCTACAACAAACAGCACAAGCCATATCTCTGACAGCAACAGTTGATTTACCAGCAAAAAGTTGACAGCAACAACCTTCATCTTCATGAATAACTCCTATCTTCAAGTTTCAATAAACTTTCAATCTTCAATGGACACCAACTTCACCAAGCTCCCAGCTTAAGCAAGCTCAAACCCCAACCAGTAATCAGCTTCAACAAGCTCCTGCCTTTAACTTCAACAAGCAGCAAAACCCTAGCTTCAACAAGCAACCAGCTTCAACAAGCTCAAACTTAACCTTCAATAAGTTTCAATTTCTCTTTACCAAGCTTCCACAAGCACCTCCAAAGGAGAATCATTCAACAAGATCAGGTTATAATGTTAAGAAGCTCAGTGACAACCCAAGGAAATCACTAAGATTTTAACATTGCAAATGAAAGGTATCCTTAAAGTTCTACTCACTTGGGCATACCACTCATCCCTCCTAAGGAGAGATGGAGCTTCCCAAGGAGGACTTTATGTCATTGGACAGGATAGAGGCAAACAATACACTCTATGTTTGACAGAAGAATTTGTCTATTCTAAGTTCTTCCTATCTTATCCTATTTCTCCTAAGTCTTCAATCAACATCTAGCTCAAGCAATCCTCATACATCACCCTTGATCTTTGTATCCAATCTTCTCCATTGATTCTTCATGCTTCCACAAGTCCAAACCAAGCCCACACCCCAAAATAAAATGCTAGAAGGCACTTATATTGAATTTAAACCCTAATTATACTATCCTAATGTTTTTTAATCAAACTAATCAAAATTAATTCACAAAAATATGAAATAAATCCAGAGGGAACTTAAGGTCCTAATCTAACTACCATAAAAAGAAGGGGATCAAAATATGGATTTAAGGGACCAACCAAAATTCACAAAATGATGTATACAAATAAAATGAAAATAAAATGCAATTAAATGCAAAAATCACCAAAAAAAGAAAAATGCCTAAATGATATTTTTCTTTTTATTATAATTTTCTTCACATAATTATTAAAATGTAGCAAAAATCCCCATATTAAAATGATTATTTTTCTATTTTATATGAATTTTCAAAGAAATAAAAATAAAATGATGCAAATATTGAAAATATGAAGAAAAAGAAAAAAGGCGCGTGGCAGATAGTAATCCAAATCAGTTCAAATTCATAGTTGGGCCAGGATGGGGGGTGTGAATAGCACATTGAGACTTAATCCCAAAACCAATGAATTAATGAAACGATGTGTTTCATGTGCGTTTTCTCTTCAGACTTCCAAATTTAATCGTGGCCGTCCATTTGTTATCTGAGTCAATAGTCAAGGTCTAATCCAATGGTCCATGAGTCATCTTCTTCATCAGCTCAGGCGAACACAAAATATTACCAGACGGTGGTTCACGGTGGAAACCACCGTCTTCTCCGGTGAGCCTCCATTCTCAGGTCATCAACCAAGTCCCAACTTATACCAATCCTACTCGTTTTTTCACGTAGATTATGATTCTAACCTCAGAATTCCTTGAATCTTAGTCTATTTCAAAACACGAAGAGAATTTCAGAATGCACACAAATCTTGATCAACACCAATTGCGAATCCAAAGCTATGGATCGAATCCTCATGTTACACTGATTATTTTCCACTATCCAAACAAGATTAATCCATTCAAGATCACCATAACTAACTCTCAACAGAAATTGCAATCCATGATCTAACATCACCAATGGCTACCAAACTCTCCAGAATCGTTCTCCAACTATCCTAGATCTTAACCACATAGAGATTTCTATCTAATTCAGCCTAGAATGGTGCATAACTGAAAAGTTACATACCTGCAAGGATGAGATCCACAGAAGGTCTTTGAGGCACGAAACAAGCTTCAAATTGATGCAAACACCTTCAATGAAGCACCAGGAACACTCTCCAATCTTCAATTTGGCTTGAATTCTTCTCCAACTCCAAAACAGATTTTGAACTCCTCTTGCAAAATTCAGTTATGGCTCTCTCTCCACAGCACGAAATCACCAACCTCCTTCATCTGAACTCATTCTAAACCATTTATAGAACACATTCGTGGGCTTTTGATCCATTCTAAAGGCCCAAATCAGGAAATCCATTTTTCTGTCATGGAAGTGAAAAATCCATTACCACAGTCGTGTTTTACTTGTTTCAGTTAGCTGAAATCTCTCCCTTTCAATCATACAAGTCATGGCAAATGTGTTTGGATGATTAACTAAGCATGAATCAGCTTGTGTAGTGTTTTGGTTGTGTGACTTGAATTTCAAGTAAGAGGTTTACAAGGCAAGTCCATGATTCTGACCTCTAATCAAAAAAGTGTTAATGTCATTGTCTCTAAAACATCTTTTCCAATCAATTTGGGTATTTGGATGATGCATTTTGGACTCATAACTTGAAAATTACATTTTCCCTCCATGAATCCATTTAAAATTTTTCCATATTCAAACCAATTTTGGGCATTTTGGACTACAAGCCATTCTATCTCACCATGACCTCTTTTCTAGCCTAAAAATTCCATTTGGAACACATCTCATGTTGGGTAAAATTCCATTTGAAGAGTGGAAGATGAAGATATTGACCTATGTTGAAAAATGACTTATAATTCAACTTTCCCAAAATACCCCTGAGTTGCCAAGACCATAACTTGAGTTCTACAACTCCTCTTGAGGACTTGTAGTACTCAAATTAAAGATAAGATCAAGACCTACAACTCTTATGTTGGCCAAGAATCCATTTGAAAACTCCTTGATGGGCAAAAGTTGCTTGGAAGTCAGGTGAGTTTCACAGATGAATTTCAATGTCCTCTGATGACCCCTAACTTGCAAGAACCATAACTTGAGTTCTACAAATCTTCTTGAAGACTTATAGTACCAAAATTAAAGCTATTTTGATGCTCTACAAGTTTCATGTTGACCAAGAATTAATTTGAGACTTGCATTTTGACTTATCTGGCTTGGAAATTGAGCCTAAATTAGGGTTTTTTACACTGAAACCCTAATTTAGTAACTCCTCTTCCTCTTGATTCCTTTTGATTTCTCCTTGGCACAACACAACACTTGTATACACATATCCATTCATGAATCCCATATCCTTCAACTAAGCCTTGATGCTCTTCAATCACTCAGTTGACCTAGGGTTGACCTAGGGTTGACCTAGGGTTGAACCAGATGAAACCCTAGTTGACTGCATTCAACTATAGCTCTTGTAATCACACCAATGACTTGCTCATCTTCAAAATGACCCTCTAAGCCCTCCATGATGCTAGCACACATTCCATGCCCTCAGTTCATAGCCCATACCTCTTTGATGACCCTCAAACACACCCAGATAGGAGAGAGATCCACTGCTTGACCTTCTAACTTCTCAAAACTTCAATTCCTTTCCTGGTGACTTGAATAGACTTAGGCTTGAATAAAACCCCTTTGGATGTGCCTCTTTAGAGAATAATGGAACTTGACCCCTTGTTGGATGACTTGATTATGCTATGCAAATGATTGAACTATATACACTATCTACTATGCAAATGACAATGCACTTGAAACATAAATCAAGTAAAATAAGTTGGTCAAATTTTAGGGTGCAACAGCTGCCCCTATTCAAGCGGCTTGGACCCGATTGGGTGAAGAGTGGACGGCCTTCAAACATTCGAGGTACGAGACGATTGAATACCAAAGAAACCCTGAAATTTGCCAACCGCAGAAATAAACTGCGCCACTGCTTGGGGAACGACATTCGCCGAGTGAACCTGATTGTTATTGTAACAATGGATTATTCGTCGGGGAATAACTCTGATTCTGACTATCACCACCCATGTATTACCCCGGGTACTGAACTATCCTCTGTCCACAACTGGACTAACCATCATAGGGATACAAATTGCCCTCATCAGTACTTTTCAAACTTGTCCTCCGCATGACTCCATATTCCATCATCATGGAGAAACACAACTTGCCAACTCCACTGGGGATAGGCTATCCGCATCTTGTCAATACAAGGGAGACAGATTCATCAACATGAATAAATCCTATCATCGTAGGCAATAGAGTCTTATTTACAAGAAACCCCACTAACATAGAAATAACTCGTCCACGTCAGGACTCACGTCTCGTCAACACGAGGGAAATAGATTCATCAACATGAATAAATCCTATCATCATAGGAGTACCATTCTTGTACATATCTGAACTCGCCTTTCGTCAACACGAAGAAATCCTATCCACATAATCATAACTTGTCCTCATCAGGACGCACATTCTGTCAACACAGAGAGAGTAATCCGTCAACACGCATAAATCCTATCAGCATAGGCGTAGATTATCCTCATTAGGACTCTATATTCTGTCAACACAGAAGAATCCTATCCACATAGGCGTCAATTTTCCTCATCAGGACCCCATATTCCGTCAACACGGAGAAATAATTCGTCAACACGAATAAATCCTATCATCATAGGCCTAAATTGTCCTCATCAAGACACCATATTCCGTCAACACGGAGAAATAGTTCGTCAATACGAATAAATCCTATCATCATAGGCATAGATTGTCCTCACCAGGACATCATATTCCGTCAACACGGGGAAAACTCGTCCTCATCAGGACCCCATATTCCGTCATCACGGAGAGAGTAATTCGTCAACACGACTAAATTCTATCAACATAGCTAGAGATATTCTGAAAACCAATGACCGACACCTGTTCTGACAACAAGCGACCACTTCTGCAATTTCGATTCATGGAACCCTGAGATGCTACTGCGGCAGCAAACTTGATAAAACAATCCGCTGATCGGATACGAGAAAAACCTCAATCAGTAACCCTGTGGGAATGATAATAAACTGAATCACAACATCATATGTCTCCCATCAAGTCTTTGATTGTCTGAAAAGACCTCTGAGCTTTAGAAATCCGTACCCCTGTCGAGAAAAACACCCGAAAGCAAAAGGATAACCAACCTGACTTATGTTTCAATATGCGCATGTTTGACAATGGCATAATGTTCCATACAGCATGGAAATGCTACGCGTTTTCTAGATGGATGTAAACATGATAATGCATGCAAATGCAAATGCGGGTTCGAACTGCTGGTATAGCTCTAACAAGCTCGCTTCATCAATCTTGGCCATCGAGGACAAATACCACCCTGCTGGGGAAAGAACGGGTACCACCAAGCATCCTGGCAAAATAAATGCCAGGACACACAACCAACTCTGCCAGGGAGAGTTTTAACCTTCGATTTCTACTAGGAGGAAAGAAAACACTTGCTGAAAAGAGAGAACTCCGCTGGGGACGAAACGACTCTCTTGGGGAAAATAAGCTGACCCCGTTGGGGAGAATAAATGACCCTACAGGGAATGGAATCTCTGCTGGGGAGAGTAGACTGTCTGGGTACAGCTCACAAGTTTGGAAATATTAGTCTTCTGAGGCTAAACAACTCTGCTCAGGATATGGAATCCCTTTGGGGGACACCATACTGTCTGAATACAGCCTACAATCTTGGAATCACCAAACTCTGCTAACGGTAAACGACCCTGCTGGAGAATGTCCTTCGGAAAAATGGCGACTAGCTGGGGAATTTGATCCTTCTTCAGTGAGGAACATTGTCATCTCAGCTTCAGGGAATGAAGCGCGGCCTGCGTGGGGATTCACTTCATACAAGGATCAGGTCTTTTTGTCACGAGTCTCTGGTTAGGAATCCTGCAACACCGTAAACGAGACAAGACAAGTCTATACAACCAAATCTATTCAAGTTAGCGTTAGTGACATCATCTTCAGTCAATTCGAAGTTTTATCAATTATTGGCAGGGGCCAGCAATGTTATGCAACTGCTAGTTTTATCAAAACATTGGCGTTTTCACATACAAAACAGTAAAGAACAAGCATCAAATAGTGAATAACATGTTTTATTGATTGGGCCCCTGAATGAGTAGAATTCTGTACACTGGATGTAACTCCTGAAAAGAGGAAGTTACGCATAACAAATATACAAGTATGCACAGGAAGCATAAATACGATGACAAATCAAATTTGTGCATATGTCGGCAACGTGATGCAGACAAACATCACAAGCTGATCCTCCTATGACTCGCCTGACTCTGGCGCTTTCCCGGTATTCGAACTTCTGAAGAGATTGTATCTGATAATCGTACCCCTCAAAGTATTCTCCCAACCACCAAGCGATGCAGCATCAAATTCGGACCGCAGTCATTTGCTTTTCGCATCCCTAACTTTTGCGTGAACCGCCCTTTGCGGGTTTTCAGTTCATTGGGATACCCTTTTTTGCTGAAGTCGCCCAGTGTAGGTTTTCAACTTCGCGGGTGTACATTTTTTCCATCTTATCCCTAATTTTTGCCCGAACCTTTTATTCTGTTTTTGGTTCGCCAAGATGCCCTATTTTTGCCTGGACTCTCTTTTTCTGTCCAGCGGGTCAATTTCAAGCAAAGTATTTTTTAACTGCGTCTGAATTCACAGGAGACGTAAAGTCTTCACCGTCCATGGTGGACAACAACAATGCTCCTCCTGAAAAGACTTTTCTGACAACATATGGCCCTTCGTAGTTAGGGGTCCACTTGCCCCTGTGATCTGCCTGTGGCGGGAGAATCCTTTTCAGCACAAGGTCGCCCGTCTGAAAGCTCCGAGGATGCATCTTCTTATCATACGCTTTCTTCATTCGGCTCTGGTACAAACGACCATATGCTAGAGAAGCTAGCCTCTTTTCATCCATTAAACTCAGCTGGTTCAATCTATCTTTCACCCACTCTGCCTCGTCAAGTTGGACATCTCGTAATACCCTCAGGGAAGGAATCTCAACTTCTAGTGGTAACACTGCTTCCATTCCGTATACCAACGAGAACGGGGTTGCCCCGGTTGATGTGCGTACCATCGTACGATAACCGTGCAAAGCGAAAGGTAGCATCTCGTGCCAGTCCTTATAGGTCACAACCATCTTCTGAACGATCTTCTTTATGTTCTTATTAGCCGCTTCAACAGTGCCATTCATCTTAGGTCGGTAAGGAGAAGAGTTGTGATGTTCGATCTTAAAACTCTGACACAGCTCCTTCATCATTTTGTTATTTAAGTTCGAACCGTTGTCGGTAATAATCCGCTAAGGGATTCCATATCTGCAGATGATATCTCATTTGATAAACCTGGCCACCACCTGCTTGGTCACATTTTCATAGGACGCCGCTTCCACCCACTTGGTAAAATAATCAATTGCTACCAAAATGAAACGGTGTCCGTTAGATGCCGTCGGCTCAATCTTTCCAATCATATCAATTCCCCACATCGAAAACGGCCACGGTGACGTCATCACGTTCAGAGGACTTGGAGGAACATGGATCTTATCTGCATAAATCTGGCATTTATGACACCTTTTCGCAAACTTGAAACAATCAGTTTCCATAGTTAGCCAGTAATAACCCGCTCGCAGCAGCTTTCTCTTCATAGCATGCCCACCGGCATGTGTACCGAATGTACCCTCGTGTATTTCCTCCATAAGCAACTTCGCCTCTTTCTCGTCTACACAACGTAGCAGCACCAAGTCGTGATTCCTTTTGTACAGGACACCGTCAGGATTCAAATAGAAATTACCAGCCAATCTCCTGAGAGTCTTCTAATCGCGACTGGATGCCCCAACCGGATACTCCTTGTTCTTCAGGAAATTCTGGATGTCAAAATACCAGGGTTTATCATCGGATGCTTCGTCAATGGCAAATACGAAGGCGGGTCTATCAAGCCAAGAGATAATAATCCTGGGAGCCTCATTCCAGAAGTTGACTTTATACATGGAAGACAATGTGGCCAGGGCGTCGGCCATCTGATTTTCGGCTCTCGGCACATGATGCAATTCAACCTTTTCAAAGAAAGGCAACAATCTCCTTGCATAATTCATGTATGGTATCAAATTGGGCTGACGGGTCTCCCATTCTCCTTTTATTTGATTCACCACCAGAGCTGAGTCTCCGTATACATCCAGATTTTTGATTCGCAAATCAATGGCTTCTTCAAGCCCCATGATGCAAGCTTCGTATTCGGCTTCATTATTGTAACCGGAAAGGTCAATCGAGCAGTAAATGGGATGTGCAACCCATGTGGAGTAGTGATGATTGCCCCTATTCCGCTACCATAGGAGTTTACAGCTCCGTCAAAGATCAACTGCCATTTGGAACCCACTTCTGGTCCTTCGTCCGGCAACGGTTCTTCACAATCTTTCATCTTTAGGTACATGATATCCTCGTCAGGAAAATCAAACCTCATCGATTGGTAGTCCTCAATAGGTTGCTCAGCCAGATACTCTGATAACACGCTCCCTTTTATAGCCTTCTGTGAAACATACTGGATGTCGTATTCGGTCAAAACCATCTGCCAACGGGCAATTCTCCCAGATAGTGCCTGCTTTTCAAATACGTATTTGATAGGATCCATCTTCGAGATGAGCATGGTTGTATGATTTAGCATGTACTGCCTCAAACGCTTGGCGGCACAGGCTAGTGCACAACAAGTTTTTTCGAGCATTGAGTATCGAGATTCACAGTCAGTAAACTTCTTACTCAAGTAGTATATCGCATGCTCTTTACGCCCTGTCTCGTCATGTTGACCGAGAACACAACCCATACTCCCCTCAAGAACCGTCAAATACATAATCAAGGGTCTCCCTGCCACCGGAGGTATCAAAATAGGAGGCTCCTGCAAATACTGTTTTATTTTATCGAACGCCTTTTGACAATTTTCATTCCAGGTCACAACCTGGTCTTTTTTCAACAGCTTGAATAATGGCTCACACGTAGCTGTTAGGTGAGATATGAACCGAGCGATGTAGTTCAATCTCCCTAAAAACCCGTGCACCTCTTTTTCTGTTTTAGGCGTCGGCATTTCTTGTATGGCTTTTATTTTCGCAGGATCAACCTCTATTCCTTTTTCACTCACGATAAACCCCAGCAGTTTACCCGATCTCACCCCGAAGGTGCATTTGTTAGGGTTCAGTCTCAACCTGAACTTCTTAAGCCTTTTGAATAATTTCAGCAGATTCACCAAATGTTCTTCCTCCGTCTGGGATTTGGCAATCATATCATCGACATAAACCTCGATCTCTCTATGCATCATGTCATGAAAAAGAGTCGTCATTGCACGCTGATACGTTGCCCCAGCATTCTTCAATCCGAAGGGCATCACTTTGTAGCAAAATGTTCCCCAAGGCGTAATGAAGGTAGTCTTCTCCATGTCTTCTGGCGCCATTTTTATCTGATTATAGCCCGAGAAGCCATCCATGAAGGAGAATACGGAGAATTGAGCGGTATTATTGACCAGCACATCGATGTGAGGAAGTGGAAAATCATCTTTCAGGCTCGCTTTGTTCAGATCACGGTAATCTACGCACATTCTCACTTTACCGTCTTTCTTTGGCACTGGCACAATATTAGCGACCCATGAGGGATATTTTGTAACAGCCAGGAAACCAGCATCCCACTACTTTTGAACCTCCTTCTTAATCTTCACAGCCATGTCCGGTCTAGTTCTTTGGAGCTTCTGCTTAACCGGCGGGCATTCTTCTTTTAGCGGCAGACGGTGCACAACCATATCCGTATCCAACCCAGGCATGTCCTCATACGACCAAGCAAAAATATCATTGTACTCTTTGAGCATTTCAACCAATCTTCGCTTGACGTCGCTCTGTAGCGCGGCCCCTATACGGATGTTCCTTTCAACCCCTTTCGACCCCAGATTGACGATCTCAATAACCTCCTCATGAGGCAGAATTATTCGTTCTTCTTGTTTTACTAACCAAGACAACTCCTCTGGAACGTCGCCATCTTCAACAATCTCTTCTTCGGTCTGAAATACCGGGTGCTCAAAGTCGAAGTGAGTCATAGGCGGTTCATAGATGTCATCTGAAATAGTAATCCTGCAAAGGAAATGGTTACATGCTTCAAAATACATTCAAAGCGAATAACCACGTTGCCATTTTATTGTGAAAAATAAAAACAGGAAAAACAGAGATCACAACATTTGTACATGAAAAACGCCTTTTATTTAATGATTAAACAGTGCAATGTACATAATAGAGCGGCCCTAAGCAAAATCACGATGCCCCGGATAGGACACCGGATTGTTCAACAATTAAGAAAACAAAGTATTACTGTTTAGTCGTCACAGGAACAGTCTCCTGAATAGACCAATTGCAAAGCCCTTGTCCTGGCACGCTCGGTTGAATCCAGGCGTCCATGTCGCAGTCACTGTCTCCTTCTTCGGAATCTGAAACAGCGTTGATGGTCTCATGATATACTCCACTAGCCATGATTGTTATCGGTCCTTTGAAACGGGGTGCCCCTGCAGCAGGCGTTGATGATGACGGTTGATATCCCAGCCCAAATCTATCCATCTTCACGGGAATATCCAGAACCTTGCCCCAGCCCTTGGTCTCGCCAGTCTTCACTAGAGCCTGAGCCTCCTTGTATGACGATACTGCGACCTCTGATGTTTTACTCGGCCCTGGAACTTTGTCTTTGATGCGCAACCCTTCAAAGGCTTGACAGGGTGTCTCATGAATCTCGCCGTCGACTTCCACGTACTTGAATGACGACAAATGACTGACCAGTATATCCTCTTATCCACAAACTGTGACCACACTGTCCCCTACCATGTACTTCAGCTTTTGGTGCAGGGTAGATGTGACTGCCCCAGCACCATGGATCCATGGTCGTCCGAGGAGACAGCTATATGCTGGCTGGATGTCCATAATGTAAAACTCAGTTTCAAAAATCTCTGGCCCCACCTGCAGAGGCAAAGTTATGGATCCAAAGACCGACCTCCGTGTACCATCAAATGCCCTAACCACCAGGTCACTAGGCGTACAAATGATCCCCCTGATGTCCAATTTCATCATTGCTTTCTTTGGCAGCACGTTCAAGGAAGACCCGATATCTACCAGCACGTGGGACATGACTGTGCCCCTGCATTCAACTGAGACATGCAACGCCATGTTATGCTCTCTCCCCCTAGGGGTCAAATCAAAATCTGGAAATCCCAATCTATGGCTTGCATTCACGTGCGCCATGACCCCTTCCAACTGATTCACAGAAACATCTTGGGGTACAAACGACGTGTCTATAATTTTCAATAACGCATTCCTATGGGCTTCGGAACACAATAACAGTGACAGTATGGATATCTTCGACGACGTCTGTTGAAGGTGCTCAACAATTTTATAGTCACTCTTACGGATAAGACGCATAAACTCTTCTACATCTTTCAATGACGTTTCTTTTTCATTCCTCTGCACAGGAACATCCTCATTCACCTTTCCTTTACCTTTTTCCAATCGTTCAGCCTCTACCTCAGGCGATATAAAAATTCTCCCGCTCCTTGTCATCCCTTCGGCCCCGACGACATTTTCCACAACCTCAGCTGGCTGTTTACTGATATCAAGCTTCTCCCCATCACAGTATGCTTCTAGCCCATAAGTCCATGGTACCGCCTTAGTGCTCTCATAAGGGATCGGCCCTGCCTTCGTGATAGTGATTGTCGGTCGCCTGGCTGGCGCCGTTATAGTTATTGTCTTGCGGGGAATTGTTACCGTAGCTACATCAACTTGCTCATCAGCTAATACTTCTGCAGGTTTCTCAACTGCCGTTCTGTCGAATTGCAACGTGCCTTCATCTATCAAGGTCTGAATACCCTTCTTCAATTCGGCACAACCCCCAGCTTGGGTCCAACATTCTAGGCAAAATTCATCGAAGCCCGGATATACACCTCCTTTCAATAACCTGCTCTTTATTTCACACAACGACGTTTTTAGCTCATCAACATTCATGATCAGATTCAAACCCTCCTCAGTCAAAATAGCGTTTGCCCCATGGTTGGGCATTGGTTGCTGCACTATATTCGGACCTGCTCGTCCAAAATTTATGGCCTTGCTATCTAATAGATCTTGAACCTTATGTTTAAACGCATGACAAGCCTCTATGTCATGCCCGGGAGCCCCGGAGTGGAAATCACAGTGCTTGTTAACATCATACCCATAAGGAAGGGTTGGTCCCGTGGGTGGTGCCAATGTCCTTTTTTCAACTAAATTCAGCCCCAACATTGTCTGGAAAAGTTCCGCGTACGTGGAAGGAGGTGCTTCAAACACTCGTTTCGGCTTCGCATTCGGGAATCTTCTTTGGCCAGCATTCTTCCCCTGCTGCTGCTGTGGCTGCTGCTGTTGTTGCGGTGGTTGTTGTTGTTGTCTCTGTTGAGGAATCGGAATCGTGACACTTGCTATCTGTTGCGGCTGATTATACTGGTGTCTTCCTCTGCCTCTGCCCCGGCCGCCAAACACTGCGCTAGAATCACCTTGACGACGACCGCCGAATGCTTTTCTATTACCGCCTGACGAAATAGGCTCCCCAGCTTGGAATCTTCCCATTTTAATATTACTTTCAACCTTCTCGCCCATCAAGATTAGATCCGAAAAACTGCCCAAGGAAGCAGGAAACAGCTTATCATAAAATATGCCGGTGAACGTTCCTATGAACATATCATTCATCTCCTTCTCAACCAAAGGAGGATGAACCCTTGCAGCCATGTCGCGCCATCTTTGCGCCTATTCTTTGAAACTCTCATCTTTCTTCTGCGACAACCCCTGTAGCTAGACCCTGTTTGGTGCCAGGTCGCTATTATACTTATAATGAGTCACAAATGCTTCAGCCAGTTGCTTCCATGTCTTTATCTGAGTAGGCTCCAACCCCATGTACCATTCAAGGGAAGGACCGGACAAGCTGTCTTGAAAGAAATGCATCAGCATTCTTTCATCGTTCGAATAAGCGGACATCCGTCTGTAGTATGACCGCATGTGCACCTTCGGACAGGTATCTCCCTTATATTTGTCAAATGTGGGAGCTTTAAACTTCAACGGTACCCTCAGACCAGGCACCAGTCCCATTGTGGTCATATCTAAACCAACAGCACTTTGATTCACAACACCTTTCATCTGCTCCTCGAGCATCTTGATTCGCTGAGTGTTGTCTACAGGACCTTCAAAACCTCTACCAGAGAAAGCATCCTCTTGTTGGTCTTCCATCCAATTACCATTCTCATTTCCGTATCCATCATACCCATTGTTACGACCGAATCTAGTCTGATTCATCACTGGCCCCCGTCCCCTGTTACCATATCCTTGAGCGACCCCAGCAGGTCCAAAAGGCATCATTCCAACACCATTTCCATTACCGAATCTGCCATAGCCCTGATTGGCATTACCAAATCCATCCTGTCCGAAACCTGGAGCGTTGAAGCCAATCTTCCCGTCCTGGTTAGCATAATCAAACCCCTGGTCGTTATAGCCAAATCCATTGTTACCGAAGCCATTACCTCCATTGTTGTCACCGCCCAGATTGGCATCTCCAAATCCAACGTTGTTAATGACAGTCTTGTTACCAACTCCGGTATTACCATGCCCGGCGCCAGAGCCATTGTTCACATTCTCAGCAAGTATATTCATCACAGGTGGAGCTAATGGTGTAGGAGTACCATCCCCATGAATGGTGTCAACACGTACAAAAATGTGGTCTTCGTTTCCATTCCCGACATTCCTCACCAGCAATGGTTGTACCAAAGTTTGCAAGTTTTCCTGCCCTTTCACAATTGTCTCCATTGTCTGCATGAACAGCGCCAGCTTCTCACGCATTTCCTGCATCTCACTCTGCATCTGATCCATAACTCTTTTGCAGTTGGTACGAGTAGAGTATCGGTGTGGGCGTTGACTTTCAATCCTGGAAAAACCTGCAAGGATGCAGGAAATGAGATACAATCAAATAATTACCTGGTGAATGCAATATGAATGCAAATGCAATTATGTAAATATGCTACAGGTTACATTCCCCCGATTCTAGTTCCGGAGAGAAAGCCATCACGGCAATGGAGTCCCTATCCAGCAAGCAATAAACCAGAAAATCCTCATATATAATAAATGCCAGGGGGCTGGGTACAAGAGTTCAACTGAGTACAACCAAAGAGACCTCAGCCAACAAGTCTGGCGATGGCCCAAATATAAGTACAAATAACAAAGGTAAGGCAAAGATACATCAGGCCAAATGGCGTGCTCGGACGTCCTCCAATATCCTCATCGTCTCTGAGTGCCCTAGTCGGGAGATCAACTCCTGAATCAGTAAAGCATGCCGCTCGGTAGTGGATCTCAGCTTCGCGGCGTCGTCCTGGGAAGCTCCTTTGCTCGAACCCTCTTCAGATCTGTACCTCTTGGAACCGGCCTTCTCCTCGTAACCTCTCGACTTCTCGTCACTGTCAATGACTCTGAGACCGGCAATACTCCTGAGGGATGTCACTTCAGCAATCTTTGCTTCCTGGGCTTTAACCTGGGCCTCCAGCGTGGCAATCTGCATTTTCAGTTCGTCTTCGCGCTCTTTCCGCTTGGTAAGCGTGGCATTCCACAAAGCATCCCACTTGCTGATACGAGCATAAGCTTTGCTTAGAAGTTCCTTCTTGGACGTGAGCACCTTGGTAACACCGTTCAAGGCTATCCCTACTTTTTCTTTCTTGTTGGTTGCTTCTGTCAGCTCTGATCCCAACCTGTTAATTAATTTGGTCTGTTCCTTCACAGTGAAGGTGGCTTCCTTCTTCTCTCGTCGTAACTGGAAGATCTCTTTCTCTAACCCCTCGTTAGCTTTCTTCAATTCCTCATTTGCAGCCACCAACTTGCTATATTTCTCACTCTCTTCTGTAGGAGGTACCTCGATCAATGGAAGATACAGTGGTTCCACAGCAGGATAAGGCATCAAAGAAGTACTAGCTCTCTCCCGGACTCATGCCAAATAAGGATCATAAGCTCTGCTATTGCTCTTACCGAGTAAAGCTTTCCCCCTCCTATGGATGTTAGCCCATGCATGTCTCAACCTGATCAAAGTGGCCTCGTCTAAGGGGCCCGTGAGATACAGAGATTCCTGTATCTCAACCTCAATAGGGGCATCTCTCAAAGCATAACCAAACTGCCGTACCAATAGTGAAGGATTATAGTTGATACAACCTTTCTGTCCAATCAGGGGAACATTCGGAAAGCCACTGCAACTATATATGATGTTAGTACCAAGCATACCCCGATCAAACCAAATGATATTCTCAACAGATAGCCCCATCAACCGGGAAGGCCAATCCAAAGTATCAACGGTATCAACAAACGGCCCAGTCTTCGGAAGGTGCCTCTGGAACCACCTGTACAGGAGAGGAAGACAGCAGGAAACATTCTTGCCACGACGTTTCTCATTCTTGTAGTGAATAGAACGATAAACATCGCCCAAGAGAGTAGGAACGGGGTTCTTCAAGGCAAGAATCAGGAAGGCATCCGAATCAACAAAGTCTGGCACATTAGGAAACAAGACAATCTCGTAGATGCAGACAACCAGAATAGCACTAAAGGCAACCCAACACTCATTCTTCGCGCACTGTGTAGCCTTCTCAACTAGGACAGATAAGTGAAAACCATAAGCTCCGTTCAGCTTGACCAAGCCTCCTGGAAACTCAGAAGCGTCCAAACTGACAATCTCTGCGAGTGTAGCTAACTCAGGCTCAGTATCAACGTGTACAAAAGGCATCTGGTCTAGCACGGGAATACCCAACATAACATCATACTCCTCCAAAGTGGGTGCAAGAATGTAGTTTGGAATCAAGAAACATCTCAGCTGCGGCTCATAAAACTGCATCAAAGTATACACCCCAGTAATCTCGAAAGCTGAAGGTGTGTACAACAAGCTATGCAGTCTCCCATAGGATGCTCTGAACCCAGCCCTCACACTCTCATCTTCCAAAGCAACTAAACTCAATAAAGAACTGATGTCTGGTGACTGCAACCTGTAAGCAACCGTCTTCTTCAGGGGCTCCATGCCTGGCTAGAAGATATCCTAGAATCGGAGGGGAATGATCACCTGCAACATAAATACATGTTAATGAAATGTAATCATGAAAATGCACATGCATATGCAAATAAGGGATCAAGCGCAATGCTGATAGACTGGGCTGCTCTGTACTGAAGCCTTGAGAACCAATCAATCTTTATTTCAAACAAAACCAACCACTCAAAAGAACCCTGTAACCACATCTCACTGATAGAGGTAAACCAGAGATTCTGAGGTCAAAGGTTCCCTGCAAACAGACCCTCCTACCCCTCACAGGTGTGTACTTAACTCGCAGACGAGGTACGGCATCCTATGCGGGTTCAACGTCACAGACTTTCAAGAGCGATGATACGATACCCAGAAGGTGTGGCATCATCATCCCTTGAAGCGGCCTCACTTAGTTGAATCCCAATTGATAGGTTCCCAGAGTCGACAATCCTCGGGTCAGACAACTTGTCGAGCCCTAAGGGCCAGGCAAGAAGCATCAAAGAGAATCTCGTCCGAGTGAGATTTCATGGCTAACTGGTGCGAGCTAAGCAAGCAGGCTAACCACTACTCTCTCTCTAAATCTATATGTGTACTCAAGCCTGGGTTTGGCTTATCTCTCAACAGATTACCCCCTCCCCACAACAGCAATAATAATATAAAGCTGGTAATAAAATTGCGGAAAGTAAAGACAGAAAAGTAAATCTATACAACACCTACGACGGGAAAACAAGCGCTAGGATTGACTCGCGTAGGGAACCGTTGGAGTCCCCAGCAGAGTCGCCAGCTGTCGCTACTGCGAAAATCGGCGCCGGCTGAACAGAAGAGTCGCCACCGTGCGTTATTTATCCCAAAGGAGGGAAAGGAAACGCTCGAAGTAAACCTACCGCAAAGACGGGAAAGGAATGGTCATCGCAACCAAATCCTGGATTCGGGAGTCGGTTACGCAAGGGGAAGGTATTAGCACCCCTCACGTCCGTCGTACTCGACGGGATCCAGGCTTGTTTTCTAGTACGGATTGTTATTCTATCTACTCTACAGGTCTGGGGTTAAAAGAAAATAAAATGACTCGGCAAAGTATCGCACTTTATGCCTACGTATTCCCGTCTGAAACGAGAAATCAGAGTCAACGTAGTTCGCCTACCTACCGGAAAGGAGGGGAAGGTTGCTCTCTAGGATATCGCATCCTATGCCTACGTACTTTCATACAGCATGAAAGATCAGAGCAAACGTAGTTCGGGCTACGGACGACACAAGTCTGTCTTGATTGTTTTTATCCTTCTGAAAAAGGTTTTCTCCTGATTAACCGTCCAAGCGGACAAAAAATGACGTTTTTTATTGGTTTACAGTCTTTTACGCAAGAAGTATTTTTTAGTGTGTTTGCAATCTCTGACGGACTAGAGACTATGATTTGAGAGTGACTACGTCGTATGTCACCGTAAGGGTAACACACTAAGCAATCAGATTACTGAAGAGTGACCCTCCAGCAACCTTTTCTCAAATAGCTTAAGGCTCGTACGACATCGATTAACCTTATTACTGTGTTTTTGAATGGTTCTGAGATGAGAAGAGAAAGAAACTCTAAAAAGCCTATGGTTGAAAAGGGGATCAAAATCTATCCTAATGTTGTCATGCATGGATGAGAACCTAATGTCTATCATATTTCTCTCTTGCGCAGATAGAAACAGAGATCCTAGGGGATGGACGGCAAAAGAAACAAATACATACAGTAAAGCAGTAAAATGCATGAATGCAGCAGGACACAACAGGCAAAGTGAAACAGCTTCACTTCAAACCTAAGAGGAAGATTAACAAACAATACAGCAAAGAAAAACACCAGCTCAGCAGCCCCCCACCAGCTCCTACAACAAACAGCACAAGCCATATCTCTGACAGCAACAGTTGATTTACCAACAAAAAGTTGACAGCAACAACCTTCATCTTCACGAATAACTCCTATCTTCAAGTTTCAATAAACTTTCAATCTTCAATGGACACCAACTTCACCAAGCTCCCAGCTTAAGCAAGCTCAAACCCCAACCAGTAATCAGCTTCAACAAGCTCCTGCCTTTAACTTCAACAAGCAGCAAAACCGTAGCTTCAACAAGCAACCAGCTTCAACAAGCTCAAACTTAACCTTCAATAAGTTTCAATTTCTCTTTACCAAGCTTCCACAAGCACCTCCAAAGGAGAATCATTCAACAAGATCAGGTTATACTGTTAAGAAGCTCAGTGACAACCCAAGGAAATCACTAAGATTTTAACATTGCAAATGAAAGGTATCCTCAAAGTTCTACTCACTTGGGCATACCACTCATCCCTCCTAAAGAGAGATGGAGCTTCCCAAGGAGGACTTTATGTCATTGGACAGGATAGAGGCAAACAATACACTCTATGTTTGACAGAAGAATTTGTCTATTCTAAGCTCTTCCTATCTTATCCTATTTCTCCTAAGTCTTCAATCAACATCTAGCTCAAGCAATCCTCATACATCACCCTTGATCTTTGTATCCAATCTTCTCCATTGATTCTTCATGCTTCCACAAGTCCAAACCAAGCCCACACCCCAAAATAAAATGCTAGAAGGCACTTATATTGAATTTAAACCCTAATTATACTATCCTAATGTTTTTTAATCAAAATAATCAAAATTAATTCACAAAAATATGAAATAAATCCAGAGGGAACTTAAGGTCCTAATCTAACTACCATAAAAAGAAGGGGATCAAAATATGGATTTAAGGGACCAAACAAAATTCACAAAATGATGTATACAAATAAAATGAAAATAAAATGCAATTAAATGCAAAAATCACCAAAAATAGAAAAATACCTAAATGATATTTTTCTTTTTATTATAAATTTCTTCACACAATTATTAAAATGTAGCAAAAATCCCCATATTAAAATGATTATTTTTCTATTTTATATGAATTTTCAAAGAAATAAAAATAAAATGATGCAAATATTGAAAATATGAAGAAAAAGAAAAAAGGCGCGTGGCAGATAGTAATCCAAATCAGTTCAAATTCATAGTTGGGCCAGGATGGGGGGTGTGAATAGCACATTGAGACTTAAGCCCAAAACCAATGAATTAATGAAACGATGCGTTTCATGTGCGTTTTCTCTTCAGACTTCCAAATTTAATCGTGGTCGTCCATTTGTTATCTGAGTCAATAGTCAAGGTCTAATCCAATGGTCCATGAGTCATCTTCTTCATCAGCTCAGGCGAACACAAAATTTTACCAGACGGTGGTTCACTGTGGAAACCACCGTCTTCTCCGGTGAGCCTCTGTTCTCAGGTCATCAACCAAGTCCCAACTTATACCAATGCTACTCGTTTTTTCACGTAGATTATGATTCTAACCTCAGAATTCCTTGAATCTTAGTCTATTTCAAAACACGAAGAGAATTTCAGAATGCACACAAATCTTGATCAACACCAATTGCGAATCCAAAGCTATGGATCGAATCCTCATGTTACACTGATTATTTTCCACTATCCAAACAAGATTAATCCATTCAAGATCACCATAACTAACTCTCAACAGAAATTGCAATCCATGATCTAACATCACCAATGGCTACCAAACTCTCCAGAATCGTTCTCCAACTATCCTAGATCTTAACCACATAGAGATTTCTATCTAATTCAGCCTATAATGGTGCATAACTGAAAAGTTACATACCTGCAAGGATGAGATCCACAGAAGGTCTTTGAGGCACGAAACAAGCTTCAAATTGATGCAAACACCTTCAATGAAGCACCAGGAACACTCTCCAGTCTTCAATTTGGCTTGAATTCTTATCCAACTCCAAAACCGATTTTGAACTCCTCTTGCAAAATTCAGTTATGGCTCTCTCTCCACAGCACGAAATCACCAACCTCCTTCATCTGAACTCATTCTAAACCATTTATAGAACACATTGGTGGGCTTTTGATCCATTCTAAAGGCCCAAATCAGAAAATCCATTTTTCTGTCATGGAAGTGAAAAATCCATTACCACAGTCGTGTTTTACTTGTTTCAGTTAGCTGAAATCTCTCCCTTTCAATCATACAAGTCATGGCAAATGTGTTTGGATGATTAACTAAGCATGAATCAGCTTGTGTAGTGTTTTGGTTGTGTGACTTGAATTTCAAGTAAGAGGTTTACAAGGCAAGTCCATGATTCTGACCTCTAATCAAAAAAGTGTTAATGTCATTGTCTCTAAAACATCTTTTCCAATCAATTTGGGTATTTGGATGATGCATTTTGGACTCATAACTTGAAAATTACATTTTCCCTCCATGAATCCATTTAAAATTCTTCCATATTCAAACCAATTTTGGGCATTTTGGACTACAAGCCATTCTATCTCAGCATGACCTCTTTTCTAGCCTAAAAATGCCATTTGTAACACATCTCATGTTGGGTAAAATTCCATTTGAAGAGTGGAAGATGAAGATATTGACCTATGTTGAAAAATGACTTATAATTCAACTTTCCCAAAATACCCCTGAGTTGCCAAGACCATAACTTGAGTTCTACAACTCCTCTTGAGGACTTCTAGTACTCAAATTAAAGTTAAGATCAAGACCTACAACTCTTATGGCCAAGAATCCATTTGAAAACTCCTTGATGGGCAAAAGTTGCTTGGAAGTCAGGTGACTTTCACAGATGAATTTCAATGTCCTCTGATGACCCCTAACTTGCAAGAACCATAACTTGAGTTCTAAAAATCTTCTTGAAGACTTATAGTACTCAAATTAAATCTATTGTGATGCTCTACAAGTTTCATGTTGACCAAGAATTCATTTGAGACTTGCATTTTGACTTATCTGGCTTGGAAATTGAGCCTAAATTAGGGTTTTTTTACACTAAAACCCTAATTTAGTAACTCCTCTTCCTCTTGATTCCTTTTGATTTCTCCTTGGCAAAACACCACACTTGTATACACATATCCATTCATGAATCCCATATCCTTCAACTAAGCCTTGATGCTCTTCAATCACTCAGTTGACCTAGGGTTGAACAAGATGAAACCCTAGTTGACTGCATTCAACTATAGCTCTTGTAATCACACCAATGACTTGCTCATCTTCAAAATGACCCTCTAAGCCCTCCATGATGCTAACACACATTCCATGCCCTCAGTTCATAGCCCATACCTCTTTGATGACCCTCAAACACACCCCAGATAGGAGAGAGATCCACTGCTTGACCTTCTAACTTCTCAAAACTTCAATTCCTTTCCTGGTGACTTGAATAGACTTAGGCTTGAATAAAACCCCTTTGGATGTGCCTCTTTAGAGAATAATGGCACTTGACCCCTTGTTGGATGACTTGATTATGCTATGCAAATGATTGAACTATGTACACTATCTACTATGCAAATGACAATGCACTTGAAACATAAATCAAGTAAAATAAGTTGGTCAAATTCTAGGGTGCAACACCACCTTCCCATTCTGCATGAGAACTCCGCCTAATACCATCTTAGACGCATCACAATACACCACAAAAGGCTCACTCGGATTCGGTAACACCAACACCGACGCTGAAGTCAATCTCTTTTTCAGCTCTTAAAAACTCTCTTCACAAGCAGCATCCCACACAAACACTTGGTCTTTCCTCGTCAACTGAGTCAATGGTAACGCCAATCTAGAAAATCCTTCAATAAATCTTTGGCAATACCCTACCAAACCAAAAACGCTTCTAACCTAAGTTACCGTCTTCGGCTGTTCCCACTGTAACACCGCACTCACCTTCGATGGGTCTACCGAAACACCATCACCAGAAGTAACATGCCCCAAGAAACTCGCCGTCTTTAACCAGAACTCACACTTCGATAACTTAGCAAACAACTTGTTATCCTTTAACACTTGCAAGGCAATCCTCAAATGTTCTGCATGCTCTTCCTCAGACTTAGAATAAATCAGTATATCATCAATGAACACGACAATAAACTGATCCAAATAAGAATGGAAGATACAGTTCACATACTCCATGAACACTCCTGGCGAATTAGACACTCCGAAAGGCATTACTACATACTCGTAATGTCCATATCGAGTCCTAAACACCGTTTTCTGAATATCACCTTCTCTCACTCTGATCTGATGATAACCCGACCTCAAGTCAATCTTACTAAACACACGAGCTCCCACCAACTGATCCATCTAATCATCAATCCTTGGAAGAGGATATTTGTTCTTGATGGTCACTTTATTCAACTGACGGTAATCGATGCACAACCGCATGCTACCATCCTTCTTCTTCACTAACAACACTGGAGCTCCCCACAGCGACACACTTGGTCTGATAAACTTCCTATCCAATAACTCTCTAATCTGAGACTTCAACTCGGCCAATTTCGTTGCCGACATCCTGTACGGCGCCATAGAAATAGGTCTCGTACCAAGAACAAGGTCAATACTAAACTCAATTTCTCTCTTCGGAGGTAACTCTATAATATCATCAAGGAAAACCTCCGGAAACTCATTCACCACGACTAACTCATCTAACAACGCCCTGTTGTCAACCGGAAACGATGCAAATAAAGCAAACACCTTAGCGTCATCTTCCAACAAAGTTCTCAATTCCTTACTAGATAAGGAATCTGCCAAAGCTTCCTCTTCTGAAGTCAGAAACAATAACACCTTCCGATAACAATCGATGTAGACTTGGTTGAACTCCAACCAGTTCATACCCAAAATAACATCCAAACCGCCAAGTGGTAAACAAATCAGATCCACTCCGAAATCTCGGCCGAAAATAGTCAGTGGACACTTCAAACACACTAAAGAAGTAGTTACTGTACCAATTGAGGGAGTTTCAATTGTCATCCGCCGCTCAAGAGTAGACGGTACCAAACCTAACCTCTTCACACAATCAACAGAGATAAACGAGTGGGTCGCACCCGTATCAATCATAGCAGTCAAAGGAACATTATTGATAAAACAAGTACCTTTGATCGAACGCTCCTCGTCCGCCGACTGAGTCCCCACCACAACAAACACTTTACAGCTGACCTGAGGCGCCTGAGTCCTCCTCGGTTTCTCACAATGAGTACTAATATGACCTTTCTCACCGCAGTTATAGCAAGTAGGCATACTAGTCCTGCAATCCGCCATCACATGGCCCGACTTCCCACACTTAAAGCACTTCTTCGCTTCATGAGGACAATCGCTAACACGATGCCCCACAACACCACACCGATAACGTTGCAAATCCATCGATGTTTTCCTCTATCTGAACTTCTTATCAGCCACAACCTTCTGCTTTCCCTTATCGGTCGGCACACTATAAGGTGTACCACCGAATCTTTGCTTACCCTTACGATCATTCACCGCCTTCTAGTGTGCAGTCCTTTCTCGGTTGTCATTATCATAAATTCGGCTCCTACTCATCAACTCATGATAACTCCTGATCTTCTGACAAGTTATTCCCATCTTGATCTCCGGTTGCAACCCATTCTCAAACATCAGACACTTAGAAGTCATGGCCTCTTCAGTATTATAATGGGGACAATACTGTGCCAACTCTTCAAACTTGGCCGCATACTCGGCCACCAACATATTTCCCTGCTTCAGCTCTAGAAATTCAACCTCTTTAGCACTCCTGATATCCTCCGGAAAATACTTTTCCAGAAAACCCGTTTGAACCACCTCCCAAGTGATCGGAGTTTCCGAAGCCTCCAACCTCTGGCGACAGTTGTCCCACCAAGCCTTGGCTTCACCCTCCAACATGTGAGTACCGAACCTCACCTTCTACTCATCACTGCACCCCATGGTTCTGAAGATCTTCTCTATCGCCTTCATCCACTTCTGTGCAGCTTCCGGATCCAAAATCCTACCTTCAAACTTTGGTGGCTTGTTACTCTGGAACTGCGTCAAGTCTCTGAACTGTGCGCCCACAGCCAGATTCTGATTGGCCACCACCTGTGTCATTGCTTGCATAGCTGCAACCAACGCAACATCATTCCTCCCCACCATACTGCTCAACAACCACAACAACAGGTTAACGGAAAACAGCCAAACTCTATCCTACAGACAGACTCAACTACAACACTGGCCGGACCGACCGACCTGCTCTGATACCAACTTGTAACACCCCGTTCCCCAAAATAAAACAAAACAATTAAATAAACAATCATCAGAGTTTCCACACCAAAAACGGGATGTCACATTTTCACCAAAATTCCACAAGACATGTCTTAACAATGATTTTCAACAAAATTGCAGCGAAAAATGAATATGTCAGAAACATCAAGTCGTCCATCTACCCAAAATTACATCATCATATACATCAAGTCGTCCATCTACCCAAAGTACACAAAATATCATCATCGAATCCCAATAAAACAAGATACGTCGCAGGGGCACACAAAATCATCAAATAGACACAAATACTCCCAAAAGCCCCGGTGTTACGTATCAGAGCGTCCCTACGACTCGCCACAATCCAAGCTAGCTAAGCACCTGGATTGTCTGTACTTTCGAAGAAGCACAGACCACAACAACAACAAGGGGTGAGAAATCACGATCAAAATATAATGGTAATAATGTACATGAAATAAAAGGCCGAAACATATAAACATCATTTCATATACATCAAATCCGGACCTACTGTCCCATGCCACCACAACACACATCACAATGCAACACATGCAATTTGACACAATGATATGCGGTACCAACTCAACTCAGGATAGATCGCATACGCTCCATCTGAGCAACGATCTATCCCTACCACGCTCCTCCTGAGCCCATATAATCAAATCTCAGGATAGATCGCATACACTCCATCTGAACAACAATCTATCCCTACCAACGCTCCCCACTTGGAGCACGGGTGAATCGCATACACTCCATCTGAGCAATGATACAACTCCCGTCCACGCTCCTCATTTGAAGCACGAGTAAATCACATACGCCCCATATGAGCCCTGATTCCATCCTGTCCACATGCTATGTAGACACCATGCACAACAACACAAGCACTCACGGTGCACACGATCCTACTGATCCATTTCATCATATATCACATACACATCAAGCACACAAGGTGCATACGATCCTACTGATCCATCATCATACAACACACAAACCTAAGCACACAAGGTGCACACGATCCTACTGATCACAATTTATCATATATCAAATATGTCTCACCCATCACCACAGTCATACATCATAACATACACCAATGCAAATATCATAATCACACGGATATCACGGAATCATGTTCCGACACCATACATACACTTACCACAGCTCACTAATAAGCTCATCATCAAACATGACCAACAAGGGTCCAAAACCACAAAGGAAACAACACAAAACAGCAGCAAAACACAAACTGCTGTCGGGCTCGCTGGCACATTCGCTTGGCGAAACCCCGCAGCGAACACTCGCTGACCATTCGCCTGGCGAGTCCAAGCAGAGGCTACTGGCAGCATTCGCTGCCCAGTTCGCCCGACGAAGCCTGGCGAAGGCTCGCCCCCCCCCCCCCCCCACTCGCCCAGCGAATACCTGCGATATCAGAAAAATAAAGCCACAGCTCAGAGTCGGCAATGTCATACCCTAAATTTGTCCTACCCTTTTGTAAGTGTTTTCGCATTTGTCGTTCCATGCCTTTTAGACACGTGTCTGCTCGCAATTGGTTGGTTTTTCAGAACTTTATCTTTTGACCAATTAAAAAGTGACACGTGGCTTAAACTTAATTTTGTGAATATTACTTTCTTCAACTTTGTTTTCTTTTAAATGTTACTAATAACATTTTAGTAATTACTTTTTTATTTATTTATTTATTTATTTATTTATTTTTTCTTTCTTTTTCCTATAAACTTTAGTTATTTGAATATTTGTTAAATAGTTATTGTTAATATTTAGTGATTTGTTTTTAGTATAGTTTTAATTATATTATTTTGTTAATCATATTTTGTTAATATTTAACTTTTATTTTAAATAGATGTTATTAAATTAAGGGAAAAGAAAATGGGGGATGATTAAGCCCACACCACACGGCCCATTAGGGTTTTGGGGATTGGCCGTGTATTTAAAAGAGGGGAATTTAGAACCATAAGAGGAAAAAAGAAATACTGTTCATCTTCTTCTTGTTATCAAGAACGGTTCCCCTCACGAACCCTAGCGGCCGCCGAAAAAACCTAAAAAAAATCCCTCACCTTCAACATCAAAATTCGTCACCCCTTTTACCCTCTCAAATCTTTCAGAATCTTCAATCTCCGCTGTTTTACAACCGGCATTCAAAAGCACCTCAGCCTCATCCATTTCCACCGTGAAACCACCACCTCAGATTCATCAATAATATGTTGCAACACAAGCATGATAACCACCTCATGTAGTGATAATTTCAAGCAGTTCAACGTTTCGACACCATCCGTATTTATTACGTGTGACAACCGTGACGACCTCGTCCCTGAACTTTCATCAACGGTGGCACTCAAGGCGCTGATACCAGGAGTAACTCCAAGATTGAATCAACAACAAAGTGTTGCACCCCAAAATTTGACCAACAATTATTCATTCACTGAGTGTTTGAAAGTTGATACATTCATCAGAAGGTTCAAGAGATCCTCAGAGGAAGTGGATTGAAACTAGGATTGTGTGCTTCATAGCTTGAGAGTTGTGGGTGCCCCTCAGATGATTCTGAGACTTTGAGAATGAACTTGATGTTTTTAGAAAGCCTATGAGATGTCTTTATAGCCATCATGAAGTTCAGAGAAGTCATTATGCAAGAGTTCAGAGGATTCAACCATGAATGGTAGAATTAGGGTTTTGACTGGGTCAACCCTAGATCAACTGAAAATTTGGAGAAGGTTGAGACCTAATCCAAGGGCCATGAGATCATGGAATGATACATAGAGATGTTATAAAGATGATTCCTAGACCAACTCATCATGATTGAGGAGTTTGAGAAGTTTCAAGTTAGGGTCTCCAAGGATTGTCAGTGAAAAAACCCTAGTTTGATCCCTATCTTCCAGGCAGTTTTAGCTCTAGATGTGATTGATATCTCATCTTCCCCACAACATGAATGTTGTAGAGCTTGTTCTTAGCTTTAATTTGAGTGGTGGAAGTCCTTTATAGGAGTTGCAGAGCTCAAGTTATGGTCTTGACAAATTACAGGTCAGTTGAGGTGTGTGAATCTGGGTCCTTGAAAGTCACCCAACTTGCAGACAACTTTTTCCCTAGTAGGATGATTCCTATGATTTCTTGGTCAACATTAATGTTGGAGGGCATCTTCTTAGCTTTAATTTGAGTGGTAGAAGTCCTTGATAGGATTTGGGGAACTCAACTTATGGTTTGAACAAGACAGGGGTATTTTGGTCATTTGTCAGTTATAGGTCATTTTAGCCAATGCCTAAAACTCCTATTTCCAAGCCTCAAATGGAAAAACTCAAAACATGAAAGTTGTTCAAAATGTGATTTTAAGTCTAGAAAGAAGGTCATGAGTTGTTGGAAAAGCTCATAGCATGGACTTGCATGATTGGTCAAAAATGAACTAAAAATGGCATATAAGTTCAAAAAGTTGGAATTGGAAATTGATTTGGAGGATCTAGGAATCCAAATGGGGTCATCCAATATATCATTTTGATTGGAAAAACCATTATAAAGACAATGGTTCAAGCACATTTTTGAGTTTAGTGGAAAAAATAAAAGTTAGTTAAGGTTACTTATGATTAAAGAAACATAACCAAGTTGGATCAAGCTTGGAATGCAAGGGAAAGTGTAAGATGGTGCTGGAAACTTCCATTGAGTGCTATATAATCATGAAATGAACATTGAGCAAGGGTTGGATTCCCATTTTTTGGCAAGCACTTCCCAAATTCTCTCATTCTCTCTCATTGCATTTTGATCCCAATTTCACAAAACCTTCATCAATCATCATCAAGATTGATTTCACCATATTCAATCATCATCATAGAGTAGAATTCAGTCAAGTTTGGATTGCAATTGGTTCAGATTCGTGCACTTCCTTCATCAAGACACAAGTTGCAACTTCAAGTGAATCTCAAGATTCAAGGCAGGATTCATCAAGGTTTTGCAAACAGAAGTGAGTATAGCAATAGGAGATCAAGATCCAAGCATCCCAAGCATTAGATCCACGAGCATCATCATCATCTCCAAGATTTTGCTTCAGGTGCAATTTACTTTCTCTAGCTCGATTTAGGTAGTTTTACATTAGGTTGTTAGTATAGGCATGATGTAGAATGATAGAGGAGCATTTCTGGTTAGTTTCGTGCCAATTGGTGGTGATTCATAACAGGGTATTAGAACTGTTTGGGCTTGAAACTCATAGGCTAGTGCGCGAGGAACTTAGTTTTGTGGCTCAGGATGATCACCATAACGTGTAGGTTAGATCAGTATAGATTGGATCAAGGATTATGATGCTGAGTTGCAGTGTATTTCAAGTGAATCAAGAACTTGTCACGATCGGGTTGAGGGCTGCATTGAGTTTCAGAGCATATTAGGACTACAGTCTTGTAGAGGGAGGAATTCTGAGTAATTTTGGTGTTGACATCGTGTTGAATGATGGCTTGTGGAGAGAGAACAGAGAGCTCGAAGCAGGTGCATGCATGGCTTCCATGGAGGTTTAAAACCCTAGTTTTCAGTCTTAAGGTTGAAGATGCATGGATGCCGTTGGATCAAGCTGGTAAACGTTGACTGAAGGCTTCATCGTGCGGTCCTCGTTCGCCCAGAAAACGGAGGGAAATTTTGAATGTGAAAACGCAGTCGTTTCACTTAAAAAACGCGTCTGGGCTTTGGCCTCTTTCATATCCGCACCCCCCTTTCAGCTGGCCCAAAGGAAATGAACTGGCGCGTATTACTGTTTCCACCCCCCTCCCTTTTATATTGTTTTATCTTATTTTAAATTCTTTTAATATTTTTGCAATCTTAAAAAATTCATAAAAAATTGATAAATGGCTCTTTTTTGTTCATTCTTTTTTCTATGTTGAGATAATTTTGTGTAGAAAAATATAAAAATAAAAATGAAATTTTATTTTTAATGTAGAATTAATGGTGGTATTTTATTTTAAATAGGACAATTATTTTCTTTTGGTTGATACCTTAATTTGCAAGAATTGTTTTAGGGCCTTCCCTTAGGATTTTTAAGCCATTCTTTTTGGCATAGTTAGATATTGAACCCTAGTTTCATGTAGGATTTATCTCTTAATTTGTAGATTAAAATTTGATGTAGTTTGATTGTTAGACATTTAGGTGCTCTAATTAGGGTTTTAGGTTGTGTAGGTAGACTTGAACAATTTTGTTTTGGGGTTTATAGGCCAAGTTAGTGTATGGGGAATATATGGGTTAAGGGTAAGTATGTATAGAATCCCCTAGAATTTATATTAGGAATTTGTATGGTGTTTTAGTATTTTTCATTGATTTTTGAATGTATGGATAATATGTGTGTTGCTTAAAGGCATAAGTTGTATTGTTGTGTTTTCTTTCCTTCTCTTTTGAGTGTGTGAGCTTTGAAGATTGAGTTGAAGACCTTGTGTATCATCATGGAAGCTTTGAAGACCTTGCAGAGGAGTTTAGCATAGCTTTTGTTGTTTTGTTTATAGGTTTATAGGTGCATAGGCAGAGCCCCGGATAGAATACTTTGTTCAATAAACAAGGAGTGTTTTGTTCACCTCCTTCCTTCTCTATGACACAGAGTCCCTTAAGGGTATTCACCTCTCTCCTTTGGAGGGATTAGTGACCTTTCCCATAAGGTAGAACTTTGAGAGAGCCTCTCCTTTGATGTTAAGTTCTCAACGGCATCCTTTGGAAGTCAGTGAGCACTGTAACATCCCCCACTCATCTTGTTGACTGAATCTTGTTTGCTGGAGAATTGGAGCCATTGAAGATAGAAGCTGAGGCCTTGAAGAGGATGATTCCTGAAGATAGTGAAGCCTGAAGGTAGAGCTGATCAAAGGAGCTGAAGCTCAAGGGAGAAAATGAGTTGATACTCATGTTGTAGGGTTGATACCTGGAAAGCAAGTGATCTCTGAAGTCTGAAGACTAGGTTGCTGCTAGAGGAGCTGAGGCTTTCTTCTGTTTTCTTTGATGTATTGTGTGTTTTGTCTGACTTGTCAGCTGCATTAGACTAAGCACATTTAGAATAAGTTCAGTCTAAGAGCATGAGTGCATCTGATTGTATTGTTATTGCTTGGCTTTGCTTGCGGGTATTCGGTAGAGCCCAGCTCCCTTGCCCATGTGTTTACTTTGCTTGATAGCATGTTCTCTTTTATCTGTATGATTGCAGTTTACCGTTTATTGCTTGATAGCATGTTGTTTATTTTTCAGTATGATTACTGTTATTTCATGACTGGCTTGAGGTCGAGACGAGCTTGTGGAGGCTGAAGCCCCACACACATTTCCTCCCTCACTTGCATTGCATGCATTTTACTGTTAAAGTTGATGCTTTTGTCTGTTTTGGTGTATCATTGATATGATCCCTTAGGACTCTCATTTCCTCTGATGAGGATTTGATGATAGACTTTTAGGTTGAAACCTATGCATGACAACATCTAGGAGTTCCCTGTTCAAACCTCAACCATAGGATGAATCCATGGCATGATAACAGTAGGACTTGATAGTCTCCCTCCTAGTTGGGCCTGTTCTCTTCTCATCTCGAAACAGTTTAAGATACAGTAATCATGAATGATTTCTTTCGTACGTTACGAGCCTTAAGCTATCTGAGAAAGGATTGTGGGAGAGTTTCGTTTCCACAGTCTGGATGTTTAGTATGGTACCCTTTGGGTGACATGCGACGCATTCACTCTCAGGTCATAGCCTCTAGTGCGGTTGAAATTGCAAACACAATAAAAAACACTTCTTTTAGGAGATGACCCGTAGTTTCCCGAACTACGTTTGCTCTGATCTTTCATACCAGATGAAAGTACGTAGGCATAGGATGCGACGTCCTAGCGAGCAACCTTCCCCATCTTCCCCCGTAGTTAGCCGAACTACGTTGACTCTGATTTCTCGTTCCAGACGGGAATACGTAGGCATAAAGTGCGACGCTTTGCCGAGTCATTTTTTCTTTTCTTTTTTTCCAGCCAGCCTTGATAGGTAGATAGATAATAACCAACCCATCCAAGTAAACAAACAAGCGAGGATCCCGTCGAGTACGAAGGACGTGAGGGGTGCTAATACCTTCCCCTTGCGTAACCGACTCCCGATCCCAGACAATGGTTGCGACGACCTTGTCTTACCCTTATTCGTCAGGTTTTTTCGATCGTTTCCTTTCCCGCTCTGAGGGATAAATAACGAAAGGTGGCGACTCTTCTGTCATGCCGGCACCTTATTTTCGCGCAAGCGACAGCTGGCGACTCTGCTGGGGATCCAACGTCCCTAAAGAGAGTCAATCCTACCGCTTGTGTGTTTGCTTGTCGGGTTGCGTTTATTTATCGCATTTTTACTTCTCGCACTTTATTCCCCGCATTTTATTTCCAGTATAATATGATTATTTGTGCTGTTGTGGGATGAGGGTTCTGATTGAGTGAGAAGCCAGACCCAGGCTTGAGTGCACCATAGACTTAGAGTGGAAATTAGTGGGCGCGTGCTTGCTTTGCAGGCACTAGTGTCTCATGAAATCCACGCTCAGACGAGGTTCATCCGGTTGGATTCACTTTCAACCCTTTGGGTTGAGACGGTTGCTGGTTTGGTGGATTGTCGACTTTGGGGACCGATCATTTGTGATTCAGCTAAGTGAGGCCTCTTCAGGACTTGATGATGCCACTCCTTCTGGGAATCGTATCATCAGTTTTGAAAGTCTGTGACGCTGATGAACGCATAGGATGCCGTACCTTGAGTCAGTCTAGGTTCATACCTGTGAGTGGGACTGGGTTTATTGCAGGAAACTTAGACCTTCAGACTACCTGGTTTTCTTGACAGCAAATCAGTTATGTTGGGTTCTCAGTTACAGATGTGTTCTTGATGGAGCAAGAGTTTGATCAGAGGATCTTGTCGTCGGGTGTTTGTCTGTTCTTGATAGAGCAGGCTTTTGGTCAGTATGTTATCATCAGTGGTTTGTTCTGGATGGAACAGATTTTGAGTGAGGTCTGAAGACCTCATCGGCAGATGTTATTTGTTCTTGATAGGGCAGATTTTGAGCGAGGTCTGAAGGTCTCATCAGCAGCTGTGTGTTTGTTCTTGATAGGGCAGATTTTGATTTGGGGTCTGAAGACTTCAACAGATGTTCCTCGATCTTGCACCCGGGGTCCTTATTATTAGTCACTTACTCTTGTCAGAACAGAATTTTGGTCCCATCAGATGGTTATTCTCAGCAGATCAGATTAGTGGTCTTACACCGGGGTTTCCTTCTCATCAGCAACTGTTGATACCAAATCTCCACAGCAACCACCTGGATATGTTGTCGCATGCCTGCATTTTGCATTAGTTTGTGCATTCATCTGCATTCCATTAACGTGTGTTTGTGTTGCAGGTACAGTTTCCCCGATCCCGGATTTCTCGTCTTCTGCAGTTATTATGGCCTCTCTCAGGAAGATTGTTGCGTATAAGTTCCCGACCCCCGATGTGTCGAAGCTGACTGGTTTGATAGCCCTGGCAGGGAATTCTGTGAAGGATAGGTTCAGGAAGTCTTATGGCAGGTTGCTTAGTCTGGTTTGCAAACCTTCTACGTCCGAGTTGAATGGGTTACATGCTCTTCTGCAGTTTTATGATCCTCCCTTGAGGTGTTTCACTTTTCATGACTTCGTTCTCGCGCCGACATTGGAAGAGTATGCTGATATGCTGGGTGTGCCTATCAAAAGGCAGATGCCTTTTGTCCACATGGATGCTGAGCCTGATATGGTTAGCTTGGCTTCCTCACTCCATTTGAGCGCTTCTGAGTTAGTGGTAACGAGTTGGAACAAGGTCCCAGGGTTCTCTCTGCAGTTTCTGATAGCTAAGGCTCAGCAGTGTGCCAAGGACAAATGCTGGGACGCCTTCAGCGCCATCCTTGCTTTATGCATATATGGCATCATCCTATTTCCCAGCATGCCTGATTTCGTAGATTTTGATGCATTCCATATCTTTGCCTCAGGGAATCCAGTCCCTACTCTGATCGGAGATGTTTACCATTCAGTGCATTACAAGAATGAGAACCGGAGAGGAAAGAATGTTTCATGCTGCGTACCGTTGTTGTACAAGTGGTTTGATAGTCATTTTCCCAAGAGGGGTTCTTCTGTCTTGTCTGCAGCCACGACTGAGTGGCCTGAGCGTCTAATGAGCTTGTCGGCAGAAGACATTGTTTGGTTCGTTGACAGAGGCAGGTTAGGCACCGAGATGATCTTCAGTTGTAGTGGGTTTCCTAACGTACCTCTGATAGGTAGGAAGGGTTGCATCAACTACAACCCATCATTGCTAGTTCGTCAGTTTGCATATGCTTTGAGGACTCCACCGAAGGAAGAAGAGGTACGGGAATCTCTGTACCTCACGGGTATTCTAGAGGGGGATTTGTTGTCCAAGCTTCAGTATGCGTGGAACAATATCAGCACGAGAGGAAAGCCTTTGTTGGGGAAGAGCAACAACCAAGCTTACCCTCCTTATTCAGATTGGATCAGAGCCAGAGCCAGCACTATAGGGATGTCATTCCCTCATGTCAGACCGGAGAGTCCTCCACCAGTCAAAGAGCCTACCGCTGTGCCCATCCATCAGCATAACCAGGTATTAGCTGAGCGTGATGAACTGAAGAGGGAAAATGCAGAATTAGAGAAGGAGTTAGCTCAGCTTCGAAGTGAGAGGAACGAAGCCGTACATGCTCTCAAAGAGCAAACAGAGTCGGTGAGCCAGCTGAGTGCAGACTTGGCAAAGCAGATTGCTGATCGGGAACGCTTAGGTCAAGACTTCAGAGCTGCTAATGATGTACTAGCTACGAAGAAGCAGCATTTGGAGGAAGCATATCGGAGAATATCTAAGTTCGACCAGCATTGGAAGACCTCCATGGCTACCAGGAAGGAGCGAGAAGACAAGCTGATGCTGCAGATTTCTAAGCTAGAGACTGAAGTGAAAGACAGTGAGCGGAGGTTTGATGAAGAGACCGCCCGCAGGTACTCCGCTGAAGCCCGTCTCAACAAAGCCATTGCTAGCCTGAAGGAGCATAAGCTGATGTTCGAGTCTAAGAAGCGGAAGCTGGAGGATTGCTTCGGCGAAGGCGCTTGGGAGAGTTCAGTTCAGGGGCTTCAGCATACTATCAGGCAGAGGGAACTACTCGTCGAGGGGTTGCTCACTTCGCCAGATCATTCGGAGACAAAGGAGTTATTAGCAGAGTATCGCACCCGTGGCCGTACTTGACTAGTTATATCCCTGTTGTTTTTGATCTTTGATGTATGCTGACCATCACCAGATTTGTTGGCTGAGGTCATGCTGTTGATTTGTACTCGCTGATACTGTGTATTGCCTCGACAGGCCTTTCCATATATATATGAGATTGATGTTTCCATGATTGGGCTCGGATTTCTTCTTCCTCTTGTTATTATCAGCACCGTCACTAAGACACTAGGATCGGGGAAAAATCTCCCACGCACACAGACACACGCATGCATCTGCATGAAGCATATTTGCATGGTGTATATCTTATTGCTTTTCCTAACCTTTATTGCTTCAGGTTTTTCAGGTTTCGAGTTGCTTTCGATCTCCAGGATTGATCAAAGACTCATCCACCGCTACTCAACTCGCGCTAATCAGACGAGAATCATGGAGCAGGTACAGTCAGATGTTCAAGAACTCCGTGAGCGGATGGATCGTTTTATGGAGCTGATGCAGGTGGTCGCGAATGGTCAAGATCAGCTTCGTACTCTGGTTCAACCTCTGATCTCCAGGGTTGACAGTAATGGCATACTTCACGGAGGGGCCGTGCCTACTCCTCCTCCAGGAGATACTCCACAGAACGTTGTTCCTGCGGCCGGGGGCAACGGCAGTGCTAACGACAATTTGATGACTAATCTCGGACTCAACGCGGCTGGCGCCGTAAATGGTAGTTTGGGAGCCAATGTTAACATGGGGCCGGTCAACGGCAATGCTGGTGCAGGAAATCTGGTGGTGCCTCAACCGTGGCTGGAGGACCATCAGGATGATATATTCTCTCAGAGAGGTGTGGAGGCAGAGTTGAATGCCGAGGCTCGACTCAGGTTCAAGGCGCTGGAAGACAAGATGAGAAGCATAGAAAATCATAACGCATTGGGCGTTGACATGTCCAACCTCGGATTGATTGCTGACTTTAAAGTACCCCACAAGTTCAAGGTGCCCACCTTTGAGAAGTATAAAGGCACTACTTGCCCCCGGGTCCACCTTCGATCTTATTATAGAAATATGTCCGCTTATTCTGACGATGAGAAGCTGCTGATGCACTTCTTTCAGGATAGTCTTTCTGGCCCATCGCTCGAATGGTATATGGGCTTGGAGCCCGCTACGGTGCGCACCTGGAAAGATCTTGCAGAAGCATTTGTTCTCCACTATCAATACAATAGCGACTTGGCTCCCAACCGAGTTCAGCTCCAGAATCTCTCACAGGGAACAATGAAAGCTTCAAAGAGTACGCCCAGCGGTGGCGTGAATTGGCTGCTCGGGTTCAACCGCCGATGGTTGAGCGTGAGTTGGTACAAATGTTCGTGGCTACCCTTCCTGGAATCTACTATGAAAAGCTGGTCAGTGGCATGTCTGGAACATTCTCGGCTCTCATCACTTTGGGCGAGCATGTTGAGAACGGTATAAAGATCGGAAAAATTCAGGGCGAATCATCCTCAGCTGGAGGAGGTAGCAAGAAACCCTATACTGGCAAGCGTCGAGAGGGAGATGCCAGTGCTGTCACTAATGCTAGGAGAAAGGGCAAGGGCCCTCAGCCTCAAATTGCTAGCATAAACATTCCAGCTGCTCCACCGCAGCCGCAGCAGCAGCAACCTCAACAGCAGAATAATCAGGGGTATAAAAGATATCAGAATCGGGCTCCCCTGGCAAGCCGTCAGTTTGATACTCCACCTATGTCATATGCACAGCTTTTGCAAACGTTGCTCCAGCTCCAATTAGTTCAAAAGAGGACGTTGGCTCCCTTAACAGGGGCGCCACCACCGCGGTATGATGCCAGTGCTACTTGTGAATTCCATACTGGGGCACCGGGCCATACGATTGAGAATTGTAAAGCTTTTAAGCACAAAGTCCAGGACTTGGTGGACGCCAAGGTTATCAACTTTTCTGACAACGTGCCCAACGTCACCAAGAACCCGATGCCTCATCATAAGGGGGGCGGAGTGAATGCTGTTATCACTGAGGAGAGTTCAGACTTGCTGACCGATGTCAAAGATTTGAAAACGCCGTTGAGTTTTGTCAAGGCTAAGCTGCTGAAGAGAGGCTTCTTTCCTGGATGTGGAGAATTATGTATGGCTTGTGCTACCCTACCTGACGGGTGTGAGCAGCTGATCGAAGGTATCCAGAGTCTGATGTCCGAGGGTATTTTGCAATTCAGCCGGAGCGTTGAGAGTACATCGGGGGAAGTCGTGCTGAAGCAGGCAGGTGAAGTTGCTACCATCACTATCCCTCGTCACCCTATTACTATTTCTGCGCCTCGTCCGCCTACTATTACCATCACCAGGGCCGGACCAATCCCATTCGAGAGTACCAATGCCGTTCCTTGGCATTATGGCGCCGAAGTTTATTGTAATGGTCAGAAGATAGAGCTTGAGCCGTTCGGGTCAACTATGCAGAGTCTTACCGAAGTCAGTGGTATCACTAGAAGCGGAAGGGTGTTTGCGCCAGCAGAGGTTGCAGCAGAAAAAGTGGTCCGAGCTGACGCTGTGGATAAGGGTAAAGGTAAAGCTGTTGAGGAGGTCCCTGCAGGGGCAGAGAAGGACTTGCTGGTTAAAGATGCTGAAGAGTTCATGCGACTAATCAAGAAGAGTGACTATAAAATCGTAGATCATCTTCATCAGACTCCGTCAAAGATCTCGATTCTTAACTTGTTGCTGTGTTCTGAAGCGCACCGCAATGCATTATTGAAGGTATTGAATGCTGCATATGTGCCGCAGGAGATATCAGTAAATCAACTCGAGGAAGTAGTAGCCCATGTTAACGCTGGTAATGGGCTGGGATTTACAGATCTGGAGCTGACTCCTAAGGGAAGAGATCACAACAGCGCCTTGCACGTCTCAATAGAATGCAGAGGCACGATTATGTCACATGTCCTGGTGGATACGGGTTCCTCGCTTAACGTGCTTCCGAAAAAGGCACTGATGAAGTTGGATACCCGTGGATTGCTGTGCACGCCCAGTGATCTGGTCGTGAAAGCCTTTGATGGGACCAAGTGCCACGTCTTCGGAGAAGTGACCCTGCCAATTCAAGTTGGTCCAGAGACGTTCAATGCGGTTTTCTATATCATGGATATCATGCCCGCCTATAGTTGCCTCTTAGGTCGACCATGGATCCATTCTGCTGGTGCCGTGACGTCCACGCTGCATCAGAAGCTTAAATATGCTGTCGGGGGCAGCATAGTGACACTTTGTGGAGAGGAGGACATCATGGTAAGCCACCTGTCGTCCTTTAAATACGTTGAAATGGATGGTGAGATCCATGAGACTCTTTGCCAGGCATTTGAAACCGTCAGGGTGAAGGAGGTGGCTCCTGTCGTCGCAGAGAAGCAGGAGATGAATCTCTCCTCGTTTAAAGAAGCTCGGGCCGTTGTCGAAGCCGGCTCCACCCCAGGCTGGGGGCATGTCTTGGATATACCAATCAAACAGGATAAGTTTGGATTGGGATATTCTCCGGAAGCTGAAGCTTCATCTTCTTCTGGCAGCTCGTCTCGTGGGAAGGGGCCGATTCTATTCACCAAGGGGGGAGTAATTTTCGAGAGCATCAACGCAGCGTCGGAGGACAGCGGAGACAGTGATTGCGATCTTGCCGCCTGGATTCAACCGAGCAAGCCAGGCGAGCGCCTCCACAATTGGACCATCAAGGAGATTATCAAGCTGACAAGTGAAGAGTAATGATTTGCTTTTTACAATCTTTGTACAGCCCTATGTCCTGCCCGGGGCATAGTGGTTTTACTGTCAGGGCCTTGTTGGATTATGTGTATGCATTTTGTTAATAAATAAAAGGCGTTTTCTTCGTAATCAAATATTGTGTTCCCTGTTATTCCTATTTTATGTTTATTTCGAAAAAACAGCAAAATGGCAACGAGGTTCGTGCTGACCTGCATATTCCTGCTTTAAACTTAACCCTTGTTATTGCAGGATCCACGTAACAGACGACATCGACTCTGGACCCTCTATGGCTCACTACGACTTTGATTGCCCGATCTATCAAGCCGAGGATGAGATTGATGAAGACGAAGACCTTCCGGAAGAATTGGCCCGCTTGTTGAGACAAGAGGAGAAGGTTATTCTGCCTCACGAGGAGGATATTGAGATCATAAATCTGGGTTCTGAGGAGCTCGTCAGAAATGTCAGAGTGGGGGCTGCGCTGCAGAGTGATGTCAAGCATAGACTGGTCGAGATGCTTCGAGAGTATAGTGATGTCTTTGCTTGGTCATATGAGGATATGCCCGGACTTGACACTGATATTGTGGTTCATCGCTTGCCGTTGCGAGAAGATTGCCCTCCAGTCAAGCAGAAGCTTAGGAGGACGAGACCAGACATGGCTGTAAAAATCAAAGAGGAAGTCCAGAAGCAGTTGGACGCAGGATTTCTAGCCGTTACCACTTACCCTCCGTGGGTCGCCAACATAGTGCCTGTACCGAAGAAAGACGGTAAGGTACGCATGTGCGTCGATTATCGGGATTTGAACAGGGCGAGCCCTAAGGATGATTTCCCGTTGCCTCATATCGATGTGTTGGTCGATAATACAGCCCAGTTTTCCGTGTTTTCGTTCATGGATGGCTTCTCCGGTTACAATCAGATTAAGATGGCACCGGAGGACATGGAGAAAACGACGTTCATTACCCCCTGGGGCACATTCTGCTATAAGGGAATGCCCTTTGGTCTGAAGAACGCAGGGGCCACTTACCAGCGAGCAATGGTAACTTTGTTTCATGATATGATTCATCATGAGATCGAGGTCTATGTTGATGACATGATTGCAAAGTCCCAAACGGAGGAAGAGCATCTGGTCAACTTATTGAAGCTTTTTGAGAGGCTTAGGAAATTCAGGCTGAGGCTGAATCCTAACAAGTGCACTTTCGGAGTGCGGTCCGGAAAGTTATTGGGGTTTATCGTTAGTGAACGAGGGATTGAAGTTGATCCTGCGAAAATAAAAGCTATCCAAGAAATGCCAGCGCCGAAAACGGAAAAAGAAGTTCGTGGTTTCCTGGGCCGAATAAACTACATTGCAAGGTTTATCTCTCAGCTCACAGCCACTTGTGAACCGATGTTCAAGCTTTTAAAGAAAGATCAGGCGATTACTTGGAATGAGGATTGCCAGAGGGCATTCGACAAAATAAAGCAGTATCTTCAAGAACCTCCAATCTTGATACCCCCAGTGGCTGGACGGCCATTGATCATGTACCTGACGGTTCTGGAGAATAGTATGGGGTGTGTTCTCGGTCAGCACGACGAGACGGGCAGAAAAGAGCATGCCATTTATTATTTGAGTAAAAAGTTCACTGAGTGTGAATCTCGATACTCGATGCTGGAGAAGACGTGTTGTGCATTAGCCTGAGCCGCCAAACGTCTACGACAGTATATGCTCAACCACACCACTATGCTAATTTCGAAGATGGATCCGATCAAGTACGTCTTCGAGAAGCAGGCTCTTTCGGGCAGGATTGCCAGGTGGCAAATGGTGTTAACAGAATATGATATTCAGTACGTCTCTCAGAAGGCCATTAAGGGGAGCGTATTGTCTGATTATCTTGCCGAACAGCCAATTGAAGACTACCAGCCGATGAAGTTCGAGTTCCCTGACGAGGACATTATGTTTCTCAAAGCAAAGGACTGCGATGAGCCATTGCCCGATGAAGGGCCAGATAGGAAATCTCAGTGGAAGTTGATATTCGACGGAGCGGTTAATTCCTATGGAAGTGGCATCGGGGCTATCATCACGACTCCTCACGGATCCCACATCCCTTTTACTGCAAGACTGACGTTTCCAGTTACCAACAATGAAGCCGAGTATGAAGCATGTATTATGGGTCTAGAAGAGGCAATTGATTTGAGAATCAAGAATCTAGACATATATGGTGACTCAGTGCTTGTAATCAATCAGATCAAAGGGGAGTGGGAAACTCGTCAAGCGAATCTAGTGCCGTACATGAATTATGCCAGGAGGCTGCTTCCGTTCTTCGATCGAGTGGAACTTCATCATGTACCCAGGGCTGAAAATCAAATGGCTGATGCTTTAGCCACGCTGGCCTCAATGTATAAAGTCAATTATTGGAATGAGGCTCCAAGAATTGTACTTTCGCGTCTTGATAGACCGGCATTCATCTTTGCAATCGAGGATGCCACTGACGGCAAGCCATGGTTCCACGACATCCAGACCTTCCTTATGACTAAGGAGTATCCTGCGGGTGCGTCAACCCAGGATAGGAAGACGCTAAGGAGGCTATCTGGAAACTTTTATCTCAATCCTGACGGAGTGTTGTATAAGAGAAACCACGATCTCGTGTTGCTCAGATGTGTAGATGAGAAAGAAGCGAGCATGCTCATGGAAGAAGTCCATGAGGGCACATTTGGTACGCACGCCGGCGGGCACGCCATGACGAGGAAGATCCTGAGAGCAGGGTATTACTGGCTGACTATGGAGTCGGATTGCTTCAGATTCGCGAAGAAATGTCACAAATGCCAGATTTATGCTGATAAAGTTCATGTGCCGCCGTGCCCATTGAATGTCATGTCCACCCCTTGGCCGTTCTCCATGTGGGGCATCGACATGATAGGCAAGATCGAGCCCACCGCATCCAATGGTCATCGTTTCATTCTGGTAGCTATCGACTACTTCACCAAATGGGTGGAGGCAGCCTCGTACGCTAATGTGACCAAGCAGATGGTAGCTAAATTCATAAAGAGGGACATCATCTGTCGCTATGGAATTCCCGAGCGGATCATTACTGATAATGGTTCGAATTTGAACAACAAGATGATGAAGGAGCTGTGCCAGAGCTTCAAGATTGAACACCACAACTCATCTCCTTACCGGCCGAAGATGAATGGCGCCGTTGTAGCAACCAACAAGAACATCAAGAAGATTGTTCAGAAGATGGTTGTGACGTACAAAGATTGGCACGAGATGCTGTCGTTTGCCTTGCACGGTTATCGTACAACGGTGCGTACGTCGACCGGGGCAACTCCTTTCTCCTTGGTGTACGGTATGGAAGCTGTCCTACCGTTAGAAGTGGAGATTCCCTCTTTGCGAGTTTTGGTTGATGTGAAACTCGACGAGGCAGAATGGGTCACGAATCGCTTGAACCAACTCAGCCTGATGGACGAGAAGAGGTTAGCATCGATTGCATTTGGTCGCCTGTACCAAAGCCGAATGAAGAAAGCTTACGATAAGAAGGTGCGTCCTAGAAGCTTTCAGACGGGTGATCTCGTCCTGAAGAAAATTCTTCCGCCACACTCCGATCACCGGGGCAAGTGGACTCCGAATTACGAAGGGCCGTATGTCGTCAGCAAGGTCTTCTCAGGAGGAGCTTTGTTGTTATCCACGATGGATGGTGAAGATTTTGCATCCCCGGTGAACGCGGACGCAGTTAAAAAATACTTTGCTTGAAAGAGACCCGCTGGACAAAAAAGAAAGAGTCCAGGCAAGAAGGGGCATCCCGGCGAACCAAAAACAGAATAAAAGGTTCGGGCAAAAATTAGGGATATATTGAAAAAATGTACACCCGCGAAGTCGAAAACCTACACTGGGCGGCTTCGGCAAAAAAGGGTATCCCGGTGAACTGAAAACCCGTAAAGGGCGGTTCACGCAAAAGTTAGGGATTTGAATAAGCAAATGACTGCGTTTCGCGTGTGGACTTTCATTGTTTAGTGGTTTGAAGGACCTGAGGGCCGTTTATCTGAATCAATCTCTTCCAAAGCTGAAGCGTCGGAGAAGTATCAAAGTCGAGTGGGTCTTAGAGGGATCAACTCATGGTGTTCGTCTACGCCTCGTTGCCAACATTTGTATATACTGATGTATATTTATGTTTTCTTTTTTTGTGTGCGGCTTCCTCATTCCAGGAGCTTGCCTCTGTTGTAAAACATTTTTGCCCATTCAGGGGTTCATCATCAATAAAATGCACATTATTCAGCAATTCTACCTGTCTGCTTAGCATTTATCTGTTTTGTTTGCGAATGAAAACGCCGATGTTTTTGATAAAATGCGCATACATAAACTTGCGGGCCTAGGCCCATTGGTTGTTGAAACAATTGATTAACTGAATATTGTCACGAGATAATAACCTGGATAAAACCCTTTGAGGAGGGAATCTTGTCTTGTTTGTTTGAGTTGTTGCAGGTGTAGCACCTTCCAGAGGATATGCCGTGCGTATCCCCAAAGCAGGGCGATTCCTCCTTCTCCAGCAGAGTTCAGTAGTCTCTCCTCCGTAGAATCAGAATCGGAATAGTGAGCATTGATATGTCTCCCCACGCAGAGATGATTCTTTTCCCAAGCAGACGCATCCTGAAGGAACGTCACCTCATCAGCTGAGTCAAGCACCAAAGAATGATGTCGTTTCCCCAGCACCGGGTCACAAGTGCAGATTCCATAGAAGTGTTCGGGTGCCGAGGCTTTTGTTTCCCCAGTAAAGTCTCCAGCGGAATTGAGATTCCCCACCAGAGTTATGCTCTCTCCTGAAGTTGGATGATTCCCTATTCCCCAGTAGAGTGTTGGAACAGCTGATGTTGTGTTCTCCTGCAGAAGTGTGCTCTCCCCCGAAGTCAGATGATTCTTTCCTCCCCGGTGAAATTGAAATTCCGCACAAGAGTCGTACTCTCCAGTGAAGTAGAATGAGTTCTCTCCCCGGCTGAGTCCGCGGAAGAGCAGAGTCCTTGGAAGTTGATCAGATCATGATCGATTTTCCCCAGCAGAGCGTGGGGCAGCTAGTGTTGCATTTCCCTAGAGTCGCGCTCTCTCCAGCGAAGCAGAATGACTTCTCCTTCCTCAGCCGAGTTTGCAGATGTCCAAGAGAGCCGAGTCCTTGAAGGTTGATCAGATCATGATTGGTCTTTCCCCAGCGGAGTGTGGAGCAGCTGAAGTTGTTTCCCCACAGGGTGATCGTCCCCAGAAGAGTTAGCCGAGACGGCCACGCAGTTCACTCCCGCGATTGACATCGCTTTCCTTCAGCAGGTTCGGGTTCTCGTAGAGCTTCGTCCCCTGCAGCAGTCAGCTGAAGTTGTTTGCCCTGCAGCAGTCAACCGGAAGATCATTTCCCCAGGCGGAGTCCAATTGATATCGGCGTGCCCACGTTCTCCTCAGCAGGATGACTCCTCTATCTAAGCAGTTCTTTCTCCTTGACAGGAGGATTTCCCCCTCGGCATTGATTTTGCTGACGGGATCGCATCATTGTGCATGACTGCATAGCGTTTAACGCTGCATAGCATTTAACGCTGCATAGCATTGTGCATGGTTGCACAACATTTAGCATAAACGCATATCATTCCCACTGTGTGGGGCATGGCGCAGAAGCATATGCATCATAAACATGATCTAGGTCATTATCATTCTTGTCTTACAGGTATTCCACCAAAAGACCGGTTGCTCAGGATGATTCCTGACATTCTCTCCAACAAGGTCGCTTTCTTAGGATGATTCTTAAGACCCCGGTGTAATCCCCACAGTCGCTCGCTCAAGATGATTTTTGAGATCCCCAGCGAAGTCTTCAGTTCGAGATGATTCTCGAATCCCTCAGCAGGGCCATTTGCTTAAGATGATTCTTAAGACCTCAGTACAGCTTCCCGAGTTGTTCGCCTAGTATGATTCTTGAGCTCCCCAGTAGTGTCCCCAGCAAGAGTTGCCCAGGAAGGTTCCTGGAATACCCCGCAGAATAAAGTCTCCAGAATGGTTATCGGTTCAGGATGATTCTTGAAGGTGCCCGACGGAGTTGTTTGTTCAAGATGATTCTTGAAGTCCTTAGCAGCGTGATATGTCTGCTCCAACAGTGATGTCTAATCTGAAGATTGACTTCGTAAACGCCTGAGGGCGATACCAGAGGTTCCTGTGAGCTCAGATGTCCTTGTTGATGAATCAACGTGTGGCTGAAGACAAGGTTCCAAAGCTTGTGGATATAGCAAAGTGATCCGTGTTGGCCTGAAGACCAAGTCAGTTGTCCTGAGGTGATGATTGATTGCGATCAAGTGAATAATGTTTCTTCTGACTGAAGTCGAAGATGTTTCTCCAGCTGAAGCGGAGTTTTGCCTGAAAGCGAAGTGTTGAATCCCCGTAGAGTCATGAATGGCTCAGGATACCATTTCTCAGACTGAGTTCACAGATTTCCCAAGCTGAAGCAAAGGTGCCTAAGGGCAAGGTTATCCCCCAAGGTCATGAATGACCTAGGATTCATTTTTCGGACTGAAGGCCGAAGTATATCCCTGACTGAAGTCTCGGATGCTCTATAGCAGAGGCGGAGTTGCCTGAAGGCAGATCCACGCATCCTTGAAGGCCAAGGAAGATTTTTCTAGCTGAAGCTGGAATAGCCGACGGGCAGGGTTTCATCTATCTTCAGAAGAACTTGAAGATTCTCCAACGGATCTGGAGTGGCCAGGGGCCAGGGTTCCATCTATATTCAGAAATACTTGAAGATTCTCCAGCGGATCTGGAGTGGCCAGGGGCCAGGGTTCCATCTATATTCAGAAATACTTGAAGATTCTCCAGCGGATCTGAAGTGGCCAGGGGGCCAGGGTTTCAAAGATCTTTAATGTTGAAGTTCTACGGCGGGCGGTGTGCAGCAGTATTCCGATGTTCGTTATGGTTCTGAGGGTGAACCCCAGATCAGAGTGTGCTCGGTTAAGTCTCTCATTCCCAGCGGAGTAGTTTCAAATACGCAAGTGTACCTTCTTGTTCCATTTACCAGGGGTGAACCCTAGGTCAGAGTTGTTCAAGATTATGTTTGTTCGGCGGCGAGGTTGAACGTTTGGATTTGACGGCGAGGTCAGATCATCATTTGTCCAGCGGCGAGGTTGGATGTTTGTTCGACGGTGAGGTTGAACGTTTGGATTTGACGGCGAGGTCAGATCATCATTTGTCCAGCGGCGAGGTTGGATGTTTGTTCGACGGCGAGGTTGAACGTTTGGATTTGACGGCGAGGTTAGATCATCATTTGTTCGACGGCGAGGTTGAACGTTTGGATTCGACGGCGGGGTCAAATTATGTTTGTTTGACGGCGAGGTCAGACTCTTTAAATCCCCAGTAGAGAAGATGTTTGTGCGACGGCGATGTCGAGTGTCTCTAAGAGGATGTTTGTTTCCGACGGCGATGTTGGGCATGTCAAGGTGATCCAGTCTTCTGACGGCGACGTTAGGTGATGCAGATCCTTCTAGTTTCTCCAGCGGCGATGCGGGGTATTCTGTCAGATGTGTGTCTCCAGCGGCGATGCGGGGTGCTTTGTTCAGAGATGTATTTTCTCCAGCGGCGATGCGGGGTATTTTGTTCATTTTTGTATTTTCTCCAGCGGCGGTGTTGGGTATTTTGGTGATTCAGGTTTAGGTCTCCGACGGTGATGTTGGACGCTTGTTTCCCAGAGTTATGGTTGTTCTTGACGGCGATGTCAGATGATTTGGTGTTCCAGCGGCGATGTTGGGCGTTCCTCAGAATCTTGTTTGACGATAATGTCAGGTGATTTAGTCTTCCAACGGCGATGTTGGGTGTTGTGGTTGTCTGAAGGCAATGATTAGAAGGAATTAATGTGGATAACTGACGACGATGTCAGATTAGTATCTCTCCAGCTAGTTGTTGAGCAGCTAGTGTTGCAGTATTCAAAGATTTGTTCCCCGCAGAGTACCGTGTGCTCGTGCAGTTGGCAAATTTTCGGGTTTACCGGTATTCAATCGTCTCGCACCTTGATTGGTTGAGAGCCGTTCGCTTCACACCCAGTCAGGTTCGAGCCGTTTGAATAGGGGCAGCTGTTGCACCCCAAAATTTGACCAACAATTATTCATTCACTGAGTGTTTGAAAGTTGATACATTCATCAGAAGGTTCAAGAGATCCTCAGAGGAAGTGGATTGAAACTAGGATTGTGTGCTTCATAGCTTGAGAGTTGTGGGTGCCCCTCAGATGATTCTGAGACTTTGAGAATGAACTTGATGTTTTGAGAAAGCCTATGAGATGTCTTGATAGCCATCATGAAGTTCAGAGAAGTCATTATGCAAGAGTTCAGAGGATTCAACCATGAATGGTAGAATTAGGGTTTTGACTGGGTCAACCCTAGATCAACTGAAAATTTGGAGAAGGTTGAGACCTAATCCAAGGGCCATGAGATCATGGAATGATACATAGAGATGTTATAAATATGATTCCTAGACCAACTCATCATGATTGAGGAGTTTGAGAAGTTTCAAGTTAGGGTCTCCAAGGATTGTCAGTGAAAAAACCCTAGTTTGATCCCTATCTTCCAGGCAGTTTTAGCTCTAGATGTGATTGATATCTCATCTTCCCCACAACATGAATGTTGTAGAGCTTGTTCTTAGCTTTAATTTGAGTGGTGGAAGTCCTTGATAGGAGTTGCAGAGCTCAAGTTATGGTCTTGACAAATTACAGGTCAGTTGAGGTGTGTGAATCTGGGTCCTTGAAAGTCACCCAACTTGCAGACAACTTTTGCCCTAGTAGGATGATTCCTATGATTTCTTGGTCAACATGAATGTTGGAGGGCATCTTCTTAGCTTTAATTTTAGTGGTATAAGTCCTTGATAGGATTTGAGGAACTCAACTTATGGTTTGAACAAGACAGGGGTATTTTGGTCATTTGTCAGTTATAGGTCATTTTAGCCAATGCCTAAAACTCCTATTTCCAAGCCTCAAATGGAAAAACTCAAAACATGAAAGTTGTTCAAAATGTGATTTTAAGTCTAGAAAGAAGGTCATGAGTTGTTGGAAAAGCTCATAGCATGGACTTGCATGATTGGTCAAAAATGAACTAAAAATGGCATATAAGTTCAAAAAGTTGGAATTGGAAATTGATTTGGAGGATCTAGGAATCCAAATGGGGTCATCCAATATATCATTTTGATTGGAAAAACCATTATAAAGACAATGGTTCAAGCACATTTTTGAGTTTAGTGGAAAAAATAAAAGTTACTTAAGGTTACTTATGATTAAAGAAACATAACCAAGTTGGATCAAGCTTGGAATGCAAGGGAAAGTGTAAGATGGTGCTGGAAACTTCCATTGAGTGCTATATAATCATGAAATGAACATTGAGCAAGGGTTGGATTCCCATTTTTTGGCAAGCATTTCCCAAATTCTCTCATTCTCTCTCATTGCATTTTGATCCCAATTTCACAAAACCTTCATCAATCATCATCAAGATTGATTTCACCATATTCAATCATCATCATAGAGTAGAATTCAGTCAAGTTTGGATTGCAATTGGTTCAGATTCGTGCACTTCCTTCATCAAGACACAAGTTGAAACTTCAAGTGAATCTCAAGATTCAAGGCAGGATTCATCAAGGTTTTGCAAACAGAAGTGAGTATAGCAATAGGAGATCAAGATCCAAGCATCCCAAGCATTAGATCCACGAGCATCATCATCATCTCCAAGATTTTGCTTCAGGTGCAATTTACTTTCTCTAGCTCGATTTAGGTAGTTTTACATTAGGTTGTTAGTATAGGCATGATGTAGAATGATAGAGGAGCATTTCTGGTTAGTTTCGTGCCAATTGGTGGTGATTCATAGCAGGGTGTTAGAACTGTTTGGGCTTGAAACTCATAGGCTAGTGCGCGAGGAACTTAATTTTGTGGCTCAAGATGATCACCATAACGTGTAGGTTAGATCAGTATAGATTGGATCAAGGATTATGATGCTGAGTTGCAGTGTATTTCAAGTGAATCAAGAACTTGTCACGATCGGGTTGAGGGCTGCATTGAGTTTCAGAGCATACTAGGACTACAGTCTTGTAGAGGGAGGAATTCTGAGTAATTTGGTGTTGACATCGTGTTGAATGATGGCTTGTGGAGAGAGAACAGAGAGCTCGAAGCAGGTGCATGCATGGCTTCCATGGAGGTTTAAAACCCTAGTTTTCAGTCTTAAGGTTGAAGACGCGTGGATGCCGTTGGATCAAGCTGGTAAACGTTGACTGAAGGCTTCATCGTGCGGTCCTCGTTCGCCCAGAAAACGGAGGGAAATTTTGAATGTGAAAACGCAGTCGTTTCACTTAAACAACGCGTCTGGGCTTTGGCCTCTTTCATATCCGCACCCCCCTTTCAGCTGGGCCAAAGGAAATGAACTGGCGCGTATTACTGTTTCCACCCCCCCTCCCTTTTATATTGTTTTATCTTATTTTAAATTCTTTTAATATTTTTGCAATCTTAAAAAATTCATAAAAAATTGATAAATGGCTCTTTTTTGTTCATTCTTTTTTCTATGTTGAGATAATTGTGTGTAGAAAAATATAAAAATAAAAATGAAATTTTATTTTTAATGTAGAATTAATGGTGGTATTTTCTTTTAAATAGGACAATTATTTTCTTTTGGTTGATACCTTATTTTGCAAGAATTGTTTTAGGGCCTTCCCTTAGGATTTTTAAGCCATTCTTTTTGGCATAGTTAGATATTGAACCCTAGTTTCATGTAGGATTTATCTCTTAATTTGTAGATTAAAATTTGATGTAGTTTGATTGTTAGACATTTAGGTGCTCTAATTAGGGTTTTAGGTTGTGTAGGTAGACTTGAACAATTTTGTTTTGGGGTTTATAGGCCAAGTTAGTGTATGGAGAATATATGGGTTAAGGGTAAGTATGTATAGAATCCCCTAGAATTTATATTAGGAATTTGTATGGTGTTTTAGTATTTTTCATTGATTTTTGAATGTATGGATAATATGTGTGTTGCTTAAAGGCATAAGTTGTATTGTTGTGTTTTCTTTCCTTCTCTTTTGAGTGTGTGAGCTTTGAAGATTGAGTTGAAGACCTTGTGGATCATCATGGAAGCTTTGAAGACCTTGCAGAGGAGTTTAGCATAACTTTTGTTGTTTTGTTTATAGGTTTATAGGTGCATAGGCAGAGCCCCGGATAGAATACTTTGTTCAATAAAAAAGGAGTGTTTTGTTCACCTCCTTCCTTCTCTATGACACAGAGTCCCTTAAGGGTATTCACCTCTCTCATTTGGAGGGATTAGTGACCTTGCCCATAAGGTAGAACTTTGAGAGAGCCTCTCCTTTGATGTTAAGTTCTCAATGACATCCTTTGGAAGTCAGTGAGCACTGTAACATCCCCCACTCATCTTGTTGACTGAATCTTGTTTGCTGGAGAATTGGAGCCATTGAAGATAGAAGCTGAGGCCTTGAAGAGGATGATTCCTTGAAGATTATTGAAGTCTGAAGACTCTGTGAAGATCAAGTTGATGCCTGAAGATCCCTGAAGATAGTGAAGCCTGAAGGTAGAGCTGATCAAAGGAGCTGAAGCTCAAGGGAGAAAATGAGTTGATACTCATGTTGTAGGGTTGATACCTAGAAAGCAAGTGATCTCTGAAGTCTGAAGACTAGGTTGCTGCTAGAGGAGCTGAGGCTTTCTTCTGTTTTCTTTGATGTATTGTGTGTTTTGTCTGACTTGTCTGCTGCATTAGACTAAGCACATTTAGAATAAGTTCAGTCTAAGAGCATGAGTGCATCTGATTGTATTGTTATTGCTTGGCTTTGCTTGCGGGTATTCGGTAGAGCCCAGCTCCCTTGCCCATGTGTTTACTTTGCTTGATAGCATGTTCTCTTTTATCTGTATGATTGCAGTTTACCGTTTATTGCTTGATAGCATGTTGTTTATTTTTCTGTATGATTACTGTTATTTCATGACTGGCTTGAGGTCGAGACGAGCTTGTGGAGGCTGAAGCCCCACACACATTTCCTCCCTCACTTGCATTGCATGCATTTTACTGTTAAAGCTGATGCTTTTGTCTGTTTTGGTGTATCATTGATATGATCCCTTAGGACTCTCATTTCCTCTGATGAGGATTTGATGATAGACTTTTAGGTTGAAACCTATGCATGACAACATCTAGGAGTTCCCTGTTCAAACCTCAACCATAGGATGAATCCATGGCATGATAACAGTAGGACTTGATAGTCTCCCTCCTAGTTGGGCCTGTTCTCTTCTCATCTCGAAACAGTTTAAGATACAGTAATCATGAATGATTTCTTTCGTACGTTACGAGCCTTAAGCTATCTGAGAAAGGATTGTGGGAGAGTTTCTTTTCCACAGTCTGGATATTTAGTATGGTACCCTTTGGGTGACATGCGACGCATTCACTCTCAGGTCATAGCCTCTAGTGCGGTTGAAATTGCAAACACAATAAAAAACACTTCTTTTAGGAGATGACCCGTAGTTTCCCGAACTACGTTTGCTCTGATCTTTCATACCAGATGAAAGTACGTAGGCATAGGATGCGACGTCCTAGCGAGCAACCTTCCCCATCTTCCCCCGTAGTTAGCCGAACTACGTTGACTCTGATTTCTCGTTCCAGACGGGAATACGTAGGCATAAAGTGCGACGCTTTGCCGAGTCATTTTTTCTTTTCTTTTTTTCCAGCCAGCCTTGATAGGTAGATAGATTATAACCAACCCATCCAAGTAAACAAACAAGCGAGGATCCCGTCGAGTACGACGGACGTGAGGGGTGCTAATACCTTCCCCTTGCGTAACCGACTCCCGATCCCAGACAATGGTTGCGACGACCTTGTCTTACCCTTATTCGTCAGGTTTTTCCGATCGTTTCCTTTCCCGCTCTGAGGGATAAATAACGAAAGGTGGCGACTCTTCTGTCATGCCGGCACCTTATTTTCGCGCAAGCGACACAAAGCTTCGCGTAGGTCTCGTAGCACTAACAATGACGTTCACAGCAGCAGTACCTTCTCGCTCGGCCTCGCAAGTACCTTGACTCGGCATCGCATCAACAACAAGCAACATTGTCGATACGCAAGGAGTCACCAACTGTTGCCCTGTGTCGCAAGTTGGTAATTTCTAGCTTTTTGTGTGTTTATATCAGTCTTGCTATGTTGTTTATTACCATGGCTTAAACTGTAAATAGGATGGTTTGAGTTACCCTGTAGTGTTATTTTGCTGTCCTCAATAGGTAGACTTAAAATAAAAGAAATCACCTGCAAATGAGTCTTTTCAAAACGTAAGAGGAAGTGTAATGTTATTTGTCCTGTTATTGTTATTTTGCTGTCCTGTTAATGTTGTTTGTGCTCATGTAAGGTTTTAACTTTACCACTTATTGGGCTAACAGAAGGCCACCATGTGTGTGAAACATAACTTGGAGTTTTGGATTCGGTTTCTTTTAGCTAAAAAGGGTACAGATAGCCATACTGATAGGGGAATACAGCTTCTTGCAACCTTTGTGCTATTGAGGGTTCTTGTTTTTCTCTTACTGATATAAGTTTATATGTATTTTTAAGTTTGTCTGTTGAAGGTTGTTTGGTATTTGTTTCTTGATTTTACAATGATTTAGAATCAATAACATTCAGGTTTTGTGACTTCACGTGTGTTGTTTCAGAAAGGGGGTTTGCATTTCTTGTGTTGTTTTAAAGGGAACTTGAAGATTTTGGAGTATCATGACTATTACGTGGTGTACCACAACAGATAACGCAACAACACCGTCTTGGCGGTTCAGTTGGAAAAAGCAACACCAGAAGTCATTTACCAGCACTTGAAGTCGGCGTTGGTAAATCTGCATCTTTTTCTTTGGCTCGGTTGCATCCAATACCTGATTAGGTTCGGTTGAGTGCTGGCTTTTAATGTATTTATCATTATTTTCAAGATATTTTATGGTTGTTTTTTAAACTTTGCCGAATATGCGACGTGACGTCGTCAATATTCGGGTTGTTTTGATTTTCAATTCAATCGTATAATAGAGTTGTAAATACTTCAGTATGCCGCAATTTTGTATTACCTATTTTCGATCCATGGTTAAACATTTCGATTTTGTTTCGATATTTCATCAGAAAAGTTATTATCTCTTTTTATGTATGTAATGATAAGTTGTTATGTCGATTGGTCTCAGCTTTTTAGGAGCATTTTGTTTTAGTAATGTTTGAATTCAATGTTTGAGAGAATTTTGGTGAAGTGCTGATCTGAGATTGATGTGTGGGGGGATTGGGTTTTGGCCACTGCGATAAACACAACTCAAATCACAGTTCAGAGTGTTTTGTTTGATATTCTTATGTATGATTTATCTGTTTGGTATCTGGCTCATTTTTTTTTACGGTATCATTGTTGATTCCAAAGGGGGGTAATCTTTGTCTGTGACAATACTCGGTGAATCGATATTACCTTTTGAATTTTCATATGCTTTGTTTTGAATTTGTCATTGCTTTATTGTTGAAATCAATTGCCGGCGATGAGGCCATACGTCGCCATACGTCGTGTTATTTAAAGTTTTCTTTGATTTTCTTTAAAAACAAAGTGGAGAAAGTTCGGTCTGTTATCACTGCTACAGCGGTGAGAGGGTTAACACCATGAGGATCCATTATGAATGCTGTTTTCTATGGAATTGGTAAAAAATGAAGAGTGATATTTTGAGTTGCTATGTTTTGATACGTTTTACATTAGCTTGTAAATACTGCAATCATAGTATTTGGAGTATGCGAACCGTAAATCGGTGGTGGCAAAGCTCATTTTGATGAGCGCTACATGAGCATTTGGAGTTGAGCGTAAAATAGATAGTATCACTTCAAGTTTGGTTTTTAAATTGTTATTTTGGTATTCAGTCTTGTATTAATTAAGTTGTTTAGGGATTTTGAATTTTCATCAAGTCCTGAGCTTTGCATATGGCATCTTCGCCGCGTTGTTAATTCGCAAATCAATCTTCTCGAGCGTATTCCATTTTCAGAGTTTGATGGTTTTCTTTTAAATTAAGGTTACTTTTCTATTCAATTTAGTAAAAAATTTTAAGGCAGTTCTGTAATAATAATCTTAGGGTATCTTCAAAGTATTTTCTAAATTTGGGTGTTTTTTTCTTTTCCTGACCCTAATCCAATGTAATTTCAACACAAAAGGACTATTTGCTTAAATAAATCTCAAGAATAGATTCTTAGTCTATCACTTCTCGAGTTTTTTTTGAATACTATTGGGGCGTACGCCTTAAGTAGTGCATTGTTCGACTTTCTTCGCTTCAAAATACGCCCTTTGATTATTTAAAATTAAACTCTTGAAGTCTAGCACTTCTCGAGTTTTCGAATGAACATTATTAAGGTGTACACCTTAAATAATGTATTGTTCATTTTTTTATATATAATTAATTTATTAGGCAATTCAACTTTTATTTTTGTACTAGTAAGTAACATATTTTAAACAATTCAATAAATTACGCTTTAGATTTTTTTTTCAAATTTATTTTTAAATTTTAATTAATTTATTTTATTTAAATCAATCCATTTTAACTTACAATCTATTTTTCAGCTTATTTCTAAAATATGTTTGATTTTCTTTAAATCCTGTTTCAGTATTTTTTTTAATACCAAATTATTTCTCAATCAAGTCATAAAAATTAAATTCTTGAAGTCCAGCATTTCTTGAATTTTGGACGAACATTATGGAGGTGTACACCTCAAATAATACGTCGTTCGACTTTTCATTTTAGTACGCATTTTAGAACAAAGAATATCATAAGAATCTAGCATTTTGTGTGATATTTCCGTTGTTCATCCAAATATTTTTCAAATAAAATGGTGTTATTGGAATCTAGTATCTCGATAATACCCCGATTATTTAGTTGTGAGGCCGACGTCTCATTTATTAAATAAATGATATTTTCAAATCCAATCTCGCGTTCTCACTTCTCACACGTTCACAAATTATTTTCATACCCCATTTCATTTCAAATTATTTTTCAAACATCTTTTTCGATTAAAACCCCGAAAGAAGGAGATTCTTGGAATCCAGCATTCCTTGGATTTTCAAGTGAATAATTCTTGAGGCACGCTCTTGAGTTGTTATTCGCTCAACCTTTCGACTTTCTCAAACTCAAACATTTTCAAACATTCTCCTAAGTCGAATGCTCGTCCGCATTCGTAACCCACATTTCCTTCACAACTCCTCGTGGTTTCGATATTAGGGGCACCCTCAGGGACTAATATCGTTTCTCACCATCCTAACCCTTGACACGTCGTCAAGTCGGTTCCATCTTCAATCATATCCTCGACACGTCGTCGAGCTATTTCAAAACAACTTCTTTGTTGGCCTTGCGTGCCATTCTTCGATTCGATCCTTTCACAAACATTTTTAAAACTTACGAAAGAGGGATATTCTCAGAATCTAGCATTCTTTGAATATTCGAATGAGTAACTCTCGAGGATGCGCCCTTGAGTTGTTATTAGTTCATTCTTTCAATTTCAAAACATCCAACTCTTTATCTTCAACCTATTCAGTCAATTCCCGAAAGAACTGAGTTCTTGGAGTCTCGCATTCCTTGGATTCTTGAGTGACAAGCTCTTGAGACGCGCTCTTGGGTTGCTTGTCAGTCATCCTTTCATCTCCTTCGCAAAACTTTCAACTCATTCAACCTCACCTTTTCGTGGTTGTTACCACGAACTACGGACGCTCTGATTCTTTATTCATTCTTGAATATAAGATACGTAGGCACAAGATTGCGATGATCTTGGCGATCACACTTCTATCCATCTTCCGTTTCCCCCCATCCTTTTCCCGTAGTCGAACTACGACGCTCTGATTTCTCATTCTCGTCCGAATGAGCATACGTAGGCACAAGGGCCCCAATCCTTGGCGAGCACCCTATCCTCTGACCACCCCTCTCTTCTTCGCGTCTTTAGCCTTTTACCCTACCAATTCTACCTTTAACAACGAGAAGAGAAACAAGTAAACCTAGACAACACTCCCCACAATAACCTTAAGAGGTTCCCGTCGAGTACGACGGACGTGAGGGGTGCTAATACCTTCCCCTCACGTAACCGACTCCCGAACCCGGAACACGGTTGCGACAGCCCTGTTCCTATCCTTTCGTTTTTAAGAGGTTTTCTCGATATTTTCCTCTTCCGTTTATTCGGAAAAAATAAAGTTCGGTGGCGACTCTGTCGAACCGCATTTCCGCGCCTTTCGCGCGAGGGTCGTATGTTCGAAATGATTTTTTTGAGGTGCGACAGGTGGCGACTCTGCTGGGGATTATTTGCTCCATGCAAAGAGAGAGTCGAGCCTATCTTATGGTTTTGTGAGGAGTGTTGTTTCTATTTGTTTTTCTTCTTGTTTATGTACTTGTTCTCTTATGTTTTTTTATGCTTGTTATCTTGTTTGCCTGTTGGTTCTTGGGATGACATCATTAGTAAAGCTCTACGCCCGAGCTTTGGTAAAAGCAGAGAGAACACATAGTTTAGAATTGGTAGTCGAGTAGTGTTAGTCTCCGAGGACTTGCTCCTTGTGGGCCTAGCATGAAAGCTCCTCCAGAGGAGACCTATTCGTAGATCTTGTTGTAACACAGCTAGCCTGTTGCACGACTTGATTAATGAAGGGTCCGTGATTCTGGGAACCTTTTGTTAGCACCAGTTTCGATATTGGTGGTCGTGTAGTGTTAGTCTCCAAGGACTCGCTCCTTGTGCGCCTAGCATGAGGACGCCGCTCAGGAGAGACCTTATCGTTATTATCGTTGTAATACAGCCAGCCTGTTGCGTGACGCTAATACGACTAGTGTCCGTGATCCTGGGAACCAAACATAGAAACCATCCCGTGAGAGGGTTTATGGGTAGAATGTTTAGACCTTCCCGTATAGGTTGTACCTGTCAGTTTTCTTTGAGCAGGAATTATGGTTGCTTATCTATTACAGTTACCAGCTTCAGGAGTTGTTCGATTGTGATCCTGTGATCCTGGATCTTGTATCTTGCATTGCATCTTGCATATCATTCGTATTGCACTTCATATGTTGTGCATTTTGCATTTCCAGTCCTTCAACGGAATCTTATGTCTTCGTTCCTTCCTCTCCAGTAAATCAAGTTGATTCCTCGACACCAATATGCAACTAGAGCCAATACCAGACGAATGATGGAGCAAATTCAACAGGAGCAAGTCGCCTTCAGGGAAGAATTGGATTCTATGAAAGGAAAGATCGACCAGATCCTCGAAGCCATTCTCGCAGCCAGGAGAGAGGAAGAACAGCGTGAAGCCGCCGCTGTCGTCAATGGTCAAGGGTCTACCGCCATCCCTTTGGTTCCAATTCCAAATTCTCAGGGGATGTCGTTGAACTTCAACAACGCAGTCGAGGGAAACACTTCTCAGCCAATCCCAGCGGCTGGAGTTACCGTTGGAGTTATCCCGCACGCCCAGCCTACTGCTGTGCAAATCCCGGTTCCTCATGTCGAAGATACTCTAATGGATCAGTATGACGACGTTCAGAATTATCATGCTGCTATCCCCATTGCCAGTCCTGTTGCTGCTCAGGATTCTGAAGCCATGAAGATGTGCCGAGATCTAGCCGAGAAACTCTGCGCCATGGAGGGGCACAATTCAAATTCTTTCAGTGCTCTAGAATTGTGCTTGGTGCCCGATGTTGTCATTCCTCCCAAGTTCAAGGTGCCCGAATTTTCGAAGTACAAAGGTCTCAGTTGCCCAAACATTCATCTGAAGATGTACTGTCGCAAGATGGCTGCCTATGCCAGAGACGAGAAGCTCATGATCCATTGCTTCCAGGACAGCTTGTCTGGGGCATCACTCGAGTGGTATATGCAGTTGGAACGTAATAGTGTGCGCACCTGGGCTGAGCTAGCCGATGCATTTGTCAAGCAGTACAAGTACAACACCGACCTTGCTCCGAATCGTACTCAGCTTCAGAGTATGACTCAGAAGGACAGTGAATCTTTCAAGGAGTATGCGCAGCGATGGAGAGAGCTAGCTGCAAGGGTGCATCCACCTCTTGTTGACCGTGAATTGATTGACATCTTCATGGGAACTTTGCAAGGCCAGTACTACGAAAAGCTGATCGGTAGTGTCTCCACTGGATTCTCTGACTTGGTGATCGTCGGTGAGAGAATTGAAGAAGGGCTGAAGAGTGGAAAGATCCTAGGAGGTTCTAACAGCCAGGCTAATGCCAAGAGGCCTTTTAATGGATACAAGAAGAAGGAGGGCGAAACAAATGCCATCTTTGTGCAGAAAGGGCAAGCTTCTCAACAAGCTCCTCCTATGCCTTATCAAGTTCCCTACTATCAGTATCCATATGTTGCTGCTGCGCAATATGCTCCAATGCCTTATCAGCCAGCTGTTCATGCAGCGCAAGCTCAGATGCCACGGCAACAGGCTCCTCAGCAACAAGCTTACAACCAGCAAGGATATCAGTACCCTCCTCAGCAACAGCAGATGCAAGCTACTCAGCAACGACAAGGTGCTCGCCCACAGCGTCCGCAGAGAACATGGAGGCCAGATAGAGTCTTTGATCGTCTACCAATGCCATATGCCAAAATCTTTGCCCAGTTGATGGAGAAGAAAGTTGTGGTTCCGAGAGACTTAGCTCCTCCAACCATCCTTCCTGCCGATTACGATGCAAATGCTCATTGTGAGTTTCATAAGGGCGCTCCAGGTCACACCATTAAGGACTGCAGGGCTTTCAAACACATAATTCAAGACATGATTGATAGGGATGCTATCAACTTCAATGGGAAGTCTCCAAACATCATCAACAACCCGATGCCACCAGTCAACTAGCGCCAACGGCAGATTTGATTCCAGTCAAGTTTGTTCCCCCGAAGAAGGCAATCATGTTGCCATTTCATATTTCGCAGTTTCTTATGTTTTGTCTTTGTTTATTTAAGTATTGTATGCTTTGAACAATTGCCATTCGTATTTGGTTTTCATTAATGTATCGTTTATGCATGTTTTGAATTAGTTATGTCGTATTCACTCATTTTTCACTTATCACCGACACATTTATTCACTCCACTCTACTCACTGTTGTTTAGCATGATTTGAGGGAGGATGATGAAAACGAGATACCCATAATTGCGAACTCATATGCTTTCAGATAGAATCTCGTCAATGATGTACAGGCATTGCTTCAATTCCCCAAACACCGGAGATATAAGGAGTTAATCCCTAGTAAACCACTTCGAGCCTAGAAGTAGTAGTTTCCTTCGGATATTCAAACCTTTTACACTCAACCTGGGGCAGGGTAGTGTTCAGTTAATTCAACTCCGCAAAATCCCGAAGACGGTGATTCATCAAAGACCCATGCTATGGCAGTCCCAACAAAATCAAAAAAATCAAAAGCCAGCTAAGTCAGACACCTTAGAGGGGACTTAGGCAAAATCAAGGCAATCCCGATGGATCTGACAAACGAAGTCAATCCATGCAAAAGTTAGGGATCAAAACAAAAGCAAAAGAGGACCCCGAAACCCTCAACAAAAACAAAGGAGGATTCAGTGGCCACCCAAGTCAAAGGGACACTGGCATCCATCAAAAAACCAAAATAAGGTGACTGCCACGTCGAGCAAATCTTGAACCTTCAAGCTTACACCGTCATGACAAGTGTAGGATTAACTGAGCGTAGGACTGGAGATCATTACGAAGAAGGGGTGGGTACAAATCATATTTTGAGCCTAACAACCTTTTGTTTCGTAACCGTGAACCAGACCACGTTATAACCCTCGAAAGTCCAAATTGAGGCGAGGTTTATTCTGAAAGCATACTATCGCAAGGTTGCGTAACCTGACTCCTCACATGATTTTTAATCATCAATATTGGTGTCATTTTGCTTGCTATATCTTTCCGCGCCAATCAAACAGCACAACGTCTGAGCTAGCAGTCCATTCGTCTCACTATCACGACACTTCAATAAAAGACACTTTTTTTCAAAACTCACCGTGAACTTTGCATTAATATTACCATCTATAAATGTACAATTTTAATTGCAAATAAGTGCTAGGTATTCAAAGACACTCCAGCAAGAGGCGACCGAGGAGGAACTTAACTTTCAGTGGCGTACACGAAGTAAGATTATTTCAAAACCCACAGGCTGGGGCAAATCATTCAAGAGCTCGAACCGGGGCAAACCATTACAATGTGCAGACTGAGGCAAGACCAGGTCGTCCTGACCATCAAAAAGAGTTGCAATCCCCTCTGAAGCAAATTCACAGTCATCCAGATATCCCAGACTTGGGGACATCCAGAGTATCTCTTGCTTCAAATATGACGTCTACAACAAACTGTGTGTCGAGGAAGTCAATCCCTCCCACCACCTGAAGTCCAATCCGCATTAGCAACTACCAGAGTTCACCACGCTGGCGTCTCCACCTGCATTTCCAATTACCCATTTGCAATCATACGCATCGCATTCGATCTCATAAATATTTTGCATCATATGCATACTCCAATCATACCATACTTCCCCAGCTCTTGCATCTCCGCTCGTCAGCATTTGCATTTGCACGTCCACTCATATGGAATATCATTTATCATCCAGCATTCATATATGCAAGTCAAGGTCCAGGATCAATCCCGAGGATTTCCAAGAACATTGGTGGCCCAGTCAGGGGCATCTTCCGCAAGATGGTGGGTTTGTCCCACGATTTTCAAGAGCTTCAGAGTAATCACCAGCCCAGACAGGGGCAATCTTCTGCAATTGTGGGTTTCCCTCACAAAATTCGAAGTTATTCAAAGCAAGATTCAGCCCAGTCAGGGACATCTTTTTCAAGACCATGGGCGTCTCCCGTGACGAATTTCAACCTTGTGGTTGATCAGATATGCAAATCAACATTCAGCCTAGTCAGGGGCGTACCGTTCAAGACCGCGGGCATTCCCACTAAGCTGTTCAAACTTTTGTTGAGCAAATCCAAGAAATTCAGTGCAAGATCCAACCCGAGCAGGGGGCATCTTCGGCAAGACCATGAGCGTTCCTCATGAAGTTGTTCAACCTTTTGTTGACCAAAACAAGACATTTCAAGACAAACTCAGCCCAGTCAGGGGCATCCTCTTCAGAATTCATGGGCGTAACCATGAAATCATTTCAACAATTACGAACTCCAAGCAAGTCAGTAGTCGTCCCCACCGATTCATTTCAATTCAATTTTCCTCTTGGGGTCCCCCATTGAGTTGTACCCAGCAAGCGTGACCGTTGTCAATTGCCTTACTATCATCCTTTTGGTGATAGCCGAACTTCGTCGGTTCAGCATAGCCTGCATCCTTTCGATGTTGGTAACCTTCTATTTGTGTTTGTCCTATCATCCTTTTGGTGGTAGTGACTGGTGTGTGTTTCGCTCCATCATCCTTTTGGTGGTGGGTCTGGCATTTCGTCGATGTCAGATTGCGCGATGTTTTGTTTATGTTTTGCTCCACCATCCTTTTGGTGGTGGGTCTGGCATTTCGTCGATGTCAGATTGTGCGATGTTTTGTTTGTGTTTTCACTCTACCATCCTTTTGGTGGTAGGTCTGGTATTTCGTCGATGTCAGATTGCGCGATGTTTTGTTTGTGGTTTCGCTCTACCATCCTTTTGGTGGTAGGTCTGGTATTTCGTCGATATCAGATTGTGCGATGTTTTGATTGTTGTTTTCGCTCCATCATCCTTTTGGTGCTGGGTCTGGCATTTCGTCGATGTCAGATTGTGCGATATTTTGTTTGTGTTTCGCTCTGCCATCCTTTTGGTGGTCGGTCTGGCATTTCGTCGATGTCAGATTGCACGATGTTTTGTTTATGTTTCGCTCCATCATCCTTTTGGTGGTGGGTCTGACATTTCGTCGATGTCAGATTATGCGATCGTTTATTTGTATTTCGCTCCGTCATCCTTTTGGTGAGGGGTCTATCATGGTCATTAGTGATAGATTGTGCGAATTTTGCTTGTCTCGCTCCGTCATCCTTTTGGTGGGGGGTCTATCATGGTCATTAATGATGGATTGTGCGAATTTTGTTTATCTCGCTCCGTCATCCTTTTGGTGGGTGGTCTATCATGGTCATTAATGATAGATTGTGCGATTTGCTTTGTGTCTCGCTCCGTCATCCTTTTGGCGGGGGTCTATCATGGTCATTAGTGATAGATTGTGCGAATTTTGTTTATCTCGCTCCGTCATCCTTTTGGTGGGGGGTCTATCATGGTCATTAATGATAGATTGTGCGATTTGCTTTGTGTCTCGCTCCGTCATCCTTTTGGTGGGGGTCTATCATGGTCATTAGTGATAGATTGTGCGAATTTTGTTTATCTCGCTCCGTCATCCTTTTGGTGGGGGGTCTATCATGGTCATTAATGATAGATTGTGCGATTTGCTTTGTGTCTCGCTCCGTCATCCTTTTGGTGGGGGTCTATCATGGTCATTAATGATGGATTGTGCGAATTTTGTTTATCTTGCTCCGTCATCCTTTTGGTGGGGGGTCTGTCATAGTCATTAATGTCAGATTGTGCGATATTGTTTTGCTCTACCATCCTTTTGGTAGTAGTAGCTGTGTGTGTTTCATCCCATCATCCTTTTGGTGATGACAACTTGTGCCAGTTATTTACAGCTTACTCAGAGGTTTACATCATCCAGTTTTTTTTCAATTCTCAAGCATCTCTCTTTCTTTCGGACAAATTCAGGGTCTTTTTATATCTAATAGACTTCTACCTCAGGAATGTGAACGTCAATGCAGTTCATTCTCCTGGGTTTAAGTCGATTAGATAGGGGCATCTGTCATACCCTAAATTTGTCCTACCCTTTTGTAAGTGTTTTCGCATTTGTCGTTCCATGCCTTTTAGACACGTGTCTGCTCGCAATTGGTTGGTTTTTCAGAACTTTATCTTTTGACCAATTAAAAAGTGACACGTGGCTTAAACTTAATTTTGTGAATATTACTTTCTTCAACTTTGTTTTCTTTTAAATGTTACTAATAACATTTTAGTAATTACTTATTTATTTATTTATTTATTTATTTATTTATTTTCTTTTTCCTATAAACTTTAGTTATTTGAATATTTGTTAAATAGTTATTGTTAATATTTAGTGATTTGTTTTTAGTATAGTTTTAATTATAATATTTTGTTAATCATATTTTGTTAATATTTAACTTTTGTTTTAAATAGATGTTATTAAATTAAGGGAAAAGAAAATGGGGGATGATTAAGCCCACACCACACGGCCCATTAGGGTTCTGGGGATTGGCCGTGTATTTAAAAGAGGGGAATTTAGAACCATAAGAGGAAAAAAGAATATATTGTTCATCTTCTTCTTGTTATCAAGAACGGTGCCCCTCACGAACCCTAGCGGCCGCCGAAAAAACCTAAAAAAAATTCCTCACCTTCAACATCAAAATTCGTCACCCCTTTTACCCTCTCAAATCTTTCAGAATCTTCAATCTCCGCTGTTTTACAACCGGCATTCAAAAGCACCTCAGCCTCATCCACTTCCGCCGTGAAACCACCACCTCAGATTCATCAATAATATGTTGCAACACAAGCACGATAACCACCTCATGTAGTGATAATTTCAAGCAGTTCAACGTTTCGACACCATCCGTATTTATTACGTGTGACAACCGTGACGACCTCGTCCCTGAACTTTCATCAACGGTGGCACTCAAGGCGCTGATACCAGGAGTAACTCCAAGATTGAATTAACAACAAAGCTTCGCGTAGGTCTCGTAGCACTAACAATGACGTTCACAGCAGCAGTACCTTCTCGCTCGGCCTCGCAAGTACCTTGACTCGGCATCGCATCAACAACAAGCAACATTGTCGATACGCAAGGAGTCACCAACTGTTGCCCTGTGTCGCACGTCGGTAATTTCTAGCTTTTTGTGTGTTTATATCAGTCTTGCTATGTTGTTTATTACCATGGCTTAAACTGTAAATAGGATGGTTTGAGTTACCCTGTAGTGTTATTTTGCTGTCCTCAATAGGTAGACTTAAAATAAAAGAAATCACCTGCAAATGAGTCTTTTCAAAACGTAAGAGGAAGTGTAATGTTATTTGTCCTGTTATTGTTATTTTGCTGTCCTGTTAATGTTGTTTGTGCTCATGTAAGGTTTTAACTTTACCACTTATTGGGCTAACAGAAGGCCACCATGTGTGTGAAACATAACTTGGAGTTTTGGATTCGGTTTCTTTTAGCTAAAAAGGGTACAGATAGCCATACTGATAGGGGAATACAGCTTCTTGCAACCTTTGTGCTATTGAGGGTTCTTGTTTTTCTTTTACTGATATAAGTTTATATGTATTTTTAAGTTTGTCTGTTGAAGGTTGTTTGGTCTTTGTTTCTTGATTTTACAATGATTTAGAATCAATAACATTCAGGTTTTGTGACTTCACGTGTGTTGTTTCAGAAAGGGGGTTTGCATTTCTAGTGTTGTTTTAAAGGGAACTTGCAGATTTTGGAGTATCATGACTATTACGTGGTGTACCACAACAGATAACGCAACAACACCGTCTTGGCGGTTCAGTTGGAAAAAGCAACACCAGAAGTCATTTACCAGCACTTGAAGTCGGCGTTGGTAAATCTGCATCTTTTTCTTTGGCTCGGTTGCATCCAATACCTGATTAGGTTCGGTTGAGTGCTGGCTTTTAATGTATTTATCATTATTTTCAAGATATTTTATGGTTGTTTTTTAAACTTTGCCGAATATGCGACGTGACGTCGTCAATATTCGGGTTGTTTTGATTTTCAATTCAATCGTATAATAGAGTTGTAAATACTCCAGTATGCCGCAATTTTGTATTACCTATTTTCGAACCATGGTTAAACATTTCGATTTTGTTTTGATATTTCATCAGAAAAGTTATTATCTCTTTTTATGTATGTAATGATAAGTTGCTATGTCAATTGGTCTTAGCTTTTTAGGAGCATTTTGTTTTAGTAATGTTTGAATTCAATGTTTGAGAGAATTTTGGTGAAGTGCTGATCTGAGATTGATGTGTGGGGGGATTGGATTTTGGCCACTGCGATAAACACAGCTCAAATCACAGTTCAGAGTGTTTTGTTTGATACTCTTATGTATGATTTATCTGTTTGGTATCTGGCTCATTTTTTTTTACGGTATCATTGTTGATTCCAAAGGGGGGTAATCTTTGTCTGTGACAATACTAGGTGAATCGATATTACCTTTTGAATTTTCATATGCTTTGTTTTGAATTTGTCATTGCTTTATTGGTGAAATCAATTGCCGGCGATGAGGCCATACGTCGCCATACGTCGTGTTATTTAAAGTTTTCTTTGATTTTCTTTAAAAACAAAGTGGAGAAAGCTCGGTCTGTTATCACTGCTACAACGGTGAGAGGGTTAACACCATGAGGATCCATTATGAATGTTGTTTTCTATGGAATTGGTAAAAAATGAAGAGTGATATTTTGAGTTGCTATGTTTTGATACGTTTTACATTAGCTTGTAAATACTGCAATCATAGTATTTGGAGTATGCGAACCGTAAATTGGTGGTGGCAAAGCTCATTTTGATGAGCGCTACATGAGCATTTGGAGTTGAGCGTAAAATAGATAGTATCACTTCAAGTTTGGTTTTTAAATTGTTATTTTGGTATTCAGTCTTGTATTAATTAAGTTGTTTAGGGATTTTGAATTTTCATCAAGTCCTGAGCTTTGCGTATGGCATCTTCGCCGCGTTGTTATTTCGCAAATCAATCTTCTCGAGCGTATTCCATTTTTAGAGTTTAATGGTTTTCTTTTAAATTAAGGTTACTTTTCTATTCAATTTAGTAAAAATTTTTAAGGCAGTTCTGTAATAATAATCTTAGGGTATCTTCAAAGTATTTTCTAAATTTGGGTGTTTTTTTCTTTTCCTGACCCTAATCCAATGTAATTTCAACACAAAAGGACTATTTGCTTAAATAAATCTCAAGAATAGATTCTTAGTCTATCACTTCTCAAGTTTTTTTTGAATACTATTGGGGCGTACGCCTTAAGTAGTGCATTGTTCGACTTTCTTCGCTTCAAAATACGCCCTTTGATTATTTAAAATTAAACTCTTGAAGTCTAGCACTTCTCGAGTTTTCGAATGAACATTATTAAGGTGTACACCTTAAATAATGTATTGTTCATTTTTTTATATATAATTAATTTATTAGGCAATTCAACTTTTATTTTTGTACTAGTAAGTAACATATTTTAAACAATTCAATAAATTAAGCTTTAGATTTTTTTTTCAATTTTATTTTTAAATTTTAATTAATTTATTTTATTTAAATCAATCCATTTTAACTTACAATCTATTTTTCAGCTTATTTCTAAAATATGTTTGATTTTCTTTAAATCCTGTTTCAGTATATTTTTTTTAATACCAAATTATTTCTCAATCAAGTCATAAAAATTAAATTCTTGAAGTCCAGCATTTCTTGAATATTGGACGAACATTATGGAGGTGTACACCTCAAATAATACGTCGTTCGACTTTTCATTTTAGTACGCATTTTAGAACAAAGAATATCATAAGAATCTAGCATTTTGTGTGATATTTCCGCTGTTCATCCAAATATTTTTCAAATAAAATGGTGTTATTGGAATCTAGTATCTCGATAATACCCCGATTATTTAGTTGTGAGGCCGACGTCTCATTTATTAAATAAATGATATTTTCAAATCCAATCTCGCGTTCTCACTTCTCACACGTTCACAAATTATTTTCATACCCCATTTCATTTCAAATTATTTTTCAAACATCTTTTTCGATTAAAACCCCGAAAGAAGGAGATTCTTGGAATCCAGCATTCCTTGGATTTTCAAGTGAATAATTCTTGAGGCACGCTCTTGAGTTGTTATTCGCTCAAACTTTCGACTTTCTCAAACTCAAACATTTTCAAACATTCTCCTAAGTCGAATGCTCGTCCGCATTCGCAACCCACATTTCCTTCACAACTCCTCGTGGTTTCGATATTAAGGGCACCCTCAAGGACTAATATCGTTTCTCACCATCCTAACCCTTGACACGTCGTCAAGTCGGTTCCATCTTCAATCATATCCTCGACACGTCGTCGAGCTATTTCAAAACAACTTCTTTGTTGGCCTTGCGTGCCATTCTTCGATTCGATCCGTTCACAAACATTTTCAAAACATACGAAAGAGGGATATTCTCAGAATCTAGCATTCTTTGAATATTCGAATGAGTAACTCTCGAGGATGCGCCCTTGAGTTGTTATTAGTTCATTCTTTCAATTTCAAAACATCCAACTCTTTATCTTCAACCTATTCAGTCAATTCCCGAAAGAACTGACTTCTTGGAGTCTCGCATTCCTTGGATTCTTGAGTGACAAGCTCTTGAGACGCGCTCTTGGGTTGCTTGTCAGTCATCCTTTCATCTCCTTCGCAAAACTTTCAACTCATTCAACCTCACCTTTTCGTGGTTGTTACCACGAACTACGGACGCTCTGATTCTTTATTCATTCTTGAATATAAGATACGTAGGCACAAGATTGCGATGATCTTGGCGAGCACACTTCTATCCATCTTCCGTTTCCCCCCATCCTTTTCCCGTAGTCGAACTACGACGCTCTGATTTCTCATTCTCGTCCGAATGAGCATACGTAGGCACAAGGGCCCCAATCCTTGGCGAGCACCCTATCCTCTGACCACCCCTCTCTTCTTCGCGTCTTTAGCCTTTTACCCTACCAATTCTACCTTTAACAACGAGAAGAGAAACAAGTAAACCTAGACAACGCTCCCCACAATAACCTTAAGAGGTTCCCGTCGAGTACGACGGACGTGAGGGGTGCTAATACCTTCCCCTCACGTAACCGACTCCCGAACCCGGAACACGGTTGCGACAACCCTGTTCCTATCCTTTCGTTTTTAAGAGGTTTTCTTGATATTTTCCTCTCCCGTTTATTCGGAAAAAATAAAGTTCGGTGGCGACTCTGTCGAACTGCATTTCCGCGCCTTTCGCGCGAGGGTCGTATGTTCGAAATGATTTTTTCGAGGTGCGACAGGCAACATGCTCCGAGCTCAGCCGATTCTACTCCAAACCAAACCCCATCATACCAGAAAATTGTTCCACAACCTAACTACAACATCTATCCTCGATTTAACCCGATTAATTGTTAGCTCTACACAATTACTCAGTTTCGGCATAACTTCGAACTACCCGGAAACCCCCAAATCAACCAAAACAGCACATGCAATGATTTCTACACATTATCAACATTCAGAATCATAACACAAATCAACAACATTCATCACAACCTAATGGGGTTAAGGAAAATGCCCTTCTACCTATTATTCATGCATTTATCGAAATTTAACCGATTTCTCCACCCCCTTACTTCAAAATGCAGTTTGATGATGAAGAATACGTAATCCACAGCTTTGATCATTCACCTCCTGCTCAAGCTTGCTCACTCTTGATCGCTTTTCTCTTCTACCGTTCCTCTTGTTCCACTTCTATCGTGTTCTCCTCTTTCCCTTTTTTTCCAAATGTCAAACATGCCCTTCATCCCAAATAATCCTCTTTTTAATTCCAAAACTAAAATTCTTATTTTCTTTTACTCCAAAATTAATTCCAATAATATTTTTAAATACAATAATAATAACAATAATATTAATAGTAATAGTAACGACACTATTAATCATCATATTATCATTATTATTAATCATATTTTTCTAATATTATGGATCTTAATTTCTCAAACAAATTCCACGCAAGCATGCCGAAAATAAATACATCGAAAAACTCGAATAATTAAAAATGGGCATTACAAGACACCTTAGCAGAGCGTCATAAAACTGAGCCATTGCAAACAGTGTCCAAATGTCCAATCTTGTATAGAGAAGCTCAAGAAGTCTTCCATGTTCTCCTTTAAAGTTGTTCTTGATGGACTTTGGTACATCAATCAAGAGGTCCTTGATGACATCAATATTTGGTTCTCTGAATTTGAGGATGTTGGTGTTTCTCTTCTTGTCGTCAGCCATTCTTCAGAATACCTGAGATAACCGTATCCTTTTAGGTCCATTGATATGAAAATGATATGAAATGTAATGTTATGGATGCATGCTTCGGAACCAGCTCATAACCCACAAATTAATGGTCTTTGGGATAAGGATCCACATAACAAATATCTCTCTCCTTGGGTAGGTAGTCTGTTGGTTTACAACAGGGCACTCTAAGGGCTTTCAAACAAGGTCCCTTGCATCATACACCTCAAAAGTTTACCATCATAACAATAATTTGTAAGACGGTAATTCCTTCAAAAGGATGAACACGAACTTGTATCTTAGTAACCTTTGGAATAGGGTTCTAAAGGTCCTTAAAATCACGGACTCCCAGGTCGGAAATAATAAGACCGTTACGACTGCTTGTAAGACATTATCATTCCCAAAGGGGCCTCATCTGAGCGGCGAAAGTCAAAACAACTCAACGAGTCCTAAGTCTCGCAAGTCAATAAACAACCACCTCCTAGCTTAGTGTATACTTGAAAGACTCTGGTAGAAAGACTTTTCCTCACAACCCATCCCTAAAATACCCAACAGATAAGAGGAGCACAAATAATAAATTTTATTAAGGCAAACATCCACACATACGACAAAACAACTAGGTTTGGCTTGCATATGAAAAACTCCCCAGTAGAGTCGCCAGCTGTTGCTACACAAAAAATTACAGAGTCACCATCGAACTTTATCTATCCCAAAAGAAAGGGAAAACATCGAGAAAACCCCAAGAAGAAGGATAAGATAGTCTTGCAACCAAGAGATGGGTCCGAAAGACGATTATGCAAAAGGAAGGTATTACCACCCCTAACATCCATCGTACTCTATTGGAACCATTCACCTCTCTTATGTGTAAGGATGTTTCCAAGGGATTATGATTTCTAGGAATGCTCTAAAAGGAAAAGAAAAAGGGTTTAGAAACAAAGTGCTCATGGAGGATTAGGGCCCTCGTGCCTAAGACCCTCATGGTGCAATGAGGAAGTCAGAGCCTCATAGTTTGTGAAACTAAAGGCGAAAAGAAAAGAAGATTGTGGAAGAAGGTTAATCGCCAAGGATTGGGGCCCTTGTGCCTACATATCTTAATTGATCAATGAATGATCAGAGAGTTCGTAATTCATGGAACCACGGGTGGTTTGTGTTCTCTTTTTTTATGGACGATGTCAACGTTTGCGTTCTAGTAGTTAGGTGTTTACCGCTCGCTCGTGTAGACTTATGCGTTATCTATTTGTGATAGAACGAAAATAACATGTCCTTATATGAAGAGAGGTTTTGATTTGTACCCTCGAGGCAAGATGTTACATTTTATTTGTGAATATTGTTTTTAGGGATGAAATAAGTCCTCAGATAGGAACCCTTACGGATAGTACCCAATTCTTTATCTCAAAGGATTTGCTTTGAAGAAGGTGTGGTGAATATAGTCACGTTTTTGCATTGAAAGAAGAGTATCAAAACTACACACTCTAAAGTGAGCATCCCAATACTCAGAGAGGAAGAAGTCTTCACTCAACCCCCTTTCTTTAGTTCAATACAAGGAGGACCTTATTCAATTTTATTTAAGAGATGTTTTATTTTGGATGGTAAGTGTTTTTAGATAGTGAACAACGACGGTAGTGTCAAACACTTGGGATAGGACAAGGCATTCTCCTAACCATTCCAAAACCATCCAAGTTTATTGAGAAAAAGTTCGAAAATGCACTTAGTACAAGACCAAAGTTTTTGCTTAGGGGGAAATGATGATGAAAGATAGTTGAAATAAAAAGGTGTTGATTAGATCAAGGGTAGGTTGATGGTGATGCGCAAGGCAATCAAATTACAAGGGTGAAAGCATAACATACTTAATTGGGTTTATGGAATAATTTGGATAAGGAGAGTGAGAAGAGGTGGAGAAACCCTAAGATGAGGTATGAGAAACAATCCAAGTTAATGAGTTTGAAAAATGACTTGACATTGGATCAAGCCTTATTTATCTTTTTGTTTTGAAATTTTTTTCTACACACTTTCAATTTTATATTTTCTAACCTATACACAAGCAAGAAAGCAATCAATAATGAAAAGTAAGAGAACCTAAGCTATTACATTGTAATGGGGGAAGCGATGTATGAGAAACCCACTAAAGGGGGAGATATCTAATCTAGAGCATAAGGAAAGAAGTGGAATGAATCATGAATGCTCAACAAAATGAACAAAGCTAGTAAAATGTCCAAGTGTAAGAAATCCTCAAGTATCACCTCACAAAAACAAACAAGAGAGTTAGTAGATGATATGAGTTAATGAATGTATAAGATGCCAAAGATGAAAATTAACACATGAATATCAAGGTGAATCATAAGATCAAATGACAAATAAGCACAATCATGAATGAAATGTACATAAAGCATCCAGATGAATTCATATGGATAATAAGGTTGACATAAGTATTCACACAAGATGAACTTAAAAGAAGTACACATGAAACATGAGAGGAAAGGAGATCCCAAACTAGGATTTAGAGGGAAATACTATCTTAATGTTATCATGCTAGCATAAACAACCTACTATCTTTGATTTAATTTAATTAATTAAATCAATTAAATTGAACCAGATATTTTCTAGGGGAACATGTGAAACAAACAGCAAGTTAACAATATCACAAGATCATAAGAACTCAAATAATCAACTAAGAATTAAGGCATCATCATCAAGCATCATTTCTCACAATTACAAATTCTAAAGAATGAAAATAATGTGCAAAATCAACCAAATAATATCAACTAATTTAAATCAACTTCCAAACATAAATTAGATTCAATAAAATAAAAGGAAATTAAATTTCATGCAATTTAAAAAAAAAGAAAATCTAAAAAATCAATTGAAATGCAAAAGTTAGGAATATATGAAAATATTAGGTGCAATAGAAAGATATGAGGTCCAGATATCAATAAAAATAGGCCCAAGGGTCCCAAGGCCCGTGGCCACACAAGAACATAAAGTAAAAACAAGGAATCCCTCAGACTCGATCAAATCCGTTGGATCTGATCAACGACATACAATGCGCTGCACATGATCCATTAGATCTAAATACCTTGACTAGTAAACATGACGCACGGCCCAGATCACGCAAGCCTACAGTGGAGCTAAGTCACATGCATCATACAATGTCCAAAACTAAATTCACTTAAAGAAAAAGAAACTAGAGCTACCATCAAGGATATTTTGGCACAGAAATAAATGTAATCTTCATAAAAAGAAAAAAAAACCAATGCCCTAGCCATGGATAACGCGCAAGTTCAAGTTCACCTTATTCATTTATTCAAATTTAGAAGCTCTACAACATGTAAGAAAAATGTCATATGACACCACTTTGTTAACCTAAATTTCGCAAGGATATCGAATATGCGACTAGTTTTTGCTTACACGACATGATTAGGGAGAAAATCAAGCAAACTCAAAACACACCAAAACAGATTCATGCTCATTTCATGACATTTACGCACGAAAAATGAAAACTAACAATAGATTTGTGATCATGAGAGAAAGATGAACATATTAGAATCAAGAAACTTGAGAAAAAAACTCACGAAATTAACGGTCCTTTCGTGATCAAAGTGATATGAAGATGAGCTTCTTTCTCTCTCCATATTGCTCCGCTTGGTTTGTTCTTTGTTGTGTTCCCTTCCTTGTTCTTCCTACTTGAGATCTGGGCGAAGAACTCTCACTGAGGTTGCTTGGATCGTGCACACGAGCTTCAGTTTCAGAGGCGTTTGGACACGATTTGGGAAGAATTTATTTGGCTCTCTAAGCTTGAGAAATTTAATGCAAGAGCTATACTTATAGAGGAGTGGTGTAGGGTGAGGGAGAGTCATATCCACTTACTTCTTGAATGAAAATGAGAGAGTGAGATTCACTCTCCAAAACTAACTTTGCCACCTCATTATTCTATCTCTTGGAGCCATATACCATGTGACAATTTACATGTAAATGATGAGGGAATGATTTGATGATGATTGCCAATGATGATCTTTCCATGATCTAGAATATTCTCAAGTTTTGTCTTACTTGAAAATGCTTGGTGTAGTGAGTTTTTGAACACTTTATACCATGCTGACATGTTTAATTCTCCAACTTTAGATCTAATCTTGGATGATTTATAAAGTGTGCTATAATGTTAATCACTAGCCTTTGGAGTTGTCTTGATTGATGCCTTGGTTTGGAAGATATGATTGCTTGAACATGGTGTCATGAAAATGTCATATGCTTGCACTCACACTTGTTGTTGTCTTACATGGGAAGATTATGAACATTTGGACTTGAATTATGGATGACCTATAATCTCAAAATGGACCTATAACTTTGATCCTTGGTGAATTCATCATCATGCACAACTTGGTAGCAAAAATATCCATGGTTAAAAACATGTCAACATGGCTATTTTGGAGGACTACAACTTGAGGCAGGGTGATCCAAATGGAGCAAACTTGGTATCCCTGGAAAGTTCTTGTTATAATGTACAAATTTTATGTTGGAACATTTTTGAGATGAGGCCTGCATGATACAAAACCAAAGGCATGAAGTTGGGACATCATTGTTGTCTGACACTTAAAAAAATTTCTAAGTTATTGGTCATTTTGTACCATGTTGACACCCTTACTTTAGCTTCAAATATCTCCCTCTTGGAGGATAATTATTGGACCAAAATTTTCACCATGGTGTAGTATAAAATGCCCTCTTCAATTGCATACCTCACTTGTCTCCATTGAATGCTTGGATCAATCACAAAATGCCTTGAAAGTCATGAACATGAACATGCTTTCACACATAGAAAAACTGCTAAGTTATTTGAATTTTGTACAAGAGTGAAACCTCAACTTTAGAACCAAATATCTCCCAATTGGAGTGATATTTTAAATTCAAATATTTTACCAACATGTAGTATCAAATGATATCTTCAATGGAAGCCCTTATTTGTCAACTTTGGATGCTTGAGTCAATCTCCACAACCTTGGAAAGTTTACTAAATGACCATGCTCTTTGGTACTTAAAAATATTCAAAATACCTCCAAATTGAACTTTTCTTGATTTTCATGATTAAACTTGATTAAAACTTTATATTTCATGGATCCTGAATTGGAATGATCATGGTTGACCAAAAACCTCAAAAGTCAAACTTTGACTTTGAGTAATAGTTGATTTTTTGGCAGTTGAATTAATTTTCTTCAGTTATCAACACCTCATGCTTCTCAAGCCAATTGAACCATATAAATGGACCTCCATGAAGTGTTTAGAACCCTTGAACCATGTATGAAACCATGTGATCATGATATGGTCAATGTTCGGATGACTTTGACCAAAGGCCTTTCCTTGGGAGCTTGTGATGAACTAGCACTTAATGATCTTTTATCCACATGAGCCATAATCCAATGCTTTAAGAACCAATGCAAATGAATGATACGAGGTTATCACCTAAGGAGATTCACATGAATGAGAAGCAAAATGCAATTAGGATTTGAAAAGGTGAGGGCAAATTTTGGGTTGCAACAATATTGATTGAGAAATCATTAATACATGAAAATCGATTGAACATGCAAAACAATCTTTCAAATGTCCAATGATCTATGGGTCTGTCTTATAATTGAGTACAAATCCTTGTTTAAACATTGGTTGTACTTTGATCTTAAAGGCCATCTCCACCCTCATCATAAGTCAAGAAGAACTGGGTAACTCTCCTTCCGGAGGGAAATTTAAAAGGAAGTTCCATTAAAAGTAATTCCAATCGAAGAAAAAGAAAATTCGTAGACTTTTTACAGTTTTATATTTACCTTAATAATTATAGAACAGAGTTCCTTAGTTTTTTTCCTACTAATTGTGTGCAGTCATTGTCCAAGAAAATAAGCTTGGACTTTTGAATATCACAACGCACCTTAACTTCAACTATATACCTAAACATGAAGAAAGAGTAAGTTAAATAAAGTAAAATATGAAGATACATGAACTTAAGCTAAAAATGTAAATAAATCATGTTTACTTAATCAACGGTGAATCATTGGTATGATCTGATTTGCACTTGTACGACGGGGTATCAGTAATGATACTCCTAGGGAAATGGGTGTAACACAAGTAGTACCATCCATGCTTTGATGTTATGACATTTTGTGGGGTGGAAAGAGTTATAAAAATAAAATCCTGCAACAATAAGATTGATATTAAGAGTTATATCATTGCAGAAAGCTCCAAAACGTTTGGTAAACATTAGGTAGAAAAATCTATAGTAAAAACTCCAACATAACAAGTATGATAAAGCTTACATCAGGTAGGTTAACCTTATGAGAAAGAGGTTTCAGAGGCGCCATGTATCTGTAGCATGAAACCGAAGTGTACTAAGAAGATTGAGAAGAACATTGAGTCAGAGACATAGCAGTTCCTTCAGCTGATCCAGTTTGAGTAATTGTTTTGATGGTATCAAGTAGCCTGATGTTAGAAGATAAATAATTATATAATTGATTATTAGTTGGAGTAAGAAATACTTGAAAATATTATTTGATTTAACCTGACAATAAAAGTTGTTATTTCTGAGAGTTTTTTTATTCAAAATCAACTTTGTTCCACTCCAAGCATTTGAAATAGTTAAACCATATTGACTTGAAAGATATACAATGTAAGGGATAAACAATTGTTGTTAAATATTGTAAAGAGATATAATATGTGACTACCTTGAGACTCCTTAATTTTGGTATGTTTCAAAATAACAATTCAAGGCAAGGATGGATCACGTGTGTTGAATCTAACTAAAAACTCTTCAACATATCCTCCCCAAAGAGTACAGGTAAGGCTGAATGAAGGAAAAACATATAACTCAGTTCAATATGTGATAGAAACTGAATTAATGTACTACTTTTCATTAGTCATGGTAAAAATGGCAAGTAAATTTTTAGCACCATAATGAGTTTTGATAGTAGCAACTCCATGAACAAATCCTATGATGTCTGAATATAATACAAAAGTTAAAGGGTTATAAAGCAAGGCTAAATAATAAAGATTAAATAAATAAATAAAAATATCATTGTATGATTGCAAGGGTCGCGATGAGGTTTGAAAGGACCAAGTTCATGTGTAAAACTCCAATGATGTCTGAAAACATTACACAAGTCAAACCTTGAGTAATGAAGGAAAACAAATCAAAATAAAATTTGATGAACATAGGCACTTTAAAGATCTTACCAAGTAGCAGATCATCATGGTATTTGGCATTGTTGATTTCAAACAATCTTTTGAAGTTAAACTTATAGAGAGGGATATAAGGAAAGTCCTTCGGAGTGACTTTAAAACCTTCATCACCTCTTATGAAGAGAAGTTTAAAATGATGATCATATGACTTTAGTGTAAAATCATCGTCTTAAACCTTGAAGTTCTGCATAAGAAATGAATATCCTTCTATCAAAACAGTTTTGCCAAGTGGGGAAAGTTTTGATGGGACGACAACCTGTATCTTGTCTCCCTATGCAGAAATAAGAACAATATAGTAAGTTATATAATATTTAAGAAAGAAAATGAATCAACCATAGCATATGTTAAAATGTAATTATGATACCTATTTATCCAGTATTATAAACTCGATGTGTTTAGGTTTTGAGGGTTACATAGCAGGTCAAAGATCTTCTATACGAGCAACAAGTTTCAACAAATATTTCGAATCATCAATGTCCTTGATTGAAGCAATTGGCCTTGCCATTGTACAATCACCTTTGTTCAAAGAAATGAAAGGAGTAAGATGAAACCATTGAGAAAAGGAAAGCTTAAAGCTTTATTTCAAGTGTGAATAGAGATGCAAAAGAAATACAAGTGACAACCCATAACAATCATCAGATTCTTGGTGAAAAAGGATGGATAAACTTGTTTCTTACGAAATATATATCAAATATTTCATAAAAATAGAAATTTTTTAGTGGAGAATATAACACCCTAAACTCCGAACACATAATTTATAAAGCATGTAGATTAAAAGAGTACAAAAGGGTGTCACATTCATCAGCATAACACTTCAAATTGTCTCATAATTATAATATTAACTTCAATTAATCATAAAATAGTTAATTCAATGTCTCGTAGAAAAAAAGCATTCCTAACCTAGTGTTATATTATTATAGCGATACACAGAAAACTAAATAACACGAAAGAATAAATAGAAGGAGCCAACTGTGCCATACTCCAATACAACCACTACCTAAAGCTCCTCAATCTCTACCTGAGTATTTGCACCACATGCATAAAGAACAACACAGAAAGAAACAAAAAAATGGGTGAGAAATGCATTACATATATTAGCAGTGTATAAACAGCAAAGATAATATATTATCATGGTTAAATCAATCACCCAAATCCAACAGCAGAATATTCAATTAACAAATGCAATTATGTATGCAATATATTCATCTCCTCTACTTCCATGAATGTGGTACATATATTTTGGATATTCAGAGGTGTGTTAATGAAGCATCCAACTTGCCCATTGGACCAAAGTCTTACTCATCACTGGATTTAAGTGTAACTCTTCACTGGACCGAAGTCCTGGTCGTCATTGGACCAAAGTCATTCTTATCTTCGAAATACATGATGCATGAATGAAACAAACAACAAAAATCGTCATCCACAATCCTCCAACTCTAATCTTTTCCATTGAACATAAGTCCTACAAGTCACTGGTTCTTTCGAACCTAAAACATAATCATCAATTTTTGTCGATGTAAGGCCACATCATTTGTTCTCCTGAACCTAAACATTTCAATATTGGTTCTTTCGAACCTAAACATACAACACAAAAACTCTAACAATTAGAGTTAACTTAAATATCAATTTGTCTCAAACACAATCCTCAACATTCAACAATACATATTCAAAATCCACTCAACAATTAAACAACACCCAACATAACTCATACTAACAACTTGTTATTCATATGTTTTAAGACTTTGAAACAATCCTAAATTAACTTAATTACTTGTCGACTCAACACTAAACATATTAATAACTCAAATCCAAATTAGTTATAAATGTATTAAAATTCTTTAAATCTATCCTTAGGGTCCATAAACCCTTGATTTAACTCTAAAACAAAATGTTTAACTTCACAATAGCACCAAATATTATAGACTTATGATAAAATTATGAAAGTATCAAATTTAAAGATTCTTTAAACCCTCTTTCAAATGCAATTGATTGCATATCTATAAGAGGAATCTAACTCTAGTTCTACCATTTCAGTTCAACCATATCACAATATTTTCTGCATAAATTCTAAAGCAGGATATCTAACTTCACAATAGCACCAAATTTTATAGAGTTATGATAAAATTATCAAAATCTCTAGTTTAAAGGTTCTTTAAACCCTCTTTTAAATGCAATACTGAAATTTATCTACGCGTGAAACAAGATGACCAACACAACACTGAAATTTATCTACGCTTCTGGTATAAAAACCAGAGAACCACTAGTGTTGTAATACTCCCCAACCCAATTTCCCCACTTCAACAGAAAGACTGTCGTGTTGGTTTTCTAACGCAACTGACCACACCTAAAATGGACTTACGAAACTCAAGTTACACATGAAACAAGACGACCAATCCCCTTCTGTCTATCTGTGATTTTTCTCTCTACAATAGTTTCAGACTTTTATGTTTTCATTCTCATGGAGGTTCAAACTCAAGAATCAACATTTTCTTATCAACAACAACATTGCTCATCACAACTTAAAACAATGGATATTGGAAAGCACTTATGCGTATTCATGTCAACTCCATTGACAAAGGTATTTGGGATGCTATTCAAAATGGTCCAAATGAAATAACTATGACCAATGAGAATGGTGTCACAATACCTAAACCAGAAGCACAATGGGATGATAATGATAAGAAATTGTGTTCACATGATTGGAAAGCGAAAAACATTCTCACTTCTGCCTTGGGAGTTGATGAGTTTTATTGTGTTTCTCATTGTGAGACCACCAAAGCTATGTGGGACACAATAGAGATTGCCCGTGAGGGTACTAATGATGTCAAATAAGCTAGGATTAACACATTGAATCAAGAGTTTGAGTTTTTTCGTATTGATCATGGTGAAACCATTACAGATATTCAATAATGGTTAACTCATCTTATAAATTGATTAAATGCACTAGGTAATCTTGTTTCCAATGAACTTTCTACTAACAAAGTTCTGAGCTGTTTAAGTAGGGAGTGACAACCAAAGGTCACCGCTATTAAGGAAGCAAATGATCTTACAAATTCGCTTAATCTTACGACTTTGTTTGGTAAGTTGAAAGAGCATGAGGAAGAGCTTACTTGCTGGGAAAAATACGAGAAGAAATATGAAAAGCGATCAAAGAGTGAAAAGGGAGAGACAAAGAAGAAGGGAAGAAGTGCATTGCTCTAAAGACTTCTAGCTCATATCCTTCTCAATATGAGCAAGGGATAGTTAACTTAAAGATGACAACAAATCTGACGAAGAAGATATGAGATTATTCATTAAGCGAGTCAATATATACATGCTAAAACATGGCGACAAATATCCCAACGAGTACCGTGATAAATCAAGAAGGTTATCAAGTTCCTCAAAAGAAGAAGATGAAAGAAAAAAGGGGAAGTCATGAAGTACGTGTTACAATTTTGGTAAACCCGGTCACTTTAAGTCGGAGTGTCCAAAAATCAAGAATGAAAAAGGCCATCACAAAACATCTAGAAAAGGAAGAAAATCATATGCCGCTTGGGAAAGAGAAAGTGACTCATCAAGTGATCATAGCTCTACTTCAAGTGAGGAATTGGTCAAGCTTTTCTATATGGCAAATAATGGAAAGAAAAAGGTTGTAAGTCACTCTAAACTTCAAGCTTCTCATGACTTATCTTTTTCTCAAATTCAAGAATCCTTTGAGAATCTACAAAGATAAGCCATAGATGTTTCAAGAGATTAGCTTCAAACAAGAAAATTATCTCTCACTTGGAAGCTAAGATTGTTGAAAATGAAAGACATGTGGAAGCACTAAGGAAATCTATGTCAAACATTCTGGAAGGATAAGATGAGGATCCTAGATCTTTATGGATTTTCGGTTGTGAAACATGTCATACTTGGCAAAAGGAGTCAAATACTTTTAAAGCTAAACTTCATAAGGCTTTGCAACCCAAGATTAATTTTTCTATAAATACTTCCAAGTATAACTTACCATTTCAGAATCCATATCGGAGGTATAGTTATGTTAAAAAGGAACCAAATAGGAGAATGTTATCTTCTCTAAATTTGTATTGTCACTATTGCTGCAAAAAAGGACACACTATTCGAAGTGCAGAGTTAGGAAACTTCATGTTTCTAATGATGTCTTTCAATGGATCCCTAAATGCAATCATGCTTTTACTAATTCCCAAGGACCCAATGAAGATTGGGTACCTAGCACAAGTTGTCAATCATGCAGGAAAAACGTCTTGACTCTATGGAAAGAGTATGGGATCTTGTTCGTAGAGCATCAAGGCATAACACGGTAACATGTCCTTAATGTTTTGATCTATGTGACTAACAAAACGGAATTTGTTACCAACCAGGTTAACTATTTGTGTTTTTCTTTTAAGTGATAAAAGTATGTGAATGATTACTAATAAGAAATATGAGAAGTGTCAGAAAGGTATTATGTTTAATTGTGTAGGATATCTTTGACTAAACATGCTCAAGAACATCGAACTAGGAGTTGAAATTCTAATATGCAGATCTCAGATGTCCTAACAAATGCTAATAACGTTGATCTCTGCTAAAACAGAACAAGGACAGAACATGACCATTTTAAATTCCTTTAAAAATTAACAATGTCATGACATCAGCAGACTAACAGAACTATTTATCTAACCATTTAAGTTGTGCAGAATTGTAAATGCTGAAAGATAAATAACACAATGAATTGTTAACCCAATTCAGTGCAACATCACCTACATCTGGGGGCTACCAAGCCAGGAAGGAAATCCACTATTAGCATAATTAATTCAGAGCTAAACTCCCAGTTTACAACTCCTCACTTAATCTCTACCCAATGCAATTTTTGCCTAGAACCCACTAGACAAGAGACACCTCTCACTCCCCATATTCACAACAGTGACAACAATCCAATACAAAAAGAAAGACTTTAGAAGACACCCTTCAAAGTCACAATACTAGATTTTACTTAACAGCTTCAATCAAGAACTATACACTCTTGCTTAAAAGCTTCGAATGAACAATTAAAAATTAACAAATAACAACCTAAACATGTCTACCACGATGCATCCAAAGATACAAAGGGTGACTTACAAAGTTACATACAAGAGACTCTCAAAACCCTAAAACACAAAAACACACGTGAAGATTAAGTTACACCAACATAACTCTTCACAACACAATCTCTAAGTCCAACCACAATAAGGATTGCCACTTCTTTATTTATATGCAACGTATGGATCTTGGGCCTGAGGAACATATATTAAGTTTAACCAAGTGAAACCAATTTCCCTAATTCAGATGTTACGAATTAGGTCACAGCCGTATCATGTTCTGCCTAGTCCTGACTAGAATCTCGCCTGAGATAACTAAGGAGCCATAACAGGTTTCTTGAATTATGCCCTGAGATATATCAAGAACCATAATAGAAAAATAAACAACGCCCTTGTTGGCAGTTACCTAATATCATAACATTCAACATGACATCCAATACACTCTGTTCTAGCCAACCAAACTTACCCTGTAGTACACTCCTGCAGAATCTTCTTCATAACAGTAGAAACAAATATATTATAGTTTCCTAAAAAGTCTCAAAGATCATTTTTATGAACACCAATTAAATCTGCACTTTGTTCCTAATAAATCTCTTTGACCTACACACACTGATGAGATATATCCAATAGGATCTCATCAAACCAAACAACCTCTATCAAAAGATATAAAATAGCAGCTCATGTTGTACCAGACAAAGATGTCACGACATCTGTCTTGACATCTTGATTAAAACACATGACAACAGTTTTGTCACCACATCAGATGGATGTCACGACATCTGTCTTGACATCTTGGTTAAAACACATGACAACAGTTCTGTCACCACATCAGATGGAGATGTTATAACATCTTGCTTAACATCAGTGCAGAATCATGTTTTACCAAAATTTAGCCAATCATAGAACCATGGACAATCATAGAATCATGGAACTAACAATCTCCCCCTTTGGCAAATTTTGGCTAAAACAACCAAACAAACATATCAGTGTAGCAACAACAGTAGTTTCCTTCAAATACATCCAACCTCACAAACTATCATGCTCCCCCTTAATAGTTGCATCCCGCAAGCAACAGCAAAACATTGCTCTTCCCTTAGCAGTAGCATTAACACTCATTAACACTTTACTCCCCCTTTGTTTATCCAAAAATTGAAAAAAAAAATGGAGTAAATGTGCACACATATAAACTGAATGACATCTCACAACCTCCCAGGAGATAAACACAAACTGAATCAGATACACAAGCTGCTTGATCTCTAATCAACATAAAGACTGCACCACTTCAGCACAATCCCATGGACAAGGATTTAAACCCCTCTGCTCAACATAAATCAGAGCACTAAGTTTTATGTCCAACTTATGCATATGAACTAGCACAATGACTATTTTACACCATGATTCATAATGATAAGAAACAACCTCCACAGTGTCAACTCCACATGACTTTAACCATGACCATTGTCATTGAATCTTGAGTTCTTGCCTTGTCTGAAGATGAACCTTCAGGAGTGACACTTTTGACATTACCAATTAAAGGATAATCAATTAAATACTTGCCAAGTAACATTTGATTTTAAATCCCCAATTTGAGACACACAAATATTCTGCAGAGAAAAATAAATTATCCCAAATAATAACCAATGTTGTTTCCTAGATCATTCATAAGAAGCAAGCACAGTCCTAGTTCAAACCGACAGTCTCAGAAAGCCAGACCCATAGTCACCTTGTCAAGGTAGAAGGGTACACAAGACAACACAATGTCAAGATATCTTGTCTGACATTAGGACCTCACTTATGGTCAAAGAACACAAGCTTGCCTGAGAATCAACAAACTTTGTACAGGCTACAACAATGCAGCTACACATCAGACAGGTACACAACTCCCCCTATCATGCATAATCAGCACTCCCTCTAAAATAGAGAACCCAAACACATGAAGAATCACTTCATCATCTTCATATTCACACACTGGTAGCACATGCACCTGTACACCTCTTGATTCACAAACCACACTAGAACAAATAGCATAAGTAGTTGCAGGATAGACATAACTATTTCAAATTCAGCTTTGAAAGACTAGAGAAATCTCCAATATGTCAGGGTGAATGTCCTTCCTTATGCACAAGATCAAGGCTGATGGTGTCTTGATCTTCATCTTCACCAGTCATACAAGACAAAACACTCTGATAGAGGCCCAAAAACCTGATTTGATCCATTGATACCCAATGACAGAACCAAAGAAAATACACTGTCAGGTTCACCATGACCTAGAGCAGTAACATAATGTCACAACATCTTATCTGACATTCCACTCTTATAGAGGCATACAATCACAAACTGCTTGAAACCACAAAAACTCTTGAACAATAACTATACTATTGTAGCAACAAATCCTAGAAGTATAACTCCCCATATCAAGGATAACTAGTTCTCTTTTTCCAGAAGCACACGAATGGAAAACATAAGACTCATCTTCATGTCTTCAAGAGCTCACTCTTTATTCAACACACCTGTTGAACGCATTCACTTACTGCTTGAACCACAAGCAACTAGTACACCCATCAGACAGAAGCTCTCCCTATCTTTTATAAAAGATGCTCCCAGATCACCACAGTATCTCAATACCAACTTCATGCTCAAATAGTGAGAAGGTACCAAACTGCTCCACGTCTTACTAGAGTTACCACTTCTCCACAAGACTTTTAGCCTGAGTCAGAGAACAAGATAGACACCCTATAATCCAAGACATTCTTTCCTCATCATTCTCCCATATGATAAGTTAGAAAACTTCCGATTTAATTGATGAATCTTCATTTCCATATAACACATCAAAATCCAGACTTTCATGCAATCAACCAATGATCCACTCCAGTCTTGTACAATCCCTTCACATCATACTCCAAGACAATCTTTTTACCTCATCATTCTCCCGTATGACAAGATAGAGTACTTCTTAGTCAAGATGTGAATCACAAGTTCCACAACAAACCAGATGATGTTATAACATCAGTTAGGACATCCTTCACATATCACAGACACAACGTCCAATGGTTCTTGATATGCCCACAACTGGACTTACTACTGCCTAGTAATCCAAATGAAGATCTTCAGAGAATACAGCTCCACCAGCTTGATCAAATACAACTCCAAAAGAAGGTAATCTTCCATACGCAACTTAGGGCTTCTACCACAAGCTCCAATATATGAATAGAATCAGAACCTTCTTTGGTCTTCAAGCAACTACCCTTCTGCACAAGAGTAATTTTCTTTAAGCACACTTCTTTAAATAACCAAATGCCACTGTTTTCTTACTCAGCTGCTTCCAGAGCTTTAGAAAATATTCTGATCCACCAAGCAAACTTGATCTTTAAGTTACATATCCTACTTGCTCCATAGAAAGGCATCTTAGATACACCAAGACTTGGACCTATAACATCTACTTCTTCTCACAACTCCTGCAAACTGAAGTTTTTGCTTGATGCCACAACATCTGATCAGACATCCTGCTGGAGACTTCAGGCTTTCATTCTGCCACTTAGAATAACCTTCTCCACATAACAGAAAAAGAGTTCCATGTTCTCATAGACTTGATTAATGATATCAGGTTTGAGTAGACAACCTCTATTCTGCAATAACTACCTTTGAAATGCATTTTCTCCAGAAAACTCCTCTTTAGAGAAACCAAACATGCCAAAGATTGATTCTTCATAGAAGATTAGTCACAAGAGATCTTTGCAGAAGGAATTCCGCTTTCCTTAAATAGAGACTTCTTCAGAAAGTCAGAGATAACTGCCACTTATCCTTGACCTCCAAGATGAGCAAGGTCACATGCTCCTATGTACTTAGATCAGAAATAAATTGACCCAAGCAGTGCTATCACCAGCACCATATTCTAGACAAGTTTCTTGCTAGGAAACTTTCTAGATAAATATCAGATGCTTCTAGTAGAGACTAGAACACATCTGCTGCACTCCAATAAATTGATCCAAGAAAAATGTCTTCATCTTCACTTCCATTAGCACTACCTTTTAGCCTTAGTTTCTTGCCAAGAACCTTACTAGAATAAAGACAGATCCTACCACACATGTGTATGGTACTAAGATCATCAGCTATATCTCCTTTGATCTAGTGATTCATTCCTTGAATCAACAGAATTTTGCACAATCTCTGCTGATGGAATGTCTCAACATCTGGTTGAACATCAGATCCTCAAACAGATCAAGGGTCTGATACTTGTGCTACACTGATGAGACAACTTGATCATCAACTAAGGATAATCCATTAAATATTTGAGAATATCTAAAATAGCAATGAATCTTAAATCCTTATAATAAATCCTTCTTTGAACTTCATGGATAACCAATTAAATACGTGTGTAGTCCACAAATAGCAACTGATTTTAGATCCACACAACTTGTTGAGAAGACCATCTGATAGATATTTACACTTCACTAATACCAACAGTATTTTATAGTATAAGTATCTTTAATGTTGAAACAACAAGGCTGCCACCCTTGACTCAACCTGCCTATGACTTCCTCTTGCTAATAGAGCTCTTGCAAAACATGAATGGTGAAGATATATCACCTCCCATTATATCATTTATCAGCACCAGAGACCTTCAGAAATCCTTTTTCAGCATTAGAACCAGATTATCTCCCTGAAAGAGCTCTTCTCTTTAAATTGACTTCAAGGTACATGAAAAAAAACCAATCTTCCAAGTATGAAGTCAGCAATAACATATATCAACAAACAACTCTCTTCATTCCATTGCTCCCAATGTTGGAATGACTAGAGCTTTCAGAAACGTTGATATCAGAGTTCTTCCATCAGAAAAATATGCAGCGGAACCACCAAAAGAACCTCTTCAACATGCCTTGAAAAAGATGTCAGAATATCTTATAGGACACCATACAGAGGAAGAAGCCATTCCTCCTTGAGTATATGATATGATCTATCCAAGAAGAACATTCAACAAATCACAAAGGCTCCTATATCAGAGAGCACAACAGCAGATACACTGAATCTTTCAAGAACAGGAGTAAACACAATCTCTCCCTTAACTCCATAAGCAGCAGCAAACATTTAGTAAGATTAGCAAATCAGCTACCACATATCCTTGTTCAAAACACCAAAAGGATGTCCCAGGATCTCATCCAGAATAGACAGGATGCCTGCTTTGATACCAATTGAAATTCTGGTATGCAGATCTCATATGTCCTAACAGATGCTAATAACATTGATCTCTGCTAAAATATAACAAGGATAGAACATGGCCATTTTAAATTCCTTTAAAAATTAACAATGTCATGACATCAGTTGTAACATCAGCAGACTGACAGAACTATTTATCTAACCATTTAAATTGTGCAGAATTGTAAATGTTGAAAGATAAATAACACAATGAATTGTTAACCCAGTTCGGTGCAACATCACCTACATCTAAGGGCTACCAAGCTAGGAAGGAAATCCACTATTAGCATAATTAATTCAGAGCTAAACTCCCAATTTACAACTCCTCACTTAATCTCTACCCAATGCAATTTCTGCCTAGAACCCACTAGACAAGAGACACCTCTCACTCCTCACAATCTTAGCAGTGATAACAATCCAATATAAAAAGAAAGACTTTAGAAGACACTCTTCAAAGTCACAATACTTGATTTTGTTTAACAACTTCAATCAAGAACTATACACTCTTGCTTAAAAGCTTCGAGTGAACTATTAACAATTAACACATAACAGCCTAAACATGTCTACCACGATGCATCCAAAGATACAAAGGGTGACTTACAAAGTTACACACAAGAGACACTCAAATCCCTAAAACACAAAAACACACGTGAAGATTAAGTTACACCAACATAACTCTTCACGACACAATCTCTAAGTCCGTCCAAAATCAGGATTGCCACTTCTTTATTTATATGCAGCGTATGGATATTGGGCCTGAGGAACATATATTAGGTTTAACCAAGTTAAACCAATTTCCCTTATTCAGATGTTACGAATTAGGTCACAGCCGTATCATGTTTGTCCCAGCCCTGACTAGAATCTTTCCTGAAATAACTAAGGAGCCATAACAGGTTTCGTGATTTCTGGCCTGAGATATATCAGGAACCATAAAAGAAAAACAAACAGCTCCCTTGTTGGAAGCTACCTGATGTCATAACATTCAGCATGACATCCAATACACTCTGTTCTAGCTAACCAAACTTTTCCTATAGTACACTCCTGCAGAATCTTCTTCATAATAGTAGAAACAAATATATTATAGTTTCCTAAAAAGTCTCAAAGATCCTTTTTATGAACACCAATTAAATATGCACTTTGTTCCTAATAAATCTCTTTGACTTGCACACACTAATGAGATATATCCAACAGGATCTCATCAAACCAAACAACCTCTGTCAAAAGATATAAAATAGCAGCTCCTGTTGTACTATACAAAGATGTCACGACATCTGTCTTGAAATCTTGATTAAAACACATGACAACAGTTCTGTTACCACATCAGATGGATGTCACGACATCTGTTTTGACATCTTGGTTAAAATACATGACAGCAGTTCTATCACCACATCAGATGGAGATGTTATAACATCTTGCTTAGCATCAGTGCAGAATCTTGTTTTACCAAAATTTAGCCAATCATAGAACCATGGACAATCATAGAATCATGGAACTAACAGGAGTGATTAACCTAAATTGATGAAATATGAGAAGAAGAAGAAGAAGCAAGATAAACATCATAATTGAGCAAGATGAAATAGTGGCAGTGGAAAAATCATCTCTCGAGTTGAAAGAATATTCAAAAATCATCAAGTGTACTTCTTGAATACATTGTTAATCTAACATTCAAATACGTGTACAAGAAGGAAAATGGTAAGGATATTTTTGGTCTTATTTGTGTTTCATGGCACGTGTTGCATTCTCTCGAACTTTCGTTCAAAAGTTCTTCTTGGAATGCTAATGCATCCTCCATCTTGTGTACGGTGAGGTAATATTATTTTAACCCTGTTTCTTTTTATGTACGTAAGTGTTTCTTTTACCTGTTTATTTCATAAGGATATGTGATGAACTATATGTGATGCTTGTGATATGTGTTTACTTCTAAAAATATCAAATGTGATTGTTGTATGTTGAATTTTATGTGTTTATAGTAACCATACATAAATGCCATCATGATTCATCTTTATCTTGAACCAAAACATGCTTTTATTTTTTATGTCAAGCAAAGAAACCATAAATTTGATTATATGTATGCATACCTCATAAACCTAATGTTCACGATTCATCTTAAGTCTCTTATTGTCACTAAAAATCAATTGATTCAAAAAATTTTGAAAATTGGAGTCTTCAGATCAACACAAACTGGTACAGGTCAACCTGTGCAAGTCAATGTTTCAGTATAGGCTGACTGGTTCAATTTCAGGTCGGCTCATGTCATTTAAATTTAATTTCCAAAATTTGCTGCTTTAATATGTGCCAACTTGCAGCATGGACATGCCAACACATACGACTTGAGGTCGACTCATAAGCAACTCTTGAAACATTTCTTTTCATTTCTCTTTACTCCTACTCTTGTTATTGCATGCACAAAATACCCATCATTTCAAATCCACTCAAACCCTCAACATTTACCATTACTTGTGTTTTTTGCTTGGATCCAACATCATAAAGTCCTCTTTCATCATCAAATACTTATCTTATTCCTCATTAATCCATTAATTTCTTCATTTCTCTCAAAATTTCCTAAAACTCACTCTATCTCATCATAATTCAAACTTCTTCATTATTGTGAGCTTGTAGTTGTCTCTTTGTGTTAGTTTGTTGCAATTGCTTGTGGTTGAGTGTGTGGATGTTGTTGTACCACTTATTCTCTCACGAGTTTCATTCAAACATTTCCATAAACATTTTGTGTGAAAGTTGGTTTGTCACTAATTCAATAGCCTCTAAGTCAAAGAATGCATCCAAAGGAAAAGGCAGGGCCTCCTCATCCACTCCTACATCTGAAAATCCGTTTTCCTTGATTTCAAAGAAGTATGAGAATTTTTTTTGAGCTTAAGCTTGCGACTAGCCTTGTCGTCAAGCAATACATATGAAAGAAGAAAACAGTTGAAGGTTTAGCTCTACCCAAAGTCATGACTCATGTTGAGCATCAAAACATAGACTATTTCCTTCAGTTGACTCAAGATTACAACGGGGATCTCATTCACGTGTTCTACTTCGGGCTACATGAACAGGAGGGTGCAAGCTTCAAATTTTCTATAGATGACAAAGTGTATCATTTCACAAATGAGTTAGGAAGCACTCTATTCGGTATTAGTATCAGTGATCTTGAAATTTATGAAGAGTTTGATGAAGAAGAAACTGATGAAGTGGTAACCGACTCCGATAAGCATAAATACTTCAATTGGAATGTTCACTTGAACAAAATGCTTAAGGTTCCTCAAGTTGCAAGCTATTATAAACTAATTACCACAGGTCAATTAAAGATGCTAGCTCGAATATTATTATGGATTATCTCTCATGCCTTACATACGAAAAATGGTGGATTTTCAAGAGTCGATTTTGTAAAAGTTCATCTTGTGCATATCTTGTTGCACAATGTCAAAATCAGTTGGCCACACTACTTTGTTGATCATATGTTTTCTGTCTGTTCCTGCAACAAAGGTACCTCTTTATGATATCCTTCCATGATTCTAAAATTTTTAAAGCATTTCAAGATTGGTGTGTCAAATCTCATCTACAAATCACCAAATTCATCTCATGAGTTCTCACAATGTACTCTCACCAACATGAGCTATTTCTGGGATATCGAGCATCAAACATACTATCTTCATAATAATGGTAGGAAGAGTTTCAAATGGCGAGGCAACTATGCAAAATGCAGACCAAGGAGTTGGTCACAGTGGTAGTTTTTATGTTGGACCTAGTGGCACTGCTGCTATTATTACCATGTTGCAAAACATGCAGGTGTAGCAAGATGAGAGATATAATGTATAATCGAAAGAGCTACGTCTCATGAGGGAGCACATGGCTACTCAGGATTTCGATTTCCACTCCTTGGCTTCTTACATGACAGAAAGCCTCGTATCCTTCTGAAACACTATTAATGAAAATCACACTCCTGAGATGGATTGGCTGAATCATATTATTCACACCCATGAAACTGACGGAGATCATTATGGGAGCTTCTACCACGAGCTATGCGAGCTTGATACATTCAACGCAAGACCAAAGCCAAGAAGATGCGGAAGGCATTGACTGGGTTATGATATGGTGTTTTATGGTGTCTTTTTCTCTTTTGATTGTGTTCTATAAGTTTCTTCTATTTTGCATTTCTTCAATATGGTTGTTTGCTTGTCAGTTCTTGGTTTTTAGAACAATATCTTAAGCATATACATGGTGTACTAAGTGTTAATTTATGTATTTCTTTTGGATATCAGTGTTGTTAATTATTATGCTTATGCCATTTACATATGTGTTGTATGTGAGTGCATCTCATTTCTTTGCAATTGCCTCTGTGTGGTATTTCATATTTGCATAATAAACATCTCATTTCTAAAAATTTTTTTTTTTTTTTTTTTGATATTGGCAAAGTGGGAGAAGAAAATGATGAGGAAAATGCATGCATTTAAGGGGAGCTATCAAGGATGGACAAAATGCATAAATTCAGGGGGAGTTGTTCTGTGTACCAAAGATGAGTGCAACGGGACGACTACATCATTTAACGGTTGCCATCATAAAAAGGGAGAGTATGTGACTGCTAACCGTGAATTCTACTTTTTTTTGAATGATGTCAAACAAGGATTAAGGTAGTTTATTATAGTGCTCTTGTATATTGGACGTTGTCAACCTAAATTTAGATGCTCATTTGTCCCCTTAGTCTTAAGATGCATAAACAGATTCTTTGAATAACTTTAATAGGTCTTAGGCATGTCATACACGTCAAAAATCAAGATTGTGTGTCAAAACAATGACATAGGTCGACCAATACGTGATCAGGACGACCTATGGAAGCCTCAATTTCAGTATAAGTCGAGGCTTCCATAGGTCGGCACATCCTGTTTCAGACCGACTCCTACGCTCCAAGAACGAAGCCTGTAGATTCTGCCCATAGGCTGCATTTCAGGTCGCCTCACAGGCCGGCCTGGACACCTTCATAGGCCGACCTATGCAAGTTAAAACTTGAAAAAATCCTTTTGCATCTTAATTTTCTTGCATCCTTTTGTCCCTTTTCTACACATACCTATATATATTCATATATGCATCTTCTTCTAATAAAGATTCTTAGTGAATAAAACCTAAACGAAACCATATTACAAAGTTTCCCATCATCTTCATCCCTTCTTCTATGCATATACACAATTGAACTACACATAATCATTTTTCGATTGGGTGACCATCTAGATTAGGGTTGATAACATCCAATTAGGTTTGGTGTAACCAAGAATATTGGGTTAGGGGCTTTGTGTGTTCCAAATAAGAAAACCAAGGTGGAGTTTTCCTTCAATACCTGGTTAATTTGAAGGTTTTGGACGAGATCATGTCAACACATATTCGACCGTGTGAAAACCTTGGGACAAGGTAGTTTCCTTGCAAGGGAGTAGTACGAGATGGTGAATTGTGTTCGGGATTCTTGGGTTTCAATAAATTGTGTGCTCAGGATAATCAGAGGATTGTAGCCGCATTGTTGTTCACTTGATAAAGCTTTGATCAAGGGTTGGAGGTGGAAGAATCAACACAAAACAATAGGTTTTTTAGTGTTTGCATTCTTCATCTCTTGTATAAACATTTTTGCAAAGAAAACATTAATATAACTATTTCAATTTGATTTTGAATTGAGGGCAGACGTGCCCATAGCGAGGCCGATTGGGGAACTGCCTAAACATATCTTAGTCTCTCTTTCTTTTATCTTTTTATTTCTTTTATTGTTGATTACCCAATTTATTGATTTCGTCGTTGTTTTATCAATTCGATTGGAAATTATTTTCTACTATATTTTAAAGGTGTTGTTGCTGATATAATCACAATCACTTTGATTGTGATAGGTTTTTAACATCAATAATAAACTATATTTCCAATTATTATCGATCATACATCAAGTGTTCGATAAATTTTTTGTATGACATTTATTTGTGTTTTGGTTCATTGGATATACGAGTTATGATTAATATTGCATTTAATTGATTCGTAGCATGATCATTATTGAACATTTACGTTCGTTATCGCTCTGTTTGGTTTACGTTACGTATATTACTTTTTGATAGTAGGTTCAATTAGACGATTCTATTCAGGTCGTTTTTTCGCTGCACCATATTTTTGAAAACAGATTTTTGCCAAATTTTTTTTTGTTTTAAAATTTGTGATCTATTCACCCCTTTAGATCGAAGCCTATTGTCTAACTGTTAATGGCAAGAGAATCATAAAACTAAATAATGAGAAAATGATCAGTTATTATTTCTCATAAGCATTACAAATCCTGTTAGATCCATGGTTTTAGGATTGGCAACATTTTTGCTAAAACATGGTTCACAAGAGGATGTTGTGTGTGATATTCTAATAGATGTTGTAACATGTTGTACTAGAACATCAGTTCTGGATGTTTTAAATCTTGACATATTTGATTTGATTTTGTGATATTCCTTTTAGATATATCTCAGTAATTTTTGCAGGTAAATAAGATTTCATCTAGAACAAGCTTTTGTATCACCAACTGTACACAAATTGCCAAATTGGATGATGAGATAATTTAGGAAACTTTGTGTTTTGTTCCATGATTTAAGAAGATCATTTCTGCACAATTGGTGCAGTCCTTAGTGTATGGATCGAGGAATATTTGGGTGAATATTTTGAAGCCCCTAGGTTGCTAAGGAGTATTTAAAGAGTTTCTTGGACCTAATGTATCATACGGGTTTTCACTTTTGTAAAACTAGGGGAAGGTTTAGAAACTTAGGTTTTGAGAGTCTCTTGTGTGTGACTTTGTAAGTCACCCTATGTATTGTTTGATACATTGTGGTAGACCGATTGTTTATTATTTGTTATTCTCACTCTAAAACTTCTAAGGAGTTGAGTATTGTTCTTGGTTGAAGCTTTTAAGCCAAAAACTAGTATTGTAGTTGGAAGAGTGTTCTTCTGTCTTTTTGGTTTCTCAAGGCATAAGGCACTAAGACTGTGACAGGTTGTTAGGAAGTGAGAGGGGGATCTCATATCTAGATGGCGATTTCAAGGTAGAAGTAGCACAAGGTAGTGATTAGGCGAGAAGTTGTAAATGGGGGAGTTTAGCTTTAAGCTAATGTTATCATAGTGGATTTCCTTCATGGCTTGGATGCCCTCAGATGTATGTGGTGTTGCACCAAACTCGATTAACAGGTGACTGTGTTACTGCAGTTTATTTTCTGTCTGGTATATTTTATTTGTTCTGTCAGTTTGAAGATGTTAAAACATCTATCGTGACTTTGTTTTCTATGTTGAGACATTAGAATCACCATCATGTGTTGCATGTCCCAGAAAATTTCAAATCCAAAATCAATTAGAAAAATAAGCAAAAGCACAAAAAAATATTATAACCTTCAGAATAGCTTGGCATTCCAACCACCTATCCTAAGGAAGGTCCTATAATCCTCATCAGTGTTTAATCCATTGTCTTTAGCTGACTTCTTCTTCTTGAGGTTCTTTATCTTTAACACTAAATCTCTTTCTAATACTATTACTCTGGTAAATGTACCAACTTGTGTTCTTGAACCTTCAAAAGAGTCGAACCTATCACCTTTGAGCTTCTTCCCCTCAACATTCTTGAGCTTCAAAATAGCCTTGATGACTTCTTTGGATGAACCCTTCTTAGAGTACTCTGATGAATTTCTCATGTCAAGAGATAGATGAAGAAGAAATGGAGAAAAGATGGAAAATAAAGAATTGTGATCTTGCTTGTAACAAAACCTCTCTTATATAGTGTGTTTGGGATAAAGCATAATCAAATTTACTTAATGTGTCCCAATGGACAAAGGAGAGAGAAATTTTTTTGGTCTTCAAGCACATCTCCCCAAGTTTGACTACTATTGGTTTGGACCAACTCGAGAATCGAAGATAAGTTGTTGACCATTCTAGCCAGTTTACCACCATCATCCAATTTTTTTTGGTTTCTAGTTTGATTATGTTTTTATCACTTTCTATTGTCTCTTTCAAAAATCAATTTTAATGTTTTTGAATTTTATCTATTCTTTTTTATTGATGAAAAAGGGGGAGAAAATAAATGATTTTGATTCATTTTTATCCCAAGATGAATCCCAAACATGTTATATTTATTGGATAAATTATATGACTATTTGTGCTTATTGTTAAACAAAATGTTTCTAAGTATTAATCTCATGGGGAGCTTGCAAACCTCACTCTATTAAGCCAAAGGAAATTTTGAAGTCTAAAATTCAGGGGAATCTTACGAACCTGTCTCTAATTTTTAGCAGATTAATTGTCTTGTAAAGTCAAAATTGTCCATAAAAATTATAATATTTATCATCATAAAAAATGTGGAGTTTGTTGGAACAAGTTTGGTTATACATCTATTATCCTTGAGTTTTAATGATAACAAATTTTAAAAGAACAATTCTTTTACTCTAATAGTTTATTGAGTATGTAGAATCTGAACAAGGAAAAGGCCAAACCAAGCATACTCTAAACAAGCTAGAAGTTGAGTAAAGCAGAAACTGAACAAGCCTGACACTAAAGAAAGTGGAATCTGATCAAGTCAGAAGTTCCATAAGGAAGACTCTAAACAAGACAGATCTTGAATAAAGCAAAGACTGAACAAGTTAGATGCTGAACAAAGCTGATCAAACCAAACTCCAGACTCTGGACAAAGAGAGACTTTGAACATCATCAGGTTCTGAACCAAAGTGATAATATGAAGAAGTTCTAAAACTAAAGTCAACTCTGGATTCACTAGTCAACATTTCTGAAGTAGACAACCCAGTTGCACTCTCATTCACTTAAGCCTCATATTCACTAGATTATGAAGTCTATTCTCAAGGACCTAAACTCTGAACATGCTTTAAATATCTCGTATACGAAGCCAACATTTTAAAGAAAAAGAAAGAATAAATATTATAAGGTTACAATACAAGTTAAGCTGTAAAATCAAAAGGACTGTACTACAAACGACTATAAAATATTTTCTATCCACAACATAATTTACGCCTGAACCTACCTACTATTACATCTATGGTGGATTTGAAGAAATTTCCAGTTCTATCCTAGAATGGTCTTATTCTTGATCTGTACAAAGATGACAAAGGAATTGTGAAGATGATTTCCAAAAAGAGAAAGAGAAACCCTAAGCTAGAAAAAATTTAATGAAGAAAATCAACATCAAGAGAAAATAGATAGAAACACTTAACACTTGATTTCAAATATTCTTAAGTGTAAATTCTGATTATCACTTTTGTATATGCTTATTTATAAGCAACATTTTAAACACAAATATTGTATTTAACAATTGTTAAATACTTTCAGGGAATAGGGTATAGTAAGAAGCCTAAAGAAGCTATTGATGGTTAGTCTTTGAGTTGTAATTCCTTAAGATACTAGGTTATAGTAATAATCATTAAGAATTCATTGGCAAGAAAATTTTGAGTTTGTAATCAAGTTTTTAATTAGTGGATTAAGTCCTTATTGAGAAGGAAAATCACTCTAGCAGGTGAACACGACGTAACTTAGTTAACAACGAACTAGGATAAAAATATATGTGTCTTTTATCTTTGTTGTTTGTGTTCTTGGATAGCGAAAAAGTTTTAATTTAGAAATCCAATTAAAACCCTCCCCCCTTCTTGTATTTCGTGAACCTTCAAGAAGCTGATGAAAATAGTTGAAAGGAAAAAGATAAAATACAAAGAGAGGTTAGGGTTCAGAGAAATTTTAATTTTGTTAGATAGAAAAGAGAGAAAGAAGAATGCAAAATAAAGAGAAAGAAGGTGTAGGTTTTTAAGAGTGGGGCATTTTGGTCTTAACCTATGTATCTTGTGACAAATTTGTATTTGGCCGAATTCAGTTCACAACCAAATTGTAATGTATTTTCCTTTTTTTCTTTTTTTTGTTCCCTTGCACTTATTTTGTGTTTTCATCAATTCTCATCAATGCTCCCTCCCCCAATGAAAACTAGTTCCCTCTCATGACTGAAACGTTTTATTCCAAGAAAAAAAACTAAAACCTATCAGTAACAAAATTTGATTTAGGGTTCTTAGAAACTAAAACTGAAACATTTTATTCCAAGAAAGAAACTAAAAACTCCGCCTTTGCTCTGAATTTTCGCTGTCTCTCCCTAAATTCTTGCTCCCTTCGTCTGCCTCGATGTAGGTTCTTTGTTCTTTCCTTTTGCTGCACTAGTGTATTTAAGACTCTTGATACTTGATAGTATAGACAGAAGTTCTTTCTTTTTCATTGGCTAGTGACATTTAGAGTGATATGAATTTTCAACAAATCATATAATGACAGATCTATATAATTTATCTGGTTACTGATTTTGAGATAACGATGATGATGATAATGAGCTCACAGTTGGGATTGAAAAGAGTGAAATTAGTGTTTAAGTTACATGCATGTTATTGTTTCTTTTAGAAATTATGTAACACCCCAAATTTAATCAGAATATTTTAATTAATATATTTAATTGAGAATATCTGTATTTTGGGTGTTTTCAGTGATTTTCGGTGTTTTGTGGAGTATTGAGAATTAATGCAACTTTTGGGTTATTTATTTAATTGATAGTATATAATATTAATTTATTAATATTATTATAAATTAAAATAAATAATAGTGAAAGAAGGGTAATTGGGACAATTAAGAGGAGTAAGTAAGGGTATAATGGAGAAAGCCCCAATTATTTGGCCCAAGTCTAGGTTTAACAAAAAGAGAGTTCTGAAGGGTTTTTAGGATTCATTTATGTTAACCGTGAAGAATTGAGGCCAAGAGAACTCTGAAGAGGAAATTGGAGGCAGAAGCTAGAAAGATTCCCTGACAAATTCGTGAAGGTTTTGAATCAACGTTTAAGGTATGGGGAGTATAGCTTTTCATAATTTTCTATGTGTAGATTTCGATGTGATTATGGTTGATTTAAGGCTTTTATGGAGAATTATGAGAAAAACGGATTTTGGCCTTCGTGGCCTAAATCTAGTATTGAGATTTTGACCGTGGGGATTTATTTGGGTTGAGGAAGATTAGAAGGATATGAGAAAAAGGGATTTGGCCTTCGTGGCCTAAATCTGGTTTTGGGAACTCTGATGTTGTGGTGTAGTGGTAAGTATTCCTGATAGTTAGAGCATAATATGAGAAAGGGAAACCTTAAGCCTTTGTGGCCAAAACCATGATTTGAACCTTTCCGACCCTGTAGGAATATGAATATGTGAATGTGAGTAACTCAGATGCCTTAGGGTGTAATTTAAGGAAAAATTGTAATTTAGGGCTGAATATGTTTCGGGATTGGCCTAATGAACCGTAGGTTTTATGCCTTTATCAGCGTAGGACCTTAGGGAGGATTTAGGGATGTTTTGGGGGCATTGGGTAAGTGAATTGCAGAGCCTTTTGGGTAGAAATCAGTTCTGGTGCGTAGCAGAATTTGCTGTCATCACACAGTTCTCCTAGCGAAGAAAGCTTTTCCTAGCGAACAATTTTGTTCCCAGACTTGCCTAGCGAAGAACCGTTCGCCTAGCGAAGAAACTCGCCCCAGACTCGCCTAGTGAACATGCCAGCGAACGTAGCAGAGTTTCGCGAATATTTGATTTTGTGATTTCCATGATGGATTGACATGAGTATGACTGTGAGTTTTATGTGATGTATACATGATGACATGATGATTTATATGACTTAATATGATGATATTACCATGATTTTGATGAATTATGTGATAACATGAGATATGATGATTTATGTGATGATGATGAATATGATGAATGATGATGCACCATATGCTGTTATTATGAGGATTATTATTGACGTGTGCATCATGCATTCATGTGCATCTGGACTTCGGTTCAGGACCTCGATTACTTTGGCTTCAATCCCATTGTGTGGATGTGAAGTGTTTTGATGTGCTCCGGTTCTCTAGTATAATCAATCCTATTGATGGGGATCTATGGAGGGTTGATGGCTCAGTGTCCATCACGCTGTGATGATTGGTACCACATACATTGAGTTTATGTTGCATTTGCATTTACGAGCCTTTTTGTATAAATTATGATGTTGTGGCCTTCGAGGCCAAATGAAGGATATGAATGTGTTGAATATGAATATGACGCCGTGATATGTTGATTTTTATACATTGGTTATTATGAACTATTTTACTCACCCTGCCTGTTTGAATGTTACCTCCACGTGGATAACCTGCAGATGACCAAGTTTAGCCGTGGACGCCGTCGAGGAGTATTCTTGAAGTTTTTGAGTTTTTAGCCTTTTGGTTAGCTTAGAGGGTCTTGCTCTGATATGTAACATCGGGTTGGGTCCTTTTGAGTTAAACTATATACTGTTGAGTTATTTTGCTTATTTTTTCTGATGAGGAAACCTTGACTTTTGCCTTTGAGTTTCGCTGCTTTTTGCGAATTGATTATTTTGAGAAAACCCGTTGTTTACGGAGCTTTGACCGATTTTGTTGATTTGGGAAATGTACGCCCTTTTAGTGGATTTTTATGAAATTTAATAATCTTACTATGATATCTGTTTTTTTACCATGATAATTGTGGGGTAGAAAAGGGTGTTACATTAGTGGTATCAGAGCAGGTCGGTCCGGACGACCAAGTTTTTATGTTGTTAGTCCTCTGTCAGTCGATAGTGTGAGAACACTTTTGAATGAGTTGTTTTCTTCTAACCTTGTTGGTGGTTGTAGATGGCTAGAAGAAATGATCGTGCTATTTTTGATGCGCTGGAATCACTTGCCCAAGTGATGGCTCAGAATGGTGGACCTCCAGATGAGTTTTGTGCCTTGGGGAAGTTTCAGAGGAACAATCCGCTGATTTTTGTGGGCACTCATGATCCTGAAGGTACACAGAAGTAGCTGAAGGTGATTGAGAAGATTTTCTGAGTTATGGCGTGTATTGATGCTCAGCAGGTACAGTTTGGTACGCATATGCTAGTAGAGGAAGCTGATGACTGGTGGGATAACACTCTTCAAAGATTGGAAGATGCTGGCATTGCAACAACATGGGTTGTGTTCCAGGAAGAATTTTTGAGGAAGTATTTTCCTGAAGATGTTCGGGGAAAGAAAGAGGTGGAATTCCTTGAGCTGAAACAAGGGAATATGATTGTGGCTGAGTATGCGACAAAGTTTGAGTCCTTGGTAAAGTTTGTCCGCATTGCAACCGTGCCGACGTAGAGATGTCGAAGTGTCTCAATTTTGAGAATGGTTTGAGACCAGAGATTAAGCAGGGAATTGGGTACCAACAGATTCGTCGGTTTGCGGAACTGGTGAACAATAGCAGGATTTATGATGAGGATAGCTGAGCTCGATCTACTCACTAAAGGAAGTTGAGTGAGAAGAAAGAGAAAGGCCAATATAGAGGAAAGCCGTATGTGACTTCTGGTGATAAATGGAAACAAAAGGCTTCAGATGGGAAAAAGTCAAGTGGGGAGCGGCTAATGTCCCAGGTAAGTGTTATAAGCATGGCGAGGAAGGCCACCGTGCTGAGAATTGTAAAGAGCTGAGATGTCACCGTTGTGGCAAGAGAGGTCATAGAGCTACCGACTGTAAAGACGAAGCTCCGACTTGCTTCAACTGTGGAGAGAAGGGTCATATCAGTACCCAGTGCCACCAGCCGCAGAAGACTGCTACTGCTGCTCATACAAGTAGCAGAGTGTTTGTTTTGAGTGGTGCGGAAGAGTCCAAGACAAATAACTTGATTAGTGGTACTTGTTTTATTAATGATGTTGAATTGATTGCTATAGTTGATACTGGTGCTACTCATTCGTTTATTTCGCTTGAATGTGCTAAGAAGTTGAATTTGAAATTGTCAGCTATGATTGGGAGTATGGTCATTGATACCCCGACTAATGGTTCTGTGACTACTGCATTAGTCTGTTTGAGCTGCCCTTTGACCATTTATGATAAGGATTTTGTGATGGACTTGGTCTATCTACCCTTGCATCAAATTGATGTTGTTCTTGGTATGAACTGGTTGGAGTACAACTATGTTCATATTGATTGCTACAGCAAGACTGTGAGGTTTCCTGAGTTTGGTGATGGTGGAGAGCTGAGGTTTGTATCTGCCAAGCAAGTAGAAGAACTCTTAGAAGATGAGGCTCAGATGTTCGCATTGTTTGCATCGCTTCAAGTTGATGATGAAGCAGTAAGCGTGGAACTACTAGTTGTTCGGGAATTTCCAGAGGTATTTCCAGACGACATGAGTGACTTACCTCCTGAGCATGAGGTAGAGTTTACTATTGATGTGATATCAGGCACTAGTCCTGTGTAGATGGCTCCTTATCAGATGTCTTCATCTGAGTTAGGAGAATTGAAGAAACAATTGGAAGATTTTCTTGAGAAGAAGTTTATTCGACCGAGTGTTTCTCCATGGGGTGTTCCTGTGTTGTTGGTGAAGAAGAAAGATGGTAGTATGAGATTGTGTGTGGATTATCGGCAGTTGAATAAGGTGACAATTAAGAATAAGTATCAACTTCCGAGGATTGATGATTTGATGGATCAATTGGTGGGTGCCTGTGTGTTTAGCAGGATTAATTTGAGGTCTGGTTATCATCAGATTCCCGTTAAGCCTGATCATATTTCGAAGATAGCTTTCAGGACGAGGTATGGACATTATGAGTATATTGTGATGTCATTTGGTGTGTCTAATGCACCTGGTGTATTCATGGAGTATATGAATAGGATTTTTCATACTTATTTGGATCAGTTTGTGGTAGTGTTCATTGATGATATCTTGATACATTCTAAGTCTGAAGAAGAGCATGCGCAACATCTAAGAGTGGTATTGTAGGTTTTGAAGGACAAGAAGTGTTATGCCAAGTTGTCCAAGTGTGAGTTTTGGTTGAAGGAAGTGAGTTTCCTTGGCCATGTGATTCCTAGTGATGGAATTGCGGTGGATCTGTCGAAAGTTGATGTTGTGTTGTAGTAGGAGACTCTAAGGTCTGCTACTGAGATTCGAAGTTTCCTTTAGTTAGCTGGTTATTATCACAGGTTTATATAAGGATTTTTCAAGTTGGCATTGCCTTTGACTCAGTTGACTCGAAAGGGTAAAGCTTATGTGTGGGATGTTGCTTGTGAGAAGAGTTTTGTAGAACTCAAGAAGAAGTTGACGACTGATCCAATGTTGATTTTGCCAAATCCGAGTGAATCTTTTGTTATGTATTGTGATGCATCGAAGATGGGTCTTGGAGGTGTACTGATGCAGAATGGTCAGGTGGTTGCTTATGCCTCCAGACAATTGAAGATTCATGAAAGGAATTATCCTACGCATGACTTAGAGTTGGCCGCTGTGGTGTTTGTGTTGAAGATTTGGAGACATTATCTTTTTGGGTCCAAATTCAAAGTGTTCAGTGATCACAAGAGTCTGAAGTCTTTGTTCAATCAGAAGGAGTTGAATATGAGGCAGAGAAGATGGCTTGAACTTCTGAAGGACTATGGTTTTGAATTGAATTACCATCCTGGTAAGGCTAATGTTGTAGCTGATGCGTTGAGTAGGAAGTCCGTGCATATGTCGATGCTTATGGTTCGAGAGTTAGAACTGATTGAGCAATTCAGAGATTTAAGTTTAGTTTGTGAAGGGACTCCTAACAGTGTGAAGTTGGGTATGCTGAAGTTGACTAGTGGTATTCTCCAAGAGATCGGAGAAGGTCAGAATTCTGACTTGAGTTTGGTGGATCGTCTCACGTTAATCAATCAAGGTAACAGAGGTGATTTTCGGATCGATGAGAATGGTGTAATGAGATTTCGAGATAGAGTGTGTGTTCCTGATGTGCTAGAAATCAAGAAGAGCATTCTTGAAGAGGGTCACAAAAGCGGGTTGAGTATTCATCCTGGTGCCACAAAGATGTATCAAGACATGAAGAAGTTGTTTTGGTGGTCGAGTATGAAGAAGGAAATTGCAGAATTTGTCTATGCCTGTTTAACTTGTCAAAAGTCGAAGATTGAACATTAGAGACCGTCGGGCATGATGCAACTGTTGAGTATTCCGGAATGGAAATGGGATAGCATTTCTATGGATTTTGTGACAAGTTTGCCGAGGACTTTGAAGGTATATGATTCGATTTGGGTAATTGTTGATAGATTGATCAAATCGGCTCATTTTATACCGATGAGGATCAGTCATTCATTGCAGAAACTTGCCGAGTTGTATATTGATCAGATTATGAAGTTGCATGGTGTTCCTTTGAGTATTGTTTCGGATAGAGATCTGCGATTTACGTCGAGGTTTGGGGAGGGGTTGCAGACATCTTTGGGCACTAAGTTGAGGTTGAGTTCTGCCTATCATCCGCAGACGGATGGACAGACGGAGAGAACTATCCAGTCTTTAGAGGATTTGCTGAGAGCTTGTGTGTTGGATCAAGGAGGATCGTGGGATAGTCATTTGTCGTTGATTGAGTTTACCTACAATAACAGTTACCATTCTAGTATCGGAATGGCACCGTATGAGGCTTTGTATGGTAGGAGGTGTAAGATGTAACACCCATTTTAATTATTTAGTCATTTTATTATTATTTTAAATATTATATGTTGGTGTGCCCTTTGGTGGGGGTGTATTTGGTGATGTTGGTGGGTGTCCCTAATGTGGGAGGATTATTGGTGGTGTTTTGGTGAATATAATAATATAGTGTATAATATTAATATTGGTGGGAATATTATTATTATTATTATATTTATTATAGTTACTATTGTTATTAATATTATTATTATTTTGGTGAGATAATAATATTATTGTTATTATTATTATTATTATTTTATTAAGTTATTATTATTGGGATTAGAGAATTAAAATAGAGAATGTGAGGGATTAGTAGTTTTACGATACATTGTGAGAAGTTAGAGAAAGTGGAAAAAGAACGATAGAAAGGAGAGAAGTGAGAAGAACGGAAAAGAGAACGGAAAAGGGAGCGAAGAACGAAGGAACGGGGGAAAATCTGAATTGGCCAAACCTTGGAGGATTCTTTCATCGATCAACCGATTAACAAGGTAAGGGGGGAGAAACTTGATTGGGAATGGTTTATACATGTATAGGGTAGTTGGGGATTCCTTAACCCCGTAGGAAATTGATCGGTATATGATAATATATATTGTTATGTTATGATTGATGATGATTGTTGTTAATTATATAGTAATCGTTAATGAATTGGTGTTTTGGGTTGATTTGGCATATAGGGCATATAGGGTATTTTACAGTTTTTAGGGAAAATTCTGTATGGCTTTTGAGGTATCGATAAAGCGTGTAGTGATGATTTTGGGGATAGGAATTAGAAACCTATTGGTTACGGTAATGTGCAAGATTGGTACTAGAATAGACTGAGAATCTGAGTTGAGATGATAGGCATAATTTGGCCTAGAATAGCACTGCAGAGTTGTGAGGAAACTGATGAATCGCAGCATTCGCTGGGCTTCGCCTGGCGAGTGTTGGCGAAGCTTCGCCTGGCGAAGGGAGGCGAGAGTTCGCCTGGCGAGCTGAGGCGAATGGCAGCGAATAATTCAGAATTAAGTCTCAGACCTAAAGGGTAGGAACTTCGCCTGGCGAGTGTGGCCAGCGAAGGTTCGCCTGGCGAATGCCAGCGAAGGTTCGCCTGGCGAATGCCAGCGAACGTAGCAGAACCAGAATGTAATTTTGTGATGTTTTGGCCTGGAGCTTGGGCTTGTGTGATCCCTTTGGCCTTGATGCACTGTAGGAATGATGAGTGTGGGGACTAACTCGTGTACTTGGTGATAGTGCATGTTTCCCGTAATAATGACTGGTGGACAACTAGTTGATATATATGTATGTAGTGATCAGTAGGATCGTGTATCCCCGAGTAGTGGGATGTGTTTGTATCTTGGTGATAGAATATGAACTTGTTTACTAACTGATTGATTTATATGGTGTTGGTGCATGTTATATCTATGCATATATATGTGATGTATAATGATACGATCAGGTGGATCGTGGGCACTTAGTGTGCCTGAACATAATAGTTATGCATTGGTGTGTGCATATCATGGTGTCTTGGTGGGATGGATCATGTCTCGAATGGAGCGTAAGTGATATGTCCGTACTCCTTTGTGGAGAATGGTGGGGTTGAATCATGTCTCGGATGGAGCGTAAGTGATTCACCCGTACTCCTTTGTGGAGAATGGTGGGGTTGAATCATGTCTCGGATGGAGCGTAAGTGATTCACCCGTACTCCTTTGTGGAGAATGGTGGGTTCGAGTGAATGAACCAATGAGTCGGTACCGCATGCATGGTGTTGAGTTGCATTTTGCATTATAATATGTTATATTGTAATTTGAACAGTAGGTTCGTTATATGGTGTTGTTGGGGTGAATAATTGATGTGTTGGTGTGTTTTACTGCCTTATTACATGTATTACATTACCATTATATTTTTGATCATGATTTCTCACCCCTTTGTTGTTGTTGTGGTCTGTGCTTCTTCGGAAGTACAGATAATCCAGGTGCTTAGCTAGCTTGGATATTGGTGTGATTGTTGAGTCTAGGATGCTCTGATACGTAGCACGGGACTTGGGCGTTTTTATTTACTTTATGAAGAACTTATATTTTATTTCCCTGTGAACGTATCAAACTTTTATTGGATTTTATTATTTAACATTCCGCTGTAATTGGAGAAAAACCTTTTTATAAGGAAACTTTGTTTTTATGTGATATCCCACTTGGGAGAATTGGAACTCTGAATTTGTGCATTTATAATGTTTATTAATTTAATTGATTTTGGGAAGTGGGGTGTTACAATTGGTATCAGAGCAGGTCGGTCCGTCCGGCCAGTGTTGTTGAGTCGAGTTGAGTCTGTCCTTTATGATGTAGTTGAATATCTTTTAAACCTGGTGTTGTTGTTTGGAGCAGTATGGCAGGAAGGAACGATGCTGCATTGGCTGCTGCTATGCAAGCAATGGCACAGGCTGTTGCTAATCAGAATCAAACTGCAGATGCCCAATTCAGGAGTTTGGCGCAGTTTCGGAGCAACAAGCCGCCAACGTTTGAAGGGGGAATTCTGGACCCCGAAGCTGCTCAGAAGTGGCTGAAGGCAATTGAAAAGATCTTCAGAACGATGGAATGTACTGATGAGCAGAAGGTGAGGTTTGGTACTCACATGCTGGAGGGTGAAGCTGAAGCCTGGTGGGACAATAGTCGCCAAAGGTTGGAAGCTGCTGGAACTACCATTACTTGGGAGGTGGTTCGGAAAGGTTTTCTGGAGAAGTATTTCCCGGAAGATATCCGAAGCGCTAAGGAAATTGAATTCTTAGAGCTGAAACAGGGTAGCATGACTGTAGCAGAATATGCTGCCAAGTTTGAGGAGCTGGTGCAGTATTGCCCCCACTATAATGTGGAAGGGGCAATGACCTCTAAGTGCTTAAAGTTTGAGAATGGACTGCGTCCAGAGATTAAGTTCGGGATTGCTTGTCAGAAGATCAGGAGCTATCCTGAGCTGGTAAGCAGAAGCAGGATTTATGATAACGATAACTGAGCAAGGATTGCGCACTACAAAGCTGTTAATGACCGTAAGGGTAAGCAAAGGTTTAGTGGTACTCCTTATAGTGTTGCTGCTGATAAGGGAAAACGTAAAGATGTTGTTAACAAGAAGCCTAGAGATGGGAGAGCATCTGCTGAAGGGAAATGTTTTCGGTGCGGTGGTATGGGACACCGTTCTAATGATTGTCCTAATGAAGCCAAGAAGTGTTTTAAGTGTGGGAAACTAGGTCATGTGATAGCTGATTGCAGAGCAACTATGCCGACCTGTTATAACTGTAGTGAGAAGGGTCATATCAGTACACATTATGAGAAGCCGAAGAAGCCTCAAACGTCTCCGGCTGGTGGAAAAGTGTTTTCCTTGGCAGGGACTCAAGCTGCCAGTGATGAGCGTGTGATCAGAGGTACTTGTATTATCAATAATTTTCCTTTGATTGCTATTATTGATACGGGTGCAACACACTCATTTATTTCTGTAGATTGTGTGGAGAGGATAGGTTTAGTGTCGTCCACTCTGGAGAGACGGATGACTATTGAGACACCCTCTATAGGTTCAGTGACTACTTCTTTGGTATGCCTGAAGTGTCCGCTGACTATTTTCGGTAGAGAATTTGGAGTGGATCTGATTTGTCTACCACTTGGTAAGTTGGATGTTATTCTGGGTATGAACTGGTTAGAGTTCAACCGAGTCTACATCGATTGTTTTCGGAAGGAATTGTTGTTCTTGACCCCTGAAGAGGAAGTTGTGGCAAGTTCTTTGTCTAATAAAGAATTGAGGGCCTTGTTGGAAGATGAAACTAGAGTGTTTGCTTTATTTGCAACTTTATCGATGGATAACAAAGTGCCAATGGAGGAATTAGCAGTGGTGAATGAATTTCCGGAAGTGTTTCCTGACGACATTACGGAATTGCCTCCGATGCGAGAAGTAGAATTTGGTATTGATCTTGTTCCTGGTACGAGACCTATTTCTATGGCGCCGTACAGGATGTCTGCAGTGGAATTGGCTGAGTTGAAGTCTCAGATTGGAGAATTGTTGGATAGAAAGTTTATTAGACCAAGTGTATCGCCGTGGGGAGCTCCAGTGTTGTTGGTGAAGAAGAAGGATGGTAGTATGCGTCTGTGCATCGATTACCGTCAATTGAATAAAGTGACTATTAAGAATAAGTATCCTTTACCTAGGATTGATGATTTGATGGACCAGCTGGTGGGAGCTCGTGTATTTAGTAAGATCGACTTAAGGTCGGGTTATCATCAGATGAGAGTAAAAGAAGGTGATATTCAGAAGACTACCTTTAGGACTCGATATGGACATTACGAATATGCTGTAATGCCGTTTGGAGTGACTAATGCAGCGGGAGTATTTATTGAGTATATGAACAGAATTTTCCATTCTTACTTGGATCAGTTCATTGTAGTGTTTATTGATGATATATTAATTTATTCTAAATCTGATGAAGAGCGTGCAGGACATCTGAGAATTGCCTTGCAAGTGTTGAAGGAAAATAAATTATTTGCTAAACTGTCAAAGTGTGACTTTTGGTTGAAGAAAGTAAGTTTCTTGGGGCATGTAATATCTGAAGATGGAATAGCGGTGGATCCGTCAAAAGTAAGTGCAGTATTGCAGTGGGAACCGCCGAAGACAGCGACAGAGATTAGAAGCTTTTTGGGGTTATCCGGTTATTACCGTAGGTTTATTGAAGGGTTCTCTAATTTGGCGTTGCCATTAACTCAGTTGACGAGAAAGAACCAAGTTTTTGTATGGGATGCCGCTTGTGAAGAAAGTTTTGAAGAGTTGAAAAAGAGATTGACTACGGCACCGGTGTTAGTGTTACCGACTCCGAGTGAACCGTTTGTGGTGTACTGTGATGCGTCTAAGATGGGATTAGGCGGGGTCCTGATGCAGAATGGTAAAGTAGTAGCATATGCATCGCGGCAATTGAGAGTGCATGAGCGAAATTATACGACTCATGATCTTGAATTAGCTGCAGTTGTTTTTGTGTTGAAAATTTGGAGACACTATTTATATGGTTCAAGATTTGAAGTGTTTAGTGATCAGAAGAGTCTGAGATACCTGTTTGATCAGAAAGAGCTGAATATGAGGCAGAGAAGATGGTTGGAATTTTTGAAGGATTATGACTTCAGTTTGAGTTATCATCCAGGAAAGGCCAATGTGGTGGCAGATGCTTTGAGTAGGAAAGCAATTCATATGGCAGCTCTGATGGTGAAAGAAATTGAGTTAATTGAACAGTTTAGGGATTTGAGCATGGTTTGTGAGACTACTGCAGATAGTGTAATGTTGGGTATGTTGCAGGTAAATAACGACTTCTTGGATATGATTAGAGAAAATCAGAAGTTGGATGTGAAATTGGTAGATTTGATGCCTGGAGTAGGGAGTGACTCCGATAGTGACTTTAAATTGGATAGTACAGGTGTGTTGAGATTTAGAGGCAGGATTTGTGTACCAGATGATGAAGAATTGAAAAAGTCAATTTTGAGCGAAGGACATCGTAGTAGCCTGAGTATTCATCCGGGAGCTACGAAAATGTATCATGATTTGAAGAAATTATTTTGGTGGTCTGGTATGAAAAGAGACATAGCTCAATTTGTGTATGCCTGTTTGACATGTCAGAAGTCGAAGGTGGAACACCAGAGACCTTCTGGATTTATGCAACCATTAGAGATTCCGGTTTGGAAATGGGATTGCATTACCATGGATTTTGTGACAGGTTTGCCGAATACGGCGAGAGGTTTTGACGCTATATGGGTGATTGTGGATCGATTGACGAAGTCTGCACACTTTGTGCCGATCAATATTAGTTTTCCGTTAACGAAGCTGGCGGAGATTTATATTCGGGTAATTGTGAAGTTGCATGGTGTTCCGTCCAGTATTGTGTCGGATAGAGATCCACGGTTTACTTCGGAATTTTGGAAGAGCTTGCAGGAAGCTTTGGGAACTAAGTTGAAATTGAGTTCAGCTTATCATCCGCAAACTGATGGTTAGTCGGAGAGGACTATTCAGTCGCTTGAAGATTTGTTGAGAGCTTGTGTATTGGAAAAGGGTGGTACGTGGGATACTCATTTACCATTGATTGAGTTCACGTACAATAACAGTTACCATTATAGTATCGGAATGGCACCGTTTGAAGCTTTATATGGGAGGAGGTGTAGGACTCCTCTGTGTTGGTATGAAACTGGTGAGAATGTGGTGCTTGGACCAGAAATTGTACAGCAGACTACTGAGACAATTCAGATGATTCGTGAGAAAATGAAAGTGTCTCAGAGTAGGCAGAAAAGCTATCATGATAATCGGAGGAAAGAGTTGGCATTCTGTGTAGGTGATCACGTATTCCTAAGAGTTAATCCGATGACTGGCATTCTTTCATCGATCAACCGATTAACAAGGTAAGGGGGGAGAAACTTGATTGGGAATGGTTTATACATGTATAGGGTAGTTGGGGATTCCTTAACGCCGTAGGAAATTGATCGGTATATGATAATATATATTGTTATGTTATGATTGATGATGATTGTTGTTAATTATATAGTAATCGTTAATGAATTGGTGTTTTGGGTTGATTTGGCATATAGGGCATATAGGGTGTTTTACAGTTTTTAGGGAAAATTCTGTATGGCTTTTGAGGTATCGATAAAGTGTGTAGGTGATGATTTTGGGGATAGGAATTAGAAACCTATTGGTTACGGTAATGTGCAAAATTGGTACTAGAATAGACTGAGAATCTGAGTTGAGATGATAGGCATAATTTGGCCTAGAATAGCACTGCAGAGTTGTGAGGAAACTGATGAATCGCAGCATTCGCTGGGCTTCGCCTGGCGAGTGTTGGCGAAGCTTCGCCTGGCGAAGGGAGGCGAGAGTTCGCCTGGCAAGCTGAGGCGAATGGCAGCGAATAATTCAGAATTAAGTCCCAGACCTAAAGGGTAGGAACTTCGCCTGGCGAGTGTGGCCAGCGAAGGTTCGCCTGGCGAATGCTAGCGAACGTAGCAGAACAAGAATGTGATTTTGTGATGTTTTGGCCTGGAGCTTGGGCTTGTGTGATCCCTTTGGCCTTGATGCACTGTAGGAATGATGAGTGTGGGGACTAACTCGCGTACTTGGTGATAGTGCATGTTTCCCGTAATAATGACTGGTGGACAACTAGTTGATATATATGTATGTAGTGATCAGTAGGATCGTGTATCCCCGAGTAGTGGGATGTGTTTGTATCTTGGTGATAGAATATGAACTTGTTTACTAACTGATTGATTTATATGGTGTTGGTGCATGTTATATCTATGCATATATATGTGATGTATAATGATACGATCAGGTGGATCGTGTGCACTTAGTGTGCCTGAACATAATAGTTATGCATTGGTGTGTGCATATCATGGTGTCTTGGTGGGATGGATCATGTCTCGGATGGAGCGTAAGTGATCTGTCCGTACTCCTTTGTGGAGAATGGTGGGGTTGAATCATGTCTCGGATGGAGCGTAAGTGATTCACCCGTACTCCTTTGTGGAGAATGGTGGGGTTGAATCATGTCTCGGATGGAGCGTAAGTGATTCACCCATACTCCTTTGTGGAGAATTGTGGGTTCGAGTGAATGAACTAATGAGTCGGTACCGCATGCATGGTGTTGAGTTGCATTTTGCATTATAATATGTTATATTGTAATTTGAACAGTAGGTTCGTTATATGGTGTTGTTGGGGTGAATAATTGATGTGTTGGTGTGTTTTACTGCCTTATTACATGTATTACATTACCATTATATTTTTGATCATGATTTCTCACCCCTTTGTTGTTGTTGTGGTCTGTGCTTCTTCGGAAGTACAGATAATCCAGGTGCTTAGCTAGCTTGGATATTGGTGTGATTGTCGAGTCTAGGATGCTCTGATACGTAGCACGGGACTTGGGCGTTTTTATTTACTTTATGAAGAACTTATATTTTATTTCCCTGTGAACGTATCAAACTTTTATTGGATTTTATTATTTAACATTCCGCTGTAATTGGAGAAAAACCTTTTTATAAGGAAACGTTGTTTTTATGTGATATCCCACTTGGGAGAATTGGAACTCTGATTTTGTGCATTTATAATGTTTATTAATTTAATTGATTTTGGGAAGTGGGGTGTTACATAAGACTCCATTGTGTTGGTATGAGTCAGGCGAGAGTGTTGTACTCAGACCTGAGATTGTGTAGGAGACGACTGAAAAGATCAAAAGGATCCAAGAAAAGATGAAAGCGTCGCAGAGTCGTCAGAAGAGTTACCATGATAAAAGGAGGAAAGCACTTAAATTACAAGAGGGAGATCACGTGTTTTTGAGAGTTACGCCGGTAACTGGTGTTGGCCGAGCTTTGAAGTCTCGAAAGCTCACATTGCGCTTTGTTGGTCCGTATCAGATTTCGCAGAGGGTGGGGGGGGGGGGGGGGGAAGTAGCATATCAGATTGCTTTACCACCGTCACTTTCTAATTTGCATGATGTGTTTCATGTATCTCAGTTGAGGAAGTATGTTCCAGATCTGTCGCATGTGATTCAGATGGATGATGTACAAGTGCGAGAGGATTTGACTATTGAGGTGTTGCCTATTCGGATTGATGAGTGAGAAGAGAAGCAGTTACGAGGTAAAGAGATTGCCTTAGTGAAGGTATTGTGGGGAGGACCAGCTGGAGAAAGTTGGACTTGGAAGCGTGAAGATCAGATGAAGGAGTCGTATCCGACTCTATTTTCTTGAGGTAATTTTTGAGGACGAAAATTCTTTTAAGTGGGGGAGAGTTGTAACACCCCAAATTTAATCGGAATATTTTAATTAATTTATTTAATTGAGAATATTAGTATTTTGGGTGTTTTCGGTGATTTTCGGTGTTTTATGGATTATTGAGAATTAATGCAATTTTTGGGTTATTTATTTAATTGATAATATATAATATTAATTTATTAATATTATTATGAATTAAAATAAATAATAGTGAACGAAGGGTAATTGGGACAATTGAGAGGAGTAAGTGAGGGTATAATGGAGAAAGCCCTAATTATTTGGCCTAAGTCTAGGTTTAACAAAAAGAGAGTTCTGAAGGGTTTTTAGGATTCATTTGTGTTAATCGTGAAGAATTGAAGCCAAGAGAACTCTGAAGAGGAAATTGGAGGCAGAAGCTTGAAAGATTCCCTGACAGATTTGTGAATGCTTTAAATCAACGTTTAAGGTACGGGGAGTATAACTTTTCATAATTTTCTATGTGTAGAATTCGATGTGATTATGGTTGATTTAAGAGTTTTATGGAGAATTATGGGAAAAAGGGATTTTGGCCTTCATGGCCTAAATCTAGTATTGAGATTTTGACCATGGGGATTTATTTGGGTTGAGGAAGATTAGAAGGATATGAGAAAAAGGGATTTGGCCTCCGTGGCCTAAATCTGGTTTTGGGAACTCTGATGTTGTGGTGTAGTGGTAAGTATTCCTGACAGTTAGAGCACAATATGAGAAAGGGAAACCTTAGGCCTTTGTGGCCAAAACCATGATTTGAACCTTTCCGACCCTGTAGGAATAAGAATATTTGAATGTGAGTAACTCAGATGCCTTAGGGTGTAATTGAAAGAAAATTGTAATTTAGGGCTAAATATGTTCAGGGATTGGCCTAATGAACCGTAGGTTTTGTGCCTTTATCGCCATAGGACCTTAGGGAGGATTTATGGATGTTTTGAGGGAATTGGGTAAGTGAACCATAGAGCCTTTTAGATAGAAATCAATTATAGTGCGTAGCAGAATTTGCTGTCATCGCACAGTGCGCCTAGCGAACAATGTTTTTCCCAAACTCGCCTAGGGAATAACCTTTCGCCTAGCGAAAAATGTCTTTTCAATGTTTAACCGCAACTTGAAAAGATCACTTTCCACTCCCGTTCATGGATCAAATGCTAGAAAGACTTTCCGGGCAACAATACTATTGTTTCTTAGATGGCTATTCCGGGTATAACCAAATTGCGGTTGACCCAGCCGATCATGAAAAGACGGCTTTCACATGTCCTTTTGGAATTTTCGCATACCGGAAAATGCCCTTTGGGTTGTGCAATGCACCGGCGACTTTCCAACGATGTGTGCAAACTATTTTTTCCGACCTTATCGAGAAAACAGTGGAAGTCTTTATGGACGATTTCTTCGTATTTGGTGGTTCCTTTGATCTATGCTTGGACAACTTGGAAACGGTTCTTGAAAGATGCGTAAAGATAAATCTTGTTCTTAATTGGGAGAAGTGCCACTTCATGGTGACCGAGGGGATAATGCTTGGCCATAAAGTCTCTTCAAGAGGGCTTGAAGTTGATCATGCTAAAGTTGAAGTGATTGAAAAGTTGCCTCCTCCGGTGAATTTGAAGGGAATCCGAAGATTTCTAGGGCACGCCGGTTTCTATCAGCGCTTTGTCAAAGATTTCTCAAAGGTAGCTAGGCCTTTAAGTAACTTGCTAGCTAAGGATAAGGTATTTCTTTTAACCGATGATTGTTTACAAGCTTTTGAAATTTTGAAGGAAAATTTGGTTACTGCTCCAATTATAGTCGCTCCAAATTGGAATTTAAATTTTGAGCTCATGTGTGATGTGAGCGACTATGCAATCGGAGCGGTATTAGGCCAAAGAAAAGAGAAAAGTTTTCATGCGATACACTATGCGAGTAAAGTTCTTAATGAGGCTCAAGTTAACTATGCCACCACTGAAAAAGAATTACTTGCGATAGTGTATGCGCTTGAAACGTTTAGGTCGTATCTGTAAGAACAAGAATTGTCTCTGCAAGATTATCTCTATGTTTTGATGATAACAATTAAGTATTTGTGAAAGAACCAATTTATGTTCTAATATTTGTTGTGTGCAAATCACATTAATTAAAGATATCAGATCAAACAAATAATATCAGATGTGCATTTAATATAATATGAGAGTTACTATGTGTGACGTGTCATAAAGCGCTTATTGAAGAAGCAAGTTTGCGTCTGTATTTGATCACGATCAGAAAGATCCAAGGATGTTGTATATTGCTGTTGCAATGCTCTTGTGGATTCTTCTATGAGAAGTGCATCTGATTTGAAAGCAAACAAAGCATATTGAAGAAGCAAGTTTGCCTCTGTATCTGATCACAATCACTAAAGATCCAAGGATGTTGGATATTGCGGTCTCAATGCTCCTGTGGACTCTGTTCTGAGATGTGTATCTGATTTGGAAGCTAACAACGCATCTGAGATATAGTCCTTTAAAGAACCAAGCTCTGAAGACTCTAATAACTTGAAGCTCTGAAGGCTGAAGGCTCTGAAGATCAACTGCAGAAAGACTCTGAAGACTTAAGGGTTCTGAAGATCAAGACTCTGAAGATATAATCCTCTGAAGATCTACGTGCTGAAGACTCTGATGACTTGAAGCTCTAAAGGCTGAAGGCTCTGAAGACCAAGTGCAGAAAGACTCTGAAGACTAGATTCCGAAGTTGAAGATTATATAGTTCACCAGACAAAGACGTGTTAATCAGATAAGTTGTTGCTATCCACTCTGATAAACAAGGTGCTGAAATAAAACAACTCTAATGTTATTATGCTATCATACCAAAGTAGTTTCTGAACTACTCATCAGATACATCATCAGAAGAATCAAAGCCAGAAGCTGATCTGTCCAAGCTGATAACTGAAGATCACATCATTTGTGGATAAGAGTTGTCTCCCACAATGATATATTAACATTATAAGAAAAGGACAAAGAAAGTGATGTCACTGTACTATCCAACACGTGCTTATTCTATCCGTTGGAAATGACCGTTGGAATATTGAAAGGACATCTTTACCCTCACAACGACTCTCTTGGATGCACTATAAAAGAAGAACATTTGATTCATTCAAATGTTAGCAACGTAGCTGGTTGACAAGCATGTTAGCAAGCTAGTTGATTAACATGAAAAGCTTTATGCTAAGAATCCGCAGTGCTCACATAAGAAAGCTTTTAAGCAATATGGAAACTAGTGTTCTAATAATCTCGTAGAGATTTATCCTTAGATTAGTTTCTGTATTAGGAAGCAAGGAGTTGTTGCTCAATACTTGCCATATACTTAAATTAGGAGTATTCTGCTTGATAAGAAGCATACATGTAATCTCCGGCAACACAAATTCTATTTATATATAGTGGTTCCTCAAGTGACCAAGTGAAGATCAGAATACTTGAGATGACAAGTGGCTGTGGTCATTTGTGGAATCCTAATAGGAGATCTTTAGTGATCGGATTCTATTAGGTGTCAATGAACATTATATCCTTAGGGATCACTGAACGTGTCATTGTTTGATTGTTAGTCACCTGCAGTTTGCTTGTGCATCTGTAATCAGTTTGATTATAGTGGATTAAGTCCTTGATTGAGAAAGGCAAAATCACCTTAGAAGGGTGGACTGGATTAGCTTGAGAGTTGCTCAATTGAACCAGGATATATCATGTGTTCTTTACTTGTGTTATGCTTTACTAATTATGCTTCCTCAATGCATCTTATAGAATCTCTTAAAGCAACAAGTGAAGAGGCGAACAAGTTTAATAAGTGGAAAACCCAATTCAAACTCCCCCTTTCTTGTGTTTTTCTCACACCTTCACTATCTTATTGGTTCCAAGGTCATAGTGTATACCGACCACTCAGAGATTAAATATTTGCTCACCATACCGGATTCGAAGCAAAGGCTCATTCGTTGGATCCTCTTGTTACAAGAATTTGACGTTGAAATCAATGACAAGAAAGGATCAAAAAATTTGGTAGCGGAACATTTATCTCGCTTAGTTAATATGGAGGTTACCGCTTCCGAGAAGGAAATCCGGGAAGAGTTTCCCGATGAAAAACTTTTCAAAGTTCAAGTTAGGTCGTGGTTTGCGGACTTTGCGAGCCATAAGGCTAGTGGTTTGGTGCCTCCCGACCTAACTTCGAACCAAAAGAGGAAATTTCTCTCGGATGCTAAATATTACGTGTGGGATAACCCATACTTGTTTAAATTGGGTGGTGACAACCTTTTGAGGAGGTGTGTTACTAGCGATGAATCGCAAAGCATTCATTGGCATTGTCACAACTCACCTTACAGCGGACAATACAATGGGGCAAGAACGACCACTAAAGTCCTTCAGTCAGGATTTTATTGGCCTACTATTTCCAAAGACGCAAATGCCCATTCGCAAAGTTGTGTTAGTTGCCAAAGAAGTGGTGGGATTGGTAAGAGAGACGAGATGCCTCTCCAAAACATCCAAGAGGTTGAAGTATTCGATTTTTGGGGTATCGACTTTGTTGGACCATTCCCACCCTCATATGGTAATGAATATTTGCCTGTAGCAGTTGAATACATTTCTAAGTGGGTTGAGGCGATTGCATCACCTCGGGTGGATGCTAAGATGGTATTAAATTTTTTGAAGAAAAACATCTTTTCTCGTTTTCGAACCCCATGTGTGTTGATTAGTGACTGAGGGTCGCACTTTTGTAATGCACCATTAGAAAATGTTTTGAAACATTACGGTGTATCACATAGAGTGGCGACTCCGTATCACCCACAAGCTAACGGTCAAGCTGAAGTCTCTAATCATTAGATTAAGAGAATTCTCGAAAAAACCGTGTCAAATTCGAGAAAAGAGTGGTCGCAAAAGTTGGATGAAGCTTTGTGGGCGTACCATACCGCTTATAAAGCACCCAAAATGATTATCCCAAATAAGAGAAAGGCATCAAGCTCTCGCAATGTGCCGATCATATTTGACCAGGAAAGGTTCTGCGGGGCGACACATGCTGCCCGCTACGAGAACCTCAAAAGACAGATTATCTTAGCAGAAAAAAGGTTCCAATTGAGAGAAATGGGATCGTACCACACTATCGACACACTCTTTGTGACGAAGAAGTGGGATCGTTTGATGACCCCACTGGATGGATATAATGCGGAGATAGTGCGGGAGTTCTACGCGAATGCCCTTATGGATGACAGAGAAGTTTTCAGCTGGACCTCGATGGTCCGTGGCGTTTTGGTCAGATTTGATCAAATAGCTATTAATAACGTCTTGGGTAATCCTCTTTCTCTTTCAGGTAGCCAGATTGATGATTACCACCGAGACCTGAACCTCCTTCGAGACGTGGATGAACGAACTTTAGTGCGTAACTCTACGGGAGTAGCTATTCGGTACCTACGTGCCGATATGAAGCCTCTGGCACAACTTGTACTTTTGTTTGTTCTAACTAATGTTATGCCCAGGTTCCACCACAGTTCGGTGCCATTTCCGATTGCTCACTTGATTCACTCTATACTGCTAAATGTCTAGATTGACATCGCCCGCATCATTGCTGATGAGATGCGTGCAATCATCCTTAATGGACGTGGAGGGTTGGAGGATCGCAAAAATGCCCCACTGGCTTTCCCATGCCTCATCATGTCGCTCTGTGCTCACTGTGGTATAGATATTCCTCAGCGGCGATAGGTTACCATTCCTGTGGCGATTGATAATCGGTATGTGGACAAGCTCTATAGGGCTAGGCCTCCGGCAGGTGAGACCTCTGGTACCGGTGCTGATGTCAGCGGACATGAGAGCGGTCCTTCTGGCTCTGGTCCAGATCCACCTGCTTTCTACCCTTATCAACATGAGATTTGTAACTATAATTGGGATTGGATGGCCGCTCAACAGTGGGCCATGTGTGATCTGCACGACTCCATGCAGGTTTTACAACTGCGGATGCGTGAACCCGCCGGTAACCATATGATGGTGACAAGGGAGCAGTTCCTTGCGCGCGCTAGATGGCCTGTGGACAGGCCCAGGTTTGGTGGGGAGGAGGATGCAGACGATGATGACCCTATTGGTGATGGTGTAGAGGAAATTGAGGACGATGGTGAGGATGATGGCAGCAGTGATAAGGATGATGAGGATGACAACGAGATGTCAGAGGAAGAGGATTGATTTCTTGTTGTGTTATGTTGCTTCCTTTGTTTCTACAAAGTGAAGTTTTCCTTTTATATTTTGTATTTCCATTTATATACTTTATTTTGTACTTTGATTATTGTATTTGGTATTTGTACTTGTACCTTTTTAGGTACCTTGTGATATTGTTGGTGTTATACACCATTTTTATTCAGTATTATTATTATTATTATTATTATTATTATTATTATTTTGAGCTATTTATTTATTGTTTAGTTTTCATCCTAGTAAGTTTTATTTTAAGTTTTATTTAAGGGTGGTTGTAAATATGTTAATACCCTCTTTTTGTTTTAAGCTTGGAATAAGTGTTTCTTTTGTAGATATGCAAGAATTTCTTTCAAGTGGGATGGCGATGATATTATCATTCTCAAAAATTTGTTGACAAGGTACTTAGTTACCTTGTTCTAGAATTTAGAATGTTTTAGAACTTGTTATTCTTTATACATTTTTTTAAACTTTGCTTCTTGTTGCAACTTTGTGGGTTGATATGTCATTTAGGTCCTATACCACGAATGTGAGAATCCTCCCTTTAATTGTACATGTGCTTTGGATTAATGATGAATTTTGTGTATACTTATAATTCATGTGTTATCGTTTGTTCTTTATAATTTAGTGGAAGTTTTAGAGAGGATCAATACACTTGTTTGTATTGAGCACAACCATTCCTATACACGTCCCGTGAGGAGTGTGACTTTTGTTAGCCCCTTTGAGCCTTCTTGTTTAAAGCTCCTTTTGTGAGCTTCTAATGTTTGTTTTTTCTTGAACCTTGAGTTATGCTTAATTGCTTTTCTTGCCGTAAAAAGCTTGAAACATTCACTTTGGGTTGAGTTGGAATCAAGTTGGGGAAAACGGAAAAATTCGAAAAAAATGAAAAAATTGTGAAAATCTTTCAAGCAAGTATGTGTATAAGAGGTGTGAATAAAGATTTGATGAAAAGAGAAAATTGCTTAAACGAGAAAGAAAAAAAGAGAAGTATGCTTGCTTGAATGAAAGAAAAAGAAAATAATTGTGAAAGGGAGCTTGTGAGGGTTTTGCATTTGAAAGAATTTGGTGAATGAAGTGGTAATGTTGTAAATACTTGTATAGTGAGTGTTCTTAAGCATCGGCGATTTTGTTTCAATGGCCTTATAAATGACCATTTGTTATTAACCCAACCAAGCTACAACCCTTTAAGTTCTATGTGATCTTTAACTTCCATAATTTTATTGTGATCATTTAGATATTGTATGAATTGTTTAGTATTACATTGTTTGTCATTTGAGTGAATTTTTGTCCCGTGCTCGCATGCGCGTTTTACTTCAATCCTTTTTCGAAGTGGAGTGTTAGAATGACATGTCATGAAATTTAGTTGTTTCTTGAAGCATTGTTTTAATTTGTTTTTAGAATCAAATTCTTGTACATTGTCTATTGTGGGATTGTGTAACTTTTTGCCTTGTTGCACTTGTTGTGTATTTGAGCCTGACATTTTCACTTGGATTGAGTTGGTTCTTGAGCAAATCCTCCTTTTTGTTTTGAGAGGCATAATTTGCTTGAGGACATGTAAATAAGTTAGTTGGGGAGAGTTGTTAAAGCCTAATTATAGTATATATTTGATCTATATTAGTAGTATTTTTACTTGCTCTTATCTATTAGTGTGTGAATTAGTAGATTGATTTGCTTAGTTTCATTTTATTTTGGTCCAAGTGAATGGTGCTTGTAATGTTGCTGTTAGTGTGCAGGATTGACACTAGTTGGAGTGTTGGGGCATTATGGAAAAGATGAGACAGAGCTGTTGGAAGAAGCTGGATATCAGAACATTTTCCTGGCGAAGCTCAGCGAGTGTCAGCGAATGTTCGTCTGGCGAGTGTTGGCTAGCCAGGGCGAGTAATTCAAATTAAACTCCCAGACCAAAAGGGCATGAAGTTTGCCTTGTAGGTGAGAAAATACTTAGAAGGGGGGTTGAATAAGTATGAAGATAAAAACTTAGTAATAAAAACTCAAGTATTTTTATCCTGGTTCGTTGAACTCAACGACTCTAGTCCACCCTTCCTAGAGTGATTTGTCTTTCTCAAACAAGGACTTAATCCACTATTTAATCAACTGATTATAATAGTAAGCACTAAGAACAACTGTTCAAAGTCTTCTCAAGAACTTCTGATCCTAACTGAATCTTCTTAAGGTTTTCTTACAATCAAATGTAATAACAAATACAAGTGTTAAAATGCTTCTAATAAAGCTTTATCACAACTGTGATTTTTCACTTAAGATTAAGAACAAAGAAATTAATTCTAGAAAGAATATGAGTTGTATGAGAGCTTTGATAATGAATTCTTTTCAAGTAAAACGTCAACTGAAGAAGATGAGTGAAGACTTGCTTTTATAGGCATAGTGGTCCAAGAGCTTTTCACGTTGAGAAGTGTGTACTAAAAGGTCTGAGCCCTTTTTGTCTTCACATCAAGTGACCTTTCCTAGAAGAAGAAAGCACAGAAAAATCCTTTTTGTCTGTGTTCTTGTGTCTAGCATAAATAAGGAAAGAGTCGTTTGGATATTCTAACGGACATAATCTTTGAATTCTTCTTCAACAATTTTCAGCAAGAATCATCAGAGTCTAATTTGATCAAAGCCTTCTGATGTTGATAAGAGTTTTGCTGAATCAGAGTCTTTGCAGCAAGTGTGCTTTTAGCGTGTATAAGTTCAGAGAAGAGTTTTGAGTCAGATCCTCAGTACTGGCAGCGTTAGTACTCTCAGAGTCTTCTGAAGTAACTATGCTTGAAAACTCTTCATACAGAATTCTTCTTTGGTTCAGATGCTTCTGACTTGCTTCAGATTCTTCTGGAGCTTCTGCTTCAGATCCTTCTGGAGCTTCTGCTTTAGACCCTTCTGATGGCAATGTTCAGAATCTTCTAATGGGTGCATCTGACGCTTCAGAGCTTTGCATATTTCTAATGTTCAGATCTGATTTGCTTCTGGAGTGATATTTAGTTTAATATCTGCAGCAAACATTCCTAAGCAAATTTTAGAGTATATAATTCTTAATTACAAAATTTCATAATAGTTATCATCAAAACATAGAGATATTATTAAGAACCAATCTGTGTTCTAACAATCTCCCCCTTTTCGATGATGACAAAAACATCAGAAATTTTGTTTAATTGAAAATAGAATAACTATAACTCCGCCTGAGATGATGAATCTCCCCCTGAATTAAATATAAATAAGGAATAGAAACTTCCCTTTTGTCTTGAGTATTTTTCAGAGTTAGAGCTTGATTGTTCTTAACCATTTGAGGGTCAGAGTGTCTTGCATATTTCAGAGTCAGAGTCTGATAATTGTCAAATGATCTGAGAGTCTCAGATTTTCTTTTACAGAGTATACTTATCAAATGTTCCGAAATACTCAGATTTTATGTTAGATAAAATTGATATGTCTGAAGTTTCATTCTGGTAAAGTTTAATTAAATAGTTCAGATCTATTTTCTCCCCCTTTTTTGTCATAAGCAAAAAGTAAGAACTTTGAAAAGACAAAGAAAAGGAAACAATAAACGAGATAAATCATGTGGAGAAAACTTTGAAACATTCATTCATTCATTCAGAGCAAAAGTACACACATCAGAAAATATTCAAGTACATATGCAAACATTAGATGCAAACATCAGAAGAAAAAATAAATAAACTAAGATTGTTTTGACAAAAGCATCTTCAACAGATTCGTGATCTCAGAAGAAGACTGTTCTTGTTTTGACATCCACTTAGCCATGGTTTCATTCTTCTGATCTTGTTTGGACATCCACTGAGCCACGTCTTCAGACTTCTTGTCTTGCTTAGCCATCCATGACTTGATTTCTGATTGACCAGCTTCCAGAACTGCAATCTTATCTTCAAGATCTGGATACTCTTTCTTGATCTCAGATGAAGAAGGTGGGACAGTTTCTGAAGCTTGAACAGAGTCAATTTCCATAGGGACTTTGGAGTTAGAAGCAGTAGATCCAGAAGGATGTTCTACCAGAGTCATAGCCAGAGGGTTGTCTTCAGATGCAGATTCAGTATTCTCTTCTGATGATGAAGGGGCATCTGTAAGAAGCAATGGTCCAGATCTCTTAACAGTCCAGAACAGACTTCTAGCAGTTTCAACAAATCTGAGCTTCGCATCATCAGAACATACATTCTTCAGATTTGATGCTACAATATTGAATCTGTTTATGAAGCCATTCCAAATGGCATCAGATTCACTGGAATCCATTGTTGATGAGCACTTCTTCTGTATAGATCCTAAATACATCTGTATTTCTTGCAAAAAACTTGTAAATAAATGATCAACATTCAGTCTAGGTCTTGGGTGGGGGAGAAGGTGGAAAGATGGATTTATGAATGGTGATCAGAGGAGGAGGGTAGTATGGTATGAATGGAGGTTCAGATGAATTGTCAGGTTTTGATCTGGTTAAAGCATTCAACAAACATGGTTTTGCAGTTGATGCATGGGAAACAACGTCAAATGGTTTATCAGAGTAAGGTTTGAATGCAGATTTAGTAGAGTATGGTTTTGCATCTGATGAACTTACTGCTGGCATTGTTTTAATATATGTTTGAAGCACAGATGGTAGAATGATGGTAAGTTTGGGTTTGAGAGAAGTGATAGTGTCAGATGGTTCAATTTTGGTGTAGAAATTTTTTAAGGTGAAACCAGATGAAAGTTTGTTAGAGGAAAATAGTTTGCATGAAGCAGAAGGTGCATTCTCAAATGTTCTTGGCTTGGATGTAGGGGTAGGATTGGGAATGATAATTTCAGAAGATGGTTTAGGTGTTGGAATAGGATTTGGAATGATAATTTCAGAAGAGACAGGTGGTTCTGGTTGGTTTACTTCAGAATTTCTGTGAGAGGGAGATACCAGAAAATCTGGGTGTATATCAGATTCTGATGAATTTGATGATGTGGTTGGAGTGTAAGAGGTAGAGGACACTTCAAAAACAGTTTTGAGAGGTGTAACATTTAGAACCTCTGTCTCAGGGATATGGGTTTCAGATGGGTTGGTTGATTCTGATGGATTCTCAGAAGGTTTTGATGAGGGTTCAGATGTAGGTGGTTCTGATGTAGGTGGATCAGATGTAAGTAGTTAAGATGCAATAGGATCAGATGTAACTTTTATAGGTTCAGAAGTAACTTATACAGATCCAATAGGTTCAGATGTGTTTGATGGTGGTTTTTCCGGTTGTGGTTGTTTTTCTTGTTGTTGTGGTTGTTGTTCAGATTGTTTTTGTTGTTGTTGTTGTTCAGATTGTTTTTCTGGTAGTTGTTGTTGTTGTTCAGATTGCTTCTCTGGTTGTTGTTGTTTTTCTGGTTGTGGTTGTTGTTGTTCAGATTGTTTTGTTGGTTTTTCTGGTTGTGGAGTTTGATTTGCTGGTTTTGTTGGTGGTGGTGTTGGTACAGATGATTGAGTAGTAGAAGGTTTTACAGGTGTGATGGAAACATGATCAGATGATTTTTGTGGGGAAGGAACAGAGATATGAGATGGAGCAGGAACAGATTGTTTCTGAGTAGAAGGTGGTTTTGGAATAGACTTAAATGTTGAATCATTTAAAACAGTATTATTGAAAGAAGATACAGAAGATTTGGTACCTTTAATCTTGATACGTTTTGTGGGAACAGAAGGAGTGTCTCCAGATGCGTTCCTCTTGATCAGCTTCTGAGGCTTGTCAGCAACTTTGGGCTTCTTCTGAACAATCACATCTTCTGCTTCTGATTGACCTCTTTTTCTTGTGATCTCATTTCCTCCATCAGGCATTGGTTCCCTTGCTCTTTTTAGAATATCTGCAGGGATTGGGGTTCTATCTGCCTTGCAAGAATCAATATACCTTACAATTATTTCCCTTGGTTCTTCAGCATATAACAGAGGGTAGTCTTCTACTGGGATTCTCTTCTGACTGAGTTCAGAAATATTCAACTTCTTGGGTGCTGATGTGAGTTCCTCTACAATTTTTAGTCTCTGAAGACTCTTGGCATTCAGAGGTTTCCCAACAATAGATTCAAGTTCCTCCTTGACTCCAGTAGCATACAGAGCAGTCACCAATCCATTTTCTGTCAGAATATCTGAAATTAACCTTCCAAAGGGAATCCATGTTCTGATCTTCTGACCCTTGTCTTTCACAGATTCTCTGGAGGCATTAATATGATTCCATAAGTGCATGAACAGAATGTAAGGAAGATCTACCTTGGTGCTCTAACTTAAACAGTACATGAAGTAGAGTTGTTCATTGTTCACGTAATCTGGAGAGTTTGTAGATTTTCTGTGATGAATGCATCCCATGAAAATCTTTTCCCAGATCTTGTAGTCAGGCTTCAGATCCTTAAACTTATTAGAGGCCTATCCAGCAGTCATGACTTCCTCATAAACTTCTTCCATATCTACACGCCCAGCTGGCAGATGAGATACTCCATCAGTCTCCTCATATCCTATGAGTTTTCTGATCAGATCTTCTGTAATGATTATCTCCTTACCCAGAACAGAAGACAATATGAATTTGGGGTATACAGAAGCATGGATCCAGAATTCTTTCACCAGATGGGGGTAAACTGGTCCAAATAATCTGTCAAAGTATTTTACCCAGCCTTGAGCATCAACTATTGAACGAAATTCAAATCCATTTTCAGCCAATGAATCAAGTTCCACCATTGATTCACAGAGAACTTCCAGTTTGTCAACAGGTGTTAACAAAGTCCTTTTTGGTGTCGTATATGGAGCCACACCCATATTTGCAGAAGTAACTGCAGCCATGGTTGATTGAAACTGTGCAGTGATAACGAGAAAACGCATCGATTATATCGCTAGATTTCATTGACGTTTTATCGCGCATTCACCGTTTTAACACTCGATTTCTCGAGTTTTTCTTACTATTTTGCAGGTACATCGTTATGTGAAGCCGAATCATGAATTAAGAGAAAAGGAACAAAAGAGACCACAAGGAGATGAAGAAAGGCAGAAGCCTGCAAAAAGACTGCATAATTTGTTGCAGCCACGGTCGTTACAAGGGTGTCACGACCGTGACACCCCAAATTGGGCCATCACGACCGTAAGGAAGTAGTCACGACCGTGACGCTTAAAATCCTCAATTTACAAACGCGAAGACCTTGTCACGCCCGTGACAAGGATAAAACTTGGTTTTGACTCAGACTACGTCAAGGCACCACTGAAGACCACTTCTCCTCTTATTTCTCCTCAAGGCAGCACGTGAAGACGACTTCTCCCATTTTTGCTGCCACGTTCCAGCATTTCCTCAACAAGTTCAGCAAGGCCCATGCAACAAAGGACCAAGAATCCAGCCCATTAAAGACTCTATAAATAGTACAAGCTCTGTGAACTCAGGGACAGACTTCATTATCCAAAATTCCTGCGGAAGCTCTGCCGAATTACCTTACAAACCAGCATTTTCATTCCAGCATTATTTTATTTTCTGTCTTGTTTTATTTGTACCCAAACCAACCGTATAACAATTTCCAACATTAGGGAATTGTTATACATTTATTTGTTTCCAAACCTTCAGCATTCGTTCATTTTTAATTCCCGCCTACTCCGAGCTTTCCGGTCTGTGGAAGAAGGAGTCTGCTCAAATATTTGTTAATCAGGTTTTTCAATTTATTGCAATTTAATTTAATTATAATGTCTATTTATTTTTCTGCCATGAGTAAGTTATTATTTAATTCTGTGTCTGGTTCAACCTCGATGAGCAGCTAAACACCTTAGGGCGGTATGTAGTTATAACAACTTAACCGGTAAAATATAACCATAGGCTGAAAATAATTAATCACTTAACATTCTGGCTGATACTTTTTAATTGAAATAGACCTTTTCGTTACGAGAGTAAGAAAAGGGTATTAGGTTGGGTCAAGACCACGAGAGTGTGAGATTTTAACCAGATAGCTAAAGTTAGGCATTTAAATTAAACACAGCGAGAGCGCTTTAAGATAAATTAGAATTATTTAGTTTCCAAAAATTACCTCTAAACACTTATGGGCTAGCGAGAGCAGGCATAGGGCTTTAGGGATAAGATCTGATATAAGACCACGAGAGTGTGAGTTGAGGGTATTTAAACTGGTAATCTCTACCGAATAGATTAAGTGAACATCTCTATAAGCCTAGGTTAGATTGACCCACCTAAGTTAGTATAATTACATACCGACCGCCTTAGTATTACTTTATTTAAAAACTTAAATTTAATTCCGCCTTTAATATTCTTAAAAACCAACAACAATCGTGACAACCGTTCGCCTTAGCTAAACTAGAAGTTCATCTAGCACTAAGTAACAATAGAATCCCTGTGGATCGATAATCTTAAATATTACTTCGATAGGCTGTGCACTTGCAGTAAGATACCGCTAGACGCATAAGTAGACACGTCTTTAGCCCATCAAGTTTTTGGCGCCGTTGCCGGGGATTCCTTAATTTAGTTACTAGTTCATTTAGGTAGCATTGTCTAGACTAAGGTATCAACTATTTAATTTAATCTAATCTCCGAGTGTATGCCAAGTACTCGCTCTAAAAGCGAAGACTTGCAACCTCTAATCCCTGAATCGGAACGCTTCTTACACGTAAGAAGACGTATGTTCGATTTCGAAAATAATTCCAATATTCCAGATCTTCAATTAGATCCTCCTAAACCAGTCGTAAAATCAGAAAACGCAGGGATGGCTGAAGAACAAACTCATCCACTCAAGTATTACGCTAATCCTTCGCAAGGTGAGCCGCATTCAAGCATTGCAGCGCCGGCTATCAACCGAAATGATTTCGAACTGAAACCATCATTGATATCAGCCGTGCAACAAAATCAATTCGCCGGAAATCCTACCGAGGATCCGAATCTTCATCTTTCGATCTTTGTGCAATATGCAGATACCGTAAAAGCCAATGGAGTTACCCAAGAAGCTATTAGACTACGTTTATTTCCTTTTTCACTTCGAGACAGAGCAAGAGCTTGGCTTCAATCTCTGCCTTCGAACTCAGTAACTACGTGGGCAGAACTTAAGAAAGTTTTCTTGAATAGGTATTTTCCACCTAGCAAGACAGCCATGCTGAGAGCTCAGATCAACGGATTTAAGCAAAGAGAAAGTGAATCATTATTCGAAGCTTGGGAACGCTATAAGGATCTACTTAGACTTTGTCCACATCATGGATTAATAGACTGGATGGTCATCCATACCTTCTATAATGGACTCTTGTACAATACAAGAATGACAATTGACGCTGCCGCGGGTGGTGCATTGATGGACAAAGAATATAGAGATGCCTATGCACTTATCGAAAGTATGGCTCAAAACCATTATCTTTGGGGAAGCGAGAGAGTCGCAACTGAGAAACCAACAAAAGGAGGTATGTACGAAGTAAGTAGTATGGACCAAGTCAATGCGAAGTTTGACCAACTAAGCCAGAAGATCGATAACTTGGCCATAACACCTGCAGCCACCGTGGCTACAGTAACACCTAACTGTGAGTTATGTGGAGTCCCAGGACACGAAGTTTCTGATTGTCAACTATTGACAGGAACTCCCACTGATCAAGTGAATTATGCTCAAGGAAACCCTTACTCAAACACATACAACCCAGGTTGGAAGAATCATCTGAACTTCTCCTATAAGAATAACAATGCTTATTACGCACCAGGTCAAGCACCAGCTACATCACCAGGATATCAAAAGACTGCTCCTAACATCCCTAGAAAATCGAACCTTGAATTGATGATGGAGAGCTTCATAGCTAGCCAATCTCAGACAAACAAGGACTTCTTAAACCAAAACATTCACACTAGTGAGCAGATTAAACAATTAGTGAGCAAAGTAGATGCATTAGCTACACATAACAAAATGCTTGAAACTCAGATTTCACAAGTAGCTCAACAACAAGCACCTACTGCTGCACCAGCTGGAGTATTCCCTGGACAACCTCAACCTAATCCGAAAGGACATGCTAACGATGTAATATTAAGAAGTGGCAAGGAACTTGACGGACCTACCGATCCAAGACTTGACAATCCAGCCATGTACCAAAAACCGGATAAACCGACTGAAGTGGTGAATGATCCAGAAGAAAAGGAAGATGAAAGTCGAGAGGTAGTGGAGAAAGAACAACCTTATGTGCCTCCACCACCCTATAAACCACCAATTCCGTACCCTCAAAGATTAGTAAGTTCCAAGACGACGGGTCAATTTAAGAAATTTGTCGAACTTCTGAAACAGTTGAATATTACTATTCCGTTTACAGAAGCAATTACCCAAATACCCTCGTATGCTAAGTTTTTAAAAGAAATCTTATCCAATAAGAAAAAGATAGAGGATAACGGAACAGTTACACTTACTGCCGAGTGTAGCGCCATAATTCAGAATAACATGCCTCCTAAGCTAAAAGATCCAGGAAGTTTCTCTATGCCCTGTTGTCGCTTGCGCGAGAATAAGGTGCCGGCATGACAGAAGAGTCGCCACCTTTCGTTATTTATCCCTCAGAGCGGGAAAGGAAACGATCGGAAAAACCTGACGAATAAGGGTAAGACAAGGTCATCGCAACCATTGTCTGGGTTCGGGAGTCGGTTACGCAAGGGGAAGGTATTAGCACCCCTCACGTCCGTCGTACTCGACGGGATCCTCGCTTGTTTGTTTACTTGGACGGGTTGGTTATAATCTATCTACCTATCAAGGCTGGCTGAAAAAGAAAAGAAAAATGACTCGGCAAAGCGTCGCACTTTATGCCTACGTATTCCCGTCTGGAACGAGAAATCAGAGTCAACGTAGTTCGGCTAACTACGGGGGAAGATGGGGAAGGTTGCTCGCTAGGACGTCGCATCCTATGCCTACGTACTTTCATCTGGTATGAAAGATCAGAGCAAACGTAGTTCGGGAAACTACGACTTATCTCCTAAAAGAAGTGTTTTTTATTATGTTTGCGATCTCAACCGCACTAGAGACTATGACCTGAGAGTGAATGCGTCGCATGTCACCCAAAGGGTACCATACTAAACATCCAGACTGTGGAAAAGAAACTCTCCCACAATCCTTTCTCAGATAGCTTAAGGCTCGTAACGTACGAAAGAAATCATTCATGATTACTGTATCTTAAACTGCTTGTAGATGAGAAGAGAACAGGCCCAACTAGGAGGGAGACTATCAAGTCCTACTGTTATCATGCCATGGATTCATCCTATGGTTGAGATTTGAACAGGGAACTCCTAGATGTTGTCATGCATAGGTTTCAACCTAAAAGTCTATCATCAAATCCTCTTCAGAGGAAATGAGAGTCCTAAGGGATCATGTCAATGATACACCAAAACAGACAAAAGCATCAGCTTTAACAGTAAAATGCATGCAATGCAAGTGAGGGAGGAAATGTGTGTGGGGCTTCAGCCTCCACAAGCTCGTCTCGACCTCAAGCCAGTCATGAAATAACAGTAATCATACTGAAATAAACAACATGCTATCAAGCAAAACAGTAAACTGTAATCATACAGACAGAAAATGAAATCATGCTATCAAGCAAAATAAACACATGGGCAAGGGAGCTGGGCTCTACCGAATACCCGCAAGCAAAGCCAAGCAATAACAATACAATCAGATGCACTAATGCTCTTAGACTGAACTTATTCTAAATGTGCTTAATCTAATGCAGCAGACAAATCAGACAAAACACACAATACATCAAAGAAAACAGAAGAAAGCCTCAGCTCCTTCAGCAGCAACCCAGTCTTCAGACTTCAGAGATCACTTGCTTTCCAGGTATCAACCCTACAACATGAGTATCAACTCATCTTCTCCCTTTGAGCTTCAGCTCCTTTGATCAGCTCTACCTTCAGGCTTCACTATCTTCAGGGATCTTCAGGCATCCACTTGATCTTCACAGAGTCTTCAGACTTCAATAATCTTCAAGGAATCATCCTCTTCAAGGCCTTAGCTTCTATCTTCAATGACTCCAATGCTCCAGCAAACAAGATTCAGTTAACAAGATGAGGTGGGGATGTTACAGTACTCACTGACTTCCAAAGGATGCCATTGAGAACTTAACATCAAAGGAAAGGCTCTCTCAAAGTTCTACCTTATAGGGCAAGGTCACTAATCCCTCCAAAGGAGAGAGGTGAATACCCTTAAGGGACTCTATGTCATAGAGAAGGAAGGAGGTGAACAAGACACTCCTTGTTTATTGAACAAAGTATTCTATCTAGGGCTCTGCCTATGCACCTATAAACCTATAAACAAAACAACAAAAGCTATGCTAAACTCCTCTACAAGGTCTTCAAAGCTTCCATGATGATCCACAAGGTCTTCACATGATGCCCAAGCTCCTCAAGCCAACAACAACTCCAAAGCAAGGCAAAACAAAACTAAACTAGCCCTAAAGGCCACACAAACAACATTCAATTCAAAAATCAATGAAAAATACTAAAATACCATACAAATTCCTAATATAAATTCTAGGGGATCCTATTTAACTACCCTTAAGTCCCCTATATTCCCCATACACTAATTTGTCCTAAAAACCCCAAAAATAAAATGTTGAAGTTCAAGTATACTACTTAAAAACCCTAATTAGAACACCTAAATGTCTAACAATCAAACTACATCAAATTTAATTTCTAAAATCAAGGGATAAATTCTACATGAAACTAGGGTTCAATATCTAATCACAAAAAAAAGAATGAATTAAAAAACCTAAGGGAAGGTCCTAAAACAATTCTTGCAAGATAAGGTATAAACTAAAGGAAAGAAAATACCCTATTTAAAAGAAAATACCACCATTAATTCCACATTAAAAATAAAATTTCATTTTTATTTTTATATTTTTCTACACAAAATTATCTAATCACAGAAAAAAGAATGAGTAAAAAATCATCATTTATCATTTTTTTATGAATTTTATAAGATTGCAAAAATATAAAACAAATAAAAATAATATAAAAGGGAGGGGGGTGGCAATAGAAGGGATAGGCAGTTCATTTCATTTGGGCTGACTCAAGGGGGGGTGCGCGTAGCACACTGACTTAAGCCCAGACTCAGTCACTAAACCAAACGGCTGCGTTTTGGTTTTTAAATTTCCCTCCGTTTCTCCATTCAATCTGAGCCGTTGGATGCAGCGAATTAGTCAAATTCTGAGGACGAATCCAACGATGGACAGCCATCGTCCCAAACAAAACCCTAGGGTTTTCAGACGCAGCCCCTCATGCATCAAACTTCCAGCCGTGCGTTCTCTCCCCAGACTTGATGAAATGCAAAACTTCCAACTGCAAAAGTGCTCTACTCAATGCAAGGAACAAGGTGATACGTGTAATTTTCTCTAATTCCCTTTGAATCGTCCAAACAGAATGCATCAAATCTTGGGTACTACCATGGTCATCTGAGATCGACCACGATAAAGCTTCCACCTAAGGACATTAATTTGTTCTACATGCTACCCTAGTTAATCTAACCTAATCCATGCTAATCAAAACTCCCTAAACAGCTGGTTCTTGATCATCAAAGATTCTTGCACCTGTTATGGAACTCCATGGAATTGGCTCTAACCTTCAGAATTTCATCACCTAGTCTAGCCTAGCCATTCTAAACCTAATATGCGATCTATCTATGCATAATTAAGGTGAAAGAGAGAAGAGAAAGAACCTGTCAAGAGGTTATGGTGGAGACTCGTGTGGTTGCTTTCAGGCCTTGAAACTTCCTCCAAATGGTCCTTGGATGATCAATAGCCTTCTGTTTGCACTTGTGATGAAGGGGAAGATCTGCAATGGAAGGAAATCAGAATTGCTTCAATTTGAAGAAACCTCTTCAATGGCTGCTTCTCTCTTTCTCTCCCCTCTGAATCCCCTTCCTTTCACCAACCTTTTCCTCCTTGTGACTCACTATTTTTATAATGATGGATGGAAACTCTTGGATTCATCTAGAAAGATCTAGAAAGTGTTGAAAATGTCATGTGATGATAACTTGAAAATCTCATGCACTATGCATTAGGTCTTGCAAAATGACCTTATAATCTCCTCATATGACATATTGAAGTGTTATAAGCCATTACAAGTTTTTTCCTTGCCTTGTGTTAGGATTTCCAAGGGTGACTTCAAATGCAAGTAACAAAATAACAAAGCATCACCCATTTTAAAGCTTCAAATCAAAATTCTATTTAAACCAATGTTCTCAAAATGATGTTTCCAATCAAAATGATATATTGGATGACCTATTTTGGATTCCTAGATCTTCCAAACCAATTTTCAAATTCAACTTTTCAAACTTATATGCCATTTTTAGTTCATTTTTGACCAATCATGCAAATCCATGCTATGAGCTTTTCCAACAATTTGTGACCTTCTTTCTAGACTTAAAATCACATTTTGAACAACTTTAATGTTTTGAGTTTTTCCATTTGAGGCTTGGAAATAGAAGTTTTAGGCATTGGCTAAAATGACCTATAACTGACAAATGACCAAAATACCCCTGTCTTGTTCAAACCATAAGTTGAGTTCCACAAATCCTATCAAGGACTTCTACCACTCAAATTAAAGCTAAGAAGATTCCCTCCAACATTCATGTTGACCAAGAGATCATAGGAATCATCCTACTAGGGCAAAAGTTGTCTGCAAGTTGGGTGACTTTCAAGGACCCAGATTCACACACCTCAGCTGACCTGTAATTTGTCAAAACCATAACTTGAGCTCTGTAACTCCTATCAAGGACTTCCACCACTCAAATTAAAGCTAAGAACAAGCTATAAAACATTCATGTTGTGGGGAAGATGAGATATCAATCACATCTAGAGCTAAAACTGCCTGGAAGATAGGGATCAAACTAGGGTTTTTTCACTGACAATCCCTGGAGACCCTAACTTGAAACTTCTCAAACTCCTCAATCATGATGAGTTGGTCTAGGAATCATCTTTATAACATCTTTATGCATCATTCCATGATCTCATAGCCCTTGGATTAGGTCTCAACCTTCTCCAAATCTTCAGCTGATCTAGGGCTGACCCAGTCAAAACCCTAATTCTACCAATCATGGTTGAATCTTCTGAATTCTTGCCTAATGACCTCTCTGGGCTTCATGATGGCTATCAAGACATCTCATAATCTTTCTCAAAACATCAAGTTCATTCTCCAAGCCTCAGAATCATCTGAGGAGCTCCCACAACTCTCAGGCTATGAAGCACACAACCTTGGTTCCAACCAATTCCTCTGAAGATCTTTTGAACTGTCTGATGAAGGTATCAACTTTCAAACACTCAATGGATAAATAACTGTTGGTCAAATTTTGGGGTGCAACACCTGTGTAATAGGAAAATTCGTCATTGACAAAGCTCTATGCGATTTAGGAGCCAGTATCAGTGTTATGCCCTTAACTATTTGCAAAAGGCTAGACATGGGAGACCTAAGACCAACTAAAATGTCTGTTCAACTAGCCGATCGCTCTGTTAAATATCTTGTAGGCATACTAGAAAACGTCCCAGTACGTATAGGACAATTCTACATTCCTACTGATTTTATAATCATGGACATCTCTAAAGACTCCACTACACCTATCATACTAGGAAGACCATTCTTAGCTACCGCCGGAGCTATAATAGACGTAAAAAGAGGAAAGCTAACCTTTGAAGTAGGTGAAGAGAAAGTTGAATTTGTGTTAACACAATTCTTACAATCACCAGCTATAGAGGATACATGCTATCTAATGGACGTAATTGACGAATGCGTAAGAGAAATGGAGCTGAAGGAGGCCACTTATTCTGAAACAATGAAAATTCAAATCCCTCCGATTTTCGAAGATGATAATTGGCGAAAACCGTATCAGGATGATAGTCTAAGCGAAAGTTTAGCACTTACACCGGATCCCATGCCAAGTAAAGATAAACCTACATTAGGATTAAAAACTTTACCTAATAACCTAAGGTACGAATTCTTAGATGTTGAATGTAAAAGACCAGTTATAGTAAACTCCAGTTTAGGAACTATAGAAACAAAGAAACTTTTAGATGTCTTGAAGAAATATCCAACTGCATTAGGATATAACATATCTGATCTCAAAGGAATATGTCCTTCAGTTTGCATGCATCGCATTCTGCTAGAAGAAGATTGCAGAACCTCCAGAGAATCACAAAGAAGAATTAACCCAACCCTTAGCACTGTAGTAAAAGAAGAAGTCAAGAAATTATTAGATGCCGGGATAATATATCCGATCTCTGATAGTGAATGGGTTAGTCCAATACATGTAGTGCCAAAGAAAGGAGGTATCACTGTGGTGAAAAACGCACAAGGCGAATCGATATCGCAAAGAGTAGTGACGGGATATAGAGTGTGCATAGATTATCGTAAGCTAAACAAAGCCACTCAAAAAGATCATTTCCCACTACCTTTCATAGATCAAATGTTAGAACGATTAGCCAAGCATTCCTACTTCTGTTACCTTGATGGGTACTCAGGATTTTTCCAAATCCCTATCCATCCTGATGATCAAGAGAAGACTACATTCACATGTCCTTATGGAACATTCGCTTACAGGCGAATGCCCTTTGGATTATGCAACCCTCCTGCAACCTTTCAAAGATGTATGATGTCAATCTTCGCAGATTTTATAGACAACATCATGGAAGTGTTCATGGACGACTTCTCTGTATGCGGGCAAAGTTTTGAAGGATGTTTATCGAACTTAGAAATGGTGTTAGAAAGATGTGTAAAAGTAAATCTCGTGCTTAACTGGGAGAAATGTCATTTTATGGTCAACGAAGGAATAGTATTAGGTCATGTAATATCAGACAAAGGAATTGAAGTTGATAAGGCTAAGATTGAAGTAATAAAAGATCTTCAACCCCCTAAAACTGTTCGAGAAATACGAAGCTTTTTAGGACACGCCGGTTTTTACCGACGATTCATCAAAGATTTCTCGAAAATCACTAAACCTCTTACTGGTTTATTAATGAAAGACGCAGAGTTCATATTCAATGAAGATTGTCTTAAAGCATTCGAAACTCTAAAAACAACCCTCATCACCGCACCAATCATGCAACCCCCTGACTGGAGGTTACCTTTTGAAATCATGTGCGATGCGAGTGACTATGCTGTAGGCGCAGTCCTGGGCCAGAGAAAGGAAAAGAAACTCCATGCGATTTACTATGCCAGTAGAACCTTGGATTCTGCCCAGATGAACTACGCTACTACAGAAAAAGAATTGTTAGCAGTTGTCTTCGCGCTTGACAAATTCCGCTCTTACCTAGTTGGAGCGAAAATAATCATTTACACAGACCATGCTGCTATCCGATATCTATTAACTAAGAAAGATGCTAAACCAAGAATCTTAAGATGGATTCTACTCTTACAAGAGTTTGATCTAGAAATAAAAGACAAGAAAGGTACTGAGAACGTCGTAGCGGACCATTTATCTAGAATAGAAGGTATTAAACCCGAACAAGTGCCGATTAACGATGATTTTCCGTATGAACAGCTGATAGCACAAATAGGAAGCGACCTAGCGCAGTTAGATATAAATGAACCAGAACCCGTGGAAACAATACAGACAACTGTAGGACTGCCATGGTACGCTGACATTGTCAACTACCTAGCCGCAGGAGCTCTTCCACCCGATCTAACCTATCAGCAGAAAAAGAAATTCTTTTATAATCTGAAACATTACTATTGGGATGAACCATTATTGTTCAAAAGAGGACCAGATGGAATCTTTCGCCGATGTATTCCCGAAGAAGAAATAGAAGACGTCATTGCTCAATGCCATTCATCTCCTTATGGTGGACATGCAAACACTTCCAAGACTTGTGCAAAAATCTTGCAAGCCGGCTTATACTGGCCTAATCTATGGAAGGATGTCCACATCGCTGTTATAAATTGCGACCGGTGTCAACGCACTGGCAATATTTCAAGAAGAGATGAAATGCCCCAAAAGGGAATTTTAGAAGTAGAAATCTTCGACGTCTGGGGAATAGATTTCATGGGACCATTCCCATCATCTTTCGGTAATAATTACATACTCGTAGTTGTTGATTATGTCTCGAAATGGATTGAAGCCATAGCTTCTCCTACAAACGATACACGAGTAGTAATAAAGCTTTTCAAAAATATAATCTTTCCCAGATTTGGTGTGCCTCGACTCGTCATAAGTGACGGTGGCTCGCACTTCATTTCAAAAATCTTTGACAAATTACTATCTAAGTATGGAGTAAGACACCGTGTGGCTACACCATATCACCCACAGACAAGTGGACAGGTCGAAGTCTCAAACAGAGAGATTAAATAAATCTTAGAAAAGACTGTCGCCATATCTCGGAAAGATTGGTCATCTAAACTTAATGAAGCTCTATGGGCTTATAGGACCGCTTACAAGACACCCATCGGTACTACACCTTTCAAACTAGTTTATGGAAAATCTTGTCACCTCCCAGTAGAACTAGAACACAAAGCTTATTGGGCGACCAGAACTCTCAATCTAAACTATAATGCTGCTGGAGAAAAGCGAATCCTAGACATTAACGAATTAGAAGAATTAAGGTTAGATGCATATGAAAATGCCAAGATATATAAAGAAAGGACCAAGCGATGGCATGATAAACGCCTATCTATGAAAGAATTTAGTGTGGGAGACGTTGTACTCCTCTTTAATTCAAGACTTAGGCTCTTTCCTGGAAAATTAAAGTCTAGATGGTCAGGACCCTTTGATATAACTAAAGTATTCCCAAGTGGAGCAATAGAAATTAAGGGTAAGAATAGTGAACCATTCATAGTAAACGGACAACGTTTAAAACATTATCATAAAGTTGAAAATAGAGATTATGCGAATAATCTAAAGCTTTTAGAATTGTCCACTAATTCCCCTGATTAATCTAAACCTAAGCACTACGTCAGGCTTTTGACAATAAAAACAACGCTTAGTGGGAGGCAACCCATTTACTTATTTACTTATTTTAACTATTCTTTTCTTTTAGCACATTGTTATTTATCGTTTTAGCATTACTGCTACTTCCGGCACCAGTTCTGATCCTGACGCGACTCCTTCCAGACGCCGCTCTCGCACCAGAGGCCGAGCCCGCGGTCCTCAGCAGCCGTAGTCTACTTTTCTGTTTATTTTTTGTTTTAGTCTTGTACTGTATTTGTACCGCATTTATATCACAACATTGAGGACAATGTCTGATATAGTGTGGGAGAGGTACCTTTCATTGCAGTACTTTTCATTTCGTTGTACTTTCAATTCCGTTGTATTTCTTTTAACAAATTAATGAAATGAGCAAATCTGTGCGCTATTTTCTTTAATTTCGAGCTTTCCCCGATTATTAAGCTATACCAGAAAAATCTTTAATTACTCGCATTACCCGACTTACCACCGAATGGTTCGTAACTACGAAGCCGGGAACGATTAAACAAGACCAATACAATCTTGACATCTTTGACTCCCTGCTTAAGAAATTCCATCCCGATCACCATTGCGAGTGCACCTTTAGTTTCAGTTCAAAAGTAACCCCCAGTAGTTTATACTAGCAGTCAGCACCGTCTGAACACAAACCACGTGGGGAGCCGATGAATATAAGCGTTTGATGCCTAATCAATAATGATCCTTCGTATCTCGATGCAAAATGAAAAGAAATTGCACCAAAGTACACGATCCCAGATAAGAAACGAGAAATATGAGAAGGAATCCGTTTCGAGTTGGCTCAGAGGTAATGGTTCTGAACTCGGTAGGGCGTGCTACGGCTCGATCCCCCACAACCTCCGAATCGGATGAAACATGAAGGGTTACCACACTCGTGTACCAGACCCCGTGCTCAAAAAGGATCAAAATCGCTAACCGGCTACTCCACTACGTGCGTGCTAAGGCAAAGGGCTTAATGTGACTGCGCTAGAACGAAACCAGGCGAAATAAGATCGAAAAACTCCAGGTGAAATCGTAATGTGATTGCAGATTGTTTCGTTTGATGGGAAGTCGACGACATAGCTTGTTGCTTATGTCATTAGTGTATCGGTAGTGTTCTATCAAAGTACCGGACTATCCGACAAAACGATCCACCGTACGGTTTGTTATGAGTATGCGTGAATAAAAATCTTGTCGGCCGATTTTCAACCGACTATTTGCTTGAGGACAAGCAAAGGTTTAAGTTTGGGGAAGTTTGATAACGAGAAAACGCATCGATTATATCGCTAGATTTCATTGACGTTTTATCGCGCATTCACCGTTTTAACACTCGATTTCTCGAGTTTTTCTTACTATTTTGCAGGTACATCGTTATGTGAAGCTGAATCATGAATTAAGAGAAAAGGAACAAAAGAGACCACAAGGAGATGAAGAAAGGCAGAAGCCTGCAAAAAGACTGCATAATTTGTTGCAGCCACGGCCGTTACAAGGGTGTCACGACCGTGACACCCCAAATTGGGCCATCACGACCGTAAGGAAGTAGTCACGACCGTGACACTTAAAATCCTCAATTTACGAACGTGAAGACCTTGTCACGCCCGTGACAAGGATAAAACTTGGTTTTGACTCAGACTACGTCAAGGCACCGCTGAAGACCACTTCTCCTCTTATTTCTCCTCAAGGCAGCACGTGAAGACGACTTCTCCCATTTTTGCTGCCACGTTCCAGCATTTCCTCAACAAGTTCAGCAAGGCCCATGCAACAAAGGACCAAGAATCCAGCCCATTAAAGACTCTATAAATAGTACAAGCTCTGTGAACTCAGGGACAAACTTCATTATCCAAAATTCCTGCGGAAGCTCTGCCGAATTACCTTACAAACCAGCATTTTCATTCCAGCATTATTTTATTTTCCGTCTTGTTTTATTTGTATCCAAACCAACCGTATAACAATTTCCAACATTAGGGAATTGTTATACATTTATTTGTTTCCAAACCTTCAGCATTCGTTCATTTTTAATTCCCGCCTACTCCGAGCTTTCCGGTCTGTGGAAGAAGGAGTCTGCTCAAATATTTGTTAATCAGGTTTTTCAATTTATTGCAATTTAATTTAATTATAATGTCTATTTATTTTTCTGCCATGAGTAAGTTATTATTTAATTCTGTGTCTGGTTCAACCTCGATGAGCAGCTAAACACCTTAGGGCGGTATGTAGTTATAACAACTTAACCGGTAAAATATAACCATAGGCTGAAAATAATTAATCACTTAACATTCTGGCTGATACTTTTTAATTGAAATAGACCTTTTCGTTACGAGAGTAAGAAAAGGGTATTAGGTTGGGTCAAGACCACGAGAGTGTGAGATTTTAACCAGATAGCTAAAGTTAGGCATTTAAATTAAACACAGCGAGAGCGCTTTAAGATAAATTAGAATTATTTAGTTTCCAAAAATTACCTCTAAACACTTATGGGCTAGCGAGAGCAGGCATAGGGCTTTAGGGATAAGATCTGATATAAGACCACGAGAGTGTGAGTTGAGGGTATTTAAACTGGTAATCTCTACCGAATAGATTAAGTGAACATCTCTATAAGCCTAGGTTAGATTGACCCACCTAAGTTAGTATAATTACATACCGACCGCCTTAGTATCACTTTATTTAAAAACTTAAATTTAATTCCGCCTTTAATATTCTTAAAAACCAACAACAATCGTGACAACCATTCGCCTTAGCTAAACTAGAAGTTCATCTAGCACTAAGTAACAATAGAATCCCTGTGGATCGATAATCTTAAATATTACTTCGATAGGCTGTGCACTTGCAGTAAGATACCGCTAGACGCATAAGTAGACACGTCTTTAGCCCATCATGCAGCTGTGGAGGATGAGGTTTCCATTGAAGATGATTTTGTCAAAGGTTTAGGGTTTTTGTGAAGAGAGAAAAGAAGACAGAAATGCATAAACGTTCTTGAGATGTGAAAAGTGTGAAAGTGGTGAGAGATGTGGTATTTATAGTAAACAATTAGGCATACAAGCAGACACACAATGCACGTTCACACATAGCAATTAATGAAAAAGAATAAAAATCATTTCAAGCATTAATTTATTCTGACAAATTGGGGGAAAATCAAGATTTTCACTATTCAAACTTCACCTCAAACGTCTCTTCAGTAGTGTACACGCCATCTTTGCAGATTTAGAGTGACACGTGTTTGCTTGCATGTGCTTCTGAATTCTCTTAAGAAATGAAACGTTAACCAACGTTCAGATCCTCTGAGTATTGTTAGTTCAGATTTTCACAAATAAAGTAATTTAAGGAAATGAATAAATAATCAGATGAAATACTTCAGAGCATTAAACATTTTTGCATCTGTAAAATTTGCTTCTGAAAAATATTATTCTGGACACAAATCCATACCAATATTTTTTAGAATAAATTTGAATCTATCTTCAACAAGGGGTTTTGTGAAAATATCTGCCCATTGATGATCTGTATCAACAAAGGCTAAGTTTATAATTCCCTTCTGAACATAGTCTCTGATGAAATGATGCTTAATTTTTATATGTTTTGCCTTGGAGTGTAAAATGGGGTTTTTAGACAAACATATAGCAGAAGTATTATCACAGAATATAGAAATGTTACTTTCAAATATCTAATAGTCTTCTAGTTGACTTTTCATCCAGAGCATTTGCGTGCTACATCCAGCAGCAGCAATATATTCTGCCTCTGTAGTTAATAGTGCAATTGTGGGTTGCTTATTGCTGTACCAAGAGATTAGATTTCTTCCTAGAAATTGACAACTTCCAGAAGTACTTTTTCTTTCCACTCTGTCTCCAGCATAGTCAGCATCACAGAATCCAACTAATTTGAAATCATCAGATTTTCTGTAACACAAACCCACATTAGAAGTACCTTTCAGATACCTTAGAATCCTCTTAACAGGTGTTAAGTGTGATTCTCTAGGATCTGATTGGAATCTAGCACACAACACAAGCATACACTGAACAATATGTCAGGTCTAGAAGCAGTTAAGTAAAGAAGAGATCCTATCATACCTCTGTAGAGTTTCTGATCTACTTTCTTACTTACCTCTTCCTCGCCTAGTGAACTGGTTGGCTGCATGGGAGTCTTTGCCATCTTACTATCAGTCATGTTAAATTTCTTCAGAAGTTCTTTAACATATTTGGTCTGATGAATGTAAGTGCACTCTGGAGTTTGGTTGACTTGAATTCCTAGAAAGAATCTCAATTCTCCCATCATGCTCATTTCAAATTCTGCCTGCATACATTGAGCAAACTCCTTGCCACTGGAGCATAAGTTTCAGTGTAATCAATACCTTCTTGTTGATTGTACCCTTGAGCAACAAGCCTTGCCTTATTTCATTCAACTTCTCCTTTCTCATTAAGGTTATTTCTGAAGACCCATTTAGTTCCAATTATATTGAATCCTTTTGGTCTTTGAACTAAATCCCACACATCATTTCTGGTGAATTGATTTAGCTCTTCTTGCATGGCAATAATCCAATCATTGTCTTGTAGAGCTTCATCTACATAAGTTGGTTCAATTTCTGATACCAATCCAAATAATGATGCTTCAGATGATCTGAGAAAGGATCTTGTTTTGATAGGGTCATCCTTCTTTCCAATGATAACATTCTCTGGATGAGAAGCTTTGATTCTGGAAGATGATCCTCTAACAGTTGATTCTTCATAAATGTTTAAATTGTTCATCTGAGAAGTTAAAGGAATTGCATCTGGCGTTGCTTCTGGTTCCTTCACTTGAGCTTTGTCTGCCTCTGAACCTTCAGAGTCTATGAAGACTACTTCTCTATCTGCAGAGTTTTCAGACTACTTTGGCTTTTTAATGCCAAGCTTATCATCAAATCTAACATTAATAGATTCTTCCATAATCTGTGTCTCAGTGTTGGATACTCAGTAGCCTTTAGAGCGTTAAGAATACCCAAGCATGAAACACTTCTGTGCTTTGGAATCAAACTTGTTCAGATTTTCTTTAGTATTCAACATATAGCAAATACATCCAAAAGGATGAAAATATGAAATGTTGGGCTTTCTGTTCTTCCACAGTTCATAGGGAGTCTTCTCTAGAAGAGGTCTTACAGACACTCTGTTTTGAATGTAACAGGCTGTGTTGATTGCTTCTGCCCAAAAGTGCTTTGCTAGATTAGTCTCATTGATCATGGTTCTGGCCATCTCTTGCAGAATTCTATTTTTCCTCTCTACAACTCCATTTTGTTGTGGAGTTCTAGGACAGGAAAAATCATGAGCAATGTCATTTTCATTAAAATATTTTTCAAAATATTTATTTTCAAATTCACCACCATGATCACTTCTGACTTTTATAATTTTGAAATCTTTTTCATTCTGGACTTGTTTACAGAAGTCAAAGAACACAGAATGTGACTCATCCTTGTGTTTTAAGAACTTTACCCATGTCCATCTACTATAGTCATCAACAATGACTAATCCATACTTCTTGCCTCTGATGGATGCAGTTTTCACTGGTCCAAACAGATCAATATGAAGTAATTCTAGTGGTCTGGAAGTAGAAACAACATTTTTTGATTTCAAAGATGATTTTGAAAACTTTCCTTTTTGACATGCTTCACAAAGAGCATCTGAGGTGAACTTCAGATTAGGAAGTCCTCTGACAAGATTAAGTTTATTAATCTGAGATATACGTCTCATATTAATATGCCCCAATCTTCTGTGCCAGACCCATTGCTCCTCATTAACAAACAAGAGACATTTAACATTCTGAACCTTAAGTTCTGAAAGATTTATTTTATAAATGTTGTTTTTCCTCTTTCCACTAAATAGGATTGATCCATCCTTTTGAATAATAGCTTTACAACATTTTTGATTAAAGGTTATATCATAACCATTGTCACTTAATTGACTTATGGACAATAAGTTATGCTTTAATCCTTCTACAAGTAAAACATTAGTAATAGAGGGAAGTTTATCATTTCCAATAGTGCCAGATCCAATGATCTTGCCCTTCTGATTCCCTCCAAATTTCACATCACCTCCAGATCTAAGCTCCAGACTTTGGAACATAGACCTTTCTCCTGTCATGTGTCGCGAGCATCCAGAGTCCAGGTACCATGATTGGCGTCCTGACCTTGCTGCTAAGAACATCTGCAACAGGAACTATTTTACTTTTAGGTACCCAGATCTTCTTGGGTCCTTTTGGGTTAGTTGTTCTGAAGGTTTGTCTAAACTTCTGTTTTTCAACATAAGGTTTATTCTGACTAGCCTTAGATTTAAACACATGAATGTTCTTTTCAGAACGTGTGTGTTCAATATCATTCAAGTGACCAAATTTAAAGTGGGAATATAAAGGAGTTTTCTTGATGATAATTTTATCAACAGGTTTTAGATTTAAGTCCTTTCCAGAGGAAGATTTATATCCAATTCCTTTTCTGTTATTTCTGCTAACTCCATAGATCATAGAAGCCATTTTGCTTCTGTCTATGCTTTTAGCAAGAAACTTCTGAAAGCTGTAATCATATTTTTCCAAAATATTTTTGCATTCAGACTCAGTTTCAGAATCAGAGTCTTGTTGAGCTAATTCAGAATCATTTTTCAATCTTAAGTTCTTTTCATTTAGCTCAGCTACTTCTGATTTGAGAATATTATTCTCAGATACAAGATTGCTTTGACGCTTCTTGTATTTGAGCTTAATATTGTTATAGCTCTTCAGAACTTCTAATAAAACTTTGATAAGTTCTTCTTTAGTGAATTTAGCCATTACCTCTTCAGCGTCAGAGTCAGATTCAGAGTCAGATTCAGATCCTGAAGTTCCTTCCTCCTGATCTTCTATGTCTGCCATCAATGCTACATTGGCACATTCCTCTTCTGACTCAGATTCAGATTCATATGTATCTGAATCATCCCAGGTGGCCATTAGAACCTTCTTCTTCTTATCAGATTTTCTTTTAGGCTTTACTTTAAACACCTTTGGACATTCATTTTTATAATGTCCAGGTTCTTTACATTCATAACAGACAACCTTCTTTTTGCCAAATCTTCTGTGTCCAGAAGATTCTTTTCTTTGGTCAGGCTTCCTGAAGTTTCTGAACTTCTTTCCTTTATGCTTCAAGAGTTTGTTTATTCTTCTAGACAGCATGGATAGTTCATCTTCATCTTCAGATAAGGATTCTTCAGAGCTTTCTTCTATCACCTGCAATGCTTTAGCAGATTTATTAGATTTTAAAGCAATTGATTTACCTTTCTATTGAGGTTCATCTTCCTCAAGTTCAATTTCATGACTCCTTAGTGAACTGATTAGTTCCTCCAAGGAGATCTTGTTCAGATCTTTAGCGATTTTCAGCACAGTCACCATAGGTCTCCATCTAGTAGGTCAGCTTCTGATGATCTTTTTCATATGATCAGCAGTAGAGTATCCTTTATCCAGAACCTTTAGTCCAGCTGTAAGTATTTGAAATCTGGAGAACATAGCTTCAACAGATTTAGCTTCTTCCATCTTGAAGGCTTCATACTTCTGGATTAGAGCCAGAGCCTTTGTTTCCTTGACTTGAGAGTTTCCCTCATGAGTCATCTTTAAGGACTCAAACATGTCAAATGCAGTTTCTCTATTTGTGATCTTTTCATACTCAGTGTGAGATATTGCATTTAACAATATTGTTCTGGCCTTGTGGTGATTTCTAAATTCCTTCTTTTGGGCTTCTGTCATAGATTTTCTATCTACTTTCTTGCCATTCCCATCAATGGGATGAACATATCCATCTATGACCAAATCCCATAAATCAGCATCATAACCAAGGAAAAAACTTTCAATCCTGTCTTTCCAATAATCAAATTTCTCCCCATCAAACATAGGGGGTTTAGTGTTGATTCTGTCCCTTTCTTCATACTTGTTGTTAATGTTAGACATTGAATTATCAGCCATAGTAACAACCAAATATATATTAAAGTTTTTCTCGCTGGATCTTTTCTGTCACTGTGAAGTGGTAGCACACACAGAACCGGAGCTCTGATGCCAACTGAAAGGTGAGAAAATACTTAGAAGGGGGGTTGAATAAGTATGAAGATAAAAACTTAGTAATAAAAACTTAAGTATTTTTATCCTGGTTCGTTGAACTCAACTACTCTAGTCCACCCTTCCTAGAGTGATTTGCCTTTCTCAAACAAGGACTTAATCCACTATTTAATCAACAGATTACAATAGTAAGCACTAAGAACAACTGTTCAAAGTCTTCTCAAGAACTTCTGATCCTAACTGGATCTTCTTAAGGTTTTCTTACAATCAAATGTAATAACAAATACAAGTGTTAAAATGCTTCTAATAAAGCTTTATCACAACTGTGATTTTTCACTTAAGATTAAGAACAAAGAAATTAATTCTAGAAAGAATATGAGTTGTATGAGAGCTTTGATAATGAATTCTTTTCAAGTAAAACGTCAACTGAAGAAGATGAGTGGAGACTTGCTTTTATAGGCACAGTGGTCCAAGAGCTTTTCACGTTGAGAAGTGTGTACTAAAATGTCTGAGCCCTTTTTGTCTTCACATCAAGTGACCTTTCCTAGAAGAAGAAAGCACAGAAAAATCCTTTTTGTCTGTGTTCTTGTGTCTAGCATAAATAAGGAAAGAGTCGTTTGGATATTCCAATGGACATAATCTTTGAATTCTTCTTCAACAATTTTCAGCAAGAATCATCAGAGTCTAATTTGATCAGAGCCTTCTGATGTTGATTAGAGTTTTGCTGAATCAGAGTCTTTGCAGCAAGTGTGCTTTTAGCGTGTATAAGTTCAGAGCAGAGTTTTGAGTCAGATCCTCAGTACTGGCAGCGTTAGTACTCTCAGAGTCTTCTGAAGTAACTATGCTTGAAAACTCTTCATACAAAATTCTTCTTTGGTTCAGATGCTTCTGACTTGCTTCAGATCCTTCTGGAGCTTCTGCTTCAGATCCTTCTGGAGCTTCTGCTTCAGATCCTTCTGATGGCAGCGTTCAGAATCTTCTAATGGGTACATCTGACGCTTCAGAGCTTTGCATATTTCTTATGTTCAGATCTGATTTGCTTCTGGAGTGATATTTACTTTAATATCTGCAGCAAACATTCTTAAGCAAATTTTAGAGTATATAATTCTTAATTACAAAATTTCATAATAGTTATCATCAAAACATAGAGATATTATTAAGAACCAATCTGTGTTCTAACACGCCTGACGAATGGTTCCAGCGAAGCTTCACTACCATTCTCTTGGCGAAGGTGCGATAACTCAGAAGGGCGGTTTGCTCGCTGGAAGCACTTTGAAGTACCTTGTTTCATTTGGTTCGCCTGGCCAATGGGGGAAAGCAAAACATCTTTTGTACTTTATTTAGTGCTTTATAGGGATCATAACTTACTATATCTAAAATATATCATCTTGTAACATTTTAACCTAGTTCTAGAACTCCTAAAAACAGTAGTTTTTCTTGCTTTTGCTCAGTGTGTAATCAAGAGAAGTGGAATAACATCCTTCTTCGATTCTTCGACGCGGATGTACTTTCATCTTCTCCCTTTTCTTCTTGTTTTAGCTACCATGAAAATGAGTAGCTAAGTCTTTCATTTTGTCAAGGTTAGATGTAGATTGTCATAAGCTCTGTGTGTTTATGGGTTGATCTTCATTTGTAAACTCTTTGATGATGAATGTATGGTGAAAACCTTGTTTTATTGATAACTCTTTGTGTTGGTTTATTATTGAAATGTGTTTTCCAACTCTTTACCTAGGTTTTCATCCATCTATGTTCTTGAGCTAGAGATAGTTTTGAATGTGTTGGTTCACTAAAATGTCAAACCTAAAAGTTGTCATTTTGATAGATTATGTGAGAAATCAACAATGGATCAAAATGGGAAAAGCCACAATGTGTGTTAGAAATAATCACATTGTGAGGATATTGTGAATGTGTTTATCATCTAATGGAGTTTATGAGTTTTGTTTGATCGAACATATGCATGCAAAGTGATCGTCGAACCCTAACTTTGACAATCTTTCTCAAATCGTAAAACCAAAACTTTTACTGCAATTTCTTACTTTTTATGCAAGCTACCGTAACCAAAAACCAAAACCCCCTTGTTACTATAGGTTAAGAACTTAGCAACTGTCGAACGGCGATAATATCACATAATCCCTGAGGACGATAACAAATCCCGATACTCTATCCATGTTCTAACAGTCTTTATCTTTTAAAATGGTTATAAACCAGTTATATCCATAACCAATTTTATAATTAGTTTTGATTTAATTTTATTTTAAAATTGTTTTTTTCAAAATCATAATATTTTCTTTAAAAAAAATATTGATGTTAAAAAAAGTAGTTATTTTAAAATTTTAAAAATAAATCATTTTTTGGAAAATTTTTTTATTTACTGAAAAAAATTAAACCAATATTTTTTTTAAAAAAAAACTAATTTTATTTTCAAAAGAAAATATTTTTTTTTTCAAAATAAAAATATTTTTTTTTGAAAAAAATTTTCAAAATTTTTTTTATTTTAAAAAATTGACTAATTTGGTTTTTATTTTGGATATGGATGTCCAAATTATGGATTTGGTTAAAACCATATTAAAAATATATCCAATATGTGGATTTGGTTTAAACCATATTAAAAATATATCCAAAATGTAGATTTGGTTAAAACCATACTAATAATTAACCGGATTTGGATATAGATATGTATTATTTAAATAACCAGTTTATTTGAACACCCCTAAATATAGTGTGCTGCGTTGGGGTTGTTTTGGACTGTTGCTTATGTCTTACTTCAGGTCTTATGGCTTTGTCCTTATGCGTGCAGGTTTTGGGGGTTGGTGGTAGCATAGGTTTTGTGGATAGCTAGTGGTGTGAGGCAGTGTTTGACTGAGAGTGTCGTACGAAAGCTAGCAGTTTGGTAGCATAGCAATGCGTACGGGTTGTGCAGGTTTTGTTTCAACAACTTTTTGGATGATTAGTGGTAGCATGTTTTATGTTGTGATGGTTTTAGCAACTTTTGTGTAACTTGATTGTAAATGGACATGGCTCGTAAACCAACTTCTTTTTTGGCAATTGAGAAGTTATGAAAATGGGCTTTTTATGAAAAATTATGAGTAGGATGAATGGCTTTTGGATTTTTCTAACTTGGACTTGGATATTGAATATGTGAAGTGAATTTGAATGCATTTGGATTTCAAATTGAAATTTGGTTGGAATTTTGACATGAATTTGGTATTTGGTATTTGGTTGTGTGCTTGAAATCTAAATTCTAAAATAGACTTGGAAATTGAAATGAGATTGCAACTTGAATGTTAGAATTGACACTTGAATTTTAATGGATTATTTAACTTGAAAGTAAATTAAATTGAATTTGAAACTATGAATGGAATTAAAAAATGGATTAGGAATTTGAAACTTGGATTGGATATTGAATAAAACGGAAAATTGAATCTTGAGTGAAGCTTGGAATTTTAATATGAGCTTGAACTTGAATGAACTAGATATGAAATTGAAACTTGAATTGGATTGAAGTTTGAAGTGGAATTGAATTTATATCTTGAATTTGTGATTATGCACTTGAACTTGGAAAAGCATTTGGAAAGGCATGAAATTTGAACCTTGAATCGATTCCAAAAGAAACTAAACCCCACATCCTGATTATTTCATGATTTTCAGACATAAACCATTTGAATCCGGCATTTCTTTGCCCTTACAATAATCTATAGCACGGGTGACCTGGGATATGAACTAGCCCGTCACTGCACAAAACCCTAATCTAAAGGGAATTGATTTTTAATGATTATCCACCTTGAAACAGTTACCTTCTCCATAGCCTGATAACTTGATCCCGATCCTTGATTCAGTCTTGCAAGACCTGAGCCTCGAAGGGCTTGTGATGACACCACTTTGCACTTGATATTGGATGAGGGGAGATCTTTGAAGAGCATGAGAACTTGATTGGTTGATGATCTATCAAAAACTTTGACTGATCAATCCATTGATCCTTTTGAAGCAAACCCTAATCCACAAATGAACGAAACAAACAATATCTGATGACTTGGTTAGTTATGCATGAATGATTGACCTAGAATGTTATGCAAAAGATCAAAGAATCTAAGGGTAAAATTTCGGATATGACATGATGATATGATAATGCAGACAAGAGAAACTATGAGAATGTTGACTTGCCATGAACTCTAGGATGATGATATGATGATATGATAATGCAGACTATAACAAAAGCAAAGGTAAAGGTAAACAAACAAGGGTAATGACTCACTGGGGATGACTAAAAAAACACTCAAGAAATGAAACAAACTGGGGAAATTTAAATGTGAAAGAGCAACAGGTTCAGACGTAACAAGATGACACTTTAGAAGAAGAGATCCTCGTTGGAGATAGAACTAAGACAAATGGTCTCCACTGGGGAATATTATAACACCCCAATCTAACCCGACGGATAATTAAGGAAAACAGAATCGGAGTGCAATAAATTTTGTAAACATGACGGTCGTAAGGGGCTGCCACGACCGTGACGGTCATGACGATCGTGAGGAAGTTTTGACGAACGTCACATCAGCAAATTCTGGGCGTTACAATTTCAACTCGAACAGTCGGTCATAGATTTGCAATTCTTTTAGTAACATACATAGCACATATTAGGATGAACAAACATCAATAACTTGATTAACATTTTGATTACAAGGCATCTTATTAATTTGCAGCGGAATATAAAACATTTCCAACATTTAGCATGATTAAAGCAAGACCATGAAACTTGCAACAAAACTCCATTAAAACTCAGCAAGTAATTATCTTGCATCAATTCAACATAAGCAACGAGTTTCAACCATAAAAATCAGCACTACTAATTCATCGGTATAGTGCATCCAACCAACATTTGGCACTTAACAGCAGCCACCAATTTAATGAAAAGTACTTGATAAAATTCAGCAACAAGAAAATTAAATAAAAGCAATAACATCAATCGTTCATCCCCCCAAGAGTGCTACGTATCAGAGCGACCAACAACTTTAAACGGAAAGCTACACTTTATTCCAGATTACCTGCAAGTTACCACCAACGGAGGTAACATACAATGTAAAGGGGTGAGATATCAACAATATAACATAAGACATGATAAAAGTCATGTCATAATATTATCACAGCATTATTCTTCCAACAGATCGCAAAATATTATCAATAATTAAACCGCAACAATTCGATATTCATATCCACAACCATTATCATTAAAATTCAGCAACTCATCAATTACTCGCAAATGCATAACGACACAACTCAACTATGCACTTCAACAAATGCCACTCAACTATGCAACTAACCTGTGCATATGCATGTGGAACCATTTTGGAGCCAACACTCCACAACCAATTTATTTTCCATTAAGGCCAACCGTCGCCAATCCAGGCCAAATGATATGCTATGAGACGCAACTATTATGGACTACAACACAACAACAACAACAACCATGCAACAAGGCATCAAGCCTACAACCAATTATCCATAACAAAAACATCACTATTTCGCATACATCATGTACTCACCATTTCAACCTGTTCATGTCAGAGACAAATAACAACAACCATGCAACAAGGCATTAAGCCTACAACCGAATTGTCCATAACAAAGGCATACCCATCATCATATAACTACAACTTATCAACATAATCCAAGGAGAATATTATAATAACATTTTCTCAACAATGACATAACAACTTCAAATGCATCAAGTAATCATCATCTCAATCTATTCATGTAAGGGAACAATAACAACATACTTTCGACAATTAAGAATTCAGCATATTATCGTAAGAACAACATTACAACTTTTACTCACTAAATTAATTATAGTTCCTGAAAAGGTTCGTTAACTACGGGGCAACTAATCTTGCCCCATTAAGGGCAACCATACAACATCGTACAACATTAATTATATAACACATTCATTCCTACACAGACAAACCTCGTCCCTAACATTTATCGATTAACGGGAACTATATCTATGATTTGATTCCCTACCTGAATTCGATCAAGTAAGAGCATAATAACAACTTTTTCTCAACAAATGGGAATTAGCGCGTGTCGGCACCGATTCCCAACGTTATTACCTAGAACTAATGAAATAAACACTAATTCGAGCGTAGACAAACATTAACCCTTAATATTTCTCAGCCTACGGGAACATTTACTACGGGAACATCACTTCGGGAATGTTACTACGGGAACATCACTACGGGAATATTACTACGGGAACATCACTACGAGAATATTACTACAGGAACATTAACCCTATGATTCAATTCCCTACATGAAATCGATCATGCCCACAATTATAGAATTGAACCCCACCTTACCTTAGAATAGAGGCCAATTCCAAGCTTCCGGTTCTGGTTCTGCCCTCCGACGACTTTTTTGCAGCTATCTTCCAATTCCCTGATGGACGATTCTCTGCTCTCAATTTCTCTCAACAACCACATTCCTTTTTCCTCTTCTCCTCCACCTTTTTTCTAAATTTTTGGTTTTTCTGAGCGGTTTATCGTGTTATTCCTTTTTCTTCCCCAACTTCTCTAATAACTCCCTTCTCTTATTCCATCCACTAATATTCCAAATAATGATAATAATAATAATAATAATAGTAATAATAATAATAATATTACTACTAATTATTAAATTATCATCATTATTAATTATATTATATTATTATCAAACTCTATATTTTATTACATGATTTCCTATACTTTAAGGACATCCACCAACGCTCTCAGACACACTCCCACATAAAGGCACACCAACAACTCGTAAATAATTCAATTTAAAAAGAACGGGCGTTACAACTCCCCCAAACTTAAAAGAATTTCGTCCTCAAAATTAACTCAATCACACAGCTCCCAACCAGACCACTTTCAGCAAAGCAAAAGGTTCCCTCGTGGACCTCTTCCATGAGTAAATTAGCCTCTTTCTCATCAACACATTGCAAAAGCACCAAATCATGGTTTCTCCTATACAGAACACCATCCGGATTCAAGTAGAAATTGCCAGCCAATCTCCTAAGAGTCTTCTTATCGCGGCTGGATGCCCCAATCGGATACTCTTGGTTCTTTAGGAAATTCTGGATATCAAAATACCACGGGTTGCCATCGGAATCTTCCTCAATGGCGAATATGAAGGCGGGCCTATCAAGGCGAGAGATAACTATTTTGGGAGCCTCATTCCAGAAGTTAACTTTGTACATGGAAGACAATGTCGCAAGAGCATCAGCCATCTGATTTTCTGCCCGTGGCACATGATGAAACTTTACCCGGTCAAAGAAAGGTAACAGTCTCCTTGCATAATTCATATACGGTATCAGATTGGGCTGACGGGTCTCCCGTTCACCCTTGATCCTCAAATCAATAGCCTCCTCGAGACCCATGATGCACGCCTTATATTCAGCTTCATTATTGGTAACTGGAAATGTCAATCTGGCAGTGAACAGGATGTGCGTCCCATGGGGAGTCGTGATGATTGCCCCAATTCCACTACCATATGAATTAACAGCACCGTCAAAAATCAATTGCCATTGGGAACCCGGCTCAGGACCTTCACCATGCAACGAATCTTCGCAGTCTTTCATCTTTAAGTACATGATATCCTCGTCAGGAAAATCAAACTTCATCGACTGGTAATCATCAATGGGCTGCTCAGCCAAGTACTCTGACAGTACGCTACCTTTGATAGCTTTTTGCGAGACATACTGTATATCGTACTCTGTCAGTACCATCTGCCATCGGGCAATCCTTCCAGAAAGTGCCTGCTTCTCAAAGACGTACTCGATTGGATCCATCTTCGAAATTAGCATGGTTGTATGATTTAGCATGTATTGTCTCAGACGTTTGGCAGCCCAAGCAAGTGCACAACACGTCTTTTCAAGCATTGAGTAACGAGACTTACATTCTGTGAACTTTTTACTCAAGTAATAAATCGCGTGCTCTTTTCGTCCAGTCTCGTCATGTTGACCGGGAACACAACCCATACTGTTCTCAAGAACCGTCAAGTACATGATCAGTGGTCTCCCGGCTACCGGGGGTATCAAAATCGGAGGTTCCTGCAAGTACTCTATTATTTTTTCAAACGCCTTTTGACAATTTTCATTCCAGACAATTTCCTGGTCTTTTTTCAACAATTTAAACATTGGCTCACACGTGGCAGTTAGGTGAGATATGAATCGGGCAATGTAGTTCAACCTCCCTAAAAAACCACGAACCTCTTTCTTTGTTTCCGGTGCTGGCATTTCTTGTATCGCTTTTATTTTAGCAGGATCAACCTCTATTCCTTTTTCGCTAACAATGAACCCCAGTAGCTTACCGGATCTCACCCCGAAGGTGCACTTATTAGGATTCAGCCTCAGCCTGAATTTCCTAAGCCTTTCAAACAATTTCAGAAGATTCACCAGATGCTCTTCCTCCGTCTGGGATTTTGCAATCATATCATCAACATAGACCTCAATCTCTTTATGCATCATGTCATGAAAGAGCATCGTCATAACACGTTGATACGTTGCCCCAGCGTTCTTCAAACCTAAGGGCATCACTTTGTAGCAGAACGTTCCCCACGGGGTAATAAAAGTTGTTTTCTCCATATCCTCCGGCGCCATTTTAATCTGATTATATCCCGAAAAGCCGTCCATGAAGGAAAACACAGAGAATTGAGTAGTGTTGTCGACCAACACGTCAATATGAGGAAGCGGGAAGTCATCCTTAGGGATCGCCTTGTTCAAATCCCGATAGTCAACGCACATCCATATCTTACCATCTTTCTTTGGTACAGGTACTATATTGGCGACCCAAGGAGGGTAAGTTGTAACAGCTAGAAAACCAGCGTCCCACTGTTTCTGCACTTCCTCTTTAATCTTTATGGCCATATCTGGTTTCGTTCTTCTGAGCTTTTGCTTGACCGGCGGACAATCTTCACGCAATGGCAAGCGGTGGACCACGATATCAGTATCTAGCCCAGGCATATCTTCATAAGACCAAGCAAAGATGTCACTATACTCTCGAAGCATCTCGACAAGTCTCTGCTTGATATCAATTTGCAGTGCAGCCCCTATCCGGACATTCCTGACAATCTCTTCCGAACCCAAATTAATGATCTCGATATCCTCCTGATGAGGCAAAATGATTCTCTCTTCTTATTTCAACAGACGAGTTAGCTCTTCTGGTAAGTCATCATCCTCAACAACCTCTTCTTCAGCTTGAAATATCGGGTGCTCAAAGTCAAAGCGAGTCATAGGGAGATCTTGATCGGTGTCATCTGCAATATGGATCCTGCAAGAGAAAGGGTTAAATGCTTCAAATGATATGCAAACGAAGCACACAACCACATTTCCATTTTATTGTAAAAATAAAAATAGACAAAACAGGGATCACAAAATTTTCATGAGGAAAACGCCTTTATTTGATGATTAAAACAAAGCATACACATAAACAAGTAGGAGCTGAAATAAAATCACTATGCCCCGGGTAGGACATAAGATTGTACACTAATTCAGAAAAACAAGGTATTGTTGTTTCGGCGTCACTTGAATAAAGTCCTGGATAGACCAGTTGCATAGACTTTGTCCTGGCTCGCTGGGCTTGATCCACGACTCCATGTCACAGTCGCTATCGCCTTCTTCACTGTGTTGATCTGTTCAAAACTGACTCCTTCCGGAATGAACACAATCAGCCCTTTGAACCCCGGCTTGCCCTGCGAAGACGATGATGATGGGCGATACCCTAAGCCAAATTTGTCCTGCTTAATAGGAATCTCCAGAACCTGACCCCATCTTTTAACCTCCCCGGCTTGCACCACCACTTGGGCTTCCTTGTACGACGACATAGCCACTTCCGGCCCCTTGCTGATGACAGGAGATTTGTCATTGATCTGCACTCCTTCAAAGGCCTGACACAATGTTTCGTGGATCTCACCATCCACCTCGACATACTTAAACGATGACAGGTGACTGACCAGAATGTCTTCCTCCCCACAGATAGTGACAATACTACCACCAACTGCATACTTAAGCTTTTGGTGCAACATCGATGTCACAGCCCCTGCAGCATGGATCCACGGTCGTCCCAGCAAACAACTATAAGCTGATTGTATGTCCATGATGTAAAACGCGATGTCAAACACTTTTGGACCGACCTGGATCGGCAAAGTCAATTCTCCAAATACAGACCGTCTCGTCCCGTCAAATGCTCTCACCACTAAATCACTTGGTGTGCAGATTACTCCTCGGGTATCTAGCTTTAGCAATGCTTTCTTGGGCAAGACGTTTAAGGATGAGCCAGTGTCAACAAGGACGTGGGACATAACAATGCCCCTACACTCGACAGAAATATGCAACGCACTATTATGATTGCGGCCCCTGGGCGTCAAATCAAAATCAGTAAAGTCAAGGCCATGCCCCGCATTCACGTGTGCAATCACTCCTTCTAGTTGATTCACAGATATCTCATGGGGTACATAGGCAGCGTCCAGAGCTTTCAACAACGCATTCCGGTGAGCCTCGAAACAAAGCAACAATGACAAGATTGATATTGTGGAAGGCGTCTGCTGCAGATGATCGACAATTTTATAATCGCTCTTCCGAATTAACCTCATGAATTCTTCTACATCTTTGGTCAAAGCCTCTTTTTCTTTCTCCTGCGACGGTCCTTCCTCATTGACCTTACCTTTCCCCTTTGCAATTCTTTCAGCTTCTACTTCTAGCGACGTAAAGATCCTGCCACTGTGGGTTATGCCCCCTGCCCCCACAAGATTATCAACAGATCCTACAGGCGGGCTTGGCAAGTTAATCTTCTCCCCATTGCAATACACTTCCGCCCCATAATTCTAGGGGATGGCTTTAGTACTCTCATACGGGATAGGTCCAGCTTTGGTAATTGTGATAGTCGGCCTCTTGGGAGGTGCCGATATCGTGACAGTTTTGAACGGTATTGTAATCGTTGCAATTTCACCCCGCTTCTCAACTTTTGCCTGAAAAGGCTTATCTTCAACAGTGCGATCAAATTGCAGCGTACCTTCGTCGATCATTCCTTGAATACCTCTTCTCAAATTATTACAACCCTCAGGTTGGGCCAAACAATCAACGCAATCAGCGTCACAACCATGGAACACTCCCCCTTTCAGCAATCTGCTCTTGACATAACCCAAAGGCGTTTTCAATTTGTCCACATTCATAACCAGATTCAAACTAGCATCCTCCAACACAACACCTACCTTTGCAGTTCCATGAGGCGGCATAGGATTCTTCTCAATATTGGGCGCTTTGTTACCAAAGTTTATAGCTTTGCTATCTAGAAAATCTTGCACCTTGTGCTTGAACGCTTGACAATTCTCGATGGTATGATCGGGTTCCCCGGAGTGGAAGTCGCAATGCGCATTAACATCATACCCATAAGGAGGCGTTCCCTTCGGCGGAGCTAGCGTCCTTTTCTCAACAAGCTGCAATTGTAACAAGGTTGGAAGCAACTGAGCATAAGTAGCAGAGGCGTTTCAAAAACTCTTTTCACAGCCCTATCCCGACCTTGATATCTCTGTGGAGCAGCGTCCTGTCGTCCCTGTTACTGTTGTGGCTGTTGTTGTTGTTGTTGAGGTACAGGAATTGTCACGCCGGCGATCTGCGGCCTATGCCAATTCTGACTTCTATCCCTTCTCCGATCATTGAATACTGCATTGGTATCTCCCTGTCTCTTGTTCCCAAAAACCTTCTTACCACCTCCAGCTGAGGTTGACTCACCCGCTTGGATCTTACCGATCTTAACACCATTTTCAATACGTTCCCCCAAGAGTATCCACTCGGACAAATTAGCTGTCGTACAATTAATGAGCCTGTCATAGTACAGTCCAGAGAAAGTGCCCACAAACATATCCACCAACTCCCGCTCTACCATAGGTGGGTGCACCCTGGCAACTAGCTCACGCCACCTCTGGGCGTATTCTTTGAAACTCTCGTTATTCTTCTGAGAGAGATTTTGGAGCTGGAACCTGTTCGACGCAAGGTTGCTGCTGTATTGGTAATGCTTGACAAAAGCTTCTGCCAACTCCTTCCAGCTACCGATTTGAGTAGGCTCTAACCCCATGTACCATTCCAATGACGGTCCCGACAAGCTGTCTTGGAAAAAATGCATCAGCATCTTTTCATCATCAGAGTAGGAGGACATTCTCCTATAGTAAGATCGCACGTGAACTCTCGGGCAAGTATCCCCCTTGTACTTGTCAAATGTGGGCGCTTTGAATTTGATTGGTACCCTCAAGCCAGGGACCAACCCCATGTTAGCCACGTCTAGCCCCGTGGCGTTCTGATTAGCAAGATTCCTCATATGTTCTTCCAATAACCTGAACCTTCTATCATTGTCAGCGAGCGCCTCAAAATCCCTTCCTGGAGGAGGGAAAGCATCTTCCTGTCGATCTTCACCCTAGTGAGAATCCTCATTACCATACTCAGCATAAGCATTATGAGGACCAAAGCCAACCTGATTAACCCTAGGACCGTATCCGATATTACCGAAACCTTGATTTCCAGCGCCTGGCCCAAAACCAGCATTATGAACGCCCATTCCCATACCATTATGGCTTGAATTGTCGAAGCCTGCGTTACCGAAGCCCTGATTACCGTAACCCATATTTCTGTAACCCTGATTGCCATAGCCTTGATTACCACCTAACCCAGCGTTGCCAATACCAAGACCCATACCAGTATTCCCAGCACCAAGACCAACATTCCAAATGCCAACATTGAAACAAGTATTCCCCGTCACATCCACATTCTCAGCTCTGTTATCATTCTCATTCGTATTGAGGACAACCACCGACACCGTGTCATCTGCTCGTGGAGTCCCAACTCAAGAAGGATGATTAGCAAAACCGCCATGTAGCACACCCTGACTATCAACCCTAGCAATTATAGGTTGCACCAGAGTTTGCAGCTGCTCCTGGCCCTTAGCCACAGTCTCCATCACCTACATGAACTGGGCCATACGGTCACGCATCTCCTGCATCTCAGTCTGCATCTGGTCCATGACTTTCTTACAGTTGTTTCTGGTAGGATAGCGATGAATTCGCTGGTCGGCAATCCTGGAACCTGCATCAACAGAGAGTTAAGAGAGCAGTACAAGGTACCTACTATGCGAATGGTTTATGCAAATGCAAACGTGTGTCTGGGCATTAGGGAGATTTTCCCCCGATTCGAGTGCCAGAGTGCAAGTGTTGATAACAAGAAGTCCGGGTATAGCTACTGGAATAACATCTCATATATAGATAAGGCCCACAAGGCAGTAGTACAATGGGAATAACATGACCTCAACCAATAAGCCTGGTGATGGTCAGCCTACAACAAGAATCAGAAAAATACAAAGAGCTACAAAGATAATCAAGTGTGACCGCGGGCACGAAACTCCTCTAACAACTCTATAGTCTCGGGGTGATCAGGACGAGTGAGTAACCCTTCAACAAGCAAATCTCTCTGTAGGATAGTACACTGGAGACCCTCAACTGAATCTTCCCATGCTCCCTGGCCAAAGCAATCCTCTAACTTTTGCTTCTTGGACTCGAACCTCTGCTTGCGATCCTTCAAGTTAGCGAGAGCTTTGTTCAACAAATCTTCAGTGGCGTATCTGCGAGCGGTCTCCTCATCAAACCTCTTCTCACTAGCCTTCGCCTGAGCCTTCAATTTGGAGATCTGCTGCTTTAGTTTATCTTCCATCTCTTTGTTGTTGGCTATGGTGGCATTCGACTGCTGATTAAACTTGGATATTCTTCTGTACGCTTCATCCAAGTGCTGCTTCTTAGTGGCCAGTACGTCATTGACAGATTTGAAGTCCCGACCCAAACGCTCACGCTCAGCCATCTGCTTAGTCAAATCCGTACCTAACTTATTCACCAACTCTGTTTTCCTCTTGAAGGAGTGGACGACTTCATTTCTCTCGCTTCTGATCTGTGCCAACTCTCTCTAACTCTTCATTTGCCTTCTTCAGCTCTTCTCTCTCAGCTAACACCTGATTATACTGTTGAATAGACACGGTAGTAGGCTCTTCCACCACTGGAGGGAATTCCTGCTTAACAGGTGGAAAAGGCATCCCTATAATCTCTGCTCTGGCTCTGATCCAGGTCACATATGGAGCGTAGGCTTGGCTATTACTTTTTCCCAACAATGGTTTCCCTCATCTACTGATATCATTCCAAGCATGCTGAAGCTTAGATAACATATTCCCCTCTAGAAGACCAGTGAGGTACAGAGATTCCTACACCTCTTCATCCTTTGGCGGAACCCTCAAAGCATAAGCAAACTGTCGGACAAGCAAAGATGGATTATAATTGATACAACCCTTCCTTCCTATCAAAGGCACATTCGGAAACCCACTACAGCTGAATATAACCTCAGTACCCAACATATCTCTATCAAACAAAACAACGCTCTCTGCTGATAAACCCATCAATTGCTCAGACCACTCAGTTGTGGCTGCAGATGAAGCAAAGAGACCCTTCTTGGGTAGGTGACTATCAAACCATCGGTAGAACAAAGGCACACAGCATGACACATTCTTACCCCTTCTATTCTCATTCTTGTAATGCACGGAATGGTAGACATCTCCAATCAAGGTAGGAACTGGACTCCCTGATGCAAAGATATGAAAGGCATCTAAGTCCACAAAGTCAGGCATATTAGGAAACAGAATGATACCATATATGCAGAGAGCAAGAATGGCGTTGAACACAATCCAACACCCATCTTTGGCACACTGTTGGGCTTTCCCAACTAAGAACTGCAAAGAAAAACCAGGAACCCCGTTCCAACTAGACAAGACCAACTCAGAGGCATCCAGATGAAGAGAAAGAGCTAGATTAGCCAGATTAGGCTCGACATCCATATGAATAAAAGGCATCTGACTCCTGATAGGCACACTCAATAACTCAACATACTCCTCTAATGTAGGTGCAAAAATGAAGTCCGGGAAAGTGAAGCATCTCAAAGGAGGATCATAGAACTGTAGCAAGGCATATAACCCATTCAACTCATACACAGAAGGCTTACGGACCAAACTGAGCAGCTTCCCATAAGACTTTCTGAATTCCCCTCTCACAGTATCATCCACCAAGGAAATCAAACTGGACAACTAAGCAACATCTGGAGTAGGGAGCTTATAGGCGACAGTCTTCCTCAGAGAACCCATAATAGCACAATAGAAGGCAAGAAAAATACCGGAATCGGGGGATAATGTACCTGCAACATAGTCACACATTAATGACATGCAAATGAGTATGCAAAATGCAAAATGCAATAAAACAGAGGATCAAGATGGCTGCTGAGCAGATCAAAGCCCTATTCCAACACAATCACCACACTGCTCTGATAGCACAACCCTGAAGAGGACCAATAAATACACACTGACGAGAACAACCACATCTCTGACAATAAGAACCTTTTAACCCAACAACACTGATTCACTGACAAGAAAACCAGGTAGTCTGAAGGTTAATGTTTCCTGCAATAAACCCGACCCTGCTTACAGGTATGGACCTAAATCACAGACAAGATATGGCATCCTATGCGTTTCCCAGCATCACAAACTTTTAATAGCGATGATACGATACCCAGAAAGTGTGGCATCATCATGCCTTAAAATGTCCTCACTCTGCTGAGTCACAAATGATCGGTCCCCAGAGTCGACAATCCTCCAAACCAACAACCCCTCAGACCCAAAGGGCCGGAAAAGAAGTCAACCGGGAGAACCTCGTCTGAGCGTGGATTTCATGAGACACTAGTGCCTGCAAAGCAAGCACGCGCCCAGTAGTTTCCACAACTAATGCTAAGTACACTCAAGCCTGGGTCTGGCTTCTCGCTCATCAGGTCCCCTTCCCACAACAGCACAATAATAATCATACTGAAAAATAAAATGCGGAAAGTAAATGCGATAAATAAAACCCAACAGGTAAACACACGAGCGCTAGGATTGACTCGCATAGGGAACCGGTGGAGTTCCCAGCAGAGACGCCAGTTGTCGCTACTGCGAAAAACGAGGCCAACAAGAAAGAAGAGTCGCCACCTTCCGTTATTTATCCCTTAGAACGGGAAAGGAAACGATCAGAAAAAACCTGACGCAAAGGTATAAGACAAGGTCATCGCAACCATGTCTGGATTCGGGAGTCGGTTATGCAAGGGGAAGGTATTAGCACCCCTCACGTCCATCGTACTCGATGGGATCCATGCTTGTTGTGTTTATCTGACGGGTTGATTAAAACTATCTACGCTAAAGGTTTGATCTGAAAAGAAAAGAAAATGACTCGGCAAAGCGTCGCACTTTATGCCTACGTATTCCCATCGGGAACAAGAAATCAGAGTCAACGTAGTTCGCCTAACTACGGGGGAAGGTTGCTCGCCAAGATATCGCATTTGTTGCCTACGTACTTCCGCACGGCGCGAAAGATCAGAGTAAACGTAGTTCGGGCTCGAGAGACACAGGTTTGTCTTTTTTACCCGAGTAGGGTTAACAGACGGTTCTAGCAGTTGGTGTATGCAGCTCGACCATTGGAGACTTAGGCATTTACCATTTGCGGTAGAACCGGGAGTTAAAAGAACTCTCCTTCTGAAAAGGGTTTCCAGGGAATTAAAGTTCCAAGAGGACAAAAAGAGTTTGATCTTTGTTTTCTGTTTTTAGAGAAGTGTTTTTTATGGATGTTTGCAACTGATATCGCACTAGAGACTATGACTTGAGAGTGAATGCGTCGCATGTCACCTAAAGGGTACCATACTAAACATCCAGATTGATGAAAAGAAACTCTCCAATAATCCTTTCTCAAGTAGCTTAAGGCTCGTAACGTACGACGTCAATTAACCTTTATTACTGTATTTTGATTTTGTTTGCAGATGAGAAGAGAAAGGACGCACTAAAGGGGAACTGATCCAATCCTAAAGTTGTCATGCAAAATGGACCTACAGTTGAGGTTAGGAGGGAAGCTAACTAATGTTATCATGCATGGTTAGAACCCTAATGTCTGGCAAAGGAAAACAAACAGTAAACAAATTAACTGAAAAGCAATTAATGTAAACAGAATGTTGTAAATAAAATGCCTGCTATGCATCACATAAGCAGAAGGAGCCAGGCTGAACTTCTAAACAAACAAGGCACACAGGCCACACACCACACAGGCAAGGGAGCTGAGCTCTACCAAATACCAGCAAGCAAAGCCACACAGTAAAAATACAAGCACAGGGAGAAACTCAACCTCTAATGCAATACAAGCAAGGGGAGAAGCTCAACCCTTAAGATGCTATTAGGCCTATGATCATCTACATGAAGCCTAAATCTAATGCAACACTCCAAGCAAATCATATCAATACAGTAGAACAAGAAGAAAACAGACAAACAGGGAACACAAGCCAGCAATCTCCACAGCAGAGCAATCTTCTGACAACAATCCACTCCAATGTTTGTAACTGCTCTTCAAGTACACACCATCTTCAAGAGAAGAAAAGGGATGCTCCATCTTCAAACTCTACCAAACCAAGAATGAAGAGAAAAGACAAGATGAGTATTTGATGATGGGAAGCAGGAAGGAAACCAAAGGAATCTCACCTGACACTCAACCAGTCATCAGAGAAAGGCATCCACAAAAGTTCTACTCATTATAAAATGTCACACATCCCTCCAAAGGAGAGATGAGACTTTCACATGAGGACTTTGAATCATAGGATGAGAGTGGAAGGCAAGTGAAACCAACCATGCTTACTTGAAGGAAAAACTACTTCTAAAGCTCTCTCCTAAAAACCTAATCTTACAAGCTACAAAAAGCTAACAAAAAGAAAAGAAAAGCTCCAAACCAAGCTCCACCAGCCACTCCACAAAAGCTTCATCATACCCATGACATCATCCAAGAGAAACCAGAAGCCCAACATGCAAGAAAAGCCCACTTTGAGTCCATTCCAAAACAACCACCAAAGTTGAAGCACCAAAGGAACTAACAACTTGAAAATTCTATCTAAAATAGCAAAACACATCCTAAAAATCTAATTATTTTTCTACGTGAACATGCATTTGTTAATGATCTATAGTTCAAAAATCAGGACCTAATTCAATTTCGAAGTCCTCTAATAAAATCCTAAGTTGAAAGGTATCAAGGGAAACCATTAATGGGGAAAGGCTCTAAACCTATCTCTAAATCAGAAGCTATGATTTTCTAAAAAATGTGAGAAAATTTATAAGGGAGCATACATCTCTAACCTAGCAGCTACCAAAAAATCACAACAAAATTCCACACCAATTAAGAGAACAAAAATCAACAAACAGACAGCTCAATTATGCAAAATTAATGAAATAACCAAAATAAGAAAAATATGAATTAAATTGAAAAATCAACAAAAATTAAATCTAATACTACAGAAAAATCACAAATAAAGCAAGGATCATGGGGATATTTTTATTTTATTTTTCTGACCATTATGGAAATTAAAAATGATTTTAGAAGTAAAATAGAATAAAAGAAAATCAAAATAAGAAATAAAACTAAATAAAATGCTGGAAATAATCAGAGGCGTTGGATTGCAAGACTAAGTAATCAGATCCCAGGGTTATCACGCGTGCCACGCAGCCAGCTGAATCATCTGCTGAGTCATAAATGAAACATTGCGTTTCATCTATTGGAGGCAAACTCAAGTTTAAATCTCAGCCTTTGATCTTGCATACGAAGTCCACTCTTCAGACTCATCCAATGGCCATGACATTGTCTCCTTCCTTGAGCTCAGGAGAGACACAAAACACAGACGGTGGCCCAGACGGTGGCGCCACCGTCTTCTCCGGTGAAGATCAACTTGCAGGCAACCAAAATTCACAAACCTTATATCAATCTTGCTCAGAATCTCATGCTGATCACGAATAACCTATCCAAATTAACTGAAAACTTCTAGATTTTCAAAACCGAATCAAGATCCAAATTATGTCATGTCATTCATCCTCACCAACTGTTCAATTAATGGTATAGAAATGATCCTCATCTAACACTGATCAACCTAAGCTATCCATTGTGTATTAATTCATCCAGATCAGAGAGTTTCGAATCAAAACAGAAGTTGCACCTCATGCTCGATCATCACCAATTGCTACCAATTTGATCCTAAAACGTGCTACATTTCACATAGATCCTAGCCACATGCTTATTTCTAACTACATCATGCTAGATTAAGAGGAATTTTGAGATTTACCAACCTGACTTGAAGCTTCAAACAGAGGTGTCTATGGCTCGTTTCTTGCTCTCAAAATCTCCAGATTCCTTCAGTGAAATGCAAGAAAGAGGATCCAATCTTCAATTTGATCTGAAAATGGCTTGAACTGAGAATTCGAATTTGATTTGAAGCTTGAGAATGTGAGTTGTAATCTCTGAATTCAGCACCAATGAATCACCAACCCTTGCCCAAATGAATTTCTGAACATATATAGAACTGGTTGGAACCTTCTAGAGGCTCAGCCTAGGCCCAATTCAGAAGATCCAATTTCAAAATTTCTCCAAAAATTTGAACATGCCATGTGCGAATTTTGGCTTTGATTAGCTTGCATAACATATTTGGAATGAATTCAGACCACAAGGAGCTTCCAAATTGGCTTTGTGAATGATTTCTTGTGATGTTGCTTATTTGTGAAGAAACATGTCAAAACACCATGAATTATAGGTCAATTGAAATATCTAATAATGCCAATGTTTCTAAATAATAATTTCTGATCAAATTGAGTGGTCATTTGGCATATTTTGTGCACATAACAATTTATTTGAATTTCCCACCAAATAAGGCCTTTAATTTCTCTTTCTTTCAAACCAATTCAAGTCAACTCTTACTATGGACCAAATCAATTCATCATGATCTCTTGGATGACCTAAAAACCATATTTTGAACAAGTTCCATGTTGAACAAAATTGCATTTGAGATGTGCAAGTTGGAGATTTTGACCTATAATTGAAAATGGCCTATAATCTCACTTTTCTAAAATACCCCTAACTTGTAAACCTCATAACTTGAGTTCTACAAATCAGATGGAAGACTTCTAATACAATTTGGAAAACTAAGATCAAGAGGAAAAACTTTCATGTTGGCCAAAAGTTTAGGAGAAACACCCTCCTAGGTCAAAAGTAGCTTGGAAGTCAGATGATTTTCACAGACAAATTTCAGAGGCATCTGAGGACCTGTAACTTGTCTGGACTATAACTTGAGTTCTATAAATCCAATGGAGTACTTCTAGTACTCAAATTAAAGCTAAGAGCATGATATATAAGTTTGATGTTGGCCAAAAATGGAGATGAAACTTGCATCTTGAGATAAGTGGTCTTGAATTTAGGCACTAAATAAGGGATTTTACCCTGAGAACCCTAATTTAGCAACTCCTCACACCTTGAACTTTTCTTGCATAGATCTTGAAATATCATCTCATGTGTCTCAACACAACTATCCATGATTTCAAAGACCTAGAATTTAGCTTTGATCATCCTCAAATGGTCAGTTGACTTAGGATTACTCAGATGAAAATCCTACTTGCAACACCCTCAACTGTGGCTCTTCACACTTGGCACCATGACTTGATTGAGCTCCACCCTGACCTTCAAAGCACTTCAATGAGCTCTACTCACACCCTCTCACCTTGGTCAAGACCTCACCATCTATTGATAATCTTCAATTAGTCCTCAAATCAGGAGACTAACCCCATACAAACAAATGAACTTCTTGAGAAACCAACCCTTTTCCTGATGATTATGATGACTTCTCAAACTTGCATAAGACCTCTAGATAGGCTCCACACTTGATCCCCTGTTAAATGAACAATGCTATACTATGCAAATGTTAGACCAATGATATGCTAATGCAAATGAGACATAAACCAAGTAAGAAAAGGTTAGGCAAATTTTGGGGTGCAACAACTTGTCAGGTGATTCCTCTTATGTACTTCAAGTTTCTTTAAAGCATAACCAAAACTCGCTGAAGTTTCACTTAACATATCTCCCAATCATATCAACAAATCATCACAAAACACAATCAATGGTCCTGTCGGGTTCGGCAAAAATCAACACACGATATGTTTTCAATTTTCTGCTATAATTGAACCAGGTACAGGCCTCAAAACAATTTGTCCTAGAAAGAGCATCTCGTTAGCTGTCCAACTCTTCGAACGGGGGTCAAAACTGACATACGGTTCAAGAGTTATGAATTTTCGAAGTTTTTCCAAAACAGAATTTTTCTGCATAAAGACTGCTACGGGTTTGAGCATTTTCGCCCGAAAATCCGATTGATTCAATTATTTTCTCCAAAACAAACACATACTCATTCATACCAAACATATATTAGTGATTTAGAACCATCAAACGTGAAATCTACGACTTTCGATTTCAATCCGAATCTTAAACCCTCAAATCTCCAAAAATGCAAAAACTTACAAAAATCGATCAAATTCGATAAAACAAGCATACTACATCACGGTCTAACATTATTCGACACAACTGTGTAATCTATTCCAACTTTCATCCATAAAAACATTGATTCCGTAAAAAGCAGCGATCTCGGAATTCGACGTACGACAACAATTTCACACTTAGAAGGTCATTTGACACATCTTCAACTCTTGGAATATTTAATGGTCTAATTATACCAACATTTCATTCCACATCTTACTTTCTTTAACATTACTCGACACAACTGCGTAATCTATTCCAACTTTCGTCCATAAAAACATCGATTCCGTAAAAAGCTGCGATCTCGGAATTCGACGTACGACAACAATTTCACACTTAGAAGGTCATTCAACACATCTTCAACTCTTGGAATATTTAATGGTCTAATAATACCAACATTGCATTCCATATCTTACTTTCTTTAATAGTCACCAGAAGTCACTGTCCACCTTTAATTTACTTGACCTTACAATATACTGCCTTAACACACACACCAGACACAAGTCTCAAAGCTACTCAATAAATTTAGTTCTTTGACCATCCAACGAACATATAATATGGAGCTCTCAATATCGAATTAGTTTTCGCAACTAAGTCGATCACAACTCCACTTCACTTCTTGGTTGTATATCACTATCTCGCCAGGAAAGTTTCCGGGCAATCACAATTAACTGGTAAACCAACAACTTATCCACTTTCATCAACACTCGCAGTTTCCATCAAAATTAAACATCTCGACATCATCCTACACCGACTCATCAAAACAATTCTTAAGCACTTAGCTTAACTCAAGACAATTCACTGCTCACGCCATCTAAGCTTTCAAGACACATCTATCCCATCCAACACAATCCCAACTACTATCAACAAGAGATTAAGGGTGATCAGTTCCTCAATTTGTCAATAGACAGCCGAAAATCATGATGGGGTATAAACCATCTTTACCAAACTATAAGAGCGTTCAACCAGACACTGAGCTACAATTCCACACTTGCAGCATCCTGGAGAAGCACAATTTTCTCCCCCACTTGAATCATTCCCACTTTTGCTGACGAGGTTAGGCAACAAAACACGTATCGACAGTGTTTTTACACACATGTCGCATACAAGAGAACAAACAACATTTGACAACTTGGCAGGATGGACCGACCTGCTCTGATACCACTAATGTAACATCCCAATCTAACCTGAAGGATAATTAAGGAAAACAGAATCAGAGTGCAACAAATTTTGTAAACATGACGGTCGAAGGGGATGCCACGACCGTGATGGACATGGCGATCGTGAGGAAGTTGTGACGAACGTCACATCAACAAATTATGTGCGTTACAAATTCAACTCGAACAGTCGGTCATACATTTGCAATTCTTTTATAACATACATAGCACATATTAGGATGAACAAACAGCAATAACTTGATTAACATTTTGATTACAAGGCATCTTATTAATTTGCAGCGGAATATAAAACATTTCCAACATTTAGCATGATTAAAGAAGGACCACGAAACTTGCAACAAAACTCCAATAAAATTCAGCAAGTAATTATCTTGCATCAATTCAACATAAGCAACGAGTTTCAACCATAATAATCAGCACTACTAATTCATTGGGATAGTGCATCCAACCAACATTTGGCACTTAACAGCAGCCACCAATTTAATGAAAAGTACTTGATAAAATTCAGCAACAAGGAAATTAAATAAAAGCAATAACATCAATTATTAACCCCCCCAAGAGTGCTACGTATCAGAGCGACCAACAACCTTAAACGAAAAGCTACACTTTATTCCGGATTACCTGCAAGTTACCACCAACGGAGGTAACATACAACGTAAAGGGGTGAGATATCAACAATATAACATAAGGCATGATAAAAGTTATGTCAGAATATTATCACAACATTATTCTTCCAACAGGTCGCAAAATATTATCAATAATTAAACCGCAACAATTCGGTATTCATATCCACAACCATTATCATTAAAATTCAGCAACTCATCAATTACTCACAAATGCATAACGACACAACTCAACTATGCACTTCAACAAATGCGACTCAACTATGCAACTCAACTGTGCATATGCATGTGGTACCATTTTGGAGCCAACACTCCACAACCAATTTATTTGCCATTAAGGCCAACCGTCGCCAATCCAGGCCAAATAACACCAATACAGGCACAACCAAATATTTGCCACTAAGGGCCAACCGTCGCCAATCCAGGCCAAATGATATGCTATGAGACACAACTATTATGGACTACAACACAACAACAACAACCGTGCAACAAGGCATCAAGCCTACAACCAATTATCCATAACATAAACATCACTATTTCGCATACATCATGTACTCACCATTTCAACCTGTTCATGTCAGAGACAAATAACAACAACCACGCAACAAGGCATTAAGCCTACAACCGAATTGTCCATAACAGAGGCATACCCATCATCATCTAACTACAACTTATCAACATAATCCAAAGAGAATATTATAATAACATTTTCTCAACAATGACATAACAACTTCATATGCATCAAGTATTCATCATCTCAATCTGTTCATGTAAGGGAACAATAACAACATACTTTCGACAATTAAGAATTCAGCACATTATCGTAAGAATAAAATTACAACTTTTACTCACTAAATTAATTATAGTTCCTGGAAAGGTTCGTTAACTACGGGGCAACTAATCTTGCCCCATTAAGGGCAACCATACATCATCGTACAACATTAACGATATAACACATTCATTCCTACACAGACAAACCTCGTCCCTAACATTTATCGATTAACGGGAACTATATCTATGATTTGATTCCCTACCTGACTTCGATCAAGTAAGAGCATAATAACAACCTTTTCTCAACAAATGGGAATTAGTGTGTGTCGGCGCTGATTCCCAACATTATTACCTAGAACTAATGACATAAACACTAATTTAGGCGTATACAAACATTAACCTTTAATATTTCTCAGCCTACGGGAACATTTACTACAAGAACATTACTACGGGAACATCACTTCGGGAATGTTACTACGGGAACATCACTACGGGAACATCACTACGGGAATATTACTACAGGAACATTACTACGGGAATATTACTACGGGAACATTAACCCTATGATTCAATTCCCTACATGAAATCGATCATGCCCACAGTTATAGAATTGAACCCCACCCTTACCTTAGAATAGAGGCCAATTCCAAGCTTCCGGTTCTGGTTCTGCCCTCCGGCGTCTTTTCTGCAGCTATCTTCCAATTCCCTGATGGACGATTCTCTGCTCTCAATTTCTCTCAACAACCACGTTCCTTTTTCCTCTTCTCCTCCACCTTTTTCTTAAATTTTTGGTTTTTCTGAGCGGTTTATCATGTTATTCCTTTTTCTCCCCTAACTTCTCTAATAATTGCCTTCTCTTATTCCATCCCCTAATATTCCAAATAATGATAATAATAATAATAATAGTAATAATAATAATAATATTACTACTAATTATTAAATTATCATCATTATTAATTATATTATATTATTATCAAACTCTATATTTTATTACATGATTTCCTATACTTTAAGGACACCCACTAATGCTCTCAGACACACTCCCACATAATGGCACACCAACAACTCATAAATAATTCAATTTAAAAAGAACGGGGGTTACAACTCCCCCAAACTTAAAAGAATTTTGTCCTCAAAATTAACTCAATCACACAGCTCCCAACCAGACCACTTTCACAAAAGCAATTTCTTCACCTCGAAGTTGCTTCTCGTTCATCCACCTGAACTATTAACGCCTCAACAGCCAAATTACCTTTTCACTTGTACACCATCCATCCGAATCAATGTACTCCTTCAACTTAGGCACATGCCACATCATGTAAATTCTCACAAGTGACAGCGGTAAAACAGTCTAACCTGCTATTTTTCCCACGCTTCTGCTGCACCACTCTGGTACAGATCAACAAAACACAGTGTGCTTCCGAGACCTCAAGCTCGACCAACACCAGTTACTATCGTAACTCTCAAAACACGTCTTCCTTGGATCCTTTGGATCTTCTCAGTCCCCTCTTGCACAATCCTAGCTAGCTTCAACATAGAATGATTAATCTTCCTTGTTAGGAAAAGAGCCAATTTAGTCATTCTATCGAAAATCACTCAATCGGATCATATCCTCCTCACAGTCTTCGGAAAATCCGACACAAAATCTATGGGAATGCTATCTCCTTCCCACTCTGGAATATTCACGGTTGCATCGGACCCAACGGTCTCTGACGTTTATTCTTCGACTTACAACAAGTCTAACCAGCATATACAAACTCAACCACTTATCTCTTTTATTATGGCCCTCAAAATAATTTCCTCAAATCCGGTTACATCTTCATAGCACCGGGATGGATACTGCATCTATCTCAATACTCTTATTTCACTTAATAATATCTAAAACACAAACTCTATCACGACATCTCATGATACCATTTCCATTACTCCGAAAATCGGCCCTTCGACTTTTATTCATCAAATTCAACTAATCTGCCAACTCAATTCAGATTTATGACCTTCTTGGACCTCGTCAAGAATACCACTAGTAAGGTCCAACATACTAAGCTTAAATCCATAAGAAGTCTCTTCACAACCCAAACTCATATCATAGAAATTGCTCAATCAGTCCTAACTCTTTTCACCACCATCATCGGTATATGCAAAGATTTCCAAATCACTGCATAGGCTACCACGTTCTGCTTCCCCCGAATGGTAGTTCAACCCAAAACCATAATCCTTCCGGAGTCCCAATTATTTCCTCTGCCTCATATTCAATTCTTCCAAATCAAATAAATACCTTAAGCTCTTGAGGTCACCAAACATTTCAAGTCTCTCACTAACTAATTGAAGCCTCCAACTCTGGTACAACCACAACAGCGACCAAGTCTAAATCACTTGTCACGTGATTCCTCATATGTACTTCAATTTCCCTTAAAGCATAACCAAAAACTCGCTGGAGTTTCACTTAACATATCTCCCAATCATATCAACAAATCATCACAAAACACAACCAATGGCCCTGTCAGGTTCGACAAAAATCAACACACGATACGTTTTCAATTTTCTTCTATAATTGAACCAGCTACAGGCCTCAAAAATTTTTTTCTAGAAAGAGCATCTCGTTAGCTTTCCAACACTTCGAACGGGGGTCAAAACTGACATACGGTTCAAGAGTTATGAATTTTCGAAGTTTTTCCAAAACAGAATTTTTCTGCATAAAGATTGCTACGGGTTTGAGCATTTTCGCCCGAAAATCCGACCGATTCAATTATTTTCTCCGAAACATACACATACTCATTCATACCAAACATATATTAGTGATTTAGAACCATCAAATGTGAAATCTACGACTTTCGATTTCAATCCGAATCTTAAACCCTCAAATCTACAAAAATGCAAAAACTTACAAAAATCGATCAAATTCGATAAAACAAGCATACTCGATCACGATCTAACATTACCCGACACAACTGCGTAATATATTCCGACTTTCATCCGTAAAAACATCGATTCTGTAAAAAGCTGCGATCTCGGAATTCGACGTACGACAACAATTTCACATTTAGAAGGTCATTCGACACATCTTCAACTCTTGGAATATTTAAAGGTCTAATTATACCAACATTGCATTCCACATCTTACTTTCTTTAATAGTCACCAGAAGTCACTATCCACCTTTAATCTACTTGACCTCACAATCTGCTGCATTAACACAAACACCAGACACAAGTCTCAAAGCTACTCAATAAATTTAGTTCTTTGACCATCCAATGGACATATAATATGGAGCTCTCAATATTGAATTAGTTTTCGCAACTAAGTCGATCACAACTCCACTTCACTTCTTGGCTGTATATCACTATCTCGCCAGGAAAGTTTCCGGGCAATCACAATTAACTAGTAAACCACCAACTTCTCCACGTTCATCAACACTCATAGTTTCCATCAAAATTAAACATCTCGGCATCATCCTACACCGACTCATCAAAACAATTCTTAAGCACTTAGCTTAACTCAAGAAAATTCGCTGCTCACGCCATCTAAGCTTGCAAGACACGTCTATCCCATCCAACACAATCCCAACTACTATCAACAAGAGATTAAGGGTGATCAATTCCTCAATTTGTCAATAGACAGCCGAAAATCATGATGGGGTGTAAACCATGTTTACCAAACTATAAAAGCGTTCAACCAGACACTGAGCTACAATTCCACACTTGCAGCATCCTGGACAAGCACAATTTTCTCCCCCCACTTGAATCATTCTCACTTCTGCAGACGAGGTTAGGCAATAAAACACGTACCGACAGTGTTTTCACACACACGTCGCATACAAAAGAACAAACAACATTAGACAACTTGGCCGGACGGACCGACCTGCTCTGATACCACTAATGTAACACCCCAATCTAACCTGACGGATAATTAAGGAAAATAGAATCAGAGTGCAACAAATTTTGTAAACATAACGGTCGTAAGGGGCTGCCACGATCGTGACAGTCATGACGATCGTGAGGAAGTTGTGACGAACGTCACATCAGCAAATTATAGGCGTTACAATTTCAACTCGAACAGTCGGTCATACATTTGCAATTCTTTTAGTAACATACATAGCACATATTAGGATGAACAAACATCAATAACTTGAATAACATTTTGATTACAAGACATCTTATTAATTTGTAGCAGAATAAAAATATTTCCAACATTTAGCATGATTAAAGCAAGACCATGAAACTTGCAACAAAACTCCATTAAAATTCAGCAAGTAATTATCTTACATCAATTCAACATACGCAATGAGTTTCAACCATAAAAATAAGCACTACTAATTCATCGGTATAGTGCATCCAACCAACATTTGACACTTAACAGCAGCCACCAATTTAATGAAAAGTACTTGATAAAATTCAGCAACAAGGAAATTAAATAAAAGCAATAACATCAATCGTTCATCCCCCCAAGAGTGCTACGTATCAAAGCCACCAACAACCTTAAATGGAAAGCTACACTTTATTCTGGATTACCAGCAAGTTACCACCAACGGAGGTAACATACAATGTAAAGGGGTGAGATATCAACAATATAACATAAGGCATGATAAAAGTTATGTCAGAATATTATCACAACATTATTCTTCCAACAGATCGCAAAATACTATCAATAATTAAACCGCAACAATTCAGTATTCATATCCACAACCATTATCATTAAAATTCAGCAACTCATCAATTACTCGCAAATGCATAACGACACAACTCAACTATGCACTTCAACAAATGCGACTCAACTATGCAACTCAACTGTGCATATGCATGTGGTACCATTTTGGAGCCAACACTCCACAACCAATTTATTTGCCATTAAGGCCAACCGTCGCCAATCCAGGCCAAATAACACCAATACAGGCACAACCAAATATTTGCCACTAAGGGCCAACCGTCGCCAATCCAGGCCAAATGATATGCTATGAAACGCAACTATTATGGACTACAACACAACAACAAGAACCGTGCAACAAGGCATCAAGCCTACAACCAATTATCCATAAAAGAAACATCACTATTTCGCATACATCATGTACTCACCATTTCAACCTGTTCATGTCAGAGACAAATTACAACAACCACGCAACAAGGCATTAAGCCTACAACCGAATTGTCCATAACAGAGGCATATCCATCATCATATAACTACAACTTATCAACATAACCCAAGGAGAATATTATAATAACATTTTTTCAACAATGACATAACAACTTCATATGCATCAAGTATTCAAAATCTCAATCTGTTCATGTAAGGGAACAATAACAACATACTTTCGACAATTAAGAATTCAACACATTATCGTAAGAACAACATGACAACTTTTACTCACTAAATTAATTATAGTTCCTGAAAAGGTTCGTTAACTATGGGGCAACTAATCTTGCCCCATTAAGGGCAATCGTACAGCATCGTACAACATTAACGATATAACACATTCATTCCTACACAGACAAACCTCATCCCTAACATTTATCGATTAACGGGAACTATATCTATGATTTGATTCCCTACCTGAATTCGATCAAGTAAGAGCATAATAACAACCTTTTCTCAACAAATGGGAATTAGCGTGTGTCGGTGCTGATTCCCAACATTATTACCAAGAACTAATGACATAAACACTAATTCAGGCGTAGACAAACATTAACCCTTAATATTTCTCAGCCTACGAGAACATTTACTATGGGAACATTACTACGGGAATATCACTTCTAGAATGTTACTACGGGAACATCACTACGGGAACATCACTACGGGAATATTACTACGGGAACATCACTACGGGAATATTACTACGGGAACATTAACCCTATAATTCAATTCACTACATGAAATCGATCATGCCCGCAGTTATAGAATTGAACCCCACCCTTACCTTAGAATAGAGGCCAATTCCAAGCTTCCGGTTCTGGTTCTGCCCTCCGGCGACTTTTCTGCAACTATCTTCCAATTTCCTAATGGACGATTCTCTGCTCTCAATTTCTCTCAACAACCACGTTCCTTTTTCCTCTTCTCCTCCACCTCTTCTCAACAGCCACGTTCCTTTTTCCTCTTCTCCTCCAACTCTCTTCTCTTATTTCATCCACTAATATTCCAAATAATAATAATAATAATAATAATAATAATAATAATAATAATAATAATAATAATAATAATAATAATAATAATATTATTATTATTATTACTATTAATTATTAAATTATCATCATTATTAATTATATTATATTGTTATCAAACTCTATATTTTATTACATGATTTCCTATACTTTAAGGACACCCACCAACGCTCTCAGACACACTCCCACATAAAGGCACACCAACAACTCATAAATAATTCAATTTAAAAAGAACGGGCGTTACAAATATCCAGAGCAACTAATCAAGAAGTTCATATATGACCAAATGACACTCTAGGACAAATGACAAGCATAAACGATCTTTACTAGGGATAAACCAGAAAGAAGTATGATCTCTGCTGGGGATTAAGTCAAACAAAGGATTGATCTTCTGACAAGAGAATTAAATAAAACACAAAATTTCCTTCTAACAAGAGATAAGAAAAACAAGTTAGAATCCTCATAACAAATAGGATCGAAACAAAGGCAAGACATCCTAAAAACATTAGGATTGGAAAAAATCAAACATCCTCATAACAATGGGATGAAAACAACACCAAGATCCTTATAACAATAGGGGGCTAAACACATGTTGGATTTTTCACAAAGGAATCAACATCCAAACTTCTAGAAATTCCTTAAAATGAAGAGATCAAAAGGTATCTTCAGGAAACGTTAGGAAAGATACAGGGTAATTAAACAGTTTTGTATGTGCCAAATGATTTGGACTTAGATCACAAGCTAAAGTAAAGACCAGCTTCTGACAGGTTGGTGCCAGTAACTACTGGATGTCCAAGGAGACGTTGGTGACAACCAAACTTCTGATACCAAACAAAGTTGGATAAGAGTGCCAATAATAATTGGACTTTAGGTACCAATAACAATTGGCTTTTAAAAAATTCCAATAACAACTGCACTTGAGATACCAATAACAATTGGATTTTAAACAATACCAGTAACAACTAGACTTCCAAGGAGACGTTGGTGACAACCAAAATTCCGATACCAAACAAAGTTGGATAAGAGTGCCAATAAGAATTGGACTTTAGTTACCAATAACAATTGGAATTTAACACTGCCAGTAACAATTGGACTTTGGGTACCAATAACAAGTGGATTTTAAACAATGCCAGTAACAACTAGACTTCAGAGAGAGAATTGGTAACAACCAAGGACTCCAATTTCAATGACAATTGGATTTTCAAAAAATGCCAGTAACAACTGGACTTTGGATACCAATGGCAATTGGATTTTAACACTGCGGTAACAACTAGACTTTGGGTACCATTAACAACTAGATTTTAAACAATACCAATAACATCTGGACTTTAGAGAGAGTATTGGTAACAACCAAAGACTCTAATACCGATGACAATTGGATTTCAACAATGCCAGTAACAACTGGACTTCAAAGAGAGAATTGGTAACAACAGGGACTCCAATATCAATGACAACTAGATTTTCAAACAATGCCAGTAACAACTGGACATTGGATACCAATAACAATTGGATTTCAACACTGTAGTAACAACTAGACTTTGGGTACCAATAACAACTAGATTTTAAATAATTCCAGTAACAACTGGACTTCAAAGAGAGGATTGGTAACAATCAAAGACTCTAATACCAATGACAATTGGATTTCAAGAATGCCAGTAACAACTGAACTTTAAAGGGAGAATTGGTAAAAATCTAGGACTCCAATACTAATGGCAATTGGATTTTCAAACAATGCCAGTAACAACTGAACTTTGGATACCAATAACAATTGGATTTCAACACTGCCAGTAACAACTTGACTTTGGGTAACAATAACAGTTGGATTTTAACACTGCCAGTAACAACTGAACTTCATAGGGGAAACTGACAACAACCAAATAAGCGAAAATTGGTAACAGTAGACCTAAAAAAAATTCCAATAACAATTGGAATTGTAAACAATGGTGTTAGTAACAACTAAGCTTCTTAGGAAACTGGTGACGACCAGACACACAACATTAAAAGAGGACTAGTAACAACTAGAACTCAAAGGGGAAACTGGTGACGACCAGACAAACAATACCAATAACGATTGGGTTTGTAATATGTTCCAATAACAATTAGACTTTCACCGGAGATTTGTAGTGACAACTAGACTTCAAAGACGTGGTAACGACTAGATTAAAAAAAGATGATTAGGTTCAAAAACAAAGATGCTAGTGACAACTAAGCTTCAAAGGGAATACTGGTAACAACCAAAGTTTAATAAAATTTCAGTGACAACTGGACTTAGGCAGGAAATTGATGATGACCAACGATCTCAATAGAGGTGCCAGCTACAACTGGGCTTGGGGAAGAAATTGATGACAACCAAAGGTCTTAACAAAGATGCCAATTACAATTGGACTTGGGGGTCAAATGGCTACAACCAACAACAAAGACCTGGAAAGATGCTAAATGCACATGATATGGCAAGATGCAGATGCTCAATGATATGTAAAAGCAGACTCTAGAAAGAGATAAAAAAATCTGGAGACTCAAGGGGAAGTAGATAAACATATCTACTTCACTGGGGAAACAAAGAGTCACACTGAATCCGGGGAACAAAGGTGTCCAAAGATTCATTGGGAAATACACCCACTCCCCTTGGAGAAGTATGAAGCTAAGGCAGATAACTAGGGAGAGATAGTATAACTTTAGTGAGAAAAAAAAAGAACTCCACTGAGGATAAAATCTTCAACATTCAGATATTTATCACATAGAGGATACTGGGGAGATTCTCTTCAATCTTGGTAACCACACACGACCAAAGGGTTAATCCAAAACGGTATTGTCAGTTCATGCTTCAATGGGAAATTTGTGGAAATGGTCTAACAATACTTTTTCCACCTTAAGACTTCTTGGGGAACTTGTGATTTCTACTAAATCCTTCCACAAACCAAAGGAAATTTATGTTTTTTATTATGTTAAAAAAAAACTATTTTTAATTCAAAACTTTCCACTTCCAAAGTCATTATAAACGAATAAATGATATTTTGCATAATAAGGAAAAGTAGAGAAAACAATAAAAATGGCAAAAATTGAATGGTCCAAATCTGATTTTTTTCAAGAATGGTATCTTGCAAATGGCAAAGCTCCATGGAATATTAAAATTTGAAAATGGAAATAGGGAAAGGTTACATTGAATCCAATGACAACTACTAGCACTAATAATTAAGAATTCCCAAAACCTTTCTTCTCATGAGAGCGGTTGGCTTGAACTTCAGCTTGGATTCTTCTACATTGGTGACAACCAATCTGATGCAGTGAAATGCCTTTTATCCCTAACTTTTTCCTGGCCGCCCTGTTGGGTTTTCAATCCACCGGGGCGCTCATTTTTGCCTAAGCCTCCCTTTCAAGTTTTCAACTTAGCGAGCTCTTATTTTTTATTTTCATCCCTAATTTTTTTCCTGGATATCCTTCATAGGTTTTGATCCACCGGGATACCCACTTTTGCCTAAGTCTCCTTTCGAGGTTTTCGACTTAGTGGGTTCTTTAAGCATAATATTTTCTTACTGCATCATAGTTCACAAGGGGTCTAAGTTGTTCACCATCCATCATTATGAGAATTAGTGAGCCTCATGAGAAGATTGTTTTCACAACAAATGGGCCTCCATAGTTGGGCATCCATTATGCGCATATCCTTATGAACTGGCAAAATTTTCTTGAGTACAAGTTTTCATTCTCGAAATTCCCATATACAGGTCTTCTTGTCGAATGATTTTATGATCCGCCTTTGATACAACTGACCATGACACATCATAGTCATACGTTTCTCATCAATAAGGTTCATTTGATCAAATCTTTCTCGAACCTGTCGCGGTGAAATTTGGATACCAAACTATTGATTAGTTTGAATCTTTAATTCATTTGCAACCAAACTTTGATTTGTCCAAAGGAAGAGATAAAGATCAAAATACCCACAATGCAATGCAAATGCAAGCTAGAGAGTTTTAGGTTCGGGGGTTGGTTAAACTTAGGGAAGGTGCTAGCATCCTAAGTTTCTGTAGTACTCTACAGGAACCTCTTGTTTTATGTTTGTTTTATTGCTAAGGTTTATGTGCTTAAGAGTTAAAAGACCTAGGGGTTTATTTCTAAGTATACTCGCCAAGACGTCGCATCTTGTGCCTACATATCCTTACAGGAGTGGAATCAGAGTATCTGTAGTTCCCCTAAAGGGTTTAAGGAGTTCTTTGACTGTGGTCAAAGTTCCTACGGGTTTAGGGTAGTTGATTGATTGATTTTAGGAGGAAAGATGAGTTGTCATTTTAAGGGACATTTAACTGCCACAAGTGTAAGAGATTGTATTTGTTGTGGGGTGGATATTCTATCTCGCTTAAGATGATTAACATCTTTCTCTAATGTTTGAATAATTGTTTGAGTTGAGTTGATTTGTTTGTATCTAAGTTGTAAAAGATAAAGGTCCTCCTTATGGGGTAGGATCTAACTTAAAAGATCGACTTGAATGGGATCAAGGATCATGGGCGAATATGATGCAAATGAGATGCAATACATAAAAGTGTTGAATCATGTGTAGGTTCTTCCTTTGGACGGAATGCGATGCAAGAAAGATAAATACGGTAATGGTAAATTGCGGAAAGAAATAAAAGTAGATAAAGTAAACATACACACGCATGAAAGCGCTAAGTGTACCAGTGTATAAATTGTGAATGTGAGTGGAGTCGAGGCGTGCACGATTACGGTGTTGATTGTTTTTAGGCGAGGTTGAATTGATTTTAGTAAAAAAAAAGGTTGTATTTGATTATTAATAGTGAGGTAGATAAATTTAGTTGAATTATGCTTATGAGAAAATATATTATGTTTATAGTGAGATTAGTTTAAGAAAGGTTGATTTTTAGTTTTTTTTATGCGAATTGATTTGTAAGAAAAGAAGTTATATTAATTTTAAATTATGAAGTTAAATTATAGGTTGATTGTTTTTTAATAAGAAGAGTTTTAGTTATTATCAAATAAAAAATTAATTTAAACAAAACGTTAATATTATTATAAATTAAATAGGTTCTTATGAGATAGGCTAAAAACAAATGATTATTAACAAAAAGTCAAGTTCTTGAATAAATTGGTATAAAAGAAAATTAATTAGTAACTAAATAAGTTAAAGAGCCTAAAAAGTTATAAAGGTTTACTAATTGTTTTTAATTAAAAAACTGGTTATAATAAAGATTAGTTTTTAATAAATAGTAAAGATAAACAAAGGGTAATTAAATTAATAAAAAAAAGTTACTAAAAACTAAGTTGAGATTAATTAAATTAATTTTAAATAAAATAGAGTTAAATGATTTAAATAAAAAACTGATTAGAAAAAGGTTAAGGTTAATTAATTAATAAAATAAAGTTAAAAAAGATTAAACTAAGTTAAAATCAGTTAATTAAGATTTTAAAAAGGTTAACTAGAGGGAGGGCGATGGATCTGGTGAGGTAGGCCTATGGGTTGTTATCATGGGCGTCAATATGGTGCGTGTGATCATAGATCAAACGATGATGAGTGTCTGTTCATGGTAAGTGTGTGTCTGAGCAAGTATACGATTACAAACATAAACAAAAGAGCAGAAACAACGAAAGCGAAAGAAAACCCTAATCCCCTTCGTCCCAGCCCCAAATCGCCTCCTTTCAATCCTTTCCTCTCTCCCCAGATTTCCCTTCGTTCTCCTTCATTCATCGTTTCCTTCCATTTTTTTTGAACCTGAAAGCAAACCAGAAACATCAATAATTCAATAACATGGATGAGAACAGAGGTTTACCGAAAGTTGGTGCCGGCGGCGGAATCGAACGGTGACGGCTGTGGAATCGAACGGTGACAACTCCACTCGATGGTTGAGGAAGATAAGTTTTCCTTCCTTCGTTTTCTTAGGCTTACACAACTTAGGGTTTTTTTGTGATTACGAAATTCCTCCTCTTCTCATCCCAAATCGCCTCCCTTTTATAGGCTCCAACTGATTTCTTTCTCTGATTAGACTTTGATTAACATTTTGAATGCTTGATTGGATTTTCCCTTTTAGTGTAGACCAGATTGGAAACTTTCCTCTTTCGTTTGATTGTAATGATATTTGTTAATGAAAATTCCAATTTGTGATATCTTGCATCAATTACGTTTAATGTTATGATTCAATGTTCTGGATTTGCTAGCTGTATGAATAGAATCTCTTTCTCAAGTGGATATTCTCTGATGGGCTTCTGACTTTGGATTATTGTTGGCAGGTGTGGATAGCGATGATTTTGGGCCAGGGAAGATGAACAGCTCAGAGCAACACCAACTCAACTCCTTGACATCTGATATGCTTTACAAAGAGCTTCAGCCAATACGTTGCAATGAGCTTCAATCATTTCTGATACTCTTTGGTGAAGGTTCCCATGAAAATGCTGGTGATGATGAGTATCAACTCAAATGTCTCTCTTGCGAACAAAAACCGAATGTAGGGTATGCTGTCCTATGGATTATGGGCGTTGGCAGCTGCAACAACATGAGTGAGTAAAAGACAAGAAGAAGAGCAAGGTCGTTGTTCTTTTCTTTCCATTTCTATCTCCATTCTTATTTTCAGGTCAAATTGATGTGTATCTAACATTGTTCGTTTTCATGTACTTGGTGATAGTGCTTGGGGAATTGGAGTAAGGTATTTGCACAAATTATCGCCCTCACCATGGTTATCTTCATCTGTGCTAACTACAACAGGGTGTCCTTGCAGGTTCCAAAACTTCTTTATGAAATATTTGCACCTGCCCAACATGAGTGATAGCTCTGCAGAACATTTGAACACCTGATTCATATCAGACTGCATAGGAACTGATGACTGTGGAAGCAGAGAGGGCAATCTATCCATGGGAGCATCCAATCAATGTAGGTGCATCATCAATCTCTGTAACATTTTCAGCTTATCATTTGCTTGAGATTTTAATTCTTATTCTAACACAACAACTTCAATCCGAGTTTCAGGACATATATAGCATCAAACATCTCCTGGGAACGTTATCCATATGAGGGTTGCCTTAGCCTTAAGTTCTTGAACATTTATGCTACCAACATTCCAACAGTAGCAATACAATCTTGTTACTAATGTGGGTAATGCTTAGGAGCTCCTCGCTCTGCTTCTATTTCGATTTTTTTTATCACTACTTCTCTTGCAACTTTGGAACAAGTTTCTTTGTGATAATTCATCTTATATATTGCCATTAATTTGCTCATACTAACCAACTTTCATTACTTCTTTTTCATGTGTACCCCCATGAGCTTGGTACTTTCCTTGAGGTAGAGTTTGAAAGAGAAAGCTTGAGTGAGTCATGACAAGAGTTGGCTTGGTAGGCAGTTTTGGAGAATTTGGCAAGAAGCCCAAGGCCTCAGCGAGAAGTACGAGCGTTGTAGTGTGTTCCTTGAGTTTTATCACCTATGTGTATTATGCATTTGTAATTTTGGCGAGTTCGGGACAATAGTTGTAAAGTTTTAATTTGTACTGACATTGTTCATGTTTACTTAGACATGGTAATACGCTCCCTGCAGTGGACTTTTGGGTGGCTTGTGAAATGACCATTAAATCCAATTACACGCATATTTTATTTTCAATCCTGGCTCATCCTGATTTATCAATCATAAATAACTTCTTTGGTTGTCCAAAAAAAAGAGAATCCACCAGTCCAGTTCTCAAGTGAACCTTGTCCTTGTGAAATTAGATATCCCTTGGTTTGCACAAACAAACTCCCATTGGGCCTTACATTAAATTGAATCTCATTGTTTTTCATTAAAAAACTAGTCTTGTCCTGAAATGAACTACCTTACTCCCTGCATACAACATGAGTCCCAGATTGAAACACATGCGCTTCAGACCCTTTAGATCATACGCCATTTTGCTTTGATGATAAAGTTTGAATAGCCATCCTAAGATATGAATGTAGTAAGACTAGCAACTTGCCTCTTATCACATAGTTGAATGAATTTTGGTTCAAAATTAGATGCGCTCATACCCAAGATACTCACATAAACCTCTTAGTGTACTTAATCTTGCCTCAAATAAATCATCGAATTTGAAGTACTTGAGATTAAACCATGATGTCCATGAACTGAAAATGCACATAAACTCGCGACTTCGCCTTCCATTATGTCTTATAATTTTGCCCACCCACTTAAGCAAATTTTATCTCACAAAATAAGCTCTCTTTGCCTTGATGAACTAATGACTCGAGTGATAAACAGAGACCCAAATCCAATTATTATGCTGAGGTAGTGGTGAAAACTTTAATTACGTACTCTAGGATCCGAATCCTAAACCACCTTTGGCTCAGAAGAGAAAGAAGTTGACCACGACCTTAACGAGGTATATCCAAAATTCCACCCAGGCTGTCTTAAAAAAAACCAAGAGTGGCCCAATGAAGTAGAAACGATTACAGAAAAGGGGCCAAAATCAGAATCAACCGGCCACGCCTTGAAATGCTCAATTGCGAGGATGAAAGCCATCTCTATTTGAAGCTCCACACTTGCATAGACTTGTTAGTGAAAAAAACACATAATAATAATAATAAAGACGTAAAGTAAAAAAAAAGTGGTGGGATCTTATGGTCGAAAATCAGGGTGTGACAGATGCCCCTATTTAAGTTACTTCTATCCGGAGATACGGAGATTGAACTCTTCTTCTCGCCGAGATAGGAGGGTCTTAAATATAAACATTGCACGAATTTTTGACCCTAAGATACCACCGAATGCAGATGATATGCAATGATATGAGAATGCAAGACAGAGGGTCCTGTGATGAAAAGATGCCACGGGGGGAATAACTGGACACAACATGCTAGACAAAGGAGCAACAAACCCAACGAGGCAGGACTCCACGGGGACAGGAAACAACCACCAATAGGGAATCTCCCTAGTATAACAGTAGCACATACACCAAGGATATGGCGATTTAAACAACAGGTGAGAAATTTGTAATCGAAGGGTAGCTTATTACCAACATGGAGCAATCCAGACGGCGGTAAGTAGAAACATTGTGCTCTTTCTGCCTAGGGCTGACAACTCTATTTGAGGGATAAGACACACCCAAGCGCCTGGGGGTAACCACGACCAAAGCGATAGAATAAAATAAACAAACACAAAGAGATGCAACAAAATGCACATGCCATGCTATCTATCTATATGCTTATGCGTATGCTGACAAATTGGAGGAAGCGAAAATAAACACCTCAAATGGAAAGGTACCCAAGCGAAATCTCCACAGACCTCTTACCACCTGTAAAGAAATCTTGAACGTAAACAAACTTCATCTCTGGATAAAATAAATATCCTCTCGTCTCTGGGAATCATGAATGATTGTTGTTCCTCCATGGATGAAATAAACGTCCATGGTCATCCTATTGTTATTCATATATCAAGTAAAACAAATTTTCAAATCAATCTGGATTTTGCTATCAAGAATAAAATTTTTTGACAAATGAAAGAAGAAAGAAAACTTCTATTGAATGGTGTCCGCGGAAAAGCGTGACCCCAGTATTACAGTGTTGGAAAATAATAGGGATTACATCAAGGGAATAACAACTTGCTTTTCTTAAGTTAACGAGAACTCCCCGAGTTCTAAACGAAATACTTCTCGACGGCGTCCGTATTCACAGGGCGAGTGATCTCTTCTCCGTCCATTATTGCTAACATCAGAGCACCTCTTGACAAAACCTTTCTTACCACATACGGTCCACCATAGTTCGGGGCCCATTTTCCTCTGACGTCAGTGAGGAAAGACTGAATCTTCTTGAGCACGAGGTCGCCTTCCTTAAATACGCGGGGTCAAACTTTCCTGTCAAATGCCTTCTTCATCTTTTGCTGATACAACTGTCCATGGCATAGCACCGCCATCCTCTTTTCTTCGATTAAGTTCAACTGATCACATCTGTTCTGGCACCATTCAGCTTCTGGTAACTTTGCATCCATTAAAATCCACATAGAAGGAATCTCGACTTCTATCGGGAGTACTGCTTCCGTACCGTAGACCAGTGAAAACGGAGTTGCCCCAGTTGATGTGTGCATCGTCGTACGATACCCATGTAAGGAGAACGGGAGCATTTCATGCCAGTCCTTATAAGTAACGACCATTTTCTGAATGATCTTTTTGATATTCTTGTTGGCGGCTTCAACAGCCCCATTCATCTTTGGTCTGTAAGGAGAAGAATTATGATGCTCTATCTTGAATTCTTCGTACAATTCTTTCATCATTCTGTTATTCAAATTGGAACCATTATCTGTAATAATTATGCTTGGCACACCATATCGGCAGATAAGCTGATTCTTGATAAATTTGACAACCACATGTTGATTTACATTAGCGTAAGAAGTTGCCTCGACCCACTTGGTAAGATAATCAATGGCTACTAAGATGAATCGGTGTCCATTAGATGCTTTCGGCTCTATCATACCAGTCATATCAATTCCCCACATAGAGAACGGCCACGGGGCTGAGATAACATTCAACAAAGTCGGAGGCACATGAATCTTATCTGCGTAAATCTGATACTTGTGACATTTTCTAGCAAACTTGTAACAATCGGATTCCATTGTGATCCAATAATAACCAGCCCTTAAAAGTTTCTTAGCCATGGCATGTCCATTGGCATGAGTGCCAAAGGATCCTTCGTGAATTTCCGTCATCAACATATCTGCTTCTTGCTTGTCAACGCATCTCAGCAAGACCATGTCAAAATTCCGTTTGTATAAAACGTTGTTACTCAAAAGAAAACTCCCAGCCAACCTTCTCAAAGTTTTCTTATCCTTGTTGGAAGCTCCCAAAGGATATTCTTGAGTTCTAAGGAATACTTCAATGTCGTGGTGCCAGGGTTTTCCATCTTCAACTTGTTCGACGGCAAAGATGTAGGCGGTAGGCGGGTCTGTCAAGACGTTTTACTTCAATTCGAGGACAATTATTCCAAAAGTTCACCACAATCATGGAGGCCAAAGTTCCCAATGCATCTGCCATTCTGTTTTCATCGCGAGGGATATGATGAAAGTCGACTCTGTCAAAGAATGGTAACAGTCTTCTAGCATAATCTCTTTATGGGACCAAATTATCTTGTCGAGTTACCCATTCTCCTCTGATCTGGTAGATTCCCACTGCATAATCACGAAACACATCCAAATTCTTAATTCTCAAATCTATGGCTTCCTCAAGACCCATAATGCACGCTTCATACTCAGCTTCATTATTAGTACACTTGAACATTAATCTAGAAGTAAACGGGATGTGGGACCCTTGAGGAGTCACAATAACATCACCTATCCCTTTTCCATGAGCGTTAACAGCTCCATCAAAAACTAAACCCCATTGAGATCCTGGTTCTGGTCCTTCACCATGCAAGGGTTCTTCACAATCTTTCATCTTTAAAAACATAACATCCTCGTCGGGAAAATCATCGTTTGAAGGTTGATAATCCAAAATAGGCTGGTGAGCCAAATGATCAGCCAGAACACTTCCTCTAACAGCTTTCTGAGTATGGTACTCGATATCATATTCAGATAACAACATCTGCCATCTAGCAATTCTCCCAGTCAAAGCGGGCTTCTCAAAAATATACTTGATAGGATCCATCTTCGAAACTAACTAACTGGTGTAATTCAACATATACTGGCGCAAACGTTTGGCGACCCACGCCAAAGCACAACAAGTCTTTTCTAACATAGTGTATCTTGTTTCACAATCGGTAAATTTCTTGCTCAGGTAATAAGTGACATGATCTTGCTTTCCTGTTTCATCTTGTTGGTCGAGTACACAACCCATTGAATCTTCCAAAACAGTCAAATACATAATCAAAGGTCGGCCTTCCACTGGCGGTATCAGGATAGGTGGTTCAAGCAAATACTCTTTGATACTATCAAAAGCCTTTTGACAATCTTTAATCCAAACATACCCTTGTTCTTTCCTCAGAAGCTCGAAAATAGGTTTACATGTAGCAGTCATGTTGGATATAAACCTAGAGATATAATTCAAACGTCCCAAAAATCCTCTAACTTGTTTCTCGGTGGTAGGAGCTGGCATTTCTCGGATAGCTTTCACCTTGTCGGGGTCCACTTCAATCCCTCTTTGACTGACAATAAAACCCAATAGTTTCCCTGATCGTACTCCAAATGTACATTTGTTGGGGTTCAGACGGAGCTTGTATTCCCTCAAATGACCAAACAGCTTAGACAGGTGTTTAACATGATCATCCTCAGTTTTCGACTTATCTATCATATCATCCACATAAACCTCTATCTCCTTGTGCATCATATCATGGAACAAGGTAGTCATAGCTCTCTGATATGTTGCCCCTGCATTCTTCAATCCAAACGGAATAACTCTGTAACAAAAGGTGCCCTAGGGTGTGATGAATGACGTCTTCTCTCTGTCCTCGGGAGCCATTCTAATCTAATTGTAACTTGAAAAATCGTCCATAAAGGAGAAAACCTCATATCTTGCGGTACTGTCAACCAAAATGTCAATGTGAGGTAACGGAAAGTCATCTTTCGGACTGGCCTTGTTCAAATCCATGTAATCTACACACATGCGAACCTTACCATCCTTATTCGAAACAGGCACGATATTAGCCAACCATAGCGGATATTCGGCAGTGACAAGGAAACCCGCATCAATCTGTTTTTGTACCTCCTCCTTAATCTTTAGAGCCATGTCAGGTCGAGTTCTTTTGAGCTTCTACTTTACTGGCGGACACTCTGGCTTCAAAGGTAGATGATGTTCAACTATAGCAGTGTCTAATCCAGGCATATCCTGATATGACCAAGCAAACACATCAACAAACTCTCCGAGCAAAACGATCAGTTATTTCTTCACCTCTAGCTTGAGCAAAGCTCCAATTTTCACTTCTCTACGAATTTCCTCTGTTCCCAAATTGATTACTTCCATTGGCTCTTGATGAGGTTGGATAGCTTTCTCTTCTTTCTCAAGCAGTCTGGAAATCTCTTCTGGAATATCATCTTCTTCGTCTTCAGCTTCATACACGGGAAACTCAAAATTCGGGGAAGGCAGTGGATCATTATTCCCAGGATGTAATTTATGTAGCAATCTGCGCAAGTGATATAATTTTTAATAAGTTTTCATAAAGTGGAAAGTATGTGTACGCGAGATGCTACTTATTATTTTCCAACATCGTAAATAAATATAAGAAAAATAACACACAAATGAAAATGAAGGTGATTTATTGATGATAGAAAAACCAAAGAGACACGCCCAACAAAGTCACCTTTTCCTTGGGCAGAGCAAAGGGAATTATTTAAAAGTAAGCCCTAACAATGCAGTTTCGCCTTGGGCAGAGCGAGAAATTTTAAAAACAAATGCTTTACTTTAATATATGAACGACAGCAGGGGCCTCAACCACACTCCAGTTCTTAACCAAAACTCCTGGGGTTACAAAGTGTGGAACTCCCCATCTGAATCTTCCTCGATCACAGCATAGACTCCAAAGCTGTAGTCAAACTCATCTGAAACATAACTCGGATCTTCCATATAGGGCTCATAATCTTCGTAAGGAATGGAGGACCTTGCAGAACCATCTGATATGTAACCTTCATGATCGTCCTCTAACACAACATTAACTTGAGGATGATGGACGACCCCTCCACTACGGAACACTTTGTTAATCAGCGGAAACCCTTGATTCTTAGTAGTTTGTTGAGAATAATTGCTGGTGAAACCAAGAGCTTCTTTGTTTCTGTTCTCCGGCAAAGACAATACTTTGCCCCAACCTGTCTGAGGACCGTCGTTCACTACACGCTGTGCGTCTTTGAATGATGACATGGATGCCTGAGATTTCTGGACACCCTCGCCCATAATAGACAAAGCCTAAAACTGCGTACCAACCTCTTCCTCAGCTTCAACATACGAGAATGATGACAAATGACTCACCACTAAGGATCGTTCCCCACAAACTGTGACCGTTTTCCCTTCAAAAACATATTTCAACTTCTGATGTAGGGTGGAAGTAACTGCCCCAGCTTCATATATCCATGGCCTCCCTAACACACAGCTATAGGCGGCATGAATGTCCATGACTTGGAACGTGATCATAAAAGTCTGTAATCCAATAGTCATTGGTAAATCTACCTCGCCAATTACTGTCTTCCTAGACCCGTCAAAAGCTTTGACGATAACATGACTTGGTCTCATTGGCGGCCCCTAATAGGATAGCTTAGATAAAGTAGTTCTAGGCATCACATTTAGAGAAGCTCCAGTATCAACTAACACACTGGATAGAGAATCATTTCCGTAGTTCACAGAAATATGTAGAGCCATGTTATGTTTCTTCCCTTCCTATGGGAGATCGTCCTCATTGAAACCCAGATTGTCACATGAAGTAATACTACCAATGATGTTGTCAAACTGTTCCATAGTTACATCTTGTTCAACATATGCCTGCTCTAAAATCTTCTGGAGTGCTTCTCTATGAGCCTCAGAACTCATAAACAATTGCAACACATAAATCTTCGACGGGGTTTGCAGAAGCTGATTCGCAACCTTATATTCACTTCTCTTGATCACTTTTAGACATTCATCTGAATTGGACAAATTGGATCCACCAGATTTCCCCACAATTGGATCTTTTGAGCCTAGTTGTTCAAATGAGACCTCCTTTTCTTTTGGTGGTACAGTCGGGTAAACTCGACCGCTCCTTGTTACTCTGCTGACAACTGCGATGTTAACTACTAAAGGTACAGTGGGCAAAGGCACTTCCTTCCTGTCGCTACTGCGAAAATCGGCGCCGGCAATGATAGAAGAGTCGCCACCGTGCGTTATTTATGCCACAAGAGGGAAAGGAAACGCCCAGAGTAAACCTAACGCAAAACGGGAAAGGAATGGTCATCGCAACCAAATCCTGGATTCGGGAGTCGGTTACGCAAGGGGAAGGTATTAGCACCCCTCACGTCCGTCGTACTCGACGGGATCCACGCTTGTTTTCTAGTACGGATTGTTATTCTATCTACTCTAAGGGTCGGGGGTTAAAAGAAAATAAAATGACTCGGCAAAGTATCACACTTTATGCCTACGTATTCCCGTCTGGAACGAGAAATCAGAGTCAATGTAGTTCGCCTACCTACGGGAAAGGAGGGGAAGGTTGCTCGCTAGGATACGACATCCTATGCCTATGTACTTTCATACGGCATGAAAGATCAGAGAAAACGTAGTTCGGGCTACGGAAGACACAAGCTTGTCGGACTGTTTTTATTACCTTATGAAAGGGTTTTCTTCTGGTTAAGAGTCCAAGCGGACAAAAATGACACTTTGATGTTTGTTTTGAATCTTTTACGAAAGAAGTATTTTTTATGATGTTTGCAATCTCTGACGCACTAGGGACTGTGATTTGAGAGTGACTACATTGTATGTCACCCTAAGGGTAACACACTAAGCAGTCAGATTACTGAAGAGTGACCCTCCAGCAATCCTCTCTCAAATAGCTTAAGGCTCGTAGCGTACGACATCGATTATCGTTATTACTATGTTTTGAATTGTTTTGAGATAGAAGAGAAAGAAATTCTAAAAACCTAGGGTTTGAAATGGGAATCAAAACTACCCTAATGTTGTCATGCATGGATTACAACCTAATGTCTGTCATAATTCCCTCCTGCACAGAGGAAATCAGAGATCCTAGGGGATAAACAGCAAAAGAAACAGATATACAGTAAACAGTAAACATGCATGAGATGCAGCAGTACAAGCGAGGCAAGGGAGTCACGCTCTTCCTCGAACCTGGGAAAACAATAGGCAAAGTGAAACAGCTTCACTTCAAACCTAAGGGGCAAACTGAATAAGCCAACAAACAATAAAGAAAAAGAAATAAAACCCAATACCAGCTCTGACAACAACACCAGCTCCTACAGTAACAGTTCTGGCAACTACAGTTGATTAACAGCAAAAAAGGTGGACAGTAACAACTTCAAGTAAGACCCTATCTTCAATCTTCAATGATCCCCAAGCTTTAGATAAGCTCCTGTTTTCAAAATCTCCAGCTCTAGCAAGCATGAACCTCAACCAGTAGACAACTTCAAATAGCAGCAAAACCCTAGTTTCAACTCTTTGACAGGTACAGGCTTCATCTTCACCAATCTTCAATGAGCCTTATCATCAATGGGCTCCATATTCAATGCCACCACTCCAGAAGAGAATCAACTAATAGATGATGTTGAAATGTTAAAAGGCTTAATGACAACCCAAGGAAATCACTAAGATATTAACACAGCAAGTAAAAAGTATCCTCAAGGTTCTACCCAGCCAAAGCTTGCTCTACATCCCTCCTAAGGAGAGATGGAACTTCTTTGGGGGACCTTGTGTCATAGGATTGAATAGAGGCACAAGAAGCTCTCTATGTTTGAAAGAAGAAATCAGTCTAATCTAAAGCTCTCCATATATCTCCTATCTCCTAAGTCTTCAAAAGCAACCTTCAAGGATAAGATTCTCATGCATCAAGCTCCATCCTTGGTCTTCAATCATCCTCCAAGTCTTCATTAGCTCCAACAAACCAAGCCCAAGCCCAACACCCAATTGAAATGACCCAAACCCCACAAGCAAACCAAAAGCCCAAAAGGGAAACACACAAACATCACCCAATTTGCAAAAATCAAGTAAAATAGTAATACTCATTAAAAAATCCTAGATTAATTTCTAAGGGAACCTAACTATGTACCCTATACCCAACATAAACCCCAAAACCTAAATCAAACCCTAAGTCTCCAAACTATGCCCTAAACTACACCTAAGTATTTTAAAACCCTAATCCTAGCACCCTAAAGTTCATTATTCAAAACTAACCTAAATTTCATCATAAAAATATGAGAAAAATCACTAAGGGAGCATGTGTCTCTACTCTAACCATAACAAAAAGAATCACCTTAGAACCCAAAATGAAATGCTCATACAAAAATCAGAAAGTGGGAGTATCAAATAAATGCAAAATAAAAGCAATTAAAAATGTAAAATATGCCAGAAAATGAAAAATGCATGAATTAATGTTTTTATTGTTTTATTAAATCCTAGAGGTCTTAAGGAAAACAAAGAAAAAATTTTCACCTTAAAATGTTTATTTTTCAATTAGTTATGAATTTTTTATTAACTATGTCAAAACCATAAAAATGATGAGAAAATAAAATGCAAATGGGAAATAAGCGTGACAAATAGCAACTGATGTCAGTTCAATATCAGAGATGGGACCATATGGGGTGTGAATAGGAAGCACGCGCTGGGCCCATCACTTCAGAAAATAAAATAAAAAACAAATGGAAAATAGAAAAAGTCTTGGTATGAATAGCAATGTTTTTACGTGTAAATTCCATTGGGCCTTGGACAAGGGGTGTACATAGCAACAAAAACATGAAGCCCACCCAAGAATGTTAAGTGAAACGGTGCACTTTGGTTTGGACTCAGAAACCTTCACAAATTTTCCACGCCCCTTGGCCGTTAGATCAGGATTTGGTCAAAGGTCTCAGCAGGATCTAATGGTCACAAGACCTTCTTCTTCATTTTAAACGTTGGAGGGAACCATGACCAGATGGTGGCCGGAGGTGGAGCCACCGTCGTCCCCAATCCTCACTTCTCTTAATCCTCACCAAAACAATAACCTAAATACATCATTCAAATTGTTTTTCCATAAGGAACTCAACCCTATCCTCCAATTGTGTTGAAACCTTCTCCTTCTCAAAACACGACTGCATGTTCAGAAAATGCTTAACCAAAAAATTATCACCAAACTCAAAATTGAATAGCCTAGATTCATCACCACTTCACCCTGAGTAAAATCCACTATCTAACTAGGTTTAATCCTCAAGAATCATCAAGATACATCCATGAACAGAAATGGTGCTCAACCTAATTTTGTCTCTAAAACATGCCAATTGTTACCAGAATCCACCTAGCCATGTTCTACAATGAATATCACCATCTAAAACCTAAGGAATCTACATGAATCGAGCCATAGAATTAAGTTTGCCAACCTGCAAAAATCGAGTGAACAGACCAAGCAAAGCTTCAAATCAAGCTCCAAGATCTTCCAGATACGATCTATGAGTGATAATCAAGCTTCTGTATGCATCAATTGGTGTTGAATATTCTTGAATTGCCAAACTTGATTATGACTTGCAAAAGATGAGTTCAAAGTGCTATCTCACAATTCTTCCACAATCTTGATCAGCAATCTATCTGGAATCAATCTCCAACTCAAAGTAGAGCTTCTGAGTGCAAAAGAATGGATTGAAACTTCTCCAATTTGTGTAACCGATTTGGATTTGCAAGATGAAAACTCAAAACTCAATCTCTCCAATCTCTCTCAATCTGCACCAACTCAGGCTTTGAAACAGTTCTAATCCTTATATAGAAGGTGTATAAATGATCTAGAAACATCTGGAAAGCTCTATATGAGAAATCCAATTTCTCATCTCTTGAAATTTTCATGACAAGCTCCATACATGACAGTCACATAGTGTTGCACCCCAAAATTTTACCAACATTTATTTACCCATCAAGAGTTGTATGAGACTTTGAAGCTAGCCAAGAAAGTTGTTCAAGTGTTCAAAAGTTGATATCTTTGTCAGAAAACTCAAGAGATCCTCAGAGGGATTGGTTGAAACCAAGGGTGTGTGTCTCATAACTTGAGAGTTGTGGGAGCTCCTCAGATGATTCTGAGACTATGAGGATGGACTTAAAGCTTTGAGAAAGCTTATGAGATGTCTTGAAAGCCATCATGAAGCCTATAGAGGTCATTGTACAAGAATTCAGAAGATTCAGCCATGAGTGGTGGAATTAGGGTTTGACTGGGTCAACCCTAGGTCAACTGATGATTGGGAGAGGGTTGAGACCCAATCCAAGAGCCATGTGATCATGGAATGATGCATTGATATGCTATAAGGATGATTCCTAGACCAACTCATCATGATTGAGGAGTTTGAGAAGTTTTAAGCTAGGGTTTCTAAGGCTTGACAGTGTAAAATCCCCTAGTTTGATCCCTATCTTCAAGGCAGTGTAGCTCAAGATGTGAGTGTCATCTCATCTTCCCCCCAACATGAATGTTGTAGAGATTTCTCTTAGCTTTAATTTGAGTACTAGAAATCCTTTATAGGATTTGTAGAGCTCAAGTTGTGACTTTGACAAATTACAGGTCATCTGAGGTATGTGAATCTGGGTCCTTGAAAGTCAACCAACTTGCATCCAACTTTTGCCCTAGTAGGATGATTCCTATGAACTCTTGGTAAACATGAATGTTGTAGGGCATCTTCTTAGCTTTCTAGAGAGTATTAGAAGTCCTTGATAGGATTTGTAGAACTCAAGTTATGACTTTGACAAGTCAAGGGCATTTTGGTCATTTGGAGGCTATAGGTCATTTCAAGCATAAGGCCATATCTCCTATTTCCAAGCTTCAAATGGAAAAATCTTCAACATCAAACTTGCTTATAATGATATTTTAAGGCTAGTAGGGAGGTCATGAGATGTTGAAAGGGCTTGTATCAAAAAGTGATGAAAATGACCTAAAATGGAGGCATAACTTAAATAATTTGAAATTGAAAAGTGGAAATCCCAAGTTACACATCCAAACCATGTCACATAATAGGTCATTTTGACTCTAAAAGACATTCTAAGAACAATGGTTCAGCCACAATTTTGATTTGAGGCCTAGATCATGGGGCTGCTTTGGAAATGGCTTACTTGCATCTTAAGGCACCAAAGCAAAACTCAAAGAAACTCAATGAGCAAGTTAGTTAAGGGTTGTAACACATCATACATCTCATGTGGGGAGAATTTCAAGTCAGAATGGGTGGTTACAAGAGGCTTGGCATGAGATAGCATATGGTGAGAAGTGAAATCAAAATATCATGAGATGAGAAGTTCAAATACTCATTGGATTGTTTCAGAAGATTCTGGACAGTTCTAACAAGTTCTATATAATGGTTAGGGCTTGCTCAGATGCAAGGTTGGTGAGAAAAGTGAGAAAAGAGAGAGAGTTCTATCTTGTTGCTTCCATTGCAAGTCAAGTTTCAATTCTACATTCTCCTTCAATTCCCTTCCTTTTTTCTATACAAACACATTCCATTGATGATTCTGAAGGTGTGCACATTGATTTGAGAGCAAATCCATGGTGAATTGAAGAGTTGGTGATTGAACTTTCAAGGTAGCAAGTCAGAATCGAATTATGAGATTGAAGCTTCCTCCATCAAATTTGTTGCAAACAGTAGCAAGATTAGCATCTAAGGAAACTTTCTGAAGAGTTTCAAGGCTTGAAGTGAAGGATTTCACCATCTGTTGATCAAGAATAACCAGGTTTGCAAATTCTCCACTACACCATAATTTATGCATTGCTAGGTAGAATTGTTAGTGTAGAAAGGTTAGAGACACATAGGTGATGGACTTTGGAGAGTTAGAGAGCAATTGGTGAAGGTTGAATATTGGACACCATTTCTTTGATGATCAAGAACTCGTGGTATAGTGAGATATAATTCATGTTAGATAGCTAATTTCATTCAGTGTGAGTTGGTGAATATTCTGATGCAAGAAAATCCAAGAATTGTTGAAGTTGAGGATTGACCATAATTTCAATCTTGAATCGTGTTTCATGTTGGAGGAGGTTTCAGTGTAATCTAGGGTTATGGTTGAGTTCAGCATGAAAAATGGAGTATGTTAGTGCTTTGTATTATTAATTTTGAGCAAGAAATGAGAGAGCACGAATGGATGGAAGTTCGTGTATGGAGCTCTGTTTCCATGGAGGAGTTGCAGCAAACCCTAGCTAGAGGAAGAAGATGAAGCATGACCGTTGGATCGTGAGAGGACCATTGACTGAGACCAAGATCTGAGGGCCACGATTCAATTCCAATTTGAGAGGGAATCTGAAACTAGGATGAAACGCCCCGTTTCATTAAAAGGAGTTCTTGGGCTTTAGTGAAGAAACCACTATCCACACCCCATCTTCGTGGCCCACCTGATTTTGAACTGAATTCTATTGCTTCCTGCACCGTTTATTTCCCATTTTTCATTCATTTTATTAATTGTTTTTCTGACTTAAATTGGGCTTAGCGCTTATACTACCCGCACCCCCCATTTTTTAGCCCATTGTTAATTTGAACTGCATCTGGTTACTAGATACACCACCTCCTTTCATATTTTAATTTTATTTTCTCCATTTTATTTCAAACTTGGAAAAATCATAATAAATGGAAAATTAATGATTTTTAAGTGGGGATTTTTTCTCCCATTTCATAATAATGTCTAGAAAATGGTCAAATAAATTTTTTTGCATTTCATGCATTTTTAATATATTTTGTGTATTTTTCATTTTAATTGCTTTTTAATTCTTTTATGGTGATACATGAATTTGTAGAATTTTGTTTAGGTAGTTCCCTTCATATTTTCAGGCCATTCTTTTTAGGATAGTTATATATAAGCTTTAGCTTCCCCCTGGATTTATTTCATAATTTTGTGATGAATTTTAGGATAGTTTTGATTAGACAACATTAGGTTGTATAGAATTAGGTTAATCCTTAACATAGGTCCATAATAACACTAGAATTTTGGGTTTCTAGGTCAAGATAGACATTGGGACATATAAGGGTATTAAGGGTAGGTATGTAGGATCCCTTAGAAATTATATTAGGTTTTAATATAGTAGTATACTATTTTTAGATGATTTTTGTAGTTGATGATTGTTTGTGTTGCCCTTGTGGGCTTGTGTTTTTGTTTGATTTGCTTTGTGGGCTTGGAGAGCTTGGTTTTGTTCTAAGGAGCATTGAGGAGCATAGTAGGAGCATTGAGGAGCTTGAGAGCTTGGTCTTGCTTGTTTTGTTGGTTGTTTTAGGGTTAGGGATTAAGAAGAGTTTAGACCTAGTTAACTTCTTTCTTAAACATGGATGGTATCTTTCACCTCCATTCCTCCCTATGATTCAAAGTCCTTCCATGGTATACACCTCTCTCCTTTGGAGGGATAAGTGATGGTACCTAGGAAGCAGAACTTTTGAGGGAACCATTCCCTTGATGTTGAACCCTTATAGGTCACCTTTGGTGGTCAATAAGCAGTTCAATATCCCCAGCTTATCCAGTAAGTGATTTCCTCTGGTTTGATTATCTTGAGAGATGCTGAGCCTGAGTGTGAAGATGAAGACTTCAATGAAGAGTGTGGAAGAGGATGAATCCTTGAGTATTGCCATTCCAGCTGAAGCTTGAAGAGCAACATGATCATGTTGATACTTGAAGACCCCTGAAGATGAAGTAAAGACTGAAGGATGAAGTTGACACTTCTAAGCAATTGAGATTGATTCTGAAGAGCTGAAGCTTGAAGAACAAAGGAAGATGATACTTGCTTTGATACTTGGAGGTCCTGAAGGAGATCAAGTTGATACTTGTGGTTAATAGTAAAGCCTGAAGGTAGAACTGATCAAGGAGCTGAAGCTCAGAGAGGATAAGTTGAGACTTATGTTGAAAGGTTGAAACTTGGAAAAGCAAATTGATATTTGTCAAGAGTGATGGAAGTCTGAAGACTGAGTTTCTGTTGGAATAGCTGAAGCTTGGAGTTGAGAGAGGATCTCTTTTCTTTTTCTTTGTTGTATTGATGTATTTTGTTTGACTTGCTTGATGCATTAGAATAAGTCCATATCTAGAATAGGTAGAATTCAGGAGCATGATTGCACTAGAGGTTGAGTTGCTCCCTCTGCTTGTATTGTTACTGTGTGGTTTTGCTTGCGGGTATTCGGTAGAGCCCAGCTCCCTTGCCCATGTGGTTTGTTTGCCTGATGGCATTTTATTTCATTTCTTCTGTATGATTGTAGTTTACTGTATTTTGCTTGATAGCATGTTTTATTTCAGTATGATTACTGTTATCCATTCTGGCTTGAGGTTGAGATGAGCTTGTGGAGGCTGAAGCCCCCACACACATTTCCTCCCTCACTTGCATTGCATGTATTTTACTGTTTAAGCTGATGCTTTGTCTGTTTTGGTGTATCATTGACATGATCCCTTAGGACTCTCATTTCCTTTGATAAGGAATTGATGATAGAACCTTAGGTTGAAACCTATGCATGACAACTTCTAGGAGTTCCCTGTTCAAACCTCAACCATAAGATGAATCCTTGGCATGACAACAGTAGGACTTGATAGTCTCCCTCCTAGTTGGGCATGTTCTCTTCTCACCTCAAAACAGTTTAAGATACAGTAATCATGAATGATTTCTTTCGTAGGTTACGAGCCTTAAGCTATCTGAGAAAGGATTGTGGGAGAGTTTCTTTTCCATAGTCTGGATGTTTAGTATGGTACCCTTTGGGTGACATGCGACGCATTCACTCTCAGGTCATAGTCTCTAGTGCGATTGAAATTGCAAACACAATAAAAAACACTTCTTTCGTAAAAGACAGGAAATAAACCATAGTGTCCCGAACTACGTAAGCTCTGATCTCTCATACCTGTTGAGAGTACGTAGGCACAGTACTGATGTATTGGCGAGCTACCTTCCCCATAATCCGTCGTAGGTCGAACTACGTTGACTCTGATTTCTCATTCTCTGATGAGAATACGTAGGCATAACGTGCGACGCTTTTCCGAGTCAGTTTCTTTTCTGTTTTAAGCCCGCCTTGATAGGTAGATAGATGAAACCAACCCGTCCAAGTAAACACAACAAGCGTGGATCCCGTCGAGTACGACGGATGTGAGGGGTGCTAATACCTTCCCCTTGCGTAACCGACTCCCGATTCCAGACCATGGTTGCGACGACCTTGTCTTACCCTCTTTCGTCAGGTTTTTCCGATCGTTTCCTTTCCCGCTCTGAGGGATAAATAACGAAAGATGGCAACTCTTCTGTTGTGCCGGCACCTTATTTTCGCGCAAGCGAAACATAGCAGCTGGTATTTGCACATGCTGTTGATCCAAATCCTCACCACATGACATATTGAATGTGTTAGGATTGATTAGAGCCTTGTAGCTGATCCATAGAATGTGTTTGCATATGTAACTTAAGTGTGAAGCTACCAAATGCAACCCTTTGAATTTGACCTCAAATGGAAAAAGTAATATTGCCATTGTCTTTAAAACCTCATTTCTGATCAAAATGATATATCACATGCCCTATCTTGGCCTTAGAACCAAAAATCACAAAATTGACCTTTTAATGAACTTTAATTCTTCCTTTTCTTAGGCCATTTTTGCAATTTTGTGATAAAAGCCATTCCAAGCTCTCATGACTTCCTACCTAGCCTAAAAACATCATTTTAAGCACATCTCATGTTGAACATTTTTTCATTTGAGGAGTGGAAGATAGAGATTTTGACCCATGTTGGAAAATGACCTATAACTCAACTTTCCCAAAATACCCCTGGATTGCCAAGATCATAACTTGAGTTCCACAAGTCTTCTTGAGGACTCCTAGTACTAAAATTAAAGCTAAGATCAATACCTACAATTATTATGTTGGCCAGGAATCCATTTGAAAACTCCTGCATGGGCAACAGTTGCTTGGAAGTCAAGTGACTTTCACAGATAAATTTGAATGTCCTCTGATGACCCATAACATGCAAGAACCATAACTTGAGTTCCACAAATCTTCTTAAAGACTTCTAGTACTCAAATTTAAGCTATTTAGGAGCTCTACAAGTTTCATGTTGGCCAAAGATCCATTTGAAACTTGCATTTGGGCTTGTGTGGCTTGGAAGTCTAGTGTTATACACGGGATTTTACCCTAGGAACCCTGTCTCAAACCCCTCCAACCACTCTTGATTCTCTTGAACTTGATCTTGAATCATCCAAATACATGCTTTAACATCTCAATTCATGAATCCCACATCCCCCAATTAAGCCTTGATGCTCTTCAATCACTCAGTTGACCTAGGGTTGACCTAGGGTTGACCCAGATGAAACCCTAGTTGACTGCACTTCAACTGTGGCTCTTGTACTTGAATCAATGACTTGTCTCATCTTCAATATGACCCTCTAGGCATTTCATAAGCTTTTTAAACATTCCATACCCTCAATTCATAGCTCATACCCCCATTGATGACCCTCAATACACCTCAAATTAGGAGAGAAGTCCACTGGTTGACCCTCAAACTTCTCAAATCTTCAAACATTTCTTGATGACTTGGATGGTCTTAAGCTTGAATAAAAACCCTTGATGTGCTTCTTTAGATAAGAATGACACTTGATCCCTTGTTTGATGCCTTGCTATGCTATGCTATGCAAATGATTAGATTATGTACATGATGTATCTATGCAAATGATAATGCAATTAAAACATAAATCTGGTGAAATAGGTTGAGCAAATTTTAGGGTGCAACAGCTGCCCCTATTCAAACGGCTTGGAACCGACTGGGTGAAGAGCGAACGGCCTTCAAACAATCGAGGTACGAGACGGTTGAATACCAAGAACCCGGAAATTTGCCAACCGCAGAAATAAACTGCACAAACTGCTTGGAAAACAACATCTGTTGACTGGATCCGGTTATTACGGCAACAAACTGATCAATTAGCGACCATGCTGGGGATTATTCTCATTAGCCCGGAAAAGATTCTATCATCGCGGGGATTGAACTTTATCTATATTCCGTCAACAAAGAAACATCCTGACGACTTCGCTGGGGAAACAATTTTGTCTAATCACCAGGAACTCATCTGCCTATCCATACAGGCAAATCATCTACCTATACACAGGAAACCCCATCCTTATACTTCATACAGGAAACGTCATCTGCCTGATTACAAGGAACTCCATCCGCCTGCTTCATACGGGAAAAGCCATCTGCCTGATCACAGGAAAATCCATCTGTCTGCTTCATACGGGAAAAGCCATCTCCCTGATCATAGGAAAATCCATCCGCCTGCTTCATACGGGAAAAGCATCTGAATAGCGTTTTTCTGCCTACTTCTGCAGTAGCCAACTCCGTTGGTCCCAACCCACAAACGACTTTAAGGAGGACTCTACTGGGGATAGTAACACAAGGAAATCACGACGACTTCCTTGGGGAAAATACTTTTGTCACATATCGGAACACAACTCACATACTCTGTCTATCATGGGAGAATTATCTATCTGGATACCGGAAAATTCATCCGCCTGCTTCATACGTGAAAATACATCTGCCTGATTCATACAGGAAAGTTCATCCGCCTGTTCCATACGGGAAAAGTCATCTTCCTGATTCATATAGGAAAGTTCATCCGCCTGATTCTTACGGGAAAACATAACACATTTGCCTAGTTCATACAGGAAAGTTCATCTGCCTGATTCTTACGGGAAAACATAACACATCTGCCTGGTTCATACAGGAAAGTTCATCCGCCTGTTTCATATGGAAAAACATAACACATCTGCCTGGTTCATACAGGAAAGTTCATCCGCCTGTTTCATACGGGAAAACATAACACATCTGCCTGGTTCATACAGGAAAGTTCATCCGCCTGATTCTTACGGGAAAACATAACACATCTGCCTGGTTCATACAGGAAAGTTCATCCGCCTGTTTCATACGGGAAAACATAACACATCTACCTGGTTCATACAGGAAAGTTCATCCGCCTGTTTCATACGGGAAAACATAACACATCTGCCTGGTTCATACAGGAAAGTTCATCCGCCTGATTCTTACGGGAAAACATAACACATCTGCCTGGTTCATAAAGGAAAGTTCATCCGCCTGTTTCATACGGGAAAACATAACACATCTGTCTGGTTCATACAGGAAAGTTCATCCGCCTGATTCATACGGGAACACACATCTTGGATATAGCTTCCTTGCCTACTCTTGGTAGTAGCAAACTCCACTGGGGATATTCTGGAAATAACTGCCCGACACCCGTTTCGACAACAAGTGACCTCTTCTAAAATTTTGATTCATGAAACCCTGAAATGCTGCCGCGACAGCAAACCTGAAGAAAAACACTCTGCTGGTCGGATAAGAGAAACATCAACCAGTAACCCTGTGGTGAATGATAACAAGAACATTGTCATCATATGTCTCACGGCGAGACCTCGATCATCTGGTAATAGATCTGCACTCTAACTTCATACTCTTGCTGAGAAACACACCTGAAAGCAAAAGGTTAACCAACCTGATTTATGTTTCAAAATGCGTATGTTTGGCAATGGCGCAATGCTCCATACGGCATGGAAATGCTACGCGTTTTTTTGGGTAGATGCAAACATGATAATATATGCAAATGCAAATGCAGGTTCAGGCTGCTGGGGAAGGCTCTGACAAGCTTGCTTCAACACAGCTGTTGAGGAGAAATACCACCCTGTTGGGGATGAACGGGTATCGTAAAGTATTCTGGCAAAATAAATGCCGGAAATGCAACCAACTCTGTCGGGGAGAGATTATACATCGATTTCCACTGGGAGGAAAGAATAACATCTGCTGGGAAGATTAACTCAGCTGGGGGGAGAAGTGACCCTTCTGGGGGAAAACTGTCTGGGTACCGTTTACAAACTCGGAACTACCACTCCGCTGGGGATAATCATCCTGACGAAGGCATGACGACCTGCGGGGAGAAAGGAAACCATCCTCGGTGGGGATAATCCTTCTGAAATTACTATCTTGGTTATGCGCCATGGAAATCCTCCCAGCTAGGGATTGAATGCGCACATCTTCAACTCTCTGGGGAGTATAACCTCTGCAGGGGATACTGATCTCGACTTGCTGGGATATCCTGTGGACAACTTCCACAAGGATACTCTTCTGGGGAAACTAATCCTTCCTTCGGTAAGGGATACTCATCGTCTCAACCTCTGGGGACGAGGTACGACTTGCTGGGAAATAAGGTCAAGTCCTTCTTCCAGGGCCTCTGGCTGGGGATACCATTTTCTGATTTTCCGCTTTGAGGGCGAGAACCCTGCAAAACACAAACGAGACAAAACAAATCTATACAACCAAATCAATTCGGGTTAGCATCCGTGACATTACTTCAGTCAATTCGAAGTTTTAGCAATCATTGGCAAAGGCCAGCAAAGTTATGCACATGCGAGTCCATCACAAACATCGGCGTTTTCGACATACAAAACAGTAAAGCACAAACATCAAATACTGAATAACATGTTTTATTGATTGAGCCTGTAAATAGGCAAAGCTTTGTACATCAGATACAACTCCTGAGAAGAGGAAGTTACGCACACACACATACATATATGCACAAAAAACATAAAATTACAAATCGAATTTGTACACATGTCGGCAACGTGGTGCAGACGACCATCATGAGCTGATCCTCCTATGACTCGCCTGACTCTGGCGCTTTCCCGGTATTCCATTTTCGGAAGAGATTGTGTTGGATAAACGAACCCTCAGGTACTCCCAAACCACCACGCAATGTAGTATCAAATTCGGACCGCAGTCATTTGCTTTTTCAATCCCTAACTTTTGCGTGAACCGCCCTTTGCGGGTTTTCAATTCACCGGGATACCCTTTTTTTGCCGGAGTCGCCCTTTGCAGGTTTTCGACTTCGCGGGTGTACATCTTTTTTCAATTTTATCCCTAACTTTTGCCCGAACCTTTTTATTCATTTTTTACGGTTCGTCAGGATGCCCCGTTTTTGCCTGGACTCTCTTTTTACTGTCCAGCGGGTCACTTTCAAGCAAAGTATTTTTTAACTGCGTCCGAATTCACAGTCGACGAAAAGTCTTCACCATCCATAGTAGATAGTAGCAAGGCTCCTCCAGAGAAGACTTTTCTGACAACGTAGGGACCTTCGTAATTAGGGGTCCACTTGCCCCTGTGATCTGTTTGTGGCGGGAGAATCCTCTTCAGCACAAGGTCGCCCATCTGAAAGCTTCGTGGACATATTTTCTTATCATACGCTTTCTTCATCCGGCTTTGGTACAACCGACCGTATGCTAGAGAAGCTAATCTCTTCTCATCCATTAAGCTGAGCTGATTCAATCTATCTTTAACCCATTCTGCCTCATCAAGTTGGACATCTCGTAAAACCCTCAAGGAAGGAATCTCAACCTCCAGCAGTAACACTGCCTCTATTCCGTATACCAATGAAAAAGGGGTTGCCCCGGTTGATGTGCGTACCGTCGTACGATAACCGTGCAATGCGAAAGGTAGCATCTCGTGCCAGTCCTTATACGTCACAACCATCTTCTGGACAATCTTCTTTATGTTCTTATTGGCCGCTTCAACAACGCCATTCATCTTGGGCCGATAAGGAGAAGAGTTGTGATGCTCAATCTTGAAATTCTGGCACAGCTCTTTCATCATCTTGTTATTCAAATTCGAACCGTTGTCGGTGATAATCCGCTCAGGGATTCCATATCTGCAGATAATATCTCGTTTGATAAATCTGGCGACCACTTGTTTGGTGACATTGGCATATGATGCTGCTTCCACCCACTTGGTGAAGTAATCGATTGCTACCAAAATGAACCGGTGTCCGTTGGATGCCGTAGGCTCGATCTTTCCAATCATATCAATTCCCCACATCGAGAACGGCCACGGTGATGACATCACATTCAGAGGACTTGGGGGTACGTGGACCTTGTCCGCATAAATTTGGCATTTATGACACTTCTTTGCAAACTTGAAACAATCTGTTTCCATAGTTAGCCAGTAGTAACCTGCCCGCAGCAGTTTTCCCGTCATAGCATGCCCACCGGCATGTGTACCAAATGTACCCTCATGTATCTCTTCCATGAGCAACTTTGCCTCCTTCTCGTCTACACAGTGTAGCAACACCAAGTCGTGGTTTCTTTTGTATAGGACACCGTCAGGATTCAGATAGAAATTGCCAGCCAATCTCCTGAGAGTCTTCTGATCTCGACTGGATGCCCCAGCCGGATACTCCTTGTTCTTCAGGAAATTCTGGATGTCAAAGTACCAGGCTCGACCATCGGGAGCCTCGTCAACGGAAAATATGAAGGCAGGCCTATCGAACCGAGAGATAACAATCTGGGGAGCCTCGTTCCAGAAATTAACTTTATACATCAAAGACAATGTCGCCAAGGCGTCAGCCATTTGATTTTCTGCTCGCGGCACATGATGCAATTCCACCTTGTCAAAGAAAGGCAACAATCTCCTTGCATAATTCATATATGGTATCAAATTGGGCTGACATGTCTCCCATTCTCCTTTAATCTGATTCACCACTAAAGCCGAGTCTCCGTATACATCCAGATGTTTGATTCGCAAATCAATAGCTTTTTCCAGCCCCATGATGCAAGCCTCATATTCAGCCTCATTATTGGTAATAGGAAAGGTTAATCGGGCAGTTAAGGGGATGTGCAACCCCTGAGGTGTAGTAATAATTGCACCTATTCCGCTACCATAGGAATTTACAGCTCCATCAAATATCAACTGCCATTTGGAACCCAACTCTGGTCCTTCTTCCGGCAACGGTTCTTCACAATCCTTCATCTTAAGGTACATGATATCCTCGTCAGGAAAATCAAACCTCATCGATTGGTAGTCCTCAATAGGCTGCTCCGCAAGGTACTCTGACAAAACGCTACCTTTAATAGCCTTTTGCGAGACATACTGAATATCATATTCGGTTAACACCATCTGCCATCGGGCAATTCTTCCGGAGAGTGCTTGCTTCTCAAACACGTATTTGATTGGATCCATCTTTGAAATTAGCAGGGTTGTATGATTTAGCATGTATTGCCTCAAATGTTTGCCGGCCCAGGCTAGCGCATAACACGTTTTCTCGAGCATTGAGTATCTGGACTCACAGTCAGTAAACTTCTTACTCAAATAGTAGATCGCATGCTCTTTACGCCAGTCTCGTCGTGTTGACTGAGAACACAACCCATACTTTCCTCAACAATCGTCAAATACATAATCAACGGTCTCCCGGCCACTGGGGGTATCAAAACAGGAGGTTCCTGCAAGTATTCTTTTATCTTATCGAACGCCTTTTGACAATTTTCATTCCATGTCACAACCTGGTCCTTTTTCAACAACTTGAATAACGGCTCGCACGTCGCAGTTAAGTGAGATATGAACCGGGCGATATAGTTCAACCTCCCTAAAAACCCACGCACTTCTTTTTTTGTTTTAGGCGTCGACATTTCTTGTATTGCTTTTATTTTTGCAGGATCAACCTCTATTCCTTTTTCGCTCACAATAAACCCCAGCAGTTTACCCGATCTTACCCCGAAGGTGCACTTGTTAGGGTTCAGTCTCAACCTGAACTTCCTGAGCCTCTTGAACAGTTTCAGCAGATTAACCAAATGCTCCTCCTCTGTCTGGGATTTAGCAATCATATCATCAACATAAACCTCGATCTCTTTATGCATCATGTCATGAAAGAGAGTCGTCATAGCGCGTTGATATGTTGCCCCAACATTCTTCAATCCGAAGGGCATCACTTTGTAGCAAAATGTTCCCCAGGGAGTAATGAAGGTAGTCTTTTCCATGTCTTCTGGAGCCATTTTGATCTGATTATAGCCCGAGAATCCGTCCATGAAGGAGAATACAGAGAACTGAGCAGTGTTGTCAACCATCACATCGATGTGAGGAAGTGGAAAGTCATCTTTCGGGCTCGCCCTATTCAAATCACGGTAGTCTACACACATTCGCACTTTACCGTCTTTCTTTGGCACTGGCACAATATTAGCGACCCATGAGGAATATTTTGTAACAGCCAGGAAACTAGCATCTCACTGATTTTGAACTTCCTCCTTAATCTTCACAGCCATGTCCGGCCTGGTTCTTCGGAGTTTCTGCTTAATAGGCGGACATTCCTCTCGCAGTGGCAGACGGTGAACAACCATATCTGTATCCAACCCAGGCATATCCTCGTACGACCAAGCAAATATATCACTGTACTCTTTGAGCATCTCAACCAATCTTTGCTTGATGTCGCTCTGCAGCGCAACCCCTATACGGATGTTTCTCACAACCTCTTCCGACCCTAAATTGATAATCTCAATGACTTCCTCATGAGGCAGAATGATTTTTTCTTCTTGTTTCAATAACCAGGTCAACTCTTCAGGTACGTCGCCATCTTCAACAATCTCTTCCTCAGCCTGAAATACCGGGTGCTCGAAGTCGAAGTGAGTCATAGGCGGTTCATAGATGTCATCTGAAATAGTAATCCTGCAAAGGAAATGGTAAATGCTTCAAAACGCATACAAAGCAAATAACCACATTCCCATTTTATTGTAAAACACAAACGGAAAAACAGGGATCACAATATTTGTATATGAAAAACGCCTTTATTTCATGATTAAACAATGTAATGTACATAACCAAATGGCCCTAAGCAAAATCACTATGCCCCGAGTAGGACACAGGATTATTCAACAATTAAGAAAACAAATCATTACTGTTTAGTTGTCACAGGAACAGTTTCCCAGATAGACCAATTGTAGAGACTTTGTCCTGGCACGCTTGGCTTGATCCACGCGTCCATATCACAGTCGCTGTCTCCTTCTTCGGCATCGGAAATGGCATTGATAGTCTCGAAGCTCACCCCATTTGGTGTAATGGTTATCGGCCCTCTGAACTTGGGCGCTCCTGAAGAGGATTTTGACAACGAAGGATGATATCCAAGTTCGAACCTGTCATTCTTCACGGGAACTTCCAATACCTGCCCCCAGGCCTCGGCTTTGCCTGCCTGCACTAAAGCTTGAGCCTCTTTGTTGGATGACACTGCCACATCTGATACTTTGCTGGAACCCTGAGCTTTATCTTTAACTCGCAACCCCTCGAAGGCTTGACAAGGTGTTTCGTGTATTTCGCCGTCGACCTCCATATATTTGAACGAAGACAAATGACTAACTAGAATATCTTCTTCTCCACAAACAGTGACGACACTATCCCCAACCATATACTTCAGCTTTTGGTGTAATGTGGATGTGACTGCCCCGGCAGAATGAATCCATGGGCGTCCAAGAAGGCAACTATATGCTGGCTGGATGTCCATTATATAGAATTCAGTTTCAAATATTTCAGGCCCCACCTGCAACGATAATGTTATCGATTCGAAAACTGACCTCCTCGTTCCATCAAACGCTCTCACCACTAAATCGCTGGGCGTGCAGATGATCCCCCTGATGTCTAACTTCATCATGGCTTTCTTCGGTAGCACATTCAGGGAAGATCTAGTGTCTACTAAAACATGGGACATGACCGTGCCCCGGCGTTCGACTGACACATGCAATTCCATATTGTGCTCTCGCCCTCTCGGAGTCAAATCAAAATCTGTGAAGCCCAAACTGTGCCCCGCATTGACATGCGCCATCACCCCTTCTAACTGATTAACAGAAACCTCTTGAGGAACGAACGACGTGTCTAGAATCTTCAGCAAAGCGTTCTGATGGGCCTCGGAACATAACAGCAATGATAGGATGGAAATTTTTGCCGGCGTTTGCTGGAGGTGCTCCACGATTTTGTAATCACTTTTACGAATGAGCCTCATAAACTCCTCCACATCCTTAAGTGACGTTTCCTTTTCGTTCGAATGAGACGGACCACCCTCAGTTACCTTGGCTTTACCCTTGGCTAATCTTTCTGCCTCTACCTCGGGCGACGTGAAGATTCTTCCGCTTCTGGTCATACCCCCTGTCCCGACAACATTGTCTACAACCCCAGCTGGTTGTCCATTGACGTCAATTCTCTCACCGTCGCAATATACCTCCAACCCGTAAGTCCACGACACTACTTTAGTACTCTCAAAAGGAACTGGTCCCGCTTTAGTAATTGTGATCGTCGGCTTCCTGGCGGGCGCTGTTATCGTTATTGTTTTCCTTAGAATCGTCACCGTCGCAACATCGTTCAGCTCATCACCCAACGCCTCTACAGGCTTTTCAACCGCGGTCCTATCAAATTGCAAGGTACCTTCATCCATCATAGCCTGAATACCCTGCTTCAACTCATTACAACCCTCTGGCTGGGTCCAACAATCCAAGCAAAACTCATCACAACCCGGGAATACACCTCCTTTTAACAGCGTGCTTTTAATCTCACCCAACGGTGTCTTCAGCTCATTGACATCCGTCACTAGATCCAGATTCTCCTCTATCAAGATGGCGTTGGCCCCGTGATTGGGCATAGGCTGCTGTACGATATTTGGACCTACCTGTCCAAAGTTAATAGCTTTGCTATCCAATAAATCCTGAACTTTGTGTTTAAATGATTGACAAGCTTCTATATCATGCCCGGGCGCCCCGGAATGGAATTCGCAATGCTTGTTGGCATCATATCCGTAAGGAAGTATTGCCCCTGTAGGCGGTGCCAAAGTCCTCTTTTCAACCAAGTTCAACCCTAGCAGGGTCTGGAGGAGTTCTGCATACGTGGAAGGAGGTGCGTCGAACACTCTTTTCGCTCTCGCGTTTTGTACCCTTCTCTGGCCAGGATTCTGTCCTTGTTGTTGTTGCGGTTGTTGTTGTTGTGGCTATCTTTGTTGAGGAAGCGGGATAGTGATGCTAGCTATCTGTTGCGGCTGAACATACTGATGTCTTCCTCTTCCCCTGCCCCTGCCACCAAACACGGCACTAGCATCACCCTGTCGTCTACCACCAAATGCTTTTCTGGTACCTCCTGTTGAAGTAGACTCACTTGCTTGGACCCTTCCAACTTTAATCCCGTTCTCAATCATCTCCCCCATAAGAATTAAATCTAAGAAACTGCTCAATGACACACTAAACAATTTTTCATAGAACACCCCCGTAAATGTCCCAATGAACATATCATTCATCTCCCTTTCAATTAAAGGAGGATGCACCCTCGCTGCCATATCGCGCCACCTTTGCGCAGACTCTTTAAAGCTTTCACCGTTCTTTTGTGACAAACCCTGCAATTGGACCCGGTTGGGCGCCAGATCGCTGTTGTATTTGTAATGGGTCACGAAAGCATCAGCCAACTGCTTCCAGGTTTTAATCTGCATGGGCTCCAGCCCCATATACCATTCAAGCGACGACCCCGATAAGCTGTCCTGAAAGAAATGCATGAGCATCCTTTCATCATCTGAATACGCGGACATCCTTCTGTAATAGGAGCGGACATGGACTTTAGGGAAGGTGTCCCCCTTGTACTTGTCAAAAGTGGGAGCCTTGAATTTCAACGGCACCCTCAGCCCTGGTGCCAAGCCCATTGTAGTCATATCCAGACCGGTGGAGTTCTGACTCACTACCCCCTTCATCTGTTCTTCAAGCATTCTGATCCTCTGCACAGGATCAACAGGTCCTTCAAATCCCATGCCTCTTCCAGAAAAGGCGTCCTCCTGGCGGTCTTCACCCCAATTCACATTTTCATTTCCATATCCGTTGTAACCAGTATTGCGACCAAACCCTTGCTAATTGATCATGGGACCTCGTCCCCCGTTACCGAAACCCTGGTTGACCCTAACCGGTCCAAACCCAGTGTTGACAGGAATCACCCCAGCACCATTCATATTACCAAATCCACCATACCCCTGGTTAGCGTTACCAAAACCGTCATAACCGAAACCCTGAGTGTTGAAGCCGAACTTCCCATCCTGATTGACATAATCAAATCCTTGATCATTGTAGCCGAAACCATTGTTGCCAAAAACATTACCACCATTGTTGTTACCACCGCCTTGGTTGGCGTCCCTAAATCCAACATTGTTAACAACAGTCTCATTTCCATTCCCTGTGTTGCCATTACCAGCGCCAGCGCCATCGTTTACAACCACAATAGGTGGGGTCACCACAGGTGGAACCACAGGCGTAGGGGGCCCATCCTCCGGAATAGTCTCAACATGCGCAGAATTGTGGTCATTGTTGCCATTCCCATTAGTCCGCGTTAGCAACGGCTGTACCAAAGTCTGGAGGCTCTCCTGGCCCTTAGCAATGTTCTCCATTGCTTGCATGAACAAATTTAACTTCTCGCGGATTTCCTGCATCTCCACTTGGACTTGATCCATGATTCTCTTGCAGTTGTTTCGGGTTGAGTAGCGGTGGACTCTTTGTTCGTCAATCCTGAAAAACCTGAAGATGCAGGAAATAAGATACATATTCAAGAATACCGGTCATGCAATATGAATGCGGATGCAAATGTGTAAATATGCTACATGTTATACCCCCCCCCCCCCCCCCCCCCGATTCTAGTTTCGGGGAGAAGGCCATTACGACAATGGAGTCCCTATCAAGCAAGCAAGGAATCAGAAAACCCACATATATAAACAAATGCCAAGAGGCTGAGTACAAGAGTACAACTGAATACAACTGAAGGGACCTCAGCCAACAAGCCTGGCGATGGTCAAAATACAAGTACAGATAACAAAGGAAAGGCAAAGATAAATCAGGCCAAATGGCGTGCTCTGACATCTCCCAATATCCTCAACGTCTCTGAATGCCCTAGTCGGGAGATCAGCTTCTGTATCAGTAAGGCATGCCGCTCGGCAGTGGATCTCAGCTTTTTGGCATCGTCCTGGCAGGTTCCTTCGCCAGAACTCTCGTCAAGTTTGTACCTCTTGGAACCGGCCTTCACTTCATAACCTCTCGGCTTCTCGTTAAGGTTACTTACTCTAAGCTCAACAGAGCTCCTAAGTGATGTCTCTTCGGCAATCTTTGCGTCTTGGGCTCTAATCTGTGCCTCTAGCGTGGCAATCTGCAGCTTCAGTTCGTCTTCACGCTCCTTCCGCTTGGTAAGCATGGTATTCCACAATGCTTCCCACTTGCTGAGACGGGAATAAGCTTTGGTTAAAAGTTCCTTCTTTGAGGTAAGCATCTTGCTAACACCGTTCAAGGCTATTCCCGCTTTTTCTTTCTTGTTGGTCTCTTCCTTCAGCTCTGAACCCAACCTATTAATCAATTCAGTTTGTTCCCTCACAGTGAAGGTAGCTTCATTCTTCTCATGCCGCAACTGGAAGATCTCTTTCTCTAACTCATCATTGGCTTTCTTCAATTCTTCGTTTTCAGCCAACAATTTGTTATACTTCTCACTCTCTTCCGAAGTAGGTACCTTAATCATGGGAAGATACAGGGGTTCCGTAGCAGGATAAGGCATCAAGGAAGTACTAGCTCTCTCGCGGCTCCAAGCCAAATAAGGATCATAAGCCTTGCTGTTGCTCTTACCAAGCAAAGCTTTCCCTCTCCTATGGATGTTAGCCCATGCCTGTCTTAATCTGATCGAAACAGCCGTGTCTAATAAGCCCGTGAGATATAGAGATTCCTGTATCTCCTTCTCAATAGGAGCATCCCTCAAAGCATAACCGAACTGTCTTACTAGCAGTGAAGGGTTATAGTTAATACAGCCTTTCCGTCCAATCAGGGGGACATTCGGAAAGCCATTGCAACTATATATAATATCAGTGCCAAGCATGCTCCGATCAAACCAAATGATGTTCTCAGCAGACAGCCCCATCAACCGGGAAGACCAATCCATGGTATCCACAACATTAACAAAAGGTCCTGTCTTCGGAAGGTGCCCCTGGAACCACCTGTACAAGAGAGGAAGACAGCAGGAAACATTCTTGCCACGACATTTCTCATTCTTGTAGTGGATAGAATGATAAACATCGCCCAAGAGAGTAGCAACTGGATTCTTCGAGGCAAGAATCAAGAAGGCATCTGAGTCGACAAAATCTGGCACATTAGGAAACAAGACAATCCCGTAGATGCAGACAGCTAGAATGGCACTGAAGGCAACCCAACATCCACTCTTCGCGCACTGTGTAGCCTTCTCAACCAGGACAGACAGGTGAAAACCATAAGCTCCGTTCAGCTTGACCAAACCTCCGGGAAACTCAGAAGCGTCTAAACTGACAATCTCAGCGAATGTAGCTAACTCAGGCTCAGCATCAACATGTATAAAGGGCATCTGGTCTAACACAGGAACTCCCAACATAGCAGAATACTCTTCCATAGTGGGTGCTAGAATATAGTCGGGAAATAAGAAACATCTCAGCTGCGGCTCATAAAACTGCATCAAAGTATACACCCCAGTCGTCTCGAATGCTGAAGGTCTGTATAACAAACTAAACAATCTCCCATAAGATACTCTGAAGTCAGCCCTCACTCTCTCATCTGCTAGAGCAAATAAACCCAGCAAGGAACTGATATCTAGTGAATGCAACCGGTAAGCAACTGTCCTCTTCAGGGACTCCATGTTTGACCAGAAAATACACTAGAGTCAGAGGGGAATGATCACACCTGCAACATAAATATATGTTAATGAAATGCAGTCATGAAAATGCACATGCATATGCAAACAAGGGACCAAGTGCAATGCTGGTGAACTATGCTGCTCTGTACTAAAACCTGAGAACCATCAAATCTTCATCTCAAACTAAACCAACCACTCAAATGAACCCTGTAACCACATCTCACTGATAGAGATAAACCAGGTATTCTGAGGCCAAAGGTTTCCTGCAAACAAACCTACCTACCCCTCACAGGTGTGAACTTAACTCGCAGACGAGGTACGGCCTCACTTAGTTGAATCCCAATTGATAGGTCCCCAGAGTCGACAATCCTCGTGTCATACAACTTGTCGAGCCCTAAGGGCCAGGCAAGAAGCATCAAAGAGAATCTCGTCCGAGCGTAAATTTCGCGGCTAGCTGGTGCGAGCTAAGCAAGCAGGTTAACCACTACTCTCTACTTCTAAGTCTAGGTGTAACCTCAAGCCCAGGTCCGGCTTATCTCTCAACGGATCACCCCTCCCCACAACAGCAATAACAGTATAAAGCCAATAATAAAATGCGGAAAGTAAAGACAGAAATGTAAATCTATACAACACACATGACGGGAAAACAAGCGCTAGGATTGACTCGTATAAGGGATATTCCTGTCCCCAGCAGAGTCGCCAACTGTCGCTACTGCGAAAATCGGCGCCGACTATGATAGAAGAGTCGCCACCGTGCGTTATTTATCCCACAAGAGGGAAAGGAAACGCCCAGAGTAAACCTAACGCAAAACGGGAAAGGAATGGTCATCGCAACCAAATCCTGGATTCGGGAGTCGGTTACGCAAGGGGAAGGTATTAGCACCCCTCACGTCCGTCGTACTCGACAGGATCCACGCTTGTTTTCTAGTACGGATTGTTATTCTATCTACTCTAAGGGTCGGGGTTAAAAGAAAATAAAATGACTCGGCAAAGTATCGCACTTTATGCCTACGTATTCCCGTCTGGAACAAGAAATCAGAGTCAACGTAGTTCGCCTACCTACGGGAAAGGAGGGGAAGGTTGCTCGCTAGGATATGACATCCTATGCCTACGTACTTTCATACGGCATGAAATATCAGAGCAAACGTAGTTCGGGCTACGGAAGACACAAGCTTTGTCGGATTGTTTTTATTACCTTATGAAAGGGTTTTCTTCTGGTTAAGAGTCCAAGCGAACAAAAATGACACTTTGATGTTTGTTTTGAATCTTTTACGAAAGAAGTATTTTTTATGATGTTTGCAATCTCTGACGCACTAGGGACTGTGATTTTAGAGTGACTACATTGTATGTCACCCTAAGGGTAACACACTAAGCAGTCAGATTACTGAAGAGTGACCCTCCAGCAATCCTCTCTCAAATAGCTTAAGGCTTGTAGCGTACGACATCGATTATCCTTATTACTGTGTTTTGAATTGTTTTGAGATAGAAGAGAAAGAAATTCTAAAAACCTAGGGTTTGAAATGGGAATCAAAACTACCCTAATGTTGTCATGCATGGATTACAACCTAATGTCTGTCATAATTCCCTCCTGCATAGAGGAAATCAGAGATCCTAGGGGATAAACAGCAAAAGAAACAGATATACAGTAAACAGTAAACATGCATGAGATGCAGCACTACAAGCGAGGCAAGGGAGTCACGCTCTTCCTCGAACCTGGGAAAACAATAGGCAAAGTGAAACAGCTTCACTTCAAACCTAAGGGGCAAACTGAACAAGCCAACAAACAATAAAGAAAAAGAAATAAAACCCAACACCAGCTCTGACAGCAACACCAGCTCCTACAGTAACAGTTCTGACAGCTACAGTTGATTAACAGCAAAAAAGGTGGACAGCAACAACTTCAAGTAAGACCCCATCTTCAATCTTCAATGATCCCCCAAGCTTTAGATAAGCTCCTGTTTTCAAAATCTCCAGCTCTAGCAAGCATGAACCTCAACCAATAGACAGCTTCAAACAACAGCAAAACCCTAGTTTCAACTCTTTGACAGGTACATGCTTCATCTTCACCAATCTTCAATGAGCCTTATCTTCAATGGGCTCCATCTTCAATGCCACCACTCCATAAGAGAATCAACTAATAGATGAATATGAAATGTTAAAAGGATTAATGACAACCCAAGGAAATCACTAAGATATTAACACAGCAAGTAAAAAGTATCCTCAAGGTTCTACCCAACCAAAGCTTGATCTACATCCCTCCTAAGGAGAGACGGAACTTCTTTGGGGGACCTTGTGTCATAGGATGAAATAGAAGCACAAGAAGCTCTCTATGTTTGAAAGAAGAAATCAGACTAATCTAAAGCTCTCCATATATCTCCTATCTCCTAAGTCTTCAAAAGCAACCTTCAAGGATAAGATTCTCATGCATTAAGCTCCATCCTTGGTCTTAAATCATCCTCCAAGTCTTCATTAGCTCCAACAAACCAAGCCCAAGCCCAACACCCAATTGAAATGACCCAAACCCCACAAGCAAACCAAAAGCCCAAAAGGGAAACACACAAACATCACCCAATTTGCAAAAATCAAGTAAAATAGTAATACTCATTAAAAAATCCTAGATTAATTTCTAAGGGAACCTAACTATATACCCTATACCCCACATAAACCCCGAGGCCTAAATCAAACCCTAAGTCTCCAAACTATGCCCTAAACTACACCTAAGTATTGTAAAACCCTAATCCTAGCACCCTAAAGTTCATTATTCAAAACTAACCTAAATTTCATCATAAAAATATGAGAAAAATCATTAAGGGAGCATGTGTCTCTACTATAACCAGAATAAAAAGAATCACCTTAGAACCCAAAATGAAATGCTCATACAAAAATCAGAAAGTGGGAGTATCAAATAAATGCAAAATAAAAGCAATTAAAAATGTAAAATATGCCAGAAAATGAAAAATGCATGAATTAATGTTTTTATTGTTTTATTAAATCCTAGAGGTCTTAAGGAAAACAAAGAAAAAATTCTCACCTTAAAATGTTTATTTTTCAATTAGTTATGAATTTTTTATTAACTATGTCAAAACCATAAAAATGATGAGAAAATAAAATGCAAATGGGAAATAAGCGTGACAAATAGCAACTGATGTCAGTTCAATATCAGAGATGGGCCCATATGGGGGTGTGAATAGGAAGCGCACGCTGGGCCCATCATTTCAGAAAATAAAATAAAAAACAAATGGAAAATAGAAAAAGTCTTGGTATGAATAGCAATGTTTTTACGTGTAAATTCCATTGGGCCTTGGACAAGGGGTGTACATAGCAACAAAAACATGAAGCCCACCCAAGAATTTTAAGTGAAACGGTGCGCTTTGGTTTGGACTCAGAACTCTTCACAAATTTTCCACGCCCCTTGGCCGTTAGATCAGGATTTGGTCAAAGGTCTCAGCAGGATCTAATGGTCACAAGACCTTCTTCTTCATTTTAAACGTTGGAGGGAACCATGACCAGACGGTGGCCGGAGGTGGAGCCACCTTCGTCCCCAATCCTCACTTCTCTTAATCCTCACCAAAACAATAACCTAAATACATCATTCAAATCGTTTTTCCACAAGGAACTCAACCCTATCCTCCAATTGTGTTGAAACTTTCTCCTTCTCAAAACACGACTGCATGTTCAGAAAATGCTTAACCAAAAAATTATCACCAAACTCAAAATTGAATAGCCTAGATTCATCACCACTTCACCCTGAGTAAAATCCACTATCTAACTAGGTTTAATCCTCAAGAATCATCAAGATACATCCATGAACAAAAATGGTGCTCAACCTAATTTTGTCTCTAAAACATGCCAATTGTTACCAGAATCCACCTAGCCATGTTCTACAATGAATATCACCATCTAAAACCTAAGGAATCTACATGAATCGAGCCATAGAATTAAGTTTGCCAACCTGCAAAAATCGAGTGAACAGACCAAGCAAAGCTTCCAATCAAGCTCCAAGATCTTCCAGATACGATCTATGAGTGATAATCAAGCTTCTGTATGCATCAATTGGTGTTGAATATTCTTGAATTGCCAAACTCGATTATGACTTACAAAAGATGAGTTCAAAGTGCTATCTCACGATTCTTCCACAATCTTGTTCAGCAATCTATTTGGAATCAATCTCCAACTCAAAGTAGAGCTTCTGAGTGCAAAAGAATGGATTGAAACTTCTCCAATTTGTGTAACCGATTTGGATTTGCAAGATGAAAACTCAAAACTCAATCTCTCCAATCTCTCTCAATCTGCACCAACTCAGGCTTTGAACCAGTTCTAATCCTTATATAGAAGGTGTATGAATGATCTAGAAACTTCTGGAAAGCTCTATATGAGAAATCCAATTTCTCATCTCTTGAAATTTTCATGACAAGCTCCATACATGACAGTCACATAGCAGCTGGTATTTGCACTTGCTTTTGATCCAAATTCTCACTACATGACATATTGAATGTGTTAGGATTGATTAGAGCCTTGTAGCTGATCCATAGAATGTGTTTGCATATGTAACTTAAGTGTGAAGCTACCAAATGCAACCCTTTGAATTTGACCTCAAATGGAAAAAGTAATATTTCCATTGTCTTTAAAACCTCATTTCTTATCAAAATGATATATCACATGCCCTATCTTGGCCTTAGAACCAAAAATCACAAAATTGACCTTTTAATGAACTTTAATTCTTCCTTTTCTTAGGCCATTTTTTCAATTTTATGATACAAGCCATTCCAAGCTCTCATGACTTCTTACCTAGCCTAAAAACATCATTTTAAGCACATCTCATGTTGAACATTTTTTCATTTGAGGAGTGGAAGATAGAGATTTTGACCCATGTTGGAAAATGACCTATAACTCAACTTTCCCAAAATACCCTTGGATTGCCAAGATCATAACTTGAGTTCCACAAGTCTTCTTGAGGACTTCTAGTACTCAAATTAAAGCTAAGATCAAGCCCTACAATTCTTATGTTGGCTAAGAATCCATTTGAAAAATCTTGCATGGGAAAAAGTTGCTTGGAAGTCAAGTGACTTTCACAGATAAATTTCAGTGTCCTCTGATGACCCATAACTTGCAAGAACCATAACTTGAGTTCCACAAATCTTCTTAAAGACTCCTAGTACTAAAATTAAAGCTATTGAGAAGCTTTACAAGTTTCATGTTGGCCAAAGATCCATTTGAAACTTTCATTTGGGCTTGTGTGGCTTGGAAGTCTAGTGCTATACAAGGGATTTTACCCTAGGAACCCTGTCTCAAACCCCTCCAACCACTCTTGATTCTCTTGAACTTGATATTGACTCATCCAAACACATGCTTTAACATCTCAATTCATGAATACCACATCCCCTAATTAAGCCTTGATGCTCTTCAATCACTCAGTTAACCTAGGGTTAACCTAGGGTTGACCCAGATGAAACCCTAGTTGACTGCACTTCAACTGTGGCTCTTGTACTTGAATCAATGACTTGTCTCATCTTCAATATGACCCTCTAGGCATTTCATAAGCTTTGTACACATTCCATACCCTCAATTCATAGCTCATACCCCCATTGATGACCCTCAATACACCTCAAATTAGGAGAGAAGTCCACTGGTTGACCCTCAAACTTCTCAAAGATTCAAACATTTCTTGATGACTTGGATGGTCTTAAGCTTGAATAAAAACCCTTGATGTGCTTCTTTAGATAAGAATGGTACTTGATCCCTTGTTGGATGCCTTATTATGCTATGTTATGCAAATGATTAGATTATGTACATGATGTATCTATGCAAATGATAATGCAATTAAAACATAAATCTAGTGAAATAGGTTGAGCAAATTTTAGGGTGCAACACTTCCCATTTTCCAACATTGTGGCGTTGTATCTGTATGGGATAGCCTTACTAGAAGTGTAAGGGATGGGTCCAGGCACGTTGATTACAAAAGGAGTAACAACTGGCTTTATGCTATTATAAACGATTTCGATACGCTCCACTTCCTTAAAGTGAGGCACTATAACACAAACTTCTTCGGCCCTTTCATCTGAAACTTCCTGATCATTCTCTGCCAAATAATCTTGAATCAAGTTGATGGAGGGTGAACCATGCGGGGGTAACGGATTAACCTTCACATTAGGGTCGTAATCCTTGAAGGACAAAATTCCGCACTTAATGAGCCTCTGGACATCTGTTTTAATACCAAAACAACTCTCAATGTCGTGTCTTGGAGCACCCTGATGGTAAGGACAAAACTTGTCAGCTCTATAAGAAGGAGGAGGATTTGCGGGAACCATAGGTGGAGCTTTTGTCTGAATATGACCCTTCTGGATCAAAGCTGGAAACAAATTAGCATATTTCATAGAAATGGGCTCAAAGTTTATCTTTCTATACACACGACCCTGATTGTTGAATGGCCGATTCTACTAAGGATACTGCGGAGTTTGCTGAGGCTGTGGCTTTTGAGCAATGGGGGACTGAGGTTGCTGACTCGGTTGCGGAGACTGTAGCTGATAAGTTAGAGCATTGAACACTGGTGATACTGCAGCAACTTGGTGTGATGGCGAATACCTTTTTCTAAACTGTCCCTTTTGAACGGCGTTTACACCCTGCTCTTTTTTCTACACAAAACCACTTCCATACTTCTTAGGAGCATTCTCCTCTTTAGCCAATATTCCTTCACGGACACCTTCTTCTAAACGCATTTCCATATTAACCATTTCAGTAAAGTCACTGGGCGCACTTGCTACGATTTTCTCATAAAAGAAAGGACCAAGGGTCTTCAGAAAAATCTTGGTCATCTCTCTTTCCTCTAACGGTGGTGTGACTTGCGCGGCCAACTCGTGCCAACTTTGGGCATATTCCTTAAAATTCTCCTTATCTTTCTGTGTCATAGCTCTCAACTAGTCTCGGTCGGGTGCCATATCCACATTATACTTATACTGCTTGACAAAGGCTCCCCCTAGATCATTGAAAGTTCGAATCTTCGTACTATCCAACCCCATGTACCACTTAAGTGCAGCGCCTGTCAGACTATCTTGGAAATAGTGAATGAGCAGTTGATCATTATCATTTTTTGCAGACATCTTCCTAGCATACATGATGATATGACTCTGAGGACAAGTATTTCCTTTGTACTTTTCGAAATCAGGGACCTTGAATTTCGGTGGAACCTTGACATTTGGAACCAAGCACAGCTCAGAAGCGCTCTTTCCAAATAAATCCTTCCCACGAAGGGCTTTCAACTCCATTTGCATCTCAGAAAATTGGTCTTGAAATCCATCCATCCTTTCTTCCAAACCCACAGTTTTGGTCGGTGACCCATGTAAAATTGGCTCATCCAGAATATACGGAACAACATTCACATGTGGAGGTGCAGTAGTCATCACAGTAGTAACTGCAGGAGCAGCTTGGACAACGGTCACAGCAGGGATCTCAGGCACAGGAGGACGGTAGCCAGCGGGAGTGAAATGAGGAGGCATCCCCCACGGGAAACCTGGAGGCATGCTATAGGTCACTTCGGCAACAGAAGACACCACTGGGATCGGTGTTGGTGTCACTTCAGAGATCACAGTCCTTTGAACATCTTGGTTGTTAAGTGCGGCTTGATTGGACAGAGCTTCCACTAGACCATTCAACCTCTCCAAACTTTCTTTCAGGAATGGCAACTTCATCACGGAGCACCTTGTTCTCTTGTTCAAGCTGGTCCATCTTTTGGCGTTGATTGGCGCGAGTACCGTATCGGTGATTCAGCTTGTCTGTGGAGATGAAGCAAGAGTGAGACCCTGGAATGCAAACAATGCTATGCTTATGCAAAAATGCAAATGAGTATGAAACTTCAAGAAACTCAAATTATTTTTCGGTATTATAATGTTGGAAAGGAAAAAAAACTTATATTTTGATATTAGAGAGGCATTACAAAGCAAAGTACTCTTTTAAGAGTTTATTACATTGAACCAAAAGCAAAAGAGAACTCGGAGATCTACTCGTTATGTTCCTTCTGTGCACGAAGTTCTTCTTCTAACTGGCTGACACGTTCTTGCAACTTGGCCTTCTCACTGATGAGTTGATTGACACATTCTTTCCAAACCACAGTAGCTGGGGGAAGATCATCTTTGGTGACAGTTCCGGAAGAGGTGTGAGAGGAAAATAAATCCTCTCGCGCCTTCCTCTTCTTTGCAAATTCTATCTCTGGCAGCTTCTGGGACTTCTCTTTCTCTACCTTGAGGGTGAAAAACTTGTTCCTCCAATCGGTCTTCAGTTTCTAAGCCTCATCCAAGGCGATCTTCAACTGATCTACCTCACTCACATCAAACCAATCGGGATCATGAAAAGTCAACACCATAGGTTCATGAAAAGGGAACGACATCTTGAGGTCGAGAGCCCTCTCTCGTACCCAATGTAGATATTCTTCAGAGACAGCACAGTTGGGGTATCCTAAAGCAGTCATCCCTTCCTTATTGACGTACCTCCATGCGTAAATTATGATGGTCTTCAGGTCTGGATCTTCTCCTTCCTTGAGAAAGATCCCTTCATGTTTCACGTGCATATGTTCGACAATGGGGTAATGCTCCATACAAAATGGAAATGCTACGCGTTTAGGGTAGATGCTATGCATGCATGCAAAATGCTACGAAACCGAATAAGCAAAATAAATGTTGAAGAGAGAACCCTCCTGTCAAGGAGAAGGAATCATCCTGTTAGGAAGGAGAACCACGCCAGTTTCAATTGGACTTAACCTGGGGAAACGAACCTCGAACGACCTTTCCGCTGGGAAACAAATTTCTACGAGAACCTGTACTTGCTCAACTGGGTATACGAACCACAAACTGCTGAGGAAAAAGATGTCAGCCACAAAAATAAATTGCACGGCCTTCGCAGATAGAACCTTCTTGGAGATATGGACTCCGATGGGGGAGTATAGTAACAACTATTCAACCACTCTCACCTACTGGAGAAGAGAAGCAACAACCCTCCGGGATTCGGCTCTCTTGGGGAACTGCACACTCGGCCAAGGATAGACACCCAGAGGTTGGAATGAATCTTACCTGCCGGGGAGAATACAACTCTGCAGGGACCTCAACTCTGCCGGAGATCTTAGTCTGAACAATTGAGAGCTGAACCCTTACAGACAATCTGCTGGAGAAAACTCCGTGTTGACCCACTGCTGGGAACAAGTGTCCATTCTGTACATGACTCAGCTGGGGATATGATGGTCCTGCCTAGGATGCGACTTTGGCACACTGCTTGGAGGGTGGCGACTTTGCAACAACAAAAAATGACCAAAAAGCCAGATACCCTTCACAAAGGGACCTATGAAGGTTATCACCTGTGACAATGCTCAAGCAATTCAATGTTTTAACAATTATCGGCCTAGGCCTGCAAGTTTACATATGCGCATTTTAACAAAACATCGGGCGTGTTTTTTCCCAAACAAAACAGATAAAAGCTAAAGCAAACAGAGTACTGAATAGCATACGTTTATTGATAAACAAGCCTGTAAAATAGGCAAAATGTTTTACAACAAATGCAAAAATCCTGAAATGAGGAAGTTGCGCAAGTATATACCGAAATATACAACAATATATGTACAAATATCGGCAATGTGGTGCAGACGAACATCATGAGTTGATCCCTCTATGACCCACTCGACTTCGATACTTCTCTGACGCTTCTTCTTCTGAAGAGACTGATTTGGATAAACAACCCTCAGGTCTCCCCAAAACCACCATGAAATGAAAGTTCACACGTGGACCGCAGTCGTTTGCTTTTTTAATCCCTAACTTTTGCTAGAACCGCCCTTTCGGGTTTTCGATTCATCGGGATACCCTTTTTTTCCAAAGCCGCCTTTTTAGGTTTTCGACTTTGCGGGTGTACATCTTTTCATTTATATCCCTAACTTTTGCCTGAACCTTTTATTTTTCTGGTTCGCCGAGATGCCCCATTCTTGCCTGGATATTCTTTTTCTTTCCAGCGGGTCATTTTAAGCAAAGTATTTTTTAACTGCGTCCGCGTTCATAAGGGACGTGAAATCTTCGCCATCCATCGTGGATAACAGTAAGGCTCCTCCCGAGAAGACCTTCCTGACGACATATGGACCTTCGTAGTTAGGAGTTCATTTGCCCCTGTGATTGGAGTGTGGTGGGAGAATCTTTTTCAGCACAAGATCGCCCGTCTGAAATATTTGAGGACGCACCTTCTTATCATAAGCTTTCTTCATCCGGCTTTGATACAATCGACCGTATGCATTGGATGCCAACCTCTTCTCATCCATCAGGCTCAATTGATTGAATCTGTTCTTTATCCATTCTGCCTCATCGAGCTTCACGTCGACCAGAACTCTTAAAGAAGGGATCTCAACCTCTAGCGGTAGGAAAACTTCCATACCGTACACCAGTGAGAAAGGAGTTGCTCCGGTTGATGTGCGTACCATCGTACGATAACCGTGTAGAGCAAATGGCAACATCTCATGCCAATCTTTGTAAGTGACAACCATCTTTTGCACTATCTTCTTGATATTTTTATTGGCCGCTTCGACAGCTCCATTCATCTTCGGCCGATAGGGCGATGAGTTGTGATGTTCAATCTTGAAGTTCTGGCATAACTCCTTCATCATCTTATTGTTCAAATTCGAACCATTGTCAGTAATGATTCGCTCGGGAATTCCATATCTGCAGATGATGTCCTTCTTTATGAATCTGGCTACCACTTGTTTGGTCACATTAGCGTACGAGGCTGCCTCCACCCACTTGGTGAAGTAGTCAATGGCTACCAAAATGAAGCGGTGCCCATTAGATGCAGTGGGTTCGATCTTGCCGATCATATCGATGCCCCACATGGAGAATGACCACGGGGACGACATAACATTCAATGGGCACAGCGACACATGGATTTTGTCTGCATAAATATGGCATTTGTGACATTTCTTCGCGAATTTGAAACAATCCGACTCCATCGTCATCCAGTAATACCTTGCTCGTAATATCTTCCGAGTCATGGCATGTCCGCCAGCGTGCGTACCAAATGTGCCTTCATGGACCTCTTCCATAAGAAAACATGCTTCTCTCTCGTCCACACACCTGAGTAGCACTAAATCATGATTCCTCCTATAGAGAACCCCATTCGGGTTGAGGTAGAAATTGCCAGACAACCTCCTAAGAGTCTTCTTATCCTGGGTCGACGCCCCCACCGGATACTCCTTGGTCTTTAGGAAGTTCTGGATATCATAGAACCATGGCTTTCCATCAGTGGCCTCCTCAATTGCAAATACAAATACAGGTCTGTCGAGGCGTGAGATGACAATTTTGGGAGCTTCATTCCAAAAATTAACCTTGTACATTGAGGACAAGGTTGCTAGAGCATCGTCCATCTGGTTCTCTGCTCTCGGCACGTGGTGGAATTCCACACGATCGAAGAAGGGTAGCAGCCTCCTCGCATTATTCATGTAAGGTACCAAGTTTGGTTGTCTGGTTTCCCACTCTCCTTTAATCTGGTTAACAACGAGTGCTGAGTCATCGTATACATCCAGGTTCTTAATTCTCAAGTCAATGGCTTCTTCTAAATCCATGATGCATGCCTCATATTCTGCTTCGTTGTTGGTGACCGGAAAAGTTAATCTGGCAGTGAATGGAATGTAAGATCCATGGGGAGTCATAATGATTTCCCCAACTCCACTTCCATAAGAATTAACTGCACCGTCGAATATTAGTTTCCATTGGGAGCCAAGCTCTGGTCCTTCACCGGGAAGTGGTTCATCAAAGTCCTTCATCTTGAGGAACATAATATCTTCATCGGGAAACTCGAATTCCATTGGCTGATAGTCTTCGATAGGCTGTTCAGCAAGGTACTCAGACATAATACTTCCCTTGATGGCTTTCTAGGATACGTATTGGATGTCATATTCTATCAGTACCATATGCCATCGGGAAATCTGTCGCTACCGCGAAAATAAGGTGCCGGCAAAACAGAAGAGTCGCCACCTTTCGTTATTTATCCCTCAGAACGGGAAAGGAAACGATCGGGAAAACCTGACGAAAAGGTATAAGACAAGGTCATCGCAACCATTGTCTGGGTTCGGGAGTCGGTTACGCAAGGGGAAGGTATTAGCACCCCTCACGTCCATCGTACTCGATGGGATCCATGCTTGTTGTGTTTATCTGACGGGTTGGTTTTATCTATCTACCTATCAAGGCTGGTTTAAAAAGAAAATAAAATGACTCGGCAAAGCGTCGCACTTTATGCCTACGTATTCTCATCATAGAATGAGAAATCAGAGTCAACGTAGTTCGGCTAACTAAGGGTGATGGGGAAGGTTGCTCGCCAATAAGTCAGTATTGTGCCTATGTTTTCTCAACAGGTATGAGAGATTAGAGCTTACGTAGTTCGGGATAATACGGTTTACGGGAATTTAGATTCATATGTTTTATCGAGTAGGGTTAACAAACAGTTCCAGCAGTTGGATGTACGCAACTCGACCCTTGGAGACTTAGGCATTACCGTTTGCGGTAGAACTGAGAGTTAACGACACTGTTTTCTTCAGAAAAGATTCCTTTGAATTATGGGCCCACGGGGCAAAAAGGTTTGAAGTTCGTTTTCTGTCTTTTACGGAAGAACTGTTTTTTAGTTGTCTGTAGTTTGTACAGCACTAGAGACTATGACTTAGGAGCGAATGCGTCGCATATCGTCCAAAGGACGTATACTAAACATTCTAGACGATTGAGAGGAGGCCGCTCAATTATCATTACCCAAGTAGCTTAAGGATCGTAACGCGCTTATACTAACTTGCCTTTATTATGTTTTTTACTGTTGTTTTGAGATGAGAAGAGAGAACAGGCTCAACTACGGGGAGACTATCAAGTCCTACTATTGTCATGCCAAGGATTCATCCTATGCTTGAGGTTTGAAACAGGGAACTCCTAGAAGTTATCATGCATAGGTTTCAACCTAAAGTTCTAATCATCACTTCCTTATCAAAGGAAGTGAGATTCCTAGGGGATCATGTCAATGGTAAACATAAATAGATAAAGCATCGGCTTAAACAGTAAACAGTAAACGACTGTAAAATGCATGCAATGCAAGTGAGGGAGGAAATGTGTGTGGGGCATCAGCCTCCACAAGCTCGTCTCGACCTCAAGCCAGATACGAATACCAGCAAGCAAAGCCACACAGTAAAAATACAAGCAGAGGGAGCAACTCAACCTCTAGTGCAATCATGCTCCTAGCTTAACACAATCTAAAGATGAACTTATTCTAATGCATCAAGCAAATCAAACAAGTCACATCAATACGGTTGCACAACAAGCAAACAGACAGGAAAGAAAGCAGATCAACAGCTTCTACAGCTTCACAACAAAGTAATCCTCTGACAGCAGTTCAGTCCTCAGTCTGTAACTGTTCTTCAAGGCTCTCATCTTCAATAGCAAGTATCAACTTGCTTCTTCAAGCTTTCAGTGCATCAAACACAAGTATCAACTTGTTCTCCATCTTCTTCAAGCTTCAGCTCTTTCTTCAATCTCAATTTGATCTTCTTCACAAGTGTCAACTTGTTCTTCTTGATCTTCAAGCTTCAACTCCAAGGGCAGTCTTCAAACACAGGGGAAGTGCAACCTCTAGCATCTTCAATCTTCTATCAAGGAACTCCATCCTCTAGCAAGGGAGAAAGATTCATCTAACAAGAGCAAGGTGGGGATAGGAGAAGCAAAGTGAAGACCAAAGGTCACCTCTAAGCACTCCACCATCAAGGAAAGAAACCCTCAAAGGTTCTACCAATTTGTGAAGAGCCATACATCCTACCAAAGGAGGGATGGGGCCTTCACAATGGGACCTTTCATCATAGGGAGGAATGGAAGTGATCAACACCTTCCATGTTTCATAAAGGAAGAAAGTCTATTCTAAGAGATCTCCCTAAAACCCTAATCCTTAACCCTAAACAAACTACACCAAAGGGAGAGAAATCTTCAAGTTCAAGCTCCACCATGCATTCCACAGTAGCCCACACAAGTCTTCATCATCATCCAAGAGCAAGAGAAGCAACACCCTAGTCTAAGGGAACTAATGAAGTCATTCTAGTTGAATTAGCAAGTTAGGATCACCTAAAACCTAGTACTAAAGTTAATTCTAACAAAAATACTAAAACCAATTATAAAATCCTACAAAAATCACTATGGGAACCTATGTCAATCATGACTCTACCATGTTAATTCCAGAGATCAAATCCTCAAATAAGACCTAGAAATAAATTCTACACTACAAGGTACTAAACTTAAACCCTAAAAGGAAGCACCTAAAGTTTCAACCTAAAAACAACACCTAATTTCATCACAAAAATGTGAGAAAAATACTATGGGAGCATACATGTCTAAGCTAATCACACACAAAAAAATCAAGCCAAAAATCATCACCAAGTGCTCAAACTAAAATCATCAAACAGAGGTATCAACCATGGCAATTTTATTATCAAATAAAATGTAAAAAATGCACAAAAATTGAAAATGCATGATTTCCCTAATATTTTTATTCAATAAAATTCTAGATTCAATCATGAATCAGGGAAAAATAACTTGGGATTAATTGACCTATTTTCCTATTTTTCATGAATTGTTTTCAAACTACCATGAAATGCACAAAAATAATAAAACAATATTAAAGAGAAGATGAACAGAGGGTGCAATCAGCAACTAATTTCAACTAGTTTCGCTTGGGCCCAGCATAATGGGGGTGAGGATAGCAACTGGTTCATAGGCCCAACGCTATGCTAATTCATCAGCTCAATTCAATTCTCAAACTGAAAAATAAAAAGAATACACGCCAGGATTCGAACCCATGCGTGTTTGGTTCACCCAGCGAAGATTCAAAAGCTTGGATTTCTAATAATCAAAACGCTGCGTTGAGGGGGGGGGGGTAGGTGGCGCAATGAGGGCGCTAGGATCACTTGACTGAGTCAAGCTTTCTCCACAAACAGACGGCCCAGACTTCATCTTCAACCTTTAAAACCTGCAAGTCTGCGCGCGCGAAGCCAACCGCCGGTGGCTTTTCCGGCCACCCTGGCGCAACCCTAAGTTCATCTACAGGCCACCAATGGCCACGAGTTCTACATGAATCTTGACCAGAATTTCACCAGCAATCTAACCATAGCATCTATTCGCTCTAAAAACGCAAGAATCTTGAGATAACCATCTCAACCGAAAATGAAATTAACCCTAAATTTTCTCTAAAGTTGAAATTAACTATCCAAAATCCATCTATATCATGAATAGAACCTAACCACATGCTTCTAGTTCATTGAAAACACATAATCAGAGAGAGATTTCAAGAAGTTAAAACCTGGCTTTGAACTTGGATTGCAATGGATTCAAGCCTCAATTCTGTTCCAAATCGTCCAGAAACCTTCAGTGATCAATGGTGAATGCTTCTTGATGCTCAATTTCGGTTGAAAACTCTTGATTCTCCAAAATGAAATTTCAATTCCAAGCTTGCTTCTTCACTTCTCTCCAAAGGCATCTCCACGAAAATGATCAGCAGAACCTTCCAATTCTGTTCTAAATCCTATTTATGATCTGTTTCAATGGATTAGAGGCCCAAACCAGGCCCATTTATGAGTTTTGGATTTTCACCTTTCTTCAAAATTTTCAATGTGGATATGTGCTTTCAAGCTTTGTTCATACTCCAAACTCAGTCCCAATCATTCACTTAAGCCTTGTGGAATGTAGTGATGTGGTTTCCTTCCTTTGATTTCAACCTATGAAGTGTGTGAGATGTGTTTCTTATTTGTGAAGCAACCTTCCAAATGGCCATGTTATGGACTTCAAACCAAAAATGTAATAATTCCAATCTCTCTAAAAGATTAATTCCATTCAAATTGACCACAAATTTGAGTTGAAAACATGTTATTCTCAATTGTTTTGAATTTTCCCATCTTAATTTATTAAAATGGCTTCTATATGAACTTTCTTCCACCAATGCTTGATATAATCCATATCAATGGACACTTGATACTTGGAAAAGCTAAAAACATCATTTTGAGCAACTTTCATGTTGAACAAAAATCCATTTGAGGCTTGCAAGATGGTGAAATTGACTTATGATTCAAAATGACCTGTAAGGTCAAAATACCCTTGACTTGTCAAAGCCATATCTTGAATTCTACAAATCCAATCATGGACTTCTAGTACTCTATGTAAAGCTAAGAGAATAAGGAACAACATTCATGTTGACCAAAAGTTTAAAGGAATCATCCTTCTATGGCAAAAGTGTCATGCAAGTTGGGTAACTTTCAAGCTCCAAATTCACATGCCTCAGATGACTTGTAACTTGTCTGGCTCATAACTTGAGTTCTATAAACCCTATCAAGGACTTCTAGTACTCAAATTAAAGCTAATCTCATGCTCTACAACAATCATGTTGGGGTCAAGATGAGATGACAATCATACCTTGGGCTAAATAGTCTTGAAGTCAGGGGTCAAACTAGGGGATTTTACACTGTCAAGTCTTAGAAACCCTAGCCTGAAACTTCTCAAACTCTTCAATCATGATGATTTGACCTTGGAGTCATCCTTATAGCATCTCAACGTATCAATCCATGATCACATGGCTCTTGAATTAAGTCTCAACTTCCTTCAAATCCTCAGTTGACTTAGGGTTGACCCAGTCAAACCCTAGCTGCACCACTCATGGCTGAGTCTTCTTAATCTTGCACAATGACCTGTCTAGGCCTCAAAGTGATCTTCAAACCTTCTCATGAGCTCTCTCAAGACCTCCATTCAAACTTCATGGCTTCAGAATCATCTGATGGCTTTCCACAACTTTCAAGTTAGGAGACACACACTCTTGGTTTCAACCACCCTCTCTGAGGCTCTTTTAACTTCTCTGACAAGGATATCAACCCTTGAATATCTGAATAACCTTCTTAGCTAGCTTCATAGTCTTGTGTAGCTCTTGATTGGTAATCATACCTCTTGATCTCCTGCATACATGTCAATGAAATGCAAATGATAATGCTAATGTGAATGAAATGAAACATAAGCTAGGTAAAGAAATGTTGGGCAAATTTTGAGGTGCAACAGCTGCCCCTATTCAAACGGCTTGGCCATGACTGGGTGAGAAGTGAACGACTCTCAAACAATCAAGGTAAAAGACGGTTGAATACCAACAAACCCAGAAATTTGCCAACTGCACAAGTACACGGTACTCTGATGGGGACAAATCTTCGGAAACTGAAACAATAGCTGCACGAAAACTAGCTGGAGAATTACTGATCTGAATCTCCGTCAGGATGATTCTCTGATTTATCTGATATCATTGCATCCTCAAATTATCGAGGGATCACCGGTTGCACGGTAACTGGTGATTTGCCGACTGTACGGGTAAACGGTACTCCGATTGGTAGGAACATCTTCGACACTGAGCATGACAGTTGCACGGCAACTCTGCTGGAGAATTGGTCATACGTGAATTGGTGAAGGGTCTAATCTCAAATCTCCGTCAGGATGATCATCTAATTTTGCCATAGATCTTCGTCCTCAAGTCATCAAAGGATCACCGGTTACACGATAATTGGTAATGGATAGTTGGATTCCTTATCGTCGCCTATGGACTCATCATGTCGCTAGGAACGTCAACAACATCTTCTTCGGACTTCATCAGTAAGTCTTAAGGGATCACCGGTTATTCGGTAACTGGTGATGGCTGATTCTGCCGTTAGGCATTCCGCGCCTATGGACTCATCAGGTCATTAGGAACTTTTTAACAATCAAGTTAATTATGCCATCGGGCCTTCAAAGAACATCTCGGGCGTCAGCCGGACTTCGTCAGTAAGTAAGGAATAGAATTCTCGGTCAATCATGAACCAAGTAGGGATATCCAAACCTCCGCCATCAGGCACTCTGCATCAGCTGAGGGAACTGTGTCGACATCAAAGTTGGACTTCATCAGTAAGTCTTCAAATGGAATCCTTAATCAATGATGAACCACTAAGGATATACAATCTTTTGCCGTCAGGCACCCTGTGTCAGCTAGGCAAACTGCTTCGACATCGCAGCCGGACTTCATCAGTAAGTCTGGGGTTTCGGCACCGCTGACAGACTCCAATCATCAAGTCTTCGAGGAAATTTCAACTTCGCCGTTTTAACCTGCTGGGGATGACACATCTCCGCTGGGGATTCTGGAGAACTATCAAGTAACTCTGTTTCGAGGATCCAGAAATCATTCTGGGTGAATCAACTCTGCTGAGGACTTCAAGAATCATCTTGGACAAATAACTCCGCCGGGGACTTCAAGAATTATCTTGAACCAATAACTCTGTTGGAGATTTCAGGAATCATCCTGAGCAAACACTCTTCCGGGGACCATAAGCATCAACTTGAGCAACCGACTCTGGTGACTTCACTGGGGATTTTAAGAATCATCTTGAGCAAATCATTTTGCGGAGGAACATCTGCAAAACAAGAACGGTAACGACCTAGCTCATGTTTCGTATGCATATGCTTTGATAATGGCGCAATGCTCCATACAGTGGAAATGCTACGCGTTTAGGGTAAATGCTATGCAATCATGCAAAATGCTATGACCCCATCAGCAAAATAAATGCTGCAGGGAGAATCCTCCTGTCAATGAGAAAGGACCACTCTGATGGAGAGGAGGAATCATCCGACCGAGGAGAAGAAGTCACACCAATCTCAATTGGACTCCGCCTGGGGAACTGAACTTTAGTCGACTGCTTAAGGGGGACAAAGTTCTACAAGAACCTGAACCTGCTCAACCAGGTATTCAAACCATAAACTGTCGAGGAAACGATATCAATCGCAGAAATAAATTGCACGACCTTCGCGGCTAAAACTTTCCTGGAGATAACGACTCCGATGGGGAAATACAGCATCAGCTATTCAACACGCTAATGGGGAGAACCAACCATGGCCTGCACGGCTTCCAAGGATTCGACTCTCTTGGGGATTTGCCAGCTCGGATGGGGTAGAAGGACTCATCCTGCCTACCGGGGGAGAGTACAACTCTGTGGGGAATTTCAATTCTCCAGGAGACCTCAGTTTGGATTACCGGAAGCTGCATACTTGCGAGTAATCTTCTACAAAAACTGCACTTTGACCTAGTGCTGGGGAATGAACGTACACTTCAGTGTATGACTCAGCTGGGGAAATGATGATCCCTCAGGATACATCTAATTGGGGAGAATCTTCTCTGCCTGGGGGATACATATCAATTCTCTTGGTTCTATGTTCAGACTCCGTGGGGAGACGCTGCTGTACTTGCTGGGGAAGAAGGAATCATCTTGCTTGGGGACGCATACGGCGTACTGCCTGGAATATGCTATACCTGTAACAACACAAACAAACAGACAAGATACCCTTCTCAAAGGGACCTATCAAGGTTATCATCTTGTGACAATGTTCAAGTAATTCATTGTTTCAACAATCAGTGGCCTAGGCCAGTAAGTTTATGTATGCGCATTTTATCAAAAACATCGGCGTTCTTTTTCGCAAACAAAACAGATAGATGCTAAACGAACAAACAAAATTGTTGAATAGTATATATTTTATCGATGACGAACCCCTGAATGGGTGAAAATGTTTTACAACAGATGCAAGCTCCTGAAATGAGGAAGCTGCGCAAATATAAAAACACAAATATACATCAGTATATACACAAATGTCGGCAATGCGGCGTAGACGAACACCATGAGTTGATCCCTCTATGACCCACTCGACTTCGATACTTTTCCGATGCTTCAGCTTCAGAAGAGATTGATTCAGATAAACGGCCCTCAGGTCTTCCAAACCACTAAACAATGAAAGTCCACACGCGGAACGCAGTCATTTGCTTTTTCAAATCCCTAACTTTTGCCTAAATCGCCCTTTCGGGTTTTCGATTCACCGGGATACCCTTTTTTGCCAAAGTCGCGCTTCCGGGTTTTCGACTTTGCGGGTGTACATTCTTTTCATTATATCCCTAATTTTTTCCCGAACTCTTTTCCTTTTTTATGGTTCGCCGGGATGCCCCCTTTTTGCCTGGATCTTCTTTTTCTTTCCAGCGGGTCATTCTTTAAGCAAAGTATTTTTTAACTGCATCCGCGTTCACCGGGGATGCAAAATCTTCGCCATCCATCGTGGATAACAACAAGGCTCCTCCCGAGAAGACCTTGCTGACGATGTACCGACCTTCGTAATTGGGAGTCCACTTGCCCCGGTGATCGGAGTGTGGAGGAAGAATCTTCTTTAGGACGAGATCACCCGTCTGAAAGCTTCTAGGACGCACCTTCTTATCATAAGCTTTCTTCATTCGGCTTTGGTACAGACGACCATATGCAATCGATGCTAACCTCTTCTCGTCCATCAGGCTGAGTTGGTTTAGTCGGTTCTTAATCCATTCTGCCTCGTCGAGTTTCACGTCAACCAAAACTCGTAAAGAAGGAATCTCAACTTCTAACGGTAGGACAACTTCCAAACCGTACACTAGTGAGAAATGAGTTGCCCCAGTTGATGTACGTACCATTATACGATAACCGTGCAGTGCAAATGGCAACATCTCGTGCCAATCCTTATAGTCACAACCATCTTCTGCACAATCTTCTTGATGTTCTTATTGGCCGCTTCAACGGCGCCATTCATCTTCGGCCGGTAAGGAGACGAGTTGTGGTGTTCAATCTTGAAACTCTGGCACAACTCCTTCATCATCTTGTTATTCAGATTCGAACCATTATCAGTAATAATCCGCTCGGGAATTCCGTAACGACAGATGATGTCCCTCTTTATGAATTTAGCCACCACCTGCTTGGTCAAATTAGCATACGAGGCTGCCTCCACCCACTTGGTGAAGTAGTCAATGGCTACTAGAATGAAACGATGACCGTTAGATGCAGTGGGCTCGATCTTGCCTATCATATCAATGCCCCACATGGAGAACGGAAATGGGGAGGACATGACATTCAACGGGCACGGCGGCACATGAATCTTATCTGCATAAACCTGGCATTTATGACATCTCTTCGCGAATTTAAAGCAATCCGATTCCATTGTCAGCCAGTAATATCCTGCTCTCAAGATCTTTCTTGTCATGGCATGCCCGCTGGCGTGCGTACCAAATGTGCCTTCATGGACTTCCTCCATGAGCATACTCGCTTCTTTCTCATCTACACATCTGAGTAGCACGAGATCGTGGTTTCTTTTATACAAAACTCCATCAGGATTGAGATAGAAATTTCTAGACAGCCTCCTCAGCGTCTTCTTATCCTGGGTTGACGCTCCCGCAGGATACTCCTTAGTCATAAGGAAAGTCTGGATATCATGGAACCATGGCTTGCCATCGGAGGCTTCCTCGATCGCAAAGACGAATGCGGGTCTATCAAGACGAGAAAGGACAATCCTTGGAGCTTCATTCCAAAAATTTACTTTATACATCGAAGCCAATGTGGCTAAGGCATCAGCCATCTGATTTTCAGCTCTGGGCACATGATGGAGTTCCACTTGATCAAAGAACGGAAGTAGCCTTCTGGCATAATTCATGTACGGCACCAAATTTGATTGGCGAGTCTCCCACTCCCCTTTAATCTGGTTAATCACAAGTGTCGAGTCACCATATACATCTATGTTCTTGATTCTCAAATCAATCGTTTCTTCTAGCCCCATGATGCATGCTTCATACTCTACTTCGTTATTGGTGACCAGAAACGTCAGTCTAGCAGTGAATGGGATGTGGGATCCATGGGGAGTCATGATGATTGCCCCAATGCCACTTCCGTAAGAATTAACCACCCCGTCAAATATCAATTTCCATTGGGATTTCCTATCTGGACCCTCGTCGGGCAACGGTTCATCGCAATCTTTCACCTTGAGAAACATGATATCCTCATCAGGGAATTCAAATTTCATCGGCTGATAATCTTCGATCGGCTGTTCGGCAAGGTATTCAGACAATACGCTTCCCTTGATGGCCTTCTGGGAAACGTACTGAATTTCATATTCCGTCAACACCATTTTCCATCTGGCAATCCTGCCCGAAAGCGCTTGTTTCTCGAAGACGTACTTGATCGGATCCATCTTCGAAATTAGCATGGTTGTGTGATTGAGCATGTACTGTCGTAAACATTTGGCAGCCCAGGCTAGTGCACAACACGTCTTCTCCAGCATCGAGTAACGAGATTCACAATCTGTGAACTTTTTACTCAAATAGTAAATGGCATGCTCCTTTCTGCCCGTCTCGTCGTGCTGACCGAGAACACACCCCATACTATTCTCAAGAACTGTCAAGTACATGATTAAGGGTCGTCCTGCCACTGGGGGTATCAAGATCGGAGGTTCCTGTAGATACTGTTTTATCTTATCAAATGCCTTCTGGCAATCCTCGTTCTAGATAATCTCCTTATCTTTTTTCAGTAGTTTGAACATCGGTTCACACGTGGCCGTGAGCTGAGAGATAAACCTTGCAATGTAGTTTATTCTGCCCAGGAAGCCACGAACTTCTTTTTCGGTTTTTGGCGCAGGCATTTCTTGTATCGCTTTTATTTTCGCAGGATCAACCTCGATGCCTCTTTCACTCACGATAAACCCCAATAATTTTCCCAACCGTACTCCGAAAGTACACTTGTTAGGATTCAGCCTCAACCTGAACTTTCTAAGCCTCTCAAAAAGCTTCAGCAAATTGACCAGATGTCCCTTCTCCGTTTGGGACTTCGCAATCATGTCATCAACATAGACTTCAATCTCATGATGAATCATGTCATGAAACAAAGTAACCATTGCTCGTTGGTAAGTGGCCCTTGCGTTCTTCAGACCGAAAGGCATTACCTTGTAGCAAAATGTTCCCCAAGGTGTAATAAACGTAGTTTTCTCCATGTCCTCCGGCGCCATCTTGATCTGATTGTAGCCGGAGAAGCCATCCATGAACGAAAACACGGAGAACTGAGCTGTATTGTCGACCAACACATCAATATGAGGGAGCGGGAAATCATCTTTAGGGCTCGCCCTATTCAAATCCCAATAATCGACGCACATTCGTACCTTACCGTCCTTCTTCGGTACAGGCACTATGTTGGCGACCCACAGAGGGTAAGTAGTGACCGCTAAGAAGCCAGCATCAAGCTATTTCTGCACTTCTTCTTTGATCTTAACGGCCATATCTGGTCGTGTCCGCCTAAGCTTCTGCTTAATGGGAGGACAATCTTCTCGCAGCGGTAAGTGATGGACCACGATGTCCGTATCAAGTTCGGGCATATCTTCGTATGACCAAGCAAAGATGTCACTATACTCTCTCAGCATCTCGACTAGTCTCTGCTTGACATCACTCTGCAGTGCGGCCCCTACCCTGACGTTCCTGATCAGTTCTTCAAAACCTAAATTCACCATCTCAATCTCTTCCTAGTGAGGCAGAATAACTTTCTCTTCTTGTTTCAACAAGCGGGCCAACTCTTCGGGAAGGTCTTCGTCTTCATCAATCTCTTCTTCGGCTTGATAGATCGGGCAATCGAAGTCGAAGTGAGTCGTAGAAGGTCCAGAGTCGATGTCATCTACTATGTGGATCCTGCAATAACAAGGGTTAAGCTTAAGAGAAGGATATGCAGGTTAGCACAAACCCTATTGCCATTTTATTGTTTTTCGGAACAAATATATAACAGGAATAACAGAGATCTCAATATTTGAATGCGAAGAAAAACGCCTTTTGATTTATTGGTAAAATGCATGTACATAATCAAACAAGGCCTTGACAATAAAACCACTATGCCCTGGGTAGGACATAGGGTTGTACAACAATTGGAGAAAGTAAATCATTACTCTTTGCCTGTCACTTGGATGGTATCCCTGATGGACCAGTTGCTGAGGCTCTGGCCTGGTTTGCTTGGCTGGATCCAAGAGTCTAGGTCGCAATTCCTGTCCTTGCCGTCTTTAGACACTGCGGTGACACTTTCAAATATCACCCCGCCACTGGTAAACTGGATCGGCCCGTTACCTCGCGACGCATTGTGAGAAGAGGAGGCTTCAGCCGCAGGAGAGTATCCTAACCCAAACTTGTCCTGTTTGTTAGGTATTTCCAGAATTTGCCCCCAGCCTGGGGTAGATCCGGCTTGAACAATGGCCCGGGCTTCCTTGAAGGAAGAGAGAGTCATATCTGGTTTTTCAATCATCACTAGAGTCACGTCCTTGACCTTGACAGCTTCGAACGCCTGACATAGGGTTTCGTGGATTTCCCCATCCATCTCAACGTATTTGAAGGATGACAAATGGCTCACCATTATGTCTTCCTCGCCACATACAGTTACAATGCTGCCTCCAACAGCATACTTGAGCTTCTGGTGCAACGTGGAGGTCACGGCACTAGTAGAATGGATCCATGGCCGGCCTAAGAGACAACTGTAGGTTGGCATGATGTCCATGATGTAGAAGACTGCGTCGAAAGTTTCCGGCCCAACTTGGATTGGCAGAGTTACCTCTCCAAAGACATGACGCTTGGTTCCATCGAAAGCCTTCACAACCAGATCACTGGGTGTGCAAATCAATCCTTGAGTATCTAACTTCATCAATGCTTTCTTCGGAAGAACATTGAGCGACGACCCAGTGTCCACCAACACATGAGCCATAACTGTTCCCCTACACTCTATCGAGATGTGCAGGGCGCTGTTGTGGTTTCTTCCCTTTGGCGTCAGCTCCAGGTCAGTGAACCTTAACCCGTTTCCAGCATTCACGTGGGCTACTACCCCATCCAACTGGTTGACCGAGATTTCCTGCGGTACATACGTGGCATTCGAAACCTTTAACAGCGCATTACAGTGCGACTCCGAACACAACAACAAATTCAGGATGGAAATTTTCGAGGGTGTTTGATGAAGATGGTCAATGATCTTGTAATCACTCTTCTTGATCAACCTCATGAACTCTTCAGCGTCCTTTACAAGTAAGTCCTTCTCTACCCCGCGAGGGGTTTCCTCAACGGCTTTACTCTTTCCCTTATCAGTTTCCTCAGCTTTGTCTGCTTTGTCCACCACAATCTCAGGTGGAGCAAATACTCTTCCGCTGCGCATGATTCCGCCAATTCCCACTAGGTTATCCACAGACTGCCCAGATGGTTCCAGTTCTAACTTCTATCCGTTACAGTATGTGAGGGCAAGTTGTCTCACAATACAGGCCTCCGAGTTTTCGATGATGACAAAACAAATTAGAAGCATCATGCAATACCTCATCATGCTATATCTCTGTTTTCATTGCTATACCTCTTTTTCATTGTTAAATCATTATACCTTAATATGTGTCATGATTGAATGTGGCAGGATGCACAAAATGGAAAAAGCTGTTAATTTTGCAGGTTTCTAAGCAGTGAGTCGACCATACAGTCGGCGCATGAAGCCTGACATTTCTCACGGCTCAGGGCATGGAAGCTATGCGTCGACCGTACAGTCGGCGCATGAGTGTTTTGATTTTCCACGGATCAGCGCATGAAGACATGCGTCGACCGTGCCACTCAGCGCATGGAGCTGAGGATTTCCCACGGGTCAGCGCACGTCGACCAAAAGGTCGACCGTTCGCGTGCTGTGCTGTTTTTCTTGCTGTGTTTAAAAATCTGTTTTGTTGGCTGTTTTGGTTATTACTATAAATAGAGTTTTGCTTATTTTTAACAACTAACAATTGAAATCTTGAGTAAATTGTCAGGGCAAGAAACGTGAAATAGGTGCAACATATTTCTTCATCTTCATCCCTCACACAACACACAAATCCACAAATATACACAATCATTTTTGCTGTGATTAGTGTCTTGTTCAAAGGGTGATAAGGTTCGAACGCGTTGATTGAAGATCCGGTTCGAGTGGAAATTGGGGCAGGTGTTTCTTGCAGAAAACCTTGAGGGTTTTACCCATCAAGACTAGAAGGTTTTGAAGGGCTTTTTCTACGGAATAGTTCGTTCAACATTCAAGTAGGTGCGAAGGTAATTGATCAACGGAAGGTTCATCAATTTAGTAGCGAGGGCGTTGAAGTGTTGAAGACTTTCCGGGTTTGATTTGTTGGTGTCTAAGATCAGCCGAGCCGAAGGTTTGAACAACGGAAGGTTTTTCATTAAGGTGGCTGGAACCGGAGGTCATTCACAACAAATTGAAGGGCTTGATTCATCTTGAATCAAGGTGCAAGAAGAGATAGCAAGCATCAACAACATTTGAGATTGTTTGTATCATTGTCTATCAACTCTTGTGTAAACTGTTCATTCCAACAGGTGATATATATTTAATATATCTCAATTCTAAATTTAGAATTGAGGGTAGACGTACCCCGAAGCGAGGAAGACGGGGGAACTGCCTCATGAAATCGTGTGTTCTTCATTTTCTGTCATTTTCAATTCAGCTTATAAAATAAGTGATTCTAGCTTAAGTGATTATTGTCAAACTGTGATACAAATTGAGTAAGGTGTTGAAACTCTGTTTTAACTACTAAGTACAATAAGAATATTGTACTAAGGCATTCACAATCTCTTACTCAACATAAATATCCTTTGTGGTATTTGTGCACACAAACTGTTCGACAAAAGTCCTGAACTAAAATTGTCTTATTTTGCTTCTAGTTTTTGTGTGCCTTGTTTTTCATTGGAACTAGGCAACCTTGCAAATTGAAGTAAACAATTGATAAGCATAGTTTGTGTTGTGATTTTATTTTTCCGAATTGTCATAAATCCATAGGCTTACGTATATCCGGTTTTCCAATAACCGTTCGTTTTAGACTATAATTTTCCTCGGCCGCTTCCGCACTTAAAACATTTTTAAAACCAATTTTAAATTGGTAGCGCCGACTCAAATTTTAATCGGGGATCTATTCAACCCCCCCTTCTAGATCCGTGCCATAGTCTAACACAGTAGACGTCTGCCCCATAGTGCCACGGGACAACTTTGGTGCTTTCAAAAGGTATCGGTCCAGCCTTGGTGATGGTAATTGTGGGCGACCTGAGTGCAGAAATGGTTATCGTCTGGTGAGGGATGGTGATGGTGGCAACCTCATCATCTTGCTTCAGCATTACCTCTCCGGATCCACATTCGGTCCTTCGGCTAAACTGCAAGATTCCTTCGGTTATCAGACTCTGAATCCCCACTATCAACTGTTCACATCCATCAGGACGAGTCGCACAGCCCATACACAATTCTCCATAGCCTGGAAAGAAGCCTCTCTTCATCAGCTTGGCTTTAACGAAGCTAAGCGGTGTCTTCAGATCCTTGACATTAGTCAACACATCTAAATCCTCTTCTTCAATAATGGCATTCTCCCCACCTCCCCTATGGTTCGGCATAGGGTTCTTTGTGACATTCGTCACATTATCTGAGAAATTGATGATCTTAGCATCCACCATATCTTGCACCTTGTGTTTGAAGGCTTTGCAGTTTTCTATCGTGTGGTCGGGTGCCCCTGAGTGAAAATCACATGTTGCATTCGCATCATAACCCTGCGGAGGTGCCCCTGTCAAGGGAGCCAGGGTTCTTTTCTGGACTAGCTGTAACTGAAGCATAGTTTGTAACAGCTGAGCATAAGACATGGGTGGCGTCTCGAGGTGACGACTTGACAAAGGTGCCCTGTTCTGATACTTTCTGTACCCTTGCTGATTTGGCTGCTGCTGCTATGGCTGGGTTTGCTGGACAGCAGGGATGGTTATGCTAGCCACCTGCTGGCGCTGGCCCTTACCTTTCCTTCGAGCGTTAGACACGACGCTCGTCTCTCCTTCACGCCTTTTGCTACCGTACGGTTTCTTTCCTCCTCCAGCTGAGGATAGATCAGCGCCTTGAATTTTTCCCAATTTGATCCCATTTTCAACGTGCTCGCCAGTAATGATGAGATCTGAGAAACTCCCTGACATACCACTGACCAGTTTCTCGTAATAGACCCCCGGGAGAGTGGCTACAAACATTTCAACAAGCTCTCGTTCAACCATCGGTGGCTGAACCCTAGCTACTAATTCACGCCATCGCTGGGCGTATTCTTTGAACCCCTCGTTGTTCCTCTGTGACAAGTTCTGCAGTTGAACCCGGTTCGGAGCCAAGTCACTGTTATACTGATAATGGTGCACAAAGGCCTCAGCCAGTTCCTTCCACGTGTGCACACTGGTGGGTTCCAAACTCATGTACCATTCCAAGGATGGCCCGGACAAGCTATCCTGAAAGAAGTGCATCAGCAGCTTCTCGTCTTCAGAGTGAGCGGACATCTTTCGGTAGTATGACCTTAAGTGGACACGAGGACAAGTGGTGCCCTTGTATTTCTCAAAGTCGGGTACCTTGAATTTAGGAGGCACCTTGAAATCAGAAATCAATCCCAATTTAGTCATGTCGACCCCCATAGTGTTCTGGTTCTCGTAATTCTTCATCTTGTCCTCGAGTGCCTTAAACCTCAGACGTGCTTCAGCAGTCAGTTCTCCTTCAGCACTCCTCTGTGAGAACAAATCTTCTTGACGGTCTTCTAGCCATGGCTGAGGCCTGTCGCTACTGCGAAAATCGGCGCCGGCTGAACAGAAGAGTCGCCACCGCGCGTTATTTATCCCACGGGAGGGAAAGGAAACACTCAGAGTAAACCTCGCACAACACGGGAAAGGTATGGTCGTCGCAACCAAAACCTGGGTTCGGGAGTCGGTTACGCAAGGGGAAGGTATTAGCACCCCTCACGTCCGTCGTACTCGACGGGATCCACGCTTGTTTTCGGGTATGGATTGTTATTCTATCTACTCTAAAGGTCAGGGGTTAAAAAGAAAAGAGAATGAAAATAAAAATGACTCGGCAAAGTATCGCACTTTATGCCTACGTATTCCCGTCTGGAACGAGAAATCAGAGTCAACGTAGTTCGCCTACCTACGGGAAAGGAGGGGAAGGTTGCTCGCTAGGATGTCGCATCCTATGCCTACGTACTTTCATACAGCACGAAAGATCAGAGCAAACGTAGTTCGGGCCACGTACGACACAAGTCTGTCTTGGTTGATTTTATTCCTTCTGAAAAAGGTTTCCTTGATTAACAGTCCCGGCGGACAAAAATGACGCTTTGATGAGTTCACATTCTTTTACGGAAGAAGTGTCTTTTATTGTGTTTGAAATCTTTATGTGTTTTTCTGTTTGTTTTGAGAAAGAAAGAGACAGAACTCTAACCTACGGTTGCGAAGGGAAACAAACTAACCTAATGTTATCATGCATGGGTTAAGACCTAGTGTCTATCATGCTCCTCTCTTGCACAGAGAAAAACAGAGATCCTAAGGGATAGGCAGAAACAGAAACAATATCAGATATATACAGTAAAACAGTAAAATGCATGAATGCAGCAATACAAGCGAGGCAAGGGAGTCCCACTCAACCTCGAACCTAGAAAACAATAGGCAAAAGGGAATGGGATTCACTTTCAACCCGACAGGGTAAACAACAAACAATACAGTCCAGAAAACCAATCAATACATCAGCAATGAAATATAACAGCAAAAGAAACAGCATCAGCAGCTCTGAATCAACATCTGGCTCCAAGTAATCTCCAATCAGCTACAGGCTTCAACAAGCATCACTCTCCATCTTCATGGCCTTCAGGTAAGGGCTTTGATCATCAGTCTTCCATCTGCAATGGCTTTTCTTCAAACTCAAACCTCCAGGATGAGGGATCAGTCACAAGAGTGGATTGGGTGTTAAGCAATCAGTTGACTACCAAGGGTGGTGAACAGACTGCTTCTAACACAAGAGACACTTTCTCTCAAGAGTTCTATCTCTTAGACACTATCACCAAGCCTTCCAAAGGAAGGGGGTGAGTGTCTTAGAGAGACTCTGAATCACAGAGAAGAATGGATGCAGACAAGGCAATCCATGTTTGAGAAACAAACTTTCTAACCTAGAGCTCTGCCTAGCTCCTAAACCCTAGTCTCCTTAGCATCTGCTAGCAAGAATCTTCTCTTCAACTCTGGAAGTTGAACTTCAATCTCTGGATCTCCAATGGCTTTTATCTCCTCAAGTCTTCAGCTCTCCCAAGTCCCCAGACAATCCCAATACCCATACAAGCAAGCAATAATCCCCAGAGGGCACACCACACCAGTCAATCAGATATACAGCATATCAATAGCAGTACGGGAATCCTGACTTTTTCTAAGGGATCTAATAACTACCCATAGCGCCTATAGTCCCATAACTAAACTATTCAAACCCTAAGTCCTAAGGGAAAAGAATCAAATCTCCTAAGTCATCACTTAAAACCCTAGTTTTATCCATGTTGTTCAAGCCTATATTAAGCACCTAAAATTAATTTCTAAAAATGGGAACTAAATTGTATCTACAAGTTCAATGTCTAACCTAAACAACCTAAAAAGAATGGATGAAAAATATGAAAGTATCTAATAGAACAAAAATTAACAAAATCATGTATGAAATGAAACCATTTAAAATGTTATTTATTTAGAAAATATGGGAAAAATATCAAATAAAAAATAAAATGCCATTTTTATTTTTTATAATTTTCTAGACATCCTAAAGAAAAATATGCAAAAAGAATGAATTAAAAATGATGATTTTGCTATTTATTATGAATTTTATAAGATGCATGAAAAAATTAAAGAAAATAAAAGAAAATATGAAGAAATAAGATGGAGGGGGTGAAAATAGCAAATAATCCAGTTCAGCGCATTGGGCTTATTAAATTGGGGGGTGCGAATAGCTCTCTGAGCCCAATCCCCCCAATTAATGAAACGATGCGTTTCAACTCTTTTGAAACTTCCCTCCGTTTCAACTTTAAATGTGGAGCGTTGGATGAGGATTTGAGTCAACAGTCAAATGGGGATCGTGTGGTGCTGGGGTCGTCTTCAACCTTGAGCCCAAACCCTAGCTCAGAAAAACCCTAACCTGCACACACCTTCGAGCTACTGGTTCTCTCTCCCTGTTCCATGAAATCAAGAACTTCCAACAGCAAACTTGCATTATATCAATCCCTCTACACATTCATACCAATAGCTTATCCTAAAATTCAATCAATAAGGTAATTCGATAGGCGCAACAGGTCTGATTCCCCATTCTCCAACTGATATTGATCCTCTCAATTCTCTCTGGAACTCATCCTAAACCAACCTACAACTCACCCTGATCATTTTAAGCATCCAATCCAAGATTATCTCTCATGATTCTTGACATTCTAAGCTTCACCAGAATTGGTGCACCATGATCAATGTCCATGAAACTTGCTCCAACTTATCAAAATCAATCATCACACCTATCCTAACCAGTCTATACTAACAATTCCCTATAATTCTCATTCAATCATGTAATTCGAATGAAGTTACCAACCTGTTATGATGCTGAAAACAGTTATGGAATACACTTGATCCAATGCTTGGAAGGAGGGGAAACTGATCAGTGATCTTGGAGATGAGTTCTGTATGCAATCAGAGAGGCTCCAAAGCTTTGAATCTTCTAGTTCCAAGGTTCTTGCACTTTGAATGATGATGATGAATAGCACAATTCCTTGCTCAATTTGCCAAAGAAATGTGTGGATTCTGACCTTTGTGTGATGATGATGAAGATTGAATCAAGAATGTTGAAGTTTGGTGAGAAATTGATGGAGTTTGAGAAGCTTATGCAAGAATGGAAAATGAGTGAAAATGGAGGTTTTGAACAAAGTGGTAGAACCAACCCTTGCATGATTCAGCTTGCATGAATATATAGGTGATATAGGAACCTCCTAGAACATTGGAGAAATTTCCTTTACACTTTCCCTTTTCAATTTGGATTATGTTACTTTCAATTCAAGCAACCATGGATAACTCACAAATTATGACCTAAGCTCAAAATTCCACTTTAGCCAATGTTTTTAAAATGCCTTTTCCATTCAAAATGACCTATAATTTTGCATCATTTGGCCAAGATATGAAAAATACCATTTTTTAAGCCATTTTCCTTCATTAAATTCACCAATTTTGAAACCTTGTGCTATGGACATTTCCAATCTCTCATGGTCACTTTTCTAGACTCAAAATGTGATTTGGAGCAAGTTTGATTTTGTAAGTTTTTTCATTTGAGGCCTCCTTGTATGAGTTTTGGACATAGGTTAAAATGACCTGTAATTTTCAAATGACCAAAATACCCTTTGCTTGCCAGGACCATAAGTTGAGTTCCACACATCATATGAAGTCATACTATACCATTCTAGAAAGCTAAGCCAATGAGGAACAATTCTTATGTTGACCAGAAATTCATTTGAAATCTCCTTGAGGGGTAAAAATTGCTTGGAAGTCAAGTCACTTTCACAGACAAAATTTCAGATACCTCAGATGACCTGTAACTTGCAAGGACCATAACTTGAGTTCTATAAATCTCCTTAATGTCTTCCACAACTCAAATTAAAGGTCTTGAGATCCTCTACAAGTTTCATGTTGGCCAAGGATCCATTTGAAGCTTGCATTTTGACTTATCTTGCTTGGAAATTTGACCTAAACTAGGGGATTTTACATAGAAACCCTAATTTAGAAACTCCTCTTCTCCTTGATTTCTTTTGATTTCTTCTTAGCACATCACCATATTCTTCTCTACATGTCAAATGATGAACCCCACATCTCTCCAATAGACTTGAATGCCCTTTAAATCAGTCAATTGACCTAGGGTTGACCTAGGGTTGACCCAGATGAAACCCTAGTTGACTGTCTTCAACTGCAATTCTTGTGGTCACCTCAACAACTTGTTTTCCTCCCCAAATGACTTTCTAAGCCTCTCCTGATGTCTAGATGCTCTCCATGCCTTCCATTCACAGCTCACAACCCCCTTGTTGACCCTCAGATACCCTCAGATAGGGGATAGGCTCAAGGCTTGATCTGCTGAACTCTCTGCCCTCAAATTCTTTTCTGATGACTTGAATGAGATGGAATTAGGATAATATCCTCTTGATAGGCCTCTAGAGATGAGAATAATGATTGGTCCCCTGTTGAATGACTTGCTATGCTTATGCTATGCAGATGGTTAGTCTATGTACATGACTCTATATGCAAATGCTAATGATATTGAAACATAAACCAAGTGAATAAGGTTGGGCAAATTCTAGGGTGCAACAGCTGCCCCTATTCAAGCGACTTGGACCCGATTGGGTGAAGAGCCCGGAGCCTTCAGGCATTCGCGGTACGAGACGGTTGAATACTAAGAAACCCGGAAATTTGCCAACCGCAGAAATAAACTGCACCCCTGCTTGGGTAACGACATCCACTGCCTGGATCTGACTGTTTGCAGCCGCTCACTGATCTCGTAACGACCACACTGGGGATAACAGATTGCTTGCTTGTCCACATTAGGACTCTGTCTGTCATCAATATGAAGAAATCTCAACTAGAACCTGTCCACGTTAGGACTCCACTTGCTGTTAACCCAGAAAAATCTCGGCAACTCCGCTGGGGGATATTCCAATAAATCGTCCACGTTAGGAATAGACTCTTCCACGTTAGGAATAACACCATCCACGTAAGGAATCATCTCTTCTGCATCTGTCCACGTCAGGACTAAACCTTTCATCTTTCCACGTCAAGAAGCAATCTTCTTTCCACATAAGGAGAACCATATCACTCCGTCCACGTAAGGACCCCAATACCACATGACATGTCCGCGTCAGGACTTCCATCTTTCCGCGTAAGGAATACAACTTTGGTTCTGGACCTGTCCACGTTAGGACTCACCTTTCCACGTAAGGAGTACATCATTCTTCCACGTCAGGAATCAACTCTTCTTGAATCCGTCCACGTAAGGACCCCAATCTCTCCACGTAAGGAAACCAACTCTTTCCGATTTGTCCGCGTCATGACTACATTTTTCCACGTCAGGAATGCCATCTTAATCTGTCCACGTAAGGACTCCGCTCTTTCCACGTAAGGAATCCTCCTCCTATGTGTCCGCGTAAGGACTCAATCTTTTCCACGTAAGGAACACGATCTCCTTTCCCCGTAAGGAACCATTTTTCTGATTTGTCCACGTAAGGACTCCCATCTTTCCACGTAAGGACCTGAAGTTTCTCTTTCTCTTCCACGTAAGGAACACGCCTTCTTTCCATGTTAGGCATACTTCTTCTTCTGAATCCGTCCACGTCAGGACTAAATTCTTCCACGTCAGGAATAATCTCTTTCTTTCCACGTCAGGAATCAATCTTGATATGTCCGCGTGAGGACTCAATCTTTCCACGTAAGGAAACCCATTCTTTTCCACGTAAGGAATCTCATCTTTCCACGTTAGGAATAAACTCATCTTTCCACGTAAGGAATCTCCATCTTTTTCCACGTTAGGAATAAACTCGCTCTTCCATGTAAGGAATCTCCATCTTTTTCCACGTTAGGAATAAACTCGCTCTTCCACGTAAGGAACTGAAACCTCTTTTTCCACGTAAGGAATAGATTCGTCCACGTCAGGACCCATGCTTTCGTCTTGATTTGTCCACGTCAGGACTCAGGAATCTTCGACCCGCTGAGGAAATAAGACTTGTCCACGTCAGGACTCCCGCCTTTGTCTGATCTGTCCCCGTCCGGACCCACGCTTTGCCAACACGAAGAAAGATAACTGCTGAGAGTAACTGGTCCACGTCAGGACACCAACACAAAGAGTTATCATTTTTCATTCATTTTTTTTTTCAACGTCATGACTTCCCATTCCACCAATTTCGAGAACCCGAATCTACCCACGTTAGGACTAACACACTTCCCCAACCCGGGGAAATAAACCTGTCCACGTTAGGATGCCCACTTCTGAAGATGTCCCGTCAATATAGGAATAATTTGTCCACGTCCGGACTTAGTTCTCCATTGATCCCCACCCACAAACTTCTTAGCATCGACGTGACAGCGACTTTGGGGCGGACTCTACTGGGGATACCTGGAAACCAAACTACCGGATGCCTGTTCTGATGACCGGAGGCAACTTCTGAAATTCTGATTCCTGGAACCCCTTGATGACAAATAACTCTGCTTGGAAATAAAGAGAAACTTATCCTGGTAACTCTGTGGGGAACACTGCCGAACTGACATTATCATTGGATGCCTCATGCCGAGATCTTGAATGTTTGGTAGTTCATTTGAGCAAAAGCTCTCTCCACCTGCTGGGATACAGGAATTGCTTCAGCAAAATAAATGCTGAAGATAATGCCGACTCCGCCGGGAATAGCCAGATGCTATAGAATTATCCCAGCAAAATAAATGCTGGAAGGGTGAAGTCAACCATGCTGGGAAGTTGGGGGGTTCGAACCAAACACCCTGTTGAGGTAACCCCCTGCTGGGGAATATAACTTTGCTGAGGAATAGAAGGTATGCCAAGTATGATTGGACTTCTCTGCTGGAGAGTGACCTGATATTACACGGTATCCCTAACAAAACAAATGACAGGACCCACCACCAACTCTGCTGGGGAGAGTCTATTCTCTCGAGGGAAATCCACTGACTCTGCTGGGGGAGAGTGAATGACCCTGTGGGGAAATTTGAACCTGTCTGAATACAGCCTTACGATCTTGGAATCGTCAATCCCCTCTTTGCACAAGCTACGACTAGCTGGAGATTTTGATCCTTCTTCAGGAAGAACCTGGATGACCTGTGCGAAGGCTGAGTCTTTCGTTATTGCAATCTTTCGATCATCTTCCTCGTACGGTTATGAAACCTGCAACAACACAAACAAGACAAGACAAGCCTATGCAACCAAATCAACTCAGGTTAGTGACGTTAATTTCAGTTAATTCAAAACTTTAGCAACTGTTGGCAAGGGCCAGCGACGTTATACTCATGCTAGTTTCATCAAACTTAGGCGTTAATCATGCACAAAACAGTAAAGAACAGTGTCAAGTACTGAATAATGTATTTTATTGATCGGGCCCCTGAATGGGCGGAATTTTGTACACGGGATGTAACTCCTGAAATGAGGAAGCTACACAAAGCAAATATACAAATATACAAGTATGCACAAGAAGCATAAATATTGACAACTTAAATTTGTACACATGTCGGCAACGGGATACAGATGAACATCACGAACTGATCCTCCCATGACTCGCCCGACCCTAATGCTTTCCCGGTATCCCTACTTCTGAAGAGATTGTATCCGATAACTGGCTCCTCAACTGTATTCTCCCGCATTGATGCTTATTGCAATTATCAACTTCGGACCGCAGTCATTTGCTTTTCAAATCCCTAACTTTTGCGTGAACCGCCCTTTACGGGTTTTCAGTTCACCGGGATACCCTTTTTTGCCGAAGCCGCCCAGTGTAGGTTTTCAACTTCGCGGGTGTACATTTTTTCAATTTTATCCCTAATTTTTGCCCGAACCTTTCATTCTGTTTTTGGTTCGCCAGGATGCCCCATTTTTGCCTGGACTCTCATTTTTCTGTCCAGCGGGTCTTATTTCAAGCAAAGTATTTTTTAACTGCGTCCGAATTCACAGGCGACGTGAAGTCTTCTCCGTCCATGGTGGACAACAACAACGCTCCTCCCGAAAATACTTTCCTAACAACGTATGGCCCTTCGTAGTTGGGGGTCCACTTGCCCCTGTGATCTGCTTGCGGCGGGAGAATCCTTTTCAGCACAAGGTCGCCCGTCTGAAAGCTTCGCGGATGTATCTTCTTGTCGTACGCTTTCTTCATTCGGCTCTGGTACAAACGACCGTATGCTAGAGAAGCTAACCTCTTCTCATCCAGTAAGCTCAGTTGGTTCAATCTGTCCTTCACCCATTCTGCTTCGTCCAGCTGAACGTCTCGCAATACCCTCAGCGAAGGGATCTCAACTTCCAACGGTAGTACCGCTTCCATTCCGTATACTAACGAGAACGGGGTTGCCCCGGTTGATGTGCGTACCGTCGTACGATAACCGTGCAAAGCAAAAGGTAGCATTTCATGCCAATCCTTATAGGTCACCACCATTTTCTGAACGATCTTCTTGATATTCTTATTGGCCGCCTCAACAGCGCCATTCATCTTGGGTCGGTAAGGGGAGGAGTTGTGATGTTCGATCTTGAAATTCTGACAGAGCTCCTTCATCATTTTGTTATTCAGGTTTGAGCCGTTGTCCGTGATTATCCATTCAGGAATCCCATATCGGCAAATGATATCTCTCTTGATAAATCTGGCCACCACTTGCTTCGTTACATTTGCATAAGACGCCGCTTCTACCCACTTGGTGAAATAATCGATTGCTACTAGGATGAACCGATGCCCGTTAGAAGCTGTCGGCTCGATCTTCCCAATCATATCGATTCCCCACATAGAGAATGGCCATGGTGATGACATTACATTCAGAGGACTTGGAGGCACATGGATCTTATCAGCGTAGATTTGGCACTTGTGACACTTCCTCGCAAACTTGAAACAATCAGTTTCCATGGTCAGCCAAAAATAACCTGCCCGCAGCAGTTTTCGCGTCATAGCATGTCCGCCAGCATGCATACCAAATGTACCTTCATGTATTTCTTCCATGAGCAACTTCGCCTCTTTTTCGTCTACACAACGCAACAGCACCAAATCGTGGTTTCTTCTGTATAAGACGCCATCCGGGTTCAAATAGAAATTACCCGCTAATCTCCTGAGAGTCTTCTGATCTTGACTGGATGCCCCAGCCGAATACTCTCTATTCTTCAGGAAATTAAAGATATCGAAATACCATGGTTTGTCATCAGATGCTTCATCAATAGCAAATACATAAGCTGGCCTGTCAAGCCGAGAGATAATGATTCTGGGAGCCTCGTTCCAGAAGTTGACTTTGTACATGGAAGACAAAGTGGCCAGGGCGTCAGCCATTTGATTCTCTGCTCGCGGTACATGATGCAATTCAACCTTGTCGAAGAAAGGCAACAATCTCCTTGCATAGTTCATGTAGTGTATCAAATTGGGCTGCCGTGTCTCCCATTCCCCTTTGATCTGGTTCACCACCAGAGCTGAGTCTCCGTATACGTCTAAATTTTTGATTCGCAAATCAATGGCTTCTTCAAGCCCCATTATACAGGCTTCGTATTCGGCCTCATTATTGGTAACAGCAAAGGTCAGTCGGGAAGTAAACGGGATGTGCGACCCGTGTGGCGTAGTGATGATTGCCCCTATTCCGCTACCGTAAGCATTCACAGCTCCGTCAAATATCATCTTCCATTTGGAACCCAACTCCGGTCCTTCGTCTGGCAACGGCTCTTCGCAATCTTTCATCTTTAGATACATTATATCCTCGTCAGGAAAATCAAATCTCATCGATTGGTACTCTTCAATAGGCTGCTCCGCCAGATACTCAGACAACACGCTCCCCTTTATAGCCTTCTGCGAGACGTATTGAATATCATATTCAGTCAAGACCATCTGCCAACGGGCAATTCTCCCTGACAACGCCTGCTTTTCAAATACATATTTGATAGGATCCATCTTCGAGATGAGCATGGTTGTATGATTCAGCATGTATTGTCTCAAACATTTGGCGGCCCAGGCTAGCGCGCAACAAGTTTTCTCAAGCATTGAGTACCGAGATTCGCAGTCTGTAAATTTCTTACTCAGGTAATAAATTGCATGCTCTTTTCTCCCTGTCTCGTCGTGTTGACCGAGAACGCAACCCATGCTTCCCTCAAGAACCGTCAAATACATTATCAAGGGTCTACCTGCCACTAGGGGTATCAGAATGGGAGGCTCCTGCAAATACTGTTTTATTTTATCGAACGCCTTTTGACAATTTTCGTTCCACGTTACAGTTTGATCTTTCTTTAACAGCTTGAATAATGGTTCACACGTGGCTGTTAGGTGAGATATGAACCAGGCAATGTAGTTCAATCTCCCTAAAAGCCCGCGCACCTCTTTCTCTGTTTTAGGCGTCGGCATTTCTTGAATTGCTTTTATTTTAGCAGGATCGACCTCTATTCCTCTTTCGCTTACGATAAACCCCAACAGTTTACCCGATCTTACCCCGAAGGTGCATTTGTTAGGGTTCAGCCTCAGCCTGAACTTCCTAAGTCTTTTAAATAACTTCAGCAGATTCACCAGATGCTCTTCCTCCGTCTGGGATTTGGCAATCATATCGTCAACATAAACTTCGATCTCTTTATGCATCATATCATGGAAAAGAGTCGTCATCGCACGCTGATATGTTGCCCCAGCATTTTTCAAACCAAAGGGCATCACTTTGTAGCAAAATGTTCCCCAAGGCGTTATGAAAGTGGTCTTCTCCATATCCTCTGGTGCCATTTTAATCTGATTATAGCCTGAAAAACCATCCATGAAGGAGAACACGGAGTATTGAGCGGTATTATCAACTAACACCTCAATGTGAGGGAGTGGAAAATCGTCTTTTGGGCTTGCTTTATTCAAATCTCGATAATCCACGCACATTCGAACCTTGCCATCTTTCTTTGGTACTGGTACGATGTTGGCAACCCATGAAGGATATTTTGTCACAGCCAGGAACCCAGCGTCCCACTGTTTTTGAACTTCCTCTTTGATCTTCATTGCCATATCTGGTCGAGTTCTGCGAAGCTTTTGTTTGACAGGCGGGCAATCTTCTTTCAGTGGCAGGCGATGCACAACCATGTCTGTATCGAGCCCCGGCATATCTTCATATGACCAAGCGAAGACATCATTATACTCTCGGAGCATTTCAACCAGTCTTCGCTTGATATCACCCCGCAGTGCGGCTCCAATACGAATATTTTTCTCAACCCCTTCCGACCCGAAGTTGATAATTTCGATGACCTCGTCGTGAGGCAGAATGGCTCTTTCCTCTTGCTTCACTAACCAAGACAGTTCTTCAGGAACGTCGCTATCTTCGACAACCTCTTCTTCGGCCTGGAATACCGGGTGCTCGAAGTCGGGACGAGTCATAGGTGGTTCAAGGATGTCATCTGAAAATGTTATCCTGCAAAAGGAACGGTTAAGTGCTTCAAAATGCGTATAAAGCGAACAACCACGTTGCCATTTTATTGAAAAATATAAAACAAGAAAGACAGGGATTACAGTACTTGCACATGAAAAACGCCGTTTATTTAACGATTAACACGCAATGTTCATAACAACATAGCCCTAAGCAAATCCTGATGCCCCGGACAAGACATCAGATTATTCAACAATTAATAAAGCAAAGCATTACTGTTTAAAAGTCACAGGAACAAGCTCCTGAATAGACCAGTTGCACAGTCCTTGTCCTGGCGTGCTTGGCTGAATCCAGGCATCCATATCACAGTCGCTGTCTCCTTCGTCCGACTCCGAAGCAGCATTGACGGTTTCATGACACACCCCACTGGCAGAGATGGTGATTGGCTTTCCGAAACGGGGTGCCCCTACGGAAGGAGTTGATGACGACGGTTGGTATCCCAGCCCGAACCGGTCCATCTTCACAGGAATGTCCAGCACTTTGCCCCAGCCCTTTGCTTCTCCTGCTTCTACTAGAGCTTGAGCTTCTTTATACGATGAGACAGCTATCTCCGATGCTTTGCTCGGGCCGGGACCTTTGTCCTTAATGCGCAAACCTTCGAATGCCTGGCAGGGTGTTTCGTGGATTTCTCCGTCGACCTCCACATATTTAAATGACGACAGATGGCTGACCAGGATGTCCTCTTCTCCGCACACGGTGACTATGCTGTCTCCGACCATATATTTTAACTTCTGATGCAGGGTGGACGTGACTGCCCCTGCCCCATGGATCCAGGGTCTTCCAAGCAAGCAGCTGTACGCAGGCTGTATATCCATGATATAAAACTCCGTTGCAAACACTTCCGGCCCCACCTGCAGAGGCAATGTGATTGATCCAAAGACTGTTCTCCGCGTGCCGTCAAATGCTCTGACTACCAAATCACTGGGTGTACACAAAATTCCTCTAACATCCAGCTTCATCATCGCCTTCTTGGGCAGCACATTCAAAGACGATCCGGTGTCAACCAATACATGCGACATTACTGATCCTCTACACTCGACAGATACGTGCAGCGCCATATTATGATCTCTTCCTTTCGGAGTCAAGTCAAAATCGGTAAAGCCCAAGCTGTGGCCCGCATCCACGTGTGCCAATACCCCTTCTAGCTGATTCACGGAGACGTCTTGGGGTACAAACGAAGTATCCAGGACTTTCAGCAAAGCATTTCTGTGAGCTTCCGAACACAACAGCAATGACAGGATAGATATTTTGGACGGCGTCTGCTGCAGATGCTCCACAATCTTATAATCACTTTTTCGAATCAAGCGCATGAACTCTTCTACATCCTTCGATGCTGCTTCTTTTTCACTCGCTTGCACCGGAACATTTTCAACCACTTTCCCTTTTCCTTTCGCTAGTCTTTCAGCCTCCACTTCAGGAGATATAAAGATCCTGCCACTCCTTGTCATGCCTCCTGAGCCGACAACATTATCCACAGTCTCGGCTGGCTGCTTATTAACATCAATTTTTACCCCGTCACAATACACCTCTAACCCATATGACCATGGGACTGCTTTTGTGTTCTCGTACGGGATCGGCCCGGCCTTAGTTATGGTGATCGGTGGTCGCTGAGCTGGTGCGGCGATAGTGATTGTCTTCCGAGGAATTGCCACAGTGGCCACATCATTCTGATTATCTGCTATTGCCCCTGCGGGCTCTTCAGTGGCTGCTTGGTCAAACTGCAATATACCTTCATCAATTAAAGCCTGAATGCCCTTCTTCAAATCATCACACCCTCCAGCTAGGGTCCAACAGTCTAAGCAATACTCGTTACATCCTGGGTAAACACCCCCTTGTAACAGTCGGCTCTTTATCTCGCTCAGCGGCGTCTTCAAGTCTTCAACATTCATAATCAGATTCAACCCTTCCTCCGTTAGAATGGCGTTTGCCCCGTGATTAGGCATGGGTTTCTGCACTATATTCGGACCTGCCGTTCCGAAATTGATAGTCTTATTGTCCAAAAGATCCTGCACAACATGCTTGAAAGCATGGCAACCTTCTATATCGTGACCCGGGGCTCCAGAATGAAACTCACAGTGTCGGCTTGCATCGTCACCAAACGGGGAAGCTCCCGTTATCGGTGCCAGGGTTCTTTTCTCTACCAGGTTTAATCCCAACAATGTCTACAACAAGTCTGCATAGGTTGAGGGAGGCTTCTCAAACACCCTCCTCGATTTACTACCCTGGAATCTTCGCTGAGCTTGCTGTGCCCCCTGCTGAGGCTGCTGCTGCTGTTGCATTGGCTGTTGCTGAACCGGTGGTTGTTGCTGGAGTGGTTGTTGTTGATACGGGATAGTAACACTCGCCACCTGCTGCGGCTGACGATATTGACCTCGTCCCCTGCCTCGGCCTCCAAATACTGCGCTTGCCTCGCCCTGACGGCGCCCACCAAAAGCTTTCCTATTACTGCCAGATGCAGTTGATTCCTCGACTTGGAACTTTCCTTGCTTGATGTTACGTTCAATCTTTTCTCCCATCAGAATTAAGTCTGAAAAACTGGCCAGAGACGTGTGAAACAGCATATCATGAAACAGACCTGTGAATGTGCCGACAAACATGTCATTCATTTCCTTATCTTCTACAGGAGGACGGACCCTGGCAGCCATATCGCGCCACCTTTGCGCGTACTCTTTAAAACTCTCCCCCTTCCTTTGCGACAGCCCGGCCAACTGGACCCGATTGGGTGCCAAGTCGCTGTTATACTTGTAGTGAGCTACAAATGCCTCTGCTAACTGCTTCCACGTCTTGATATCAGTTGGCTCCAACCCCATGTACCACTCTAGGGAAGGGCCTGACAAACTATCTTGAAAGAAATGCATTAGCATTCTTTCATTAGTTGAGTATGCCGACATCTTTCTGTAATAAGCTCGTACATGCACTTTTGGACATGTGTCGCCTTTATACTTATCAAACGCAGGGGCTTTGAATTTGATTGGCACCCTTAAGCCAGGTACCAAGCCCATTGTTGCCATGTCCAAACCCACAACACTTTGGTTTAGGACTCCCCTCATCTGCTCTTCCAGCATTCTAATCTTCTGGGAGTCATCCATCGGCCCTTCGAAACCTCCTCCGGAGAAGGCGTCCTCCTGCTGATCTTCTTGCCACATACCGTTTCCAGCCCCATACCCATCGTATCCATTATTACGTCCAGCTCTGATCTGATTCATCCCCGGACCTCGGCCTCTGTTGCCGTACCCTTGAACACCTCCAGCAGGACCAAAAGCCATAAACCCCGCGCCGTTTCCGTTTCCAAAGCCTCCGTAACCCTGATTGGTCACACCATAACCATCCTGCCCAAAGCCTTGAGCATTAAAGCCATACTTCCCCGCATTATCGAATCCCTGATCATTGAACCCGAATCCAGTATTGACAAAGCCGTTGCCGCCTAGATTATCTCCCAAATTGACATCACCCAGCCCAACATTATGGACAGCGGTCTCATTTCCAACTCCGACGTTACCATTTGCAGCAGCGGTAACGTTGTTGACATTAGCAGCGGGTATATTGACTACGGGTGGAGCCACTGGCGTGGGAGTGCCGTCTCCATGAGCAGTATCGACCCGTACAGACTGATGATCCTCGTTACCATGACCAGCGTTTCGAGCCAACAGAGGCTGGACCATAGCCTGCAAATTCTCCTGCCCTTTCGCAATAGCTTCCATGGTTTGCATAAAGAGAGCGAGATTCTCGCGTACATCTTGCATCTCGTTCTGCATTTGATCCATGATTCTTCGACAGTTGGTGCGGGTAGAATAGCGGTGCGGGTGCTGATCTGCAATCCTGAAAAGTACCTGTTATGAGCAGGAAATAAGACACTTATTCAACACCTGTAATGCAATATGAATATGAATGCAATGCAATGTGTCTGTGCGTTAGGGAAGTTCATTCCCCCGGTTCTAGTGTGAAGGTGCCAGTGCGGTGACAGTGATGACAATAGGAGTATCAGAGCTGAATCATAGAAAGCCTCATATATTGCAGGGAAAATCAATAAGCCCAGGGTACAACATCACCGAGAGTACAAAGAAGGCATGACCTCAACCAACAATCCTGGTGATGGTCAGCACTGTGCAAATAAAGCATACAAGTTACTATATGGAATGATCAAATCCTCCCAAAAGTCTGGTACTCTTCTATCAACTTCTTGGTCTCTGGATGGCTTGGTCGATCAAGCAGCCCTTCAACAAGTTGGTTTCTCTTCTTAAGAACACGACGCACGTCTTCAGCAGTTTCTTCCCATGTTGCTTCTCCGAAGCAATCTTCTAGCTTTCGCTTCTGAGACACCGCTTCATCTCTGGATTTGATTGCTTTGTTCAGTGCATGCTGGACACTGTACCGGGTCATCACTTCTTCCTCGCACTTCTTGATGCTAGACTTCAACTTCTCTTCGAGGTCGGAGATTTGCTGCTTCAGCTTATCCTCCCTCTTCTTATTGTTGGTGAGAGTGGCATTCCAAGTCTTATTGCAAGAGGAGATTTCTCGGTGTGCTGCGTCAAGCGCCTTCTTTTTGGCTTCCAGCATGTCATGGGAGCTTCTGAACTCTTGCCCCAGACGTTCACGCTTTTTCTTTTCCTCAGTCAACTCAGCCCCTAACCTGTTTAACAGCTCGATTTGTTGTTGGAAAGCATATACGACCTTGTTTCTCTCACTGCGTACCTGGGCTAACTCTTGCTCTAACCCTTCATTGATCTTCATCAAGGCTTCTTTTTCTCTCACCACTTGCTCGTATGCCTCCCTAGAAACAGTAGTTGGCTCCGCTACCGGAATAGGGACAGGAATTGGTGCATTTGGAAATGGCATCTTCAACTGACTTGTTCTTTCTTGGATCCAGACCCTGTAAGGTGCATAGGTCTGGCAATCGTTCTTACCTAACAGTGGTTTCCCTTTGCGGTTAATACGTGTCCAGGCATGCTGCAGCTCAGCTAGTAGTTCTCCTTTTAGATCACCTGTGGAGTACAGAGATTCCTGTACTTCCTCCTCCTGAGGTGGATTCTTCAGTGCATATCCGAACTGGCGAATGAAAAGAGAAGGGTTGTAATTGATACACCCTTTCCTTCCTATCAGCGGCACATTAGGGTACCCAGAACAACTGAAGATGAGCTCAGATCCCAACAGGTCTCGATCAAACCACTCCATGTCTTCCGATGATAGCCTCATCAGGCGCTCTAGCCATCCAACTGGGACTGTAGTCTCTGCAACAGATCTTCTTTTAGGAAGGTGACTCTCAAACCACCTACTCAACAAGGGTACACACAGATGAACATTCTTCCCTCTTCCATTCTCATTCTTGTAATGCAGTGAGTGGTAGAGATCTCCGAGTAAGGTAGGTACAGGATTACCAGCGGCAAACAAGTAGAAGGCGTCGAGGTCCACAAAATCCGGTATATTGGGGAACAGTACTATGCCATAAATGCACAAGGCCAACACAGCATTGAAAGCAACCCAGCACCCGCTCTTGGCATACTCTTGGGCTTTACCAACTAAGAATTGGAGTGACAAGCCTGGAACTCCACGGGAAACAGTAGTCACAAGTTCAGAAGCATCAATATGCAAGGCTTTTGCCAAATCCTCCGGCTTGGGCTTGGCGTCGTAATGAATGAATGGAACCTGGTTCTGCACGGGCAGCTCAACATACTCAGCGTATTCCTCCAGGGTTGGTCCCATAATAAAGTCAGAGAACGTAAAGCACCTCAAAGCAGGGTCGTAGAATTGCATCAAAGCATACAGCCCATCTAGCTCTACCTCTGTAGGTTTGCACACCAATCTCAGTAGTCTACCATAGCTCATCCGGAAGCTCCTACGAACACCCTCATCAGCAAGAGAGATCAACCCAAGTAGAGGAACAATATCAGGCGTAGGCAATTTGTAAGCAATCGTTCTCCTTAAGCTAGTCATGATCAAACACTCAGAAGTCTGGGTACTAGAACTAGGGAAATGCAAATGCGCCTGCAGCACAGACACACGTTAGTGAAATGCAAATGGTAATGGATATGCAGTGATGCAATGCAAGTAACATGCAACAGGGACCAAAGCTGTAGCTGAATAGCCTGAACCCAATCAAGAAAGGTCTCAGATAGACCATCCAGAAGTCCTCAAGCCCTGGTCTCAGATATACCTCAAACAAAGCTCCAATATTGGTCTCTGATAGACCCCATAATCATAACCTGAATGGTCTCTGGCAGACCTCAGATCATATCTCCCACTGGTCTCTGACAGACCTCAGAACACATCTCCAAATAGTCTTTGACAGACCTCGGAACACACCAACTGGTCTCTGACAGACCTTAGAACTCTCCATAAATATCCAAGATCCTGATCAACAAACCGGTGGTCTGAAGGTCTAGTTACCTGCATAACCCTGAATCCCCTCACAGGTGGGTGGCCCTATAACTGGCACAAGGTACGGCATCCTATGCGGTCGTCGGCGTCACAGACTTTCAGGGTTGATGATACGATTCCCAGAAGGAGTGGCATCATCAATTCCTGAAGAGGCCTCACTTAGCCAACTTCCAAATGATCGGTCCCCAGAGTCGACAATCCAACTAACCAGCAACCCACGCCAACCAAAGGAAGGGGCAGGAGGCCAACCAGAGGAACCTCGTCTGAGTGTAGATTTCATGGGACACCGAAGCAAGCAAAGCAAGCGGGCGCCCACTAATTTCTACTCTAATTCTAGGTGCACTCAAGCCCAGGTCCGGCTTATCTCTCAATATCAGAACACCCGTCACACCCCAGATACAGCAACAATAATCAATATATAAAGCTGAAAATACAAGGTTAGAAATATAAAATAACTCCATACAAAATCCTCGACGGGAAAACAAGCGTTAGGATTGACTCTCTCAAGGGACGTTGGATCCCAAATGCATAAGAACCATCGCAGTCCTTAGCAGCCAGGGGACGTTGGATCCCCAGCAGAGTCGCCAGCTGTCGCTACTGCGAAAATCGGCGCCGGCTGAACAGAAGAGTCGCCACCGCGCGTTATTTATCCCACGGGAGGGAAAGGAAACGCTCAGAGTAAACCTCGCACAACACGGGAAAGGTATGGTCGTCGCAACCAAAACCTGGGTTCGGGAGTCGGTTACGCAAGGGGAAGGTATTAGCACCCCTCACGTCCGTCGTACTCGACGGGATCCATGCTTGTTTTCGGGTATGGATTGTTATTCTATCTACTCTAAAGGTCAGGGGTTAAAAAGAAAAGAGAATGAAAATAAAAATGACTCGGCAAAGTATCGCACTTTATGCCTACGTATTCCCGTCTGGAACGAGAAATCAGAGTCAACGTAGTTCGCCTACCTACGGGAAAGGAGGGGAAGGTTGCTCGCTAGGATGTCGCATCCTATGCCTACGTACTTTCATACAGCACGAAAGATCAGAGCAAACGTAGTTCGGGCCACGTACGACACAAGTCTGTCTTGGTTGATTTTATTCCTTCTGAAAAAGGTTTCCTTGATTAACAGTCCCGGCGGACAAAAATGACGCTTTGATGAGTTCACATTCTTTTACGGAAGAAGTGTCTTTTATTGTGTTTGAAATCTTTATGTGTTTTTCTGTTTGTTTTGAGAAAGAAAGAGACAGAACTCTAACCTACGGTTGCGAAGGGAAACAAACTAACCTAATGTTATCATGCATGGGTTAAGACCTAGTGTCTATCATGCTCCTCTCTTGCACAGAGAAAAACAGAGATCCTAAGGGATAGGCAGAAACAGAAACAATATCAGATATATACAGTAAAACAGTAAAATGCATGAATGCAGCAATACAAGCGAGGCAAGGGAGTCCCACTCAACCTCGAACCTAGAAAACAATAGGCAAAAGTGAATGGGATTCACTTTCAACCCGACAGGATAAACAGCAAACAATACAGTCCAGAAAACCAATCAATACATCAGCAATGAAATATAACAGCAAAAGAAACAGCATCAGCAGCTCTGAATCAACATCTGGCTCCAAGTAATCTCCAATCAGCTACAGGCTTCAACAAGCATCACTCTCCATCTTCATGGCCTTCAGGTAAGGGCTTTGATCATCAGTCTTCCATCTGCAATGGCTTTTCTTCAAGCTCAAACCTCCAGGATGAGGGATCAGTCACAAGAGTGGATTGGGTGTTAAGCAATCAGTTGACTACCAAGGGTGGTGAACAGACTGCTTCTAACACAAGAGACACTTTCTCTCAAGAGTTCTATCTCTTAGACACTATCACCAAGCCTTCCAAAGGAAGGGGGTGAGTGTCTTAGAGAGACTCTGAATCACAGAGAAGAATGGATGCAGACAAGGCAATCCATGTTTGAGAAACAAACTTTCTAACCTAGAGCTCTGCCTAGCTCCTAAACCCTAGTCTCCTTAGCATCTGCTAGCAAGAATCTTCTCTTCAACTCTGGAAGTTGAACTTCAATCTCTGGATCTCCAATGGCTTTTATCTCCTCAAGTCTTCAGCTCTCCCAAGTCCCCAGACAATCCCAATACCCATACAAGCAAGCAATAATCCCCAGAGGGCACACCACACCAGTCAATCAGATATACAGCATATCAATAGCAATAGGGGAATCCTGACTTTTTCTAAGGGATCTAATAACTACCCATAGCCCCTATAGTCCCATAACTAAACTATTCAAACCCTAAGTCCTAAGGGAAAAGAATCAAATCTCCTAAGTCATCACTTAAAACCCTAGTTTTATCCATGTTGTTCAAGCCTATATTAAGCACCTAAAATTAATTTCTAAAAATGGGAACTAAATTGTATCTACAAGTTCAATGTCTAACCTAAACAACCTAAAAAGAATGGATGAAAAATATGAAAGTATCTAATAGAACAAAAATTAACAAAATCATGTATGAAATGAAACCATTTAAAATGTTATTTATTTAGAAAATATGGGAAAAATATCAAATAAAAAATAAAATGCCATTTTTATTTTTTATAATTTTCTAGACATCCTAAAGAAAAATATGCAAAAAGAATGAATTAAAAATGATGATTTTGCTATTTATTATGAATTTTATAAGATGCATGAAAAAATTAAAGAAAATAAAAGAAAATATGAAGAAATAAGATGGAGGGGGTGAAAATAGCAAATAATCCAATTCAGCGCATTGGGCTTATTAAATTGGGGGGTGCGAATAGCTCTCTGAGCCCAATCCCCCCAATTAATGAAACGCTGCGTTTCAACTCTTTTGAAACTTCCCTCCGTTTCAACTTTAAATGTGGAGCGTTGGATGAGGATTTGAGTCAACAGTCAAATGGGGATCGTGTGGTGCTGGGGTCGTCTTCAACCTTGAGCCCAAACCCTAGCTCAGAAAAACCCTAACCTGCACACACCTTCGAGCTACTGGTTCTCTCTCCCTGTTCCATGAAATCAAGAACTTCCAACAGCAAACTTGCATTATATCAATCCCTCTACACATTCATGCCAATAGCTTATCCTAAAATTCAATCAATAAGGTAATTCGATAGGCGCAACAGGTCTGATTCACCATTCTCCAACTGATATTGATCCTCTCAATTCTCTCTGGAACTCATCCTAAACCAACCTACAACTCACCCTGATCATTTTAAGCATCCAATCCAAGATTATCTCTCATGATTCTTGACATTCTAAGCTTCACCAGAATTGGTGCACCATGATCAATGTCCATGAAACTTGCTCCAACTTATCAAAATCAATCATCACACCTATCCTAACCAGTCTATAATAACAATTCCCTATAATTCTCATTCAATCATGTAATTCGAATGAAGTTACCAACCTGTTATGATGCTGAAAACAGTTATGGAATACACTTGATCCAATGCTTGGAAGGAGGGGAAACTGATCAGTGATCTTGGAGATGAGTTCTGTATGCAATCAGAGAGGCTCCAAAGCTTTGAATCTTCTAGTTCCAAGGTTCTTGCACTTTGAATGATGATGATGAATAGCACAATTCCTTGCTCAATTTGCCAAAGAAATGTGTGGATTCTGACCTTTGTGTGATGATGATGAAGATTGAATCAAGAATGTTGAAGTTTGGTGAGAAATTGATGGAGTTTGAGAAGCTTATGCAAGAATGGAAAATGAGTGAAAATGGAGGTTTTGAACAAAGTGGTAGCACCAACCCTTGCATGATTCAGCTTGCATGAATATATAGGTGATATAGGAACCTCCTAGAACATTGGAGAAATTTCCTTTACACTTTCCCTTTTCAATTTGGATTATGTTACTTTCAATTCAAGCAACCATGGATAACTCACAAATTATGAACTAAGCTCAAAATTCCACTTTAGCCAATGTTTTTAAAATGCCTTTTCCATTCAAAATGACCTATAATTTTGCATCATTTGGCCAAGATATGAAAAATACCATTTTTTAAGCCATTTTCCTTCATTAAATTCACCAATTTTGAAACCTTGTGCTATGGACATTTCCAATCTCTCATGGTCACATTTCTAGACTCAAAATGTCATTTGGAGCAAGTTTGATGTTGTAAGTTTTTTCATTTGAGGCCTCCTTTTATGAGTTTTGGACATAGGTTAAAATGACCTGTAATTTTCAAATGACCAAAATACCCTTTACTTGCCAGGACCATAAGTTGAGTTCCACACATCATATGAAGGCATACTATACCATTCTAGAAAGCTAAGACAATGAGGAACAATTCTTATGTTGACCAGAAATTCATTTGAAATCTCCTTGAGGGGTACAAATTGCTTGGAAGTCAAGTCACTTTCATAGACAAAATTTCAGATACCTCAGATGACCTGTAACTTGCAAGGACCATAACTTGAGTTCTATAAATCTCCTTAACGTCTTCCACCACTCAAATTAAATGTCTTGAGATCCTCTACAAGTTTCATGTTGGCCAAGGATCCATTTGAAGCTTGCATTTTGACTTATCTTGCTTGGAAATTTGACCTAAACTAGGGGATTTTACATAGAAACCCTAATTTAGAAACTCCTCTTCTCCTTGATTTCTTTTGATTTCTTCTTAGCACATCACCATATTCTTCTCTACATGTCAAATGATGAACCCCACATCTCTCCAATAGACTTGAATGCCCTTTAAATCAGTCAATTGACCTAGGGTTGACCCAGATGAAACCCTAGTTGACTGTCTTCAACTGCAATTCTTGTGGTCACCTCAACAACTTGTTTTCCTCCCCAAATGACTTTCTAAGCCTCTCCTGATGTCTAGATGCTCTCCATGCCTTCCATTCACAGCTCACAACCCCCTTGTTGACCCTCATATACCCTCAGATAGGGGATAGGCTCAAGGCTTGATCTGCTGAACTCTCTGCCCTCAAATTCTTTTCTGATGACTTGAATGAGATGGAATTAGGATAATATCCTTTTGATAGGCCTCTAGAGCTGAGAATAATGATTGGTCCCCTGTTGAATGACTTGCTATGCTTATGCTATGCAGATGGTTAGTCTATGTACATGACTCTATATGCAAATGCTAATGATATTGAAACATAAACCAAGTGAATAAGGTTGGGCAAATTCTAGGGTGCAACAAGGCCCATACAGATTTCCAACACCTGTGTTGCTATTCCCTAGTCCAGTGTTGCCATTAGCTTCAAAATTTCCATTGTCGACGCTAGTCGTATTACCATTGAGCCTGATGTTAGTGACCACATTGCCGTTACCACTGCCATTCCCCCCGGTCACGGGGATGCCACCCTGGGGAGTTTCAACAGGAGGAGGGGTTGGAACATTCCCACCGTGGAGTACCCCGTTGCTCTCAACCGTTGAGATCAGAGGCTGGACCAATGTTCTGAGCTGGTCTTGGCCGTTGGCAACCACTTGCATGAGCTCCATGAAGCGGTACATCCTCTCTCGGAGTTCCTGGACGTCAGTTTGCACTTGTTCCATTGCTCTAGCTTGATTTGCTCTAGTTGGATAGCGGTGGATCGGTCTTTGATAAATCCTGGAACAACCTGCATACACAAAGGGTTAGAAAAAAACGACAAGGTGCTCGTTATGCAGATGCTTCATGCAAATGCAAACGTGTGTCTGTGCCTTGGGGAGATTCCCCCCCGATCCTAGCTTCCGAGACAAATAAAGTCTATGATCCAATCATGGAAAAGAAAACCTCATATATTCAACTGAAAAGCCCGCTCGGGTGGCGTACAACTGTAATCACATACAACTGAAGCAATAAGGCATGACCCCAACCAACAGACCTGGCGGTGATCAGCATATCAATGCCTAAAATGCACAAAGAAACTACAAAAAAGATCAGGTGCGGCCACGGGCACGGGAATCTTCTACCAACTTCTTTGTAGCGGGGTGATCTGACTGAGCAAGCAAACCCCGGGCCAGCAGGTCCCTCGGCCTGATGGACTTTGGGAGGTTCTCGGCAACGCTCCTAGAAATACCTTCTTCAGAATTGTTCTCGACTCTTCTCCTTTTAGCATCGGCTCGGAGTTGAGAATCTTGCAAATCCGCCTCGGCCTAAGCCAATCCATACTGAATGTCTTGTCGCGGGGAGGCTTCAGCCTCTGTGTTCTCATCTTTCACCATAATGTAAGCTTCTAGCTCGGCTACTCGCTACTTCAGCTTTTCTTCCCGCTCTTTGTACTTGGCGATGGTGTTGCTCCAGACCCTCTCGTATTGGGTTAGCTTCCGGTACACTCTGTCCAGATCCTGTTTCTTGGTTGTCAACACGCCATGTACTGACTTCAGATCCAACCCTAGACGTTCCCTAGCATCAGTTTCTTTGGTTAGGTCGGAGCCTAGACGGTTGATCATCTCAGTCTGCTTCTTGTCGGTATAAACGGCTTCGCTTTTCTCTTTCCGGATTTGAGCAATCTCTTTCTCCAACTCTTCGTTGGCCTTTTGTAGCTCTTCCTTCTCTTGGAGTACTTGGTTGAATTTCTGAATATCAACTGTAGTAGGCTCTTTGTACACGGGAGCACACAATGGTTCTACAGCAGGAAACAACATTAGAAACTTGGCGGCTCTTTCTCGAACCCAAGTCACGTACGGATCAAAGGCCTTGTTGTTGCTCTTTCCCAGCAAGACTTTCCCCTTCCGGTGAATTTTTCTCCAAGCATTCTGTACCTTGACCAATGTGTAACCTTCAAGCAACCCTGTGAGATACAGAGATTCACGTATCTCTTCCTCTTCAGGAGGACCTCGTAGTGCATACCCAAATTGTCGTACCAGCAGAGATGGATTGTAGTTGATACATCCATTCCTTCCAACCAGGGGGACGTTCGGAAAGCCACAGTAGCTATACACAATATCTTTGCCCAGCAGATATCTATTAAACCAGATAATATCGTCAACAGTCAAACCCATCAAACGCGCAGACCAAGGCGAAGACTCAGCAGAATCAATGAATGGCCCCGACTTAGGAAGATGGCTAGCAAACCACTTATACAGTAAAGGAGCACAACATGCCACGTTCTTCCCCTTTCTATTTTCATTCTTGCTGTGAACCGAATGATAGACGTCTCAGAGGAGAGTGGGCACTGGATTCCCGGAGGCAAATATGTGACAAGCATCCATGCTTATGAAGTCCGGGTGACTTGGGAATAGCACGATCCCATAAATACAGGGGGCTAAGAAGGCATTGAACACATCCCAGCGACCCTTCTCGGCAAACTTTCGGGCTTTTTCCATCAGGAAATGCAAAAGGAAACCATGAACTCCAATCTTCCTGGATACCATCCCTTCTAATTCAGACTCATCTACATGAAGAGTGTCAGTCAACTTACTTAATTTGGGTTCACCCTCAACACGGTAATAAGGCATTTGATTCATCAAAGGCACCCCCAGCAGGTCAGAGTACTCTTCCAAGGTCGGGGAGAGGACATAGTCTGGAAACACGAAGCGTTTGAGCTGTGGGTCGTAAAACTGCAGCAAGGCGTAGAGGCCATTCAACTCGTACGTAGGAAGCTTATACACAATACCCAGAAGTCTCCCATAACTCTTTCAGAAACTCTCCATCACTGTCTTATCAGCCAAAGAAATCAAAGTTCGCAATTCTCGGATGTCAGGTGTTGGCAGCTTGTAAGCCACAGTCTTCTTCAGAGATGCCATATCTGCCGTGAGGATCAAGATCACTAGAACCAGGGGAGAAATATGCACCTGCAACACAGATACACGTTAATGACATGCAAATGAGGATGCAAACGATGCAAAATGCAATCATGCAGCAGAAGATCAGGACGACTGTGCTGTTGAGGAGATGAAGGCTCTGTATCAACAAAACCACACCACTGCTCTGTCAAGAACAACCATATCTCTGATAAGGAGAAACCCCTGATACCAGACCATAAATCTGCTCTGTCAAGAACAAATACATATCTCTGATGATGAGAACCTCTGATACCAACAAAACTGATTCACTGCCAAGAAAACCAGGTAATCTGAAGGTTAAGGTTTCCTGCAACAAACCCGACCCTGCTCACAGGTATGGACCTAATCACAGAAAAGGTTTGGCATCCTATGCGCTCATCAGCGTCACAGACTTTCAAGAAACGATGATACAATACCCAAAAGGTGTGGCATCATCATCTCTTGAAGCGGCCTCACTTAGCTGAATTTCAAATGATCGGTTCCTAGAGTCGACAATCCTCAGATCCAACAACCCCTAGAGTCCAAAGGACTGATACAAAGCTATCAAAGAGAACCTCGTGTGAGTGTGGATTACGTGGGAACAGCTGCAAGCAAAGCAAACACGTCCTCCACTAACCCACTCTAATACTATGTAGCTCTCAAGCCTGGGTCTGGCTTCTCACTCATCAAAATGCCCCTCCCACAACAATACAGATAATTATATCATGCTGAAAATAAAGTGCGCAAAATAAAATGCGATAAATAAACACAACCCAACAAGTAATCATACAAGCGCTAGGATTGAATCTCGCAGGGGACGTTGGATCCCCAAATTGACTCGCATAAGGGACGTTGGATCCCAGGAAACTATCAAGTCCCCAGCAGAGTCGCCAGCTGTCGCTACCGCGAAAATAAGGTGCCGGCAAAATAGAAGAGTCGCCACCTTTCATTATTTATCCCTCAGAACAGGAAAGGAAACAATCGGGAAAACCTGACGAAAAGGTATAAGACAAGGTCATCGCAACCATTGTCTGGGTTCGGGAGTCGGTTAAGCAAGGGGAAGGTATTAGCACCCCTCACGTCCATCGTACTCGATGAGATCCACGCTTGTTGTGTTTATCTGACGGGTTGGTTTTATTTATCTACCTATCAAGGCTGGTTTGAAAAGAAAAGAAAATGACTCGGCAAAGCGTCGCGCTTTATGCCTACGTATTCTCATCAGAGAATGAGAAATTAGAGTCAACGTAGTTCGGCTAACTACGGGTAATGGGGAAGGTGGCTTGCCAATAAGTCAGTATTGTGCTTACGTACTCTCAACAGGTATGAGAGATCAGAGCTTACGTAGTTCGGGATAATACGGTTTACGGGAATTCAGATTCATCTGTTTTATCGAATAGGGTTAACAAACAGTTCCAGCAGTTGGATGTACGCAGCTGGACCCTTGGAGACTTAGGCATTACCGTTTGCGGTAGAATTGAGAGTTAACGACACTCTTTTCTTCAGAAAAGCTTCCTTTGAATTATGGGCCCATGGGGCAAAAAGGTTTGAAGTTCGTTTTCTGTCTTTTACGGAAGAACTGTTTTTTAGTTGTCTGTAGTTTGTACAGCACTAGAGACTATGACTTAGGAGCGAATGTGTCGCATATCGTCCAAAGGACGTATACTAAACATTCTAGACGATTGAGAGGAGGCCGCTCAATTATCATTACACAAGTAGCTTAAGGCTCGTAACGCACTTATACTAACTTGCCTTTATTACGTTTTTTACTGTTGTTTTGAGATGAGAAGAGAGAACAGGCTCAACTACGGGGAGACTATCAAGTCCTGCTGTTGTCATGCCAAGGATTCATCCTATGGTTGAGGTTTGAAACAGGGAACTCCTAGAAGTTATCATGCATAGGTTTCAACCTAAAGTTCTAATCATCACTTCCTTATCAAAGGAAGTGAGATTCCTAGGGGATCATGTCAATGATAAACAGAAATAGATAAAGCATCAGCTTAAACAGTAAATAGTAAACGACTATAAAATGCATGCAATGCAAGTGAGGGAGGAAATGTGTGTGGGGCATCAGCCTCCACAAGCTCGTCTCGACCTCAAGCCAGATATGAATAACTGCAATCATACAGAAATAAAATGCCATCATGCAAATCATAAACCACACAGCAAGGGAGCAGAGCTCTACCGAATACCAGCAAGCAAAGCCACACAGTAAAAATACAAGCAGAGGGAGCAACTCAACCTCTAGTGCAATCATGCTCCTAGCTTAACACAATCTAAACATGAACTTATTCTAATGCATCAATCAAATCAAACAAGTCACATCAATACGGTTGCACAGCAAGCAAACAGACAGGAAAGAAAGCAGATCAACAGCTTCTACAGCTTCACAGCAAAGCAATCCTCTGACAGCAGTTCAGTCCTCAGTCTGTAACTGTTCTTCAAGGCTCTCATCTTCAATAGCAAGTATCAACTTGCTTCTTCAAGCTTTCAGTGCATCAAACACAAGTATCAACTTGTTCTCCATCTTCTTCAAGCTTCAGCTCTTTCTTCAATCTCAATTTGATCTTCTTCACAAGTGTCAACTTGTTCTTCTTGATCTTCAAGCTTCAGCTCCAAGGGCAGTCTTCAAACACAGGGGAAGTCCAACCTCTAGCATCTTCAATCTTCTAGAAAGGAACTCCATCCTCTAGCAAGGGAGAACGATTCATCTAACAAGAGCAAGGTGGGGATAGGGTGAAGCAAAGTGAAGACCAAAGGTCACCTCTAAGCACTCCACCATCAAGGAAAGGAACCCTCAAAGGTTCTACCAATTTGTGAAGAGCCACACATCCTACCAAAGGAGGGATGGGGCCTTCACAATGGGACCTTTCATCATAGGGAGGAATGGAAATGATCAACACCTTCCATGTTTCATAAAGGAAGAAAGTCTATTCTAAGAGATCTCCCTAAAACCCTAATCGTTAACCCTAAACAAACTACACCAAAGGGAGAGAAATCTTCAAGTCCAAGCTCGACCATGCTTTCCACAGCAGCCCACACAAGTCTTCATCATCATCCAAGAGCAAGAGAAGCAACACCCTAGTCTAAGGGAACTAATGAAGTCATTCTAGTTGAATTAGCAAGTTAGGATCACCTAAAACCTAGTACTAAAGTTAATTCTAACAAAAATACTAAAACCAATTATAAAATCCTACAAAAATCACTATGGGAACCTATGTCAATCATGACTCTACCATGCTAATTCCAGAGATCAAATCCTCAAATAAGACCTAGAAATAAATTCTACACTACAAGGTACTAAACTTAAACCCTAAAAGGAAGCACCTAAAGTTTCAACCTAAAAACAACACCTAATTTCATCACAAAAATGTGAGAAAAATACTATGGGAGCATACATGTCTAAGCTAATCACACACAAAAAAATCAAGCCAAAAATCATCACCAAGTGTTCAAACTAAAATCATCAAACAGAGGTATCAACCATGGCAATTTTATTATCAAATAAAATGTCAAAAATGCACAAAAATTGAAAATGCATGATTTTCCTAATATTTTTATTCAATAAAATTCTAGATTCAATCATGAATCAGGGAAAATAACTTGGGGTTAATTTACCTATTTTCCTATTTTTCATGAATTGTTTTCAAACTACCATGAAATGCACAAAAATAATAAAACAATATTAAAGAGAAGATGAACAGAGGGTGCAATCAGCAACTAATTTCAACTAGTTTCGCTTGGGCCCAGCATAATGGGGGTGAGGATAGCAACTGGTTTATAGGCCCAACGCTATGTTAATTCATCAGCTCAATTCAATTCTCAAACTGAAAAATAAAAAGAATACACGCCAGGATTCGAACCCATGCGTGTTTGGTTCACCCAGCGAAGATTCAAAAGCTTGGATTTCTAATAATCAAAACGCTGCGTTGAGGGGGGGGGGGGGTAAGGTGGCGCAACGAGGGCGCTAGGATCACTTGACTGAGTCAAGCTTTCTCCACAAATGGACGGCCCAGACTTCATCTTCAACCTTTCAAACCTGCAAGTCTGCGCGCGCGAAGCCAACCGCCGGTGGCTTTTCCGGCCACCCTGGCGCAACCCTAAGTTCATCTACAGGCCACCAATGGCCACGATTTCTACATGAATCTTGACCAGAATTTCACCAGCAATCTAACCATAGAATCTATTCGCTCTAAAAACGCAAGAATCTTGAGATAACCATCTCAACCGAAAATGAAATTAACCCTAAATTGTCTCTAAAGTTGAAATTAACTATCCAAAATCCATCTAGATCATGAATAGAACCTAACCGCATGCTTCTAGTTCATTGAAAACACATAATCAAAGAGAGATTTCAAGAAGTTAAAACCTGGCTTTGAACTTGGATTGCAATGGATTCAAGCCTCAATTCTCTTCCAAATCGTCCAGAAACCTTCAGTGATCAATGGTGAATGCTTCTTGATGCTCAATTCCGGTTGAAAACTCTTGATTCTCCAAAATGAAATTTCAATTCCAAGCTTGCTTCTTCACTTCTCTCCAAAGGCTTCTCCACGAAAATGATCACCAGAACCTTCCAATTCTGTTCTAAATCCTATTTATGATCTGTTTCAATGGATTAGAGGCCCAAACCAGGGCCATTCATGAGTTTTGGATTTTCACCTTTCTTCAAAATTTTCAATATGGATATATGCTTTCAAGCTTTATTCATACTCCAAACTCAGTCCCAATCATTCACTTAAGCCTTGTGGAATGTAGTGATGTGGTTTCCTTCCTTTAATTTCAACCTATGGAGTGTGTGAGATGTGTTTCTTATTTGTGAAGCAACCTTCCAAATGTCCATGTTATGGACTTCAAACCAAATATTTAATAATTCAAATCTCTCTAAAACATTAATTCCATTCAAATTGACCACAAATTTGAGTTGAAAACATGTTATTCTCAATTGTTTTGAATTTTCCCATCTTAATTTATTAAAATGGCTTTTATATGAAATTTATTCCACCAATGCTTGATATAATCCATATCAATGGACACTTGATACTTGGAAAAGCTAAAAACATCATTTTGAGCAACTTTGATGTTGAAGAAAAATCCATTTGAGGCTTGCAAGATGGTGAAATTGACTTATTATTCAAAATGACCTGTAATGTCCAAATACCCAAAATACCTTTGACTTGTCAAAGCCATATCTTGAATTCTACAAATCCAATCATGGACTTCTAGTACTCTATGGAAAGCTAAGAGAATAAGGAACAACATTCATGTTGACCAAAAGTTCATAGGAATCATCCTTCTAGGGCAAAAGTGTCATGCAAGTTGGGTAACTTTCAAGCTCCAAATTCACATGCCTCAGATGACTTGTAACTTGTCTGGCTCATAACTTGAGTTCTATAAACCCTATCAAGGACTTCTAGTACTCAAATTAAATCTAAGCTCATGCTCTACAACAATCATGTTGGGGTCAAGAGGAGATGACAATCATACCTTGGGCTAAATAGTCTTGAAGTCAGGGGTCAAACTAGGGGATTTTACACTGTCAAGTCTTAGAAACCCTAGCCTGAAATTCTCAAACTCTTCAATCATGATGATTTGACCTTGGAGTCATCCTTATAATATCTCAACGTATCAATCCATGATCACATGGCTCTTGAATTAAGTCTCAACTTCCTTCAAATCCTCAGTTGACTTAGGGTTGACCCAGTCAAACCCTAGCTGCACCACTCATGGCTGAGTCTTCTTAATCTTGCACAATGACCTGTCTAGGCCTCAAAGTGATCTTCAAACCTTCTCATGAGCTCTCTCAAGACCTCCAGTCAAACTTCATGGCTTCAGAATCATCTGATGGCTTTCAACAACTTTCAAGTTAGGAGACACACACTCTTGGTTTCAACCACCCTCTCTGAGGCTCTTTTAACTTCTCTGACAAGGATATCAACCCTTGAATATCTGAATAACCTTCTTATCTAGCTTCATAGTCTTGTGTATCTCTTGATTGGTAATCATACCTCTTGATCTCCTGCATACATGTCAATGAAATGCAAATGATAATGCTAATGTGAATGAAATGAAACATAAGCTAGGTAAAGAAATGTTGGGCAAATTTTGGGGTGCAACAAAATCCTCCCTGAAAGGGCTGGCTTCTCGAAGACGTATTTAATCGGATCCATCTTCGAAATTAGCATGGTCGTGTGATTGAGCATATACTGTCTTAAACATTTGGCAGCCCACGCAAGTGCGCAGCATGTTTTCTCTAGCATTGAGTAACGAAACTCATAATCTGTGAACTTTTTACTCAGGTAGTAAATGGCATGCTCCTTTCTGCCAGTCTCATCGTGTTGACCGAGAATGAAACCCATGCTATTCTCCAGAACCGTCAAATACATGATTATAGGTCTTCCCGTAACCGGGGGTATCAAAATTGGAGGCTCCTGCAAATACTGTTTTATTTTGTCGAATGCCTTCTGGAAATCCTCATTCCAGACAACCGCCTGCTCTTTTTTCAACAGCTTGAACATTGGTTGGCATGTGGCCGTGAGTTGAGATATGAACCGAGCAATGTAGTTCAATCTCCCCAAGAAACCACGAACTTCCTTTTCAGTTTTCGGCACTGGCATATCTTGTATAGCTTTTATCTTTGAAGAATCAACCTCAATGCCTCTTTCACTCACGATAAACCCTAGTAGTTTTCCAGACTCTACCTCGAAAGCACATTTGTTAGGATTCAGCCTCAACCTGAATTTCCTAAGCCTCTTGAATAGCTTCAGCAAGTTGACCAGATGTCCTTCCTCCGTTTGGGACTTTGCTATCATGTCATCAACATAGACTTCAATCTCATGATGAATCATATCATGAAACAAAGTGACCATAGCCCGTTGGTAAGTTGCCCCATGCGTTTTTCAACCCAAAAGGCATTACCTTGTAACAGAACGTCCCCTATGGTGTAATGAATATAGTTTTCTCCATGTCTTCTGGAACCATTGGTTATAGCCGGAGAAGCCATCCATGAATGAAAATATAAAAAATTGAGTAGTATTGTCGACCAATACGTCAATATGAGGGAGTGGGAAATTGTCTTTAGGGCTCGCCTTGTTCAAATCCCGATAATCTACACACATCCGCACCTTACCGTCTTTCTTCGGTACCGGCACTATGTCGGTGACCCACGGAGGGTAAGAAGTTACAACTAAGAATCCAGCATCCAACTGCTTTTGGACCTCTTCTTTGATTTTCACAGCCATATCTGGTCTCGTCCTTCTAAGCTTCTGCTTAACCGGATGACAATCTTCGCGCAATGGTAGGTGATGAACCACTATGTCAGTGTCAAGCCCGGGCATATCTTCATAGGACCAAGCAAATATGTCACTATACTCACGAAGCATCTCGATCACTCTTTGCTTGACGTTGTTCTGCAATGCAGCCCCTATTCTGACATTTCTGACCACTTCTTCAGACCCCAGATTAACAATCTCGATAACTTCCTCGTGAGGCAGAATGATCTTGTCTTCTTATTTCAATAGTCGAGTCAACTCTTCCGGAAGGTCTTCATCCTCATCAGTCTCTTCTTCAGCTTGATATATCGGGCAATCAAAGTCGAAGTGAGTCATAGAAGATTCTGGGTCGGTGTCATCTGTAGTACGAATCCTGCAATGAAAATGGTTAATCATAAAAAAGATGTGCAAGTAAGCACAAACCATTTCACCATTTTATTGTTTTAAAACAAAACAAAAACAAGAATAACAAAGATCACAAAATTTGAATTCAAAGAAAACGCCCTTTAAGTTATTGATAATATGTACATGCATAAGCAATCAAGGCCCTGACAATAAAACCGTTATGCCCCGGGTAGGACATAAGGTAGTACAATAATTGGAAAAACAAAGCATTACTCTTTACGCATCACTTGGATGAACTCCTGGATGGACCAATTGTGAAGGTTCTGTCCCAGTGTGCAGGGTTGGATCCACGTATCCATATCACAATCACTGTCTTCTTCCCCGTCGGACACAACGTTGACACGTTCAAAGATGACTCCACCCTTAGTGAACTGAATCGGTCCCTTGTAGCGCGACACACTTTGTGAGGATGAAACAGAAGAGGGATGATACCCCAGACCAAACTTGTCTTATTTGTTGGGGATGTCCAGCACCTGCCCCCAGCCTTGGGCTGCACCAGTCTGTACTACAGCTTGAGCTTCCTTAAAGGAAGAGAGGGTCACCTCGGGCATTTTGCTCACCACGGGAGATACATCCTTGACCTTGACAGTTTTGAATGCCTGGCACAACATCTCATGGATTTCACCGTCCACTTCCACATGGTTAAAAGATGACAGATGGCTCACCATAATGTCTTCTTCCTCGCAGACAATGACGATGCTGCCACCCACAGCGTATTTAAGTTTCTGATGTAGCGTAGAGGTCACAGCTCCCGCTGAATGGATCTAGGGCCGGCCTAGCAAGCAGCTGTAGGCGGGTTGGATATCCATGATATAAAATACTGTGTCGAACACTTCGGGCCCCACGTGGATGGGCAATCTCACTACTAGATCACTACGAGTACAGATCAGTCCCCTAGTATCAAGCTTCATCAAGGCTTTCTTAGGGATAAAGTTCAGAGATGATTCCGTGTCCACGAGCACATGGTACATGACCGTTCCTCGACATTCTATCAAGATATGTAAGGCGCTATTATGGTTCCTGCCTTTGGGTGTCAACTCTAGGTCAGTAAACCCTAATCCATTACCAGATTTCACATGTGCAACCACCCCCTCGAGCTGGTTGACAGAGATTTCTTGGGGTACATATGCGGCATTCAGAATCTTCAAGAGTGCATTACGATGCGCCTCCGAGCACAGCAATAAATTCAGTATGGAAATCTTCGAAGGCGTTTGTTGCAAGTGGTCGACTATCTTGTAGTCGCTCTTCTTAATAAATCGCATGAATTCTTCAGCGTCTTTCACCAACAAGTCTTTCTCTACCTCTTGAGGGGTCTCCTCTATGATGGCTTTACCTTTACCCTTATCTGTTTTGTCAACAACAACTTCAGGTGGCGAGAATACTCTTCCACTGCGAGTAATCCCTCCTGATCCAACCATATTATCCACAGATTCCACATGTGGGCCTTTCAAGTCCAGTTTCTTTCCATTGCAGTAAATCTCTGCTCCATAGTTCCAGGGGACAGCATTGGTATTTTCAAACGGTATAGGACCAGCTTTTGTTATAGTAATCGTGGGCGGCCTCAGAGCAGAAATGGTGACGGTCTTATACGGAATAGTGATTGTAGTAATCTCATCCTTCTGTTCAGCTATCACCTCTCCGAATTTGTTCTCAATCGTCCGATCAAACTGTAAGACCCCTTCGTCAATCAGACCCTAAATCTCTACCTTTAGCTGATCACACCCATCCATATGTCTCTCACATTTAATACAAAACTCCCCGCAGCCCGGGAATACACCTTTCTTTAACAACTTAGCTTTGACAAAGCTAAGTGGTGTCTTCAAATCATCGACATTCTTCACCAAATTCAAGTCCTCTTCTTTGGTGATTGCACTAACCCCTGCACCCCCGTGCTTAGGTATAGGGTTCTGTATGACATTTGGCACGTCGTTGGGGAAGTTTATTGTCTTATTGTCAACCATGTCTTGCACTTTATGCTTGAACACCTTACAATTGTCAATCGAGTGACCCGGTTCCCCCGAATGAAACTCACATCGCGCGTTCGCGTCGTACCCAGGCGGGGGTGGCCCTGTTAAGGGAGCCATAGTTCTTTTCTGAATGAGATGTAGTTGAAGTAATGCCTGCAATAGTTGAGAGTAAGGCATGGGTGGAGTGTCAATGTGGAGGTTTTCTAGTGGCCCTTTGTTTTGGTACCTCTGATACCCCTGTTGGTTCTGTTGCGATTGTTGTTGTTGCTGAGGTTGCTGCTGCTGCGGAGCTGGAGGGATAGTTATACTTGCGACCTTTTGACGGTTCTTTGTTTGCTTTTTGTTCCCTCGGGAACCTGACACAGATTTGGCTTCACCTTCTCTTTTATTTCCTCCAAACACTTTCTTTCCTCCAGCTGAGGAATTCTCACCGGCATAGATCTTACCCAGCTTAATCTTGTTCTCAACTCGCTCACCAGTGATGATTAGGTCAGAGAAACTCCCTGACATGCTGCTGATTATTTTTTCGTAATAAACACCCGGTAGTATTGCCACAAACATATCTACCAGTTCACGCTCAACCATAGGCGGTTGTACTTTGGCAGCTAATTCACGCCACCGCTGGGCGTATCCTTGAAGCATTCCTCACTCTTCTGTGACAGGTTTTGCAGCTGGACCCGGTTGGGAGCCAGGTCACTATTATACTGGTAATGTTTAACGAATGCTTTTGCAAGATCCTTCCAGCTACGTACACTCAAAGGCTCCAAGCCCATGTACCATTCCAGTGAAGGTCCTGACAAACTATCTTGAAAGAAGTGCATCAGCAACTTCTCGTTGTCGGAGTACACCGACATCTTCCTGCAATAAGATCTCAAATGGACACGAGGACAGGTGGTGCCCTTGTATTTATCAAAGTCACGCACTTTGAATTTTGGTGGTACTTTGAGACCGGGGATCAGCCCTAAGTTGGCCATATCGAGTCCCATGGAATTCAGATTCTCAAAGCTCTTCATCTTATCCTCAAGTGCTTTGAATCTCTGGCGAACCTCAGAAGGCAGATCAGCCTCAGCGCCTCTCATAGAGAATACGTCATCTTGACGATCCTCATTCCAGGGTTGATGAACATTTCTGTGGATGATACCTGCAGCTTCAGGTCCATGGAAGTTTCCAGTGTTACCAGCATTAACTCCAGCGTTGTTACCACTTGTACCAATGTTACCATTAGCAGCCCCAATGGTAGTGCCATTACCAACCTCAGCATGGCCAGTACCCATTCTAGTGTTCCCATTGCCCACAGCGTTGGGGATGACCACAGTTGGTCCAGAGTTGTCAGCCTGGGAAGTCTCCACATGAGGAGGGTTGGTAGTTTCACCTTCGTGCAAAACCCCATTGGTGTCAACGCGTGCAATCAAGGGCTGCACGAGAGTTATGAGCTGCTCTTGTCCACTGGCAACCACCTACATGATGTCCATGAACTGAGACATCCTCTCCCTGAATTCTTGCATTTCAGCTTGAACTTGCTCCATAGCTCTGAGTTGGTTAGCTCGGGTGGAGTAACGATGAACTGGTCTACAATCAATCCTGAAACACAACTCTTTAGAGAACACAAAAGGTCAAATAAATAAGTCCAAGGTACCTGCTATGCCAAATGATCATGTAAATGCAAACACACATCTATGTATTTGGGAAAATCCCCCATTAATTCTAGTTCCAAGACAAATAAAGTCTAACATTCGAACATGGAAAGAACACCTCGTATATATATGAAAAGCCCACGAAGGTAGAGTACAAATGTAACCGAGTACAAGTGAAACGAAAAAGTGACCCCAACCAACATGCCTGGTGGTGGTCGACATACAACCAATGCATAAAAGATACAAAGGAATGCAATAGGAATCAAGTGCGGCTGCGGGCACAGAAATCTTCTAATAGTTCCTTTGTTTCGGGGTGATCGGGTTGGGTGAGAAATCCTCGAATAAGCAGATCTCTCCGCCTGAAGGTGCTCTGGATGTCCTTAACAAAGTCTTCCTAGGCTCCTTCTCCGAAGCAATCTTCCAATTTACATTTCTTGGACTCATCCCTTAGTTTGCAATCCTTCAGGTTTTCCATAGCTTCCTTCGACTTGCGCTCAGCGTTACGCCTGAGTGATGCTTCAGCTTCAGTTTTCTCGTGTTGGGCCTCGAGCTGAATCGTCAGCTTGGCGATTTGCTGTTTCATCTTCTCTTCTCGTTCCTTGTGGTTGGTCAAAGTAGTGTTCCACAATGCCTCGAATTTAGAGATCTTCAGATATGCCCTATCCAAGTCTTGCTTCTTGGTGGCGAGAACACTATTAACATATTTGAAATCTAACCCCAGACGCTCTCGAGAATCAGTCTCTTTGGTTACACTTGCACCCAGATGGTTTATCAATTCAGTCTGCTTCTTGAGGGAGTAGACAACTTCATTCTTCTCGCTTCGGAGTTGAGCGATTTCTTTCTCTAGCGCCTCATTCGCTCTCTTCAACTCTTCTTTTTCTTGCAGCACCTGGTTGTATTTCTGAATATCAACTATGGTTGGCTCTTCGACCTTGGGAAGATATGAAGGCGCAACTGCAGGAAATGGCATCAAAATCATCTTTTCCCTGTCCTGGATCCAGCTTACGTAGGGGTCAAAGGCACGACTGTTATTTTTCCCCAATGATGCCTTCCCCTTTCTGTGGATGTTATTCCAAGCATGCTCGAGCTTAGATAACATGTCTCTACTCAACAACCCTGTGAGGTACAGAGATTCCTGCACCTCTTCTTCTCTGGGAGGATCCTTCAATGCATACCCGAACTGTCTGATCAACAATGACGGATTTTAATTGACACACCCCTTTCTCCCGATTAGAGGAATATTGGGAAAACCACCGCAGCTGTATATGAGTTATGCACCCAACCTATCCTTTTCGAACCAAGTGATATTCTCTGCAGTTAAACCCATTAGACGCTCAGACCATTCTAAAGTGCCCACAGAAGAGACAAAAGGACCTGCTTTAGGCATGTGGCTGGCAAACCACTTGTATAGCAAGGGAACACAACAAGACACTATCTTCCCCCTCCTGTTTTCATTCTTGTAATGAATTGAATGGTACATGTCGCCGAGTAACATGGGCACAGGATTACCCAAAGCAAGGATATGAAAAACGTCCAGGTCTATGAAGTCTGGCATGTTTGGGAATAAAATAATACCGTATATGCAGAGGGCTAGAATAGCATTGAACACGACCCAACATCCATCTTTAACGCACTGTCGGGCTTTCTCAACAAGAGACTGCAAAGAGAGCCCGGGCACTCCATTCCACTTAGTCAATTTCCCCTCCAACTCCGAGGCGTCTAGATGTACAACAGCGGCCAGCTTGGCCAGATCAGGCTTAGCGTCGGTATGGTAAAATGGCATCTGGTCTCGAATAGGTATATCCAATAATGCTGAGTATTCTTCCAGGGTAGGCGCGAGGATGTAGCCAGGAAATGTGAAGCATCTGAGCTGAGGATCGTAGAACTGCAACAAAGCGTTCAAACCATTCACTTCATGTACTGAGGGCTTGCAAACAACATCGAGCAACTTCCCGTAAGACTTTTTGAAATCATTTATGACCCCTACATCAGCCAAATGAATCAAACCGGACAGAGCACTGATATCTGGAGTGGGGAGCTTGTAAGCAACAGTCTTCCTCAGGGGTCCCATGTCGGAGATAAGAAACCAGATCACTAGAATCAAAGGGGAATGTACACCTGCAACATAGATACATGTTAATGAGATGCAAAAGATGATAATGCAAATGCAAACATGCAAAAATGCAGCAGGAGATCAAGAGTGTTGTGTTGTTGTCTAAAGAGGACCAAAGTTCTACTCTGGCGATAATAACATAGCTCTGATAATTAGGACCCACTAATACCAACAGCATTGATTCATACTGTCAAGGGAAAACCAGGTTGTCTGAAGGTCAAGGTTCCCTGCATAACCCCATTCCCGCTCACAGGTATGGACTTGTCCACTGATAAAGGTATGGCATCCTATACGTTTCTCAGCGTCACAGACTTTCAAGAAATGATGATACATTCACCATTTATGGTTTGGCATCATCAACTCCTGAAGAGGCCTGACTTAGCTGAGTCACAAATGATCGGTCCCTAGAGTCGACAACTCTCAATTCTAAAATCCCCTTAAGCCCAAAGGGCTGGAAAAGAAATCATCCAAGAGAATCTCGTCTGAGCGCAGATTCCATGGGAAACTAGTACATGCACGCCCCCACTACTCTCCACTCTAGTGTTATGTTTTCTCTCAAGCTTTGGTCTGGCTTTTCATTCATCAGAATCAGTTCCCTCCCACAACAGCACAATAATGATATAAAATAATGCTGAAAATAAAATGCAGGAAAATAAAATGCGGGAAATTAAAGCTAAAGTACAACAGGTATGTACAAAACCCAAAGAGATAAACAAACAAGCACTAGGATTGACTCGCATAGGGAACCGTTGGAGTCCCAAGTAGAGTCGTTAGCTGCCGCTACTGCGAAAAAAGATGTCGGCAATGACAGAAGAGTCGCCACCTATCGTTATTTATCCCAAAGGAGGGAAAGGAAACGATCAGGAAAAACCTAGCGAAAAGGGATAAAATCGGTCATCGCAACCAAATCTCGGGTTTGGGAGTCGATTACGCAAGGGGAAGGTATTAGCACCCCTGACGTCCGTCGTACTCGATGGGATCCATGCTTGTTTTATTTATCTGACGGGTTGTTTATCTATCTACTTACAAGGTATGGTCAAAAGAAGAGAAAAAGGACTCGACAGAGCGTCGTAGCTCTGGGCCTACGTATTTCCTCGTGCAATGGGAAAGTCAGAGTCAACGTAGTTCGGCCAACTACGGGTAAAGGGGGGGGGGGGGTTGCTCTCCAAGACATCGCCTCTTGTGCCTACGTACTCTCAATAGGTATGAGAGATCAGAGTAAACGTAGTTCGGGATAAAACGGAACACAAGTTTGTTCAACTTTTTTTACCCAAGTAAAGTTAAACTACAGTTCCAGCAGTTAGGGACAATGCCTATTTACGGTAGAATCGAAGCTTAACAGCACTCTTTTCATCTGAAAAGGTTTTCCTGGATTAAAGGGATCCCCAAGGGGCAAAAAGGATTTTGATGTTTGTTTTTGATTCTTTTATCGGAGAAGTGTTTTTTATGAATGTTTGTAATTCATATTGCACTAGAGACTATGACCTAGGAGTGAATGCGTCGCATGTCACCCAAAGGGTGCCGCACTAAACATCCTAGATACTGAAAGGAAACCCTCCAATAACCATTTCCTGGGTAGCTTAAGGCTCGTAGCGTACAATGCAAATTAGCCTTTATTAAGTGTTTTACTGTTGTTTTGAGATGAGAAGAGAAAAGGACTCGACAAGGGAAAACTGAATTAAAACCTACTGTTGTCATGCAATATGGTTCTAATGTTGAGTTTGAAAGGGAATCTACCCTACTGTTATCATGCATGGGTTCATCCTAATGTCTATCATCACCATACTTGAACAAGGAGGTGAGAACCCTAAGGGAACCTGCCAAAGGGAAACAATAGCAACAACAAAAATCATTAAGTTGAAGGAGTAAAGCTATCAAGTAGATAAAATGCATGTAATGCAGCAATACAAGCAAGAGAGGATCACCTCAACCTTAGATGCAAACATGGGCAATTACAAAAGAGAAAAGAACACACAAGAAAGGGAGGATCACCTCAACCTTCAATGCAATCAATCAAGGGCAACTACGAAAGCAGAGAAACAATCAAGCAAAGGGAGACAAGCTCAACCTTTAATGCAATCATGCACCTAAACAAGAGAATCTACTCATGCAATTCTATCTTAATGCATCATAACAAGCAGGCAATGGAATCAATTCATCAGGAGAGAGATAAACTAGATGAGCAACAAGGAAATCATCCTAAAGCTACATCAGGTTTAGATGTGTATCAACACAAGTGTCCATCCCAGGTTCAACCTCTTTATGGAATGCACTTTAATTCTTCCAAAGGGAGAACCAGGCTCTCACAAGAGGGATCCTAAGAATGTAGGACATATGAGAATGGTGGAACCTAGATGTCAATCTAAGGTATCTGGTTAATGTGTATCAACACAGGAGTCCTCTAAGGCTCAACCTCTTTATGGAATGCACATTAGACCTCCCAAAGGGAGGACCAGGCTCTCACAAGAGAGATCCTCAGATCAATGGACAAAAAGATGATTTAAAGGGTGGAACTTAATGAACAACTAGGGTTTTAGGTTCATTGTGTATCAACACAAGAGTCCTCTAAGGCTCAACCTCTTTATGGAATACACATTAGACCTCCCAAAGGGAGGACCAGGCTCTCACAAGAGAGATCCTCATAATGTAGGACAAAGATGGAATGATGATGGGAAGCATGGGGAAGACCAAAGGAATCCACCATGGCACTCAACCAATCATCTTAAAGATTGTATCCTGAAGGGTTTTACCATTCATGGTATGCCTTTAGTCCTTCAAAAGGAAGGACTAGGCTCCCACAAAGGAACCCTAAATCATAGGATAAGGAATGGGGAAGGAAATATCAATCACCTAAAGCTTCTAAAGAAACCCTAATAGTTAAGCTCTAAAGGAAATCCATCCTAAGGGAGCTAATGACATCATAAAGACTTGAAAACTACCCTACAAAGTTATCAACCTATTTACTATGGGTTCATGTAATGATTGGGTGACTAAGGATTTTCTAAAGATCACTTAAAGGGCAAAACTAGGTGGAGGTTTAAATGGGAAATACCCTAACAACAGCCAGAATGTAAAATCTATAAAAAATAGGAAAACAATCCTAAAAATTCTAATAAATATCCTAAGGGATCCTTAAGATGTTAGGAGACTATGGTTAAAATTTCAGGTCAAGATTCCAAGTCTAAGGGTATGAACAAAATGCAAAACCTTGATATGTGCTATGGAGAATGCAAATGGGAAAGGTTCTAAAGACCTACTTCTAACTCTAATCAAATGGAACTTAAAAATTAGGATAAAAATACCTACAAGTCACTTTGGTTATCTAGAAATAACATACAAAAAATCAGGGATTAATTCTAAGCATTACATAAGAAATAAAATCCTACAAGCTAGCATGCATATTTTCACAATTAAAGAAATGACCAATCAAAGAAAATTCTAATTAAATTTAAAAATGCCCTAAAAAAATTAATCCAACAACATGTAAAATCATATAACACATTAAGGAATCATGGGAAAAAAATTCAGGAATTATGGATGCATTTCACTATTTTTAATGGATTAAAACAATCATGTAATAAAACAAGAAAAATAAGAAAAATAAATGAAAAAGATTAAATGCGGGTGGCAAATAGCAATAAAAGCAAGTGAAAACGCCTGGGCCTCACAAAAGGGGGGTGTAAGTATCAACTTTGGGCCCAGTCTAATTCACGTTTGGAAGAAAGCTGAGGGATCACCTGTGTTTCAGTCAAAGCTATCCTACGCTACGTCTTAATCTAAACCTTCTAAACATTAAGTAATCTGATCCAAGGCCTCTCACGCTGCCACATCATAAGAAGAAGTCAAACCCTAACTGTAATGAACCACAACCATGAGATGGAAGGAAAGGTCACGTAACTCTCAAGATCCAAGGGTCCTGAACGTATTTGGCGATTTCAAAAGGGAAAGGGAGGGAAATGCACCAGCGGTGGCCGGAGAAGACTCCGGTCGTCTTCTCCGGTGAGAGTGAGCAGTGGCATGCAAAAAACTTAATCAAATCCAGAAATTCATGTACCAATCAAATCCTCTCCTCACACTGATCATCATGCTAACTCTCAAATTCATTTTTCTCTCCAGAATCAACTAAAACGAGGCAATCAAGAAAACATGCTCTGCTAAAAAATTATCATAATTAGTCATCTAACCTATCCTAAATTCATCTAGGAGTCTTAATGAACTTAACCACATAAATATCACATGCTAATTCATCCAGAATTGAGTGTATGATGGAAAGAAAAAAAACTTGTTTTGGAGCTTGCACAGAGAGGTGATTTGGTGATGATTCTTTCTCAATTCAATCCAGAAACCTTCAATGGAACCTCCCAAAGCTTTCTTGATCTTCAATTTGCCTTAGTTGTGCTTGATTCTTGAAACTCGAATTTCACTCTCACCTTCACTTGTCTAACTGCTTGTAACCGTTTTTTGCATCAATCTTCATCAATCTCATCATGGAAATGATCTAGAACTTTTATAGAACCAATCTGGAATGGATTTGAAGCCCAATTGTGGCTGGTTTGGCCCAATCCAAAACTCACTTTTCTTCACTTTGAAGCTTGTTCATGTGCACGAAAACAGAGCCAAAATTCTTGCTCATTGCTTCAATTCAATTGCTGGTGGTGTGGTGAACATGAATGGATGGGATTATCTCCTTGTTTTTTATTAATGGTGGATGTTGATTATGTTTCTTCAAGCTTAAGTAACTTGTAAAATGAGGTGTTTTTATGGCTCAATTTTCAAATCCATGAATCCCATTGTTCTTGAAATGCAAAATGTGCTCAAAATATGCACAAATATGTCTTGAAATGATGCATTATGAATTAATTTAGATTTTTGACTTTTAATGGCCTTTAAAGGTCCTTCCATGAAACTTTATTCAACCAATCCTCAATCCAATTCATATCAATGGATCATTGGTGTTTTATTGAGCAAATAAGCCCATTTTGAGCAACTTTCAAGTTGGACAAATTTTCATTTGAGGTATACAAAGTGGTGAAATTGCCCTATAATCCAAAATGACCTATAATCTTACTTTCCCAAAATACCCTTGCCTTGCAAGCTCCATATCTTGAGTTCTACAAATCCAATCAAGGACTTCTAGTACTCTTTGGAAAGCTAAGATCATGATAAACAACATTCATTTTTGGGTCAAGATGAGGAGAGACATCCTTCTAGGTCAAAAATGGCATGGGAGTTGGTTGACTTTCAAGAACCAAAATCACATTCATCTGATGACCTGTAAAGCTAAGAACATGCTCTACAAGTCTCATGTTGGTATCAAGATGAGATTAAACTTGTATCTTAAGTTATGCGGTCTTTAAGTTAGGCACTAAACCAGGGGATTTTACACTTTCAAGCTTAGAAACCCTAGCTTAGTAACTTCTCACATTCTTGAATTTTGATGAATTGATCTTGAAATGATATATGACATGTCTCAACACAACATTCCATGATCAAAGTTGCTTAGAATTGAGGCTTAATCTCCTCCAATTTCACAGTTGACTGAGGGTTGACCAGGTGAAACCCTAATTGCACCAATCTTGATTGTGGCTTCTTATATCTGGTATAATAGCTTGCCCAAGATCCATAATGACTCTCAAGACATTTCATTAGCCCTCTCAATGCTTTGGGCCCACCTCCCTGGATTCAAAATCATCTGATGATCCCCCATGACCTTCAAGTTGGTATTTATGCACACTTGTATCCATCCATTTCCCAAAAGGTTTTGACTTCTTCATGAAGGCTTGTTGAGGATGATAGCTTGATTATATATTCTTGATTGGCTATAGAACCTTTGGTAATCTCCCCTTGATAGGCGCATCTCTTGATCCTCTGCACAAATGACCATGCAATGCATATGCTAATGCTAAAATGAATGCAATGAAACATGAGCTAGGTAAAGAAAGAGGTTAGGCAAATTTTGGGGTGCAACACCAGTATCAATGAATGATCAAGCTCCTCTTTTATTGCATCTTTTGTTGGAATGTCCATTATGTCAAGTACTGATTTGCAGTTTAAAATTGTTCGTTCAAAAATGTTAATTTTAATGCGACATGTATTCAAGAATGATGTAATAGTGTGTGATGAGTGGACTATTAGTCCAAACGTAGTGTTGATTTACTGGTGTGTGAAAGATATAGCAAAAATATGATACCAATGCAAATGATTAGAAAATATGTAGGAGTCAGTTTACGCAACCTTGTTGTAGTATGATTTCAGAATAAACCCGCCTCAATTAGGTCTTTTGAGGGTTGTATCGCGGTCTGGTTCTGGTTTATGAGATAAAGGATATTAGGCTCAAAGTGTGATTTTAACCCACCCATTCTTCGTGGTGATTCTCTAGTCCTACATTCATTTAATTCAATATACGCACTTAGATTTTGATGGTGCAAGAAAGATGATGATGATTCAAGATTTTCTTGAAATGTCAATCACTTTATTTTGCTTTTGTCGTGATGTTAGTGACCCTTTTGATTTTTTTTGACAAGGTGGGTCACCGAATCTTATTTTGTTTCTATTGAGGATTTAAGGACCTCTTTTGTTTTTGCTTTTGATCCTTAACTTTTGCATGGACTGATTTTGCTCTTTGAGCCCATCGGGATAGCCTCAATTTTTGCCTAAGTCTCCTTTTGAGTTGTTTGACTTAGCAGGCTTTTGATGATTTTTTTTATAATTTATTTTTGAAAGGCTTGTGATTGCCAAGTCATTGGTCATTGGTGAACAACCGTCATGTCTTTTGGATGTTTATCTTGTGACTCGAGTGCGTAATCAGGTTAACTGAACACTACCCATGCCCCAGGTTAAGCGTAAGGGTTTCTAGATCCGAAGGAAACTCCTACTTCTAAGCTCAAAGTGGTTAACTACGAACTAACTCCTTATCTCTCAAGTGTTTGGGGATTTGAAACAATACCTGTACATCGTCAGCGAGATTTTATCCGAAAGCATACTATTAGTAATTATGGGTATTTAGTTTTTGCCATCCTCCCTCAAATCTTTGTTAAACAGTAATGCAATAAAGGGAGTGAAGTGAAATATTTTTGTGATTTTTTGCAATAAATGAGAAATGTGAGTGAATACGAATGGATTTGTTCAAAAGATGCATAATCATTACATTAACAATACCATTAATAAACGATAATGTCTAAAAACAAATAGTACTTTAACATAAGAGAAACTACAAATGCGCAAAAATAATGTGAAACTGCCAGCATTGAGGAACTGGGCTTTTCTTTCTTGCTTAGCTTCTGGACTAGCTTTCTTGTTCATCGATACCAGTATAATAACCTTCTTCACATCTACTTTTTGCAGCTTCTTCCATAATAGGGGATGACGGACCTGCCTGACCAGACGAAGGATTGATGTTGATATGAAGACCTTGAGGCGTAAATGAGATTAGCTTGGAATCAATTAGATCTTGAACCTTATTCTTGAACTATTTGCAATCTTCAGTGGAATGCCCCATAGCGCCATCATGGTGGCCACATCGTGCGTTGGTGTCAAAGCCTGGTGGGTATTGAGGAACCACAGGATCCAAGCCCTTTGGCACTATCAATCTACTGCTAATCAAACGTGGTAGCACGTGACTGTATGGCATTGGTAACGGATCAAAGTGACTTTTTGGTATGACTACATTAGGGTTCTCAGTTCCCTTTAGAGTCCTTGTGTCTTTTCTTCTCATCTCAAACTCTTTTAAGACACTTAATAAAGAATGATGAGTGTTGTACGCTACGAGCCTTAGGTACACGAGGAATGATAAGTGGGGAGGTCTCTCTTCACTTGTCTAGAGTGTTTAGCGTATGCCCTTTAGGAGATATGCGACGCATTCGCTCTTGTGTCATAATCTTTAGTGCAACATGAGTCCCAAATTAATTTAATCCACTTCTTCTAAAACTCACAAAAAAAACTCAAACATTTTCATCCTTTGGGATTGTTTCAAATTTCATTTTCAGAAAGAGTACATTACTTTTCTATTCTACCGCAAACAAGCATCGTCCCTAACTGCTAGAATGGAGACTTAACATTGCTCATAAAAAACTCTTAACCAACCAGTGGTCTAGTTAGTCCCGAACTAAGTTTGCTCTGATTTCTCATACCACATGAGGATACGTAGGCACAAGACGATGATGTCTTGGCGAGCAACCTCCCCCCCCCCCATCACCCGTAGTTTTCTGAACTACGTTGACTCTGACTTTCCCATTGCACGAGGGAATACGTAGGCATAGGGTGGCGATGTTATATCGAGTCTATTCTTTCTCTTCACTCCCGTTTAGCAGTAGTTTTTTAGATAGCTTTCACCCATAGATTAGACAACAAGCATGGATCCCATTGAGTACAACGTACATGAGGGGTGCTCATACCTTCCGCTTGCGTAACCGACTCCCGAACCCAAGATTTGGTTGTGATGACCTTGTCTTTCTCGTTCACTTAGGTTTTATTTGATGGTTTCCTTTCCCTCTCTTTTGTATAAAAACGTTCAATGGCGACTCTTCTGTTTGTTTCCGCCGGCTCCTTTTTTGCAGTTGCGACAGCTGGGGACTCTGGTTCCCTATGCGAGTCATTCCTAGCGTTTGTTTTCTTTATGTTTGTGGGTGTGTATATTTTTGTGTATGTATATTGTATTTGCATGTTTTTGTATTTTTCATTTTACTTTCCGCATTTTATTATTGTTATTATCATATTGCTGCTGTGTTGTTGGGTGGGGTGTTCCATTGAGAGATAAGCCCAATACCCAGGCTTGAGTACACATCTAGCATTAGTGTGGAGAGTAGTGTGGGCATGCATGTTTGGCATGCAATAGCCCTCATGAAATCTGTGTTCAGACGAGTTTTTCTTTGAAGACATCCTGTCCTGTACGTCTCAATCAGTTGAAAGGGTGTTGGATTTGAAAATTAAAGACTCTAGAGACTGTTCATTAGGAAGTCAGTTGAGGCCTCCTCGTTTGACCATGATGCCAAACCAGAAATGATGAATGTATTATCGTTTCTCGACATGACAGTCCGTGATACTGACGACCTGCATAGGATGTTGTACCTTATCAGAGATTAGGTCCTACCTGTGAGGGGGAAGGGTTATGCAGGAAAACTCGACCTTTAACCAACCCAATTTTCTGGTTTTCTCGTCAGTGCAGAATTTTGATCTTTGATACTATGGGTTTTTATTGCTTCAGTGCTTGGGTATTCTGGTATTCTGGTATTTTCTTGCCGAAGTGGAATTCTAGTTCAACTCAGTCAGCAGCGCAGCAGTCTTGATCCCCTGTTTGCATCTGCATTCTCATCTGCATATTAACATCTGCATGTATTTATGATTTCAGGTTCCCGTTTTCTCTTTAATTCTAGTGATCTGATCCACTGTCAACATGGAGTCTGGTTTGAAAAGGACTATCACCTACAAGTTCCCGATGCCGAAGTTAGGACCTTAATTTGGTCTCATTTCTGTGGTTGATCATGGTGTTATTGTGGATTTCAAAAAGGATTATGGGAAGGTTCTGAGTTTTATCCGTAAAACCTCAAGATATGAACTAGGAGCCATCCACACTTTGCTGCAGTTCTACGATCCTCAGTTACGCTGTTTCATTTTCCCTAGTTATGTCTTAGTTCCTACTTTGGAGGAGTTTGCTTTTCTGGTGGATGTCCCGGTCTTAGAGGAGATCCATTTCTTTCATTATGAGAAGGAACCTAACCTCACAAAGCTGGCCAACGCTCTTCATCTGAACAAATCTGAATTAAATGGCAAAGTGGTTTGGAGAAATGGGGTCTCTGGTTTTCCATTGGCTTTCTTGGTGGGTAAGGCTCAGCATTTTGCTAAAGAGGGTTGCTGGGTGGTTTTCAATGTTATTCTAGCTCTATGCATTTATGGCATAGTTCTGTTTCCCAACATACCAGACTTTGTGGATATGGACGCCTTTTATATTTTCGCATCCGGGAATCCTATACCTACTCTTCTAGGATATGTGTACCATTCAATACATTACAAGAATGAGAAGAGAAGGGGAAAGAATGTTTCTTGTTGTGTGCTACTCCTTCTTAAATGGTTTATGGAGCATCTTCCTTGAGCTGGAGCTTTTGTTGATACGTCGGATACATTTAATTGGTCATAAAGGCTCATGGGTTTGACATCTGAGAATATTGTCTGGTTTAATCGAGATCTTCTCGGCATGGAGATCATTTATAGTTGTGGAAATTTTCCTAATGTTCCTCTGGTAGGAAGGAAAGGTGGTATCAATTAGAACCCTTCTCTTGCTATTAGACAGTTTGGATATGCTTTGAAAGGGCCCTCGAAGGAGGAAGAAATACAGGAATCTCTGTATTTCACAGGAGCAGCTGACTGTGCCACTTTAGCTAGATTAAAGAAGGCTTGGGGAAGAATTCATTGGAGGGGAAAATTTTCTTTGGGTAAGGGCGACTGCAGAACTTATGGACCTTATGTAGATTGGATCCAGGAGAGGGTGGAGAAACTATTGTTACCATTCCCTGTCAGAGAACCTCTGTATCCTTTGGTTATTGAAGAACCTACGACAATTGACACTCAGAGATATAATAAGTTGTGGGCTGAAAAAGAAGAGTTACGCAAGGAGAATGAAGAGCTGAAAAAGGAGGTTGGTCCGTTAAAGAGCGACAAGAATGAAGCAGTCTACTTGGCCAAGGTGAAGACAGAAGCTTTGGATAAGTTGGGAAAAGAGTTGACTGAAGAGATTCGTGTATGAGAACGAGTTGGTCAAGATTTGAAGAGCACTGATGATGTTCTTAGAAACAAGAAGAAAGAGCTAGATAGAGCATGCCTAGAGATATCCAAGTTCAATGATCAGTGGAACGTTGCGCTAACCGCCAACAAAGGAAGAGAGAATGAGCTTCATAAGCAAATTGACAGACTAAAGACACAAATCAAGGTCAAGGATGAAAAAGCTTCACCGGAATCGTCTCTTTGGTATGAAAGTGATCGTAAGTTACGAGAAACCTTGTTAGTACTAGAAGAATACAATATTAGGGAAGAACTGAAGAAACGAAGACTTGAAGATGCCTTCGTAGAAGATGCTTAGGAAGATTACGTTCAAAGTTTGAAGGATATTATCAGGAGAAGAGATTTGCTCATACGGGCATTGGTTGCAAGGCCTGAACACCCAGATACAAAGAAGCTATTGGAGAAGTTTCATACTCATTACAGTGGCTAATGAGAGTTACCTGATGCAGTTCTTTTAGTTTTCTTATGTATTATCTTGTATTGAGACCATCACCAGGCTTGTTGGATGGGGTCGTATGGTCATTTATTGTTGTATCTCTTGACGCTATTTTGTGTACGCTGGCTTTCGTCCTCATTTTATTTATGAGAAGAGATTTGTGATCCTGTGTGTTATTCTCCTGTTTGTTATTTATTCTTAGAACTAGAATCAAGGGGAAAATACCTTCCTGAATCATATATACATGCTTTCATTTTGTATCATCATTATCACTTAGCAGACCCGACATTTCACAGGTACTATACGAGGGGGAATCAGCAAAGAATCATGGATCAAGTACAGCAAGAGCTACAGGAATTCAGAGACCGGATGACACAATTTATGGACATGATGCATGGGGTAGTCAATGGTCAGGAACAACTGAGAACTTTAGTCCAACCACTGATAGCCAGGGTGGATGGCAGTTGTGTCTTACATGGAGGAACTACTGATATTCCTCCCCCAGCTGATGGTAGCATTTCTCAAGCCAATGTAATCCCTACTGTTGTTAATCCTCCGGGCGGAGGTCACCAAGCAGAAGTTCATATGACTGGTGCAGGAGGTGGTGTGGGTGCTGCACATGGAGCTGCAAGCCCCCACTGGGAAGAAGATGACCAAGATGACATGATTTAAATGAGATATTTGTATATGGGACCTTCTGCAGAGGCTGACAAAAGGTTCAAGATGACTGGGGAGAAGATGAAGAGCCTCGAGAACTAAAACTCTTTGGGGAAGATATAGAGTGGTGAAGGGTCTACATCAGGAGGAATGAGGAAGTCATATGGGAATTCAAAGAATAGGGAGGGAGACACGAGTGTCGTACCAGCCTACAGAAACAGAGACCGAGCACAACATCAACAATAGTACCAGCCTCAACGTCAGTAACAAATTGCTAGTATAGCCATTCCGGATGTACCTCAACAACCTACCATTGCACCTCTCCGTTATGTAGACAGAGGAAGGATGGCCAACAGGAAATTTGACACGCCTCCCATGCCTTACTCTCAATTGCTGCAACATCTGCTACAATTACAACTGGTTCAAAAAAGGACTTTGGCGCCGCTTATTGGCATACCTCCACCGGGCTATGACGCAAATGCTAGGTGTGATTTTCATTCCGGTGCTCTGGGTCATACCATTGATAATTGTAAAGCTTTTAAGCATAAAGTGCAAGATTTGTTGGATTCCTAAGCAATCAATTTTTTGAATGAGACCCCGAATGTGAATCAAAATCCTATGCCGATCACGGGGTGGCTAGAGCTAATGTCGTTATCAAGGGAGAAAGATTGAACCTGATAACTAATGTTGCGGAGTTGAAGACGTCGTTGAGTTATGTGAAAAGCAGATTGGTGAAGGGTGGTGTTTTCCTCGGTTGTTTAGAAGGTTGTGAGGGATGTGGTGTGCACCCTGAGGGATGTGTTGAGTTGAGGAATCATATTCAAGGTTTGATTAATGAAGGCAGTTTTCAATTTGACAGATTAGTGGGAGAAGAAGATGTGAAGAAAGTTGGTGATGAGCAGGATGAAATCGCAACGATTTTGATCTCATACCGAACGATCAACATTTCAGGGCCGCCGAGGCCAACACCTGTTATCATTAATACATTTGAATCGGTGCCTTATGTAACGCCCCGATTCTGAATTTCCCATTATTTTGTTGAGTCTTTTAATTTATTTGGTTAATTGTTATTTTATTGTGGAATTATATGATAATATGCTATGTGTGTATGTGGTGGTATTTTATTATTTGGAGAGTTTTGGGAATTAATTAGAGGGTGTTTTAGATAATCCTTGATTAGTAGTTATTTTGAGAGAAATAGAGTAGAAAGAGTATAAGTGGGAAAGAGAAAGAATGGGGAGAATAGAAACCAAAAGGAAAGAAAAAGAAGAGAAGGAAAGGAAGAGAAGAGAAAAGAGAAGGAAGAGGAGAAAAACCTAGAATCATCAAGAATCAACTTCTAAGCTTTCGATTGATCGGGTAAGGGTGTGAAAATTTATTATTCTTGCAATGTGTATGATTATGTGTGTTCTTGTTGGTTTTGTTTTGGATTGGGGAGAGTTTTACTCATTTTTCATTCTAGGGCATAATAGGGATTTAATCGGTAGAACCCGAGTTTTCGTTGGTGAAAGTGAGATTAAGTAGTAGCATTTATGTCGGGTGATGTTAGGCTGAAGTGCTGGAATGAGTTGGGACTTAATCGGGTGAATCCAAGAGTTTTGGAGTGGAAGAACAGTGGGGAAATTCTGAGTTAGCAGACACTCACTAGCACGTTCGCTAGGCGAGCTGGTCGCGAATGTTCGCTAAGCGAGCAATAGCGAATAGGTAGCGAACGGTCCCAGACTTGGACAGAATGCATGTTGTGGTGTTCGCTGGTAGCGAATGGGGGTAGCGAAGGTTCGCTAGGGGTTCGCTGAGCGAGCGAGGTATTGAACAAAGTTAGAGGCTTCTTTTTGCCTTCGCGAGCTTGTTCGCTAGGCGAACAAGTAGCGAATACTCGCTAGGAGCTCACTAAGCGAGCAGGGTAGCGAACGTGATAGGTTGTGTTTTCTTTAATGTTTCCATCCGTGGTCGAATTTCTGAATTAACTTTGATTATTTCCTTGTTCGAGGCATTAATTATGCAGAGTTATATTGTGTTGTGGGTAGACATATGGCGTGAATCCTAGATTGTGTGATGTGGCTGTTTGGCAATTTCGTGCATTTGTTTGAATTAAAGGGGAATGCATGGTGATATTAATGTGAATGCGTATATTTCTATATACTTGTATAATATAAAGAATGCATGAATATGTTTGTAAACATGTGTGGATTCTAAGAGTGTATTGAGTCGTGTTGCATGTGTAGCATCATGATTGCATTCTTGTGTGTCTGATCCCGCGTAGGATCTGCAGAAACCTCGTGTGCCCTTGTGGGGTGTAAGAGATGGTTTAGTTACTTTGATCCCTAGGCGGATCTGCAGAAACGATCGTGTGCCCTTGTGGGGTGTGAGCGATGGTTTATTTTTGATTCCATGGAGAATCTGCAGAACAGTTGTGTTCCCTTGTGGGGTCTGAGAAACCGGATTGTGTGCCCGTATGGGGTGTGAGCAATCCTGAAACATCGTGTGCCCATGTGGGGTGTGAGCGATGGGTGAACTTCGTAGGCCCGACGGGGAGGTACTTAGGTAACGAGCGATGGTTCCATTTTGGTTCTTCAATTGAACCTGCTGAATGAGTCGGTACCGCATTTGCATCTGCATAGAGTCGTGAGTCAGTCTCTATGAGTTGCATTATCATCTTTAGATGATGTTTTGGTGAAATGAACGTAATTGTAAATGTTTAAGTGAAATGCTATGAAATGTGAAGCATGAATTGGTGAATGTGATTGATTATGTATGTGTACATTGTGATGTATTGTAACAAGTTGTGGTGAGAAATGTGAATTGCGAGTATGTTATAATTGTGTTTTATGATATATATAATTTTATGCATTGTTTGTTATGATAATGTTTCTCACCCTTCTGTTGTTTTATAATGCTCTATGAGGCATTACATACTAGGATGATGGAGGTCTTTTATGAAGCGAGTCTTCATTTCTTTTGGTCAGATGGCTCTGATATGTAACACTGGGTAGTTAGGAATTGTTTTGATTCTTTTGTGATACATCTGTGTATGTATCTGCTGCTGAATGTTTTGTAAACTCAACTGATGAATTGAATTAATCTGAAGGATGTATGTGATGCTTATGTTAATGAAATGATTTCAATGTTTAGATGTTTCCGCTTTATTCTAAATATTGATATGTGGGTTTTAAGCGCTATGTTTTGTTTTTAGTTGAGATTTACCCCTTTTGTTACATATCTTTATGAGCAGGTATTATTTATGTTTCGTTTCGATGATAATGCGATGCGCCTCTTTTATACCATGTTTTAATTTATACTCTGATGAAACTTTTATTAATTGCTTATATGATGTTAATTGATTAATTGGGGGTATAGAAAGGGGTGTTACATTAAATGGTATCAGAGCCAGTGTTGAGTCAGTTGTGTCTGTCTTCTTGTTGTGTTGTTTAAACGGTTGTTTGACCTTGTTGTTATTTTTGGGAATCCTTAGAATATGGCTGGTCGTAATGACACTGTTATGGCTGCGGCATTGGAGGCTATGGCAAGGGCGGTGCAAGGTGCACCGAATGTGAATGCAAATGATGAGTTTAGAAAGAATCAGTCGCCTGTATTCAAAGGAAGGTTTGATCCTGACGGTGCTCAGATCTGGTTGAAGGAGGTTGAGAGAATCTTTAGAGTTATGAACTATGCTGAAGGAAACAAGGTGAGACTTGGGACTCATATATTGAGGGAAGAGGCTGATGACTGGTGGGTCAGTATGAGGCAAGTTCTTGAGGTGGATGACGAAGAAATAACTTGGGATTTGTTCCGCGCTGAATTTTTGAGGAAGTACTATCCTGAGAGTGTGAAGGGTAAAAAGGAAATGGAATTCCTTGAATTGAAGCAAGGCAACATGTCTGTGGTAGATTACACGGCTATGTTTGTGGAATTAGTGCAGTTTCATCCTCATTATGAAGCTGTTACGGCGGAGTTCTCTAAGTGCATTAAGTATGAGAATGGCTTGCGTCCGGAGATAAAGCAAGCAGTGGGTTACCAGAGGATACGAAGATTTTCGGACTTGACCGAATGTTGTAGGATTTTTGAAGAGGATAGTAAGGCTCATTAAACTCACTACAAGAGTTTGAGTGAGAAGAAAGGCAAGCAACAAGTGAGGAGTGGACCTTATGTGACGCCTGTTGATAAGGGCAAGTATAAGGGAAACTTCGATAGGAAATCTGGAGGTGGAAGTTCGGGTGCAGTCAAATGTTACAAGTGTGGCGTGATGGACCACAAATCTTTTGAATGTGGGAAGTCTACGGAGAAGTGTGCTAAATGTGGAAGTTTTGGACATACCACTTCTGAGTGTAGGAGGAATGTGGTAAAGTGTTTTAACTATGGAGAAGTTGGTCATATTAGCACCAAGTGTACCAAACCAAAGCAAGCTCAGTCGGGTGGAAAAGTATTTGCATTAGCCGGTTCAGACACTACTAATACGGATCGCTTGATTAAAGGTACGTGCTATATTAATAATATGCCTTTAGTTGCTATTATTGATACTGGAGCGACTCATTCGTTCATTTCTCTTGAATGTGCTAAGTGTTTGGGTTTGCGCATGGTTTCTTTGAGTGGTGGCATGGTTATTGAGACTCCTGCTTCAGGGTCGGTAACTACTTCTTTGGTGTGCGTAAGTTGTCCCTTGACCATGTATGGTGAAGACTTTCTTATGGATTTGGTGTGTTTGTCGTTGGAAGGCTTGGATGTGATTTTGGGTATGAATTGGTTGCAATTTAATAGGGCTCATTTAGATTGCTATCATAAGTTGGTGAGGTTTCCTTCTTTGGAAGATGATGAAAGTGAGAGTTTTCTATCCACTAAAGAGTTGAAGAAACTTTTGGCGGACGAAGCTCAGTTGTTTGGTTTATTTGCATCATTGTCGGTAGAGGACAAGGTTGAACTTGACGTATTTCCAGTGGTGTGTGAATTTCCAGAAGTGTTTCCCGAGGACATTACGGATGTACCGCCAGAAAGGGATGTTGAATTTTCTATTGATCTAATTCCGGGTACTAGACCAATTCCGATGGCACCGTATCGTATGTCAGCATCAGAATTGGTAGAGTTGAAGAAGTAGTTGAATGATTTGTTAGAAAAGAGGTTTGTGAGACCAAGTGTTTCTCCTTGGGGTGCACCGATGTTGTTAATAAAGAAAAAGGATGGAAGTATGCAGTTATGTATTGATTATCGACAGTTGAACAAAGTGACAATTAAGAATAAGTATCCGCTTCCTAGAATTGATGATTTGATGGACCAATTGGTTGGAGCACGAGTTTTTAGCAATATTGATTTAAGATCAGGTTATCACCCGATTCGTGTGAAGGAAGGAGATATTCAAAAGACGGCTTTTAGGACATGGTATGGAAATTACGAATATTTAGTGATGCCATTCGGAGTTTCTAATGCGCCAGGTGTGTTTATGGAGTACATGAATCGTATTTTTCATGAGCAGTTGGATCGTTTTGTGGTTGTGTTTATTGACGACATTCTGATTTATTCTAAGTCTCAAGAAGAGCATGAGGAACATTTAAGAATTGTGTTATAGATTTTGAGGGAGAACCAATTGTATGCCAAGTTGTCGAAGTGTGAATTTTGGTTATCGGAAGTAAGTTTTCTTGGGCATGTTATTTCAAGTAATGGTATTAGTGTTGATCCGTCTAAGATTGATGCGGTAATGCAATGGGAGACTCCTAGAATAGTTACAGATATTCGAAGCTTCTTGGGCTTGGCAGGTTATTACCGGAGGTTTATTGAAGGGTTTTCGAAGTTGGCACTTCCGTTAACGCAGTTAACTTGTAAGGGAAAGGCTTTTATTTGGGACGTTGATTGTGAGGAGAGTTTTATGGAGTTAAGGAGAAGATTGACAACAGCGCCGATCTTGATTTTGCTGAATCCTACAGAACCTTTTGTGGTATATTGTGATGCTTCTTTGACTGGTTTGGGTGGTGTTTTGATGCAAGATGGAAAGGTTATGGCTTATGCTTCTAGGCAGTTAAGAGTGCACGAAAAGAATTACCCTACTCATGATTTGAAATTAGCGGCCGTGGTATTTGTGTTAAAAATTTGGAGGCATTATCTCTATGGTGCAAGGTTTGAAGTTTTTAGTGACCACAAGAGTTTGAAGTATTTATTTGATCAGAAGGAATTGAATATGAGGCAAAGAAGATGGCTAGAGCTTTTGAAGAACTATGATTTTGGATTAAATTATCATCCGGGTAAGGCAAATGTGGTGGCCGATGCCTTAAGTCGGAAGTCTTTGCATGTGTCCGCAATGATGGTAAAGGAATGGGAATTATTGGGGAATTTCAGAGATTTGAGTTTGGTTTGTGATATGACGCCGAGAAGCGTGAGACTTGGTATGCTTCATATCACGAATGATTTTCTTGCAACCGTTTGCGAAAGGCAAAAGTTGGATTTGAAGTTTGTTGACTTGATGACAAAAGAGAATGAAGATTTCAAAGTTGATGATTTTGGAATTTTGAGGTTTCATGGTCGTATTTGTATTCCTGATGATGCGCAGTTGAAAAGAATGATATTGGAGGAAGGACACCGTAGTAATTTGAGTATTCATCCGGGAGCAAATAAGATGTACCAAGACTTGAAGAAGATCTTTTGGTGGTCTGGGTTGAAGAGAGATGTGGCTCAGTTTGTGTATGCATGTTTGACTTGTCAGAAGTCTAAAGTGGAACATCCGAAACCTATTGGATTAATGCAACCGTTGGATATCCCAAAGTGGAAATGGGATGGTATCTCGATGGATTTTATTACGGGGTTTCCGAATACGCAGAGAGGTCACAATGCAATTTGGGTGATTGTTGATAGACTTACTAGATCTGCTCACTTTATTCCGATTGATATTAGTTATCCTTTGGAGAAGTTAGCTGAGATCTATGTTCGGGTGATTGTGAAGTTGCATGGAGTTCCCAAGAGCATTGTATCGGATAGAGATCCAAGGTTTACTTCAAGGTTTTGGGAAAGTTTGCAAAAGGCTTTGGGTTCGCAATTGAGATTGAGTTTGGCTTATCATCCGCAAATAGATGGTCAAACCAAAAGGACAATTCAATCGTTGGAGGATTTGTTACGAGCTTGTGTGCTAGAGCAAGGTGGTGCATGGGATAGTTATTTAACGTTGATTGAATTCACCTATAATAACAATTTTCATTCGAGTATTGGTATGGCTCCATTTGAAGCTTTGTATGGTCGAAAATGTCGAACACCTTTGTGTTGGCATGAGACTGGTGAGAGGTCGGTGGTTGGACCGGAGATGGTACAACAGATGATGGAGAAGGTGAGGTTGATCGAGAAAAGTTGAGAGCTTCTCAGAGTAGGCAGAAAAGTTATCATGATAAGAGAAGGAAGGATCTTGAATTTCAAGAGGGCGACCATGTGTTTTTTAGAGTTACGCCGGTTACCGATGTGGGTCGTGCTTTGAAGTCAAGGAAGTTGACTTCTCGTTTCATCAATCCGTATCAGATTATTGCACGAGTTGGTGTTGTGGCTTATCGCGTGGCGTTGCCTCCGAATCTTTCAAATTTGCATGATGTGTTTCATGTTTCACAACTTCGGAAGTATGTTCCGGATCCGTCACATGTTATCCCTATGGACGAGGTTGAAGTAAGAGATAACCTTATAGTGGAAGCTTTGCCGATTAGAATTTTGGATCGTGAGATTAAGAAGTTAAAAGGCAAGGATATTGCGCTTGTGAAAGTAGCATGGGGAGGTGCTGCAGAAGGTGATATGACTTGGGAATTGGAAAGTAAGATGCGAGAGTCGCATCCAGAGTTGTTTGGATCAGGTAATATTTTCGAGGACGAAAATTTCTAAAGTGGGGGAGAGTGTTAATGCCCCGATTCTGAATTTCCCATTATTTTGTTGAGTCTTTTAATTTATTTGGTTAATTGTTATTTTATTATGGAATTATATGATAATATGCTATGTGTGTATGTGGTGGTATTTTATTATTTGGAGAGTTTTGGGAATTAATTAGAGGGTGTTTTAGATAATCTTTGATTAGTAGTTATTTTGAGAGAAATAGAGTAGAAAGAGTATAAGTGGGAAAGAGAAAGAATAGGGAGAATAGAAACCAAAAGGAAAGAAAAAGAAGATAAGGAAAGGAAGAGAAGAGAAAAGAGGAGGAAGAGGAGAAAAACCTAGAATCATTAAGAATCAACTTCTAAGCTTTCGATTGATCGGGTAAGGGTGTGAAACTTTATTATTCTTGCAATGTGTATGATCATGTGTGTTCTTGTTGGTTTTGTTTTGGATTGGGGAGAGTTTTACTCATTTTTCATTCTAGGGCATAATAGGGATTTAATCGGTAGAACCCGAGTTTTCGTTGGTGAAAGTGAGATTAAGTAGTAGCATTTATGTCGAGTGATGTTAAGCTAAAGTGTTGGAATGAGTTGGGACTTAATCGGATGAATCCAAGAGTTTTGGAATGGAAGAACAGTGGGGAAATTCTGAGTTCGCAGACACTCGCAAGCACGTTCGCTAGGCGAGCTGGTCGCGAACGTTCGCTAAGCGAGCAGTAGCGAATAGGTAGCGAACGGTCCCAGACTTGGACAGAATGCATGTTGTGGTGTTCGCTGGTAGCGAATGGGGGTAGCGAAGGTTCACTAGGGGTTCGCTGAGCGAGCGAGGTAGGGAACAAAGTTAGAGGCTTCTGTTTGCCTTCGCGAGCTTGTTTGCTAGGCGAACAAGTAGCGAATACTCGCTAGGAGCTCGCTAAGCGAGCAGGGTAGCGAACGTGACAGGTTGTGTTTTCTTTAATGTTTCCATCCGTGGTCAGATTTCCGACTTAACTTTGATTATTTCCTTGTTCAAGGCATCGATCATGCAGAGTTATATTGTGCTATGGGTAGCCGTATGGCGTGAATCCTAGATTGTGTGATGTGGTTGTTTGGCAATTTCGTGCATTTGTTTGGATTAAAGGGGAATGCATGGCGATATTAATGTGAATGCGTATATTTGTATATACTTGTATAATATGAAGAATGCATGAATATGTTTGTAAACATGTGTGGATTCTAAGAGTGTATTGAGTCGTGTTCCATGTGTAGCATCATGATTGCATTCTTGTGGGTCTGATCCTGCGTAGGATCTGCAGAAACCTCGTGTGCCCTTGTGGGGTGTGAGCGATGGTTTAGTTACTTTGATCCCTTGGAGGATCTGCAGAAACGACCGTGTCCCCTTGTGGGGTGTGAGCGATGGTTTATTTTTGATTCCGTGGAGAATCTGCAGAACAGTTGTGTGCCCTTGTGGGGTGTGAGCAACCGGATTGTGTGCCCGTGTGGGGTGTGAGCAATCCTAAAACATCGTGTGCCCATGTGGGATGTGAGGGATGGGTGAACATCGTAGGCCCGACGGAGAGTTACTTCGGTAACGAGCGATGGTTCCATTTTGGTTCTTCAATTGAACCTGCTGAACGAGTCGGTACCGCATTTGCATCTGCATAGAGTCGTGAGTCGGTCTCTATGAGTTGCATTATCATCTTTAGATGATGTTTTGGTGAAATGAACGTAATTGTAAATGTTTAAGTGAAATGCTATGAATTGTGAAGCATGAATTGGTGAATGTGATTGATTATGTACGTGTACATTGTGATGTATTATAAAAAGTTGTGGTGAGAAATGTGAATTACGAGTATGTTATAATTGTGTTTTATGATATATATAATTTTATGCATTGTTTGTTATGATAATGTTTCTCACCCTTCTGCTGTTTTATAATGCTCTATGAGGCATTACATAATAGGATGCTGGAGGTCTTTTTTGAAGCGAGTCTTCATTTCTTTTGGTCAGATGGCTCTGATATGTAACACTGGGTAGTTAGGAATTGTTTTGATTCTTTTGTGATACATCTGTGTATGTATCTGCTGCTGAATGTTTTGTAAACTCAATTGATGAATTGAATTAATCTGAATGATGTATGTGATGCTTATGTTAATGATATGATTTCAATGTTTAGATGTTTCCGCTTTATTCTAAATATTGATATGTGGGTTTTAAGCGCTATGCTTTGTTTTTAGTTGAGATTTACCCCTTTTGTTACATATCTTTATGAGCAGGTATTATTTATGTTTCGTTTCGATGATAATGTGATGCCCCTCTTTTATACCATGTTTTAATTTATACTATGATGAAACTTTTATTAATTGCTTATATGATGTTAATTGATTAATTGGGGGTATAGAAAGGGGGTGTTACACCTTACGAGAGTACCAAGGCCATTCCTTGGAACTATGGGGCAGAGGTATTCTGCAATGGGTACAAACAAGAGTTGGTGGAGACGTCAGTTGGGGAATCATCTGTTGACAATGTTGTTGGAGCAGGAGGATTGACTAGGAGTGGCAGAGTATTTTCTCCGCCGGATACTAATATAGAAGGAAGTAACAAAGGTAAGGGTAAAGCTGTAGTAGAAGAAAGTCAGCAACAGGGGGAGAAAGACTCCTTGGCCAAAGATGCTGAAGAATTCTTGGGACTCATTCGCAAAAGTGATTATAAAATTGTGGATCACTTGCAACAAACACCTACTAAGATCTCAATCTTGTCATTGTTGTTATACTCTAAGGCACATAGAAATGCTTTGCTGAGGATCTTGAGTATGGCTTATGTTCCACAAGAAATTTTTGTTAATCAACTAGAAGGAGTAGTGGCTCATGTTAACGCTGGTAATGGTTTGGGATTTACTGATTTGGATCTGACTCCTGCTCGGAGAAACCGCAACCATGCTCTACACATATCCATAGAGTGTAGGGGGGATGTTTTGTCCCATGTGCTAGTTGATACAGGGTCATCACTCAATGTGTTTCCCAAGAAAGCATTGATGAAGCTAGACACCCAGGGTTTGATCTATACTCCCAGTGATTTGGTGGTGAGAGATTTTGATGGGACTAGAAGATCAGTATTAGGTGAAGTCAGATTGCCAATTCAAGTAGGCCCAGAAATCTTTGACAAAGTCTTCTATATTATGGATATCCACCCGCATATAGCTGTTTACGTGGCCGACCATGAATACATTCTGCTAGGGCAGTTATCTCAACTTTACACCAAAAACTGAAGTATATGGTGGAGGGGAAGATTGTCACGGTCTATGGAGAGGAAGATATCATGATCAGTCAGCTGTCATCTTTCAAGTACGTAGAAGTGGATGGCGAGATTCATGAGACACTATGTCAGGCTTTCAAAGCGGTACAGGTTCAAGAAAAGCCTCTTGTTGATAATAAGGTTCCAGATTTTTCAATGTCATCGTTTAAAGAAGCTCGTGCTATTGTAGAATCTGGTTCTTCGCAGAGGTGGGGCCAGGTTCTCAGTGTTCCTAACAAGCAAGATAGGTTTGGCTTGGGGTATAGCCCATCTTCTTTTTAGAGTGCTCCGAGGTACAGAGGACCTGTCCAGTTCACTAGTGGTGGGGTTATTTTTGATAGGATTAATGCGGTTGAGGATGACGATGGAGACAGTGATTGCGATATGGATGCTTGGATTCATCCATGTGTTCCTGGACAGAAGCTATGCAATTGGATTGTGGAGGAAATTGTTCAAGTCACTTATGAAGAGTAATTTCTTTGTTTTTGATTATGTGTGGTCCTACGTTCTACCCAAGACGTAGTGACTTTCCTTTATAGGGCCCCTTTAGTTTATGTCCAAACTTTTTATCATTAATGAAAGGCGTTCTTTTTGCATTCAAATGTTTTGATCCCTATTTTTCTTCTTTTATTTTCAACATCAAAATGGCAATGCGTTTGTGTTTGTTTGCATATCATATTAAGCATAAAAACATCAATCATGCAGGTTTCACATTTCAGATAACACCGATTCAGATTCGGCTATGACTCGATATGATTTTGACAATCCTATTTTTCAAGCTGAAGAAGAGACTGATGAAGATTGTGACATACCTGAAGAGCTGGCCAGGCTGTTGAGACAAGAGGAAAAAGTTATTCTGCCTCATCAAGAGGATGTTGAATTTGTCAATCTGGGCACTGAAGAGGACAGGAAAGAAGTCAGGGTCGGGGCTGCATTGGAAGACGATGTTAAAGGAAGATTGGTCGAAATGCTCCAAGAGTATAGAGATGTCTTCACTTGGTCTTATGAGGATATGCCAGGGTTGGATACTGACATAATGATGCACCGTCTACCTCTTCGAGAACTTTAAAACATGAACAGACCCTTGCTTCTTCTTAAGTACATCAGTTTTGAACTTTAAATATCAAAATGCATTTCCAAACTCCTTTATGCATCTTCCTTCGAATCTCATCATGTATGCACCATTTGTAATTTTGGTTGGTACCATTGTGATCCTTGTGAAAAATCAAGCAAGTTAGGCTTTTGTTTCACTGAAATTGATTAAGATTTGGTTAAGTTTGGATCAAAACGTATTTTCATTGGTTGTTGCTTTGAATTTGCCCAGAAACGTGCTTTTCTTAAGTACATCTATTAATGGGGTGGCGTTATACAATGGATGTATCGCCACCCCAGTGGTTAGTAACTTTCCTGGCATTTCCCTTGTCCTGAGTTCGACCCCCAGCGGGGGCGTTTTTATTTTATTTTTCATTATTTATCCGTTTTAATATTTTTATTTTCTTTTTCCATATTCTTCATGTACCCTTAAGTGGTTGAGTTGGTATTATTTTCAGCCTACAACCCCAAGGTCTTGGGCTCAAGCCTTGGGGGAGACACTTTATAATTTTAACACTATGATTCTTTTATTTCTTTGTAATTAATTTTAGTTCTTTTCTTTTTTTATTTAAAAGATAGTTTTGAAATCCATAAATCCATAAAACCCCATCTTTATTTTTTTTTGAGCCATTTTATTCTCATATTCCTCATTTTATTTCCTTTTTGTTATTTGGGCTTTTTTAGCCCATTTTAAAAAATATTCAATTAAGCAATAATTTCCTCTTTGTATTGAATTAAAGAGAGAGGACTAAGTGTAGACTTCTTCCTCTTCGAGTGTCGAGATGCTCACTGTAGTGTGGGTGGTTTCGATACTCATATTTCAATACGAAGACGCTTTCATTTTCTAACCTTCCCTCCTAAAACCTCGGTCCCATACCGAGTGCATTTTCAAAAACACCTTTCAAAAAGAAAATCAATATCTATTTGTATTGAATTAAAAAGAGAGGATTAAGTGTAGACTTCTTCCTCTCTGAGTGTTGGGATGCTCACTGTAGTGTGGATGGTTTTGACACTCGTCTTTCAATACGAAGACGCTTGTACGTTTTCAATCCCTTTTCTCCTAAAAAAACACGGCTCCGTACCAATTATTTTTCAAAACACTTCCATAAAGCAATAAATTATCTTTGTATTGAATTAAAAAGAGAGGATTAAGTGTAGACATCTTCCTGAGTGTTGGGATGCTCATTGTAGTGTGGGTGGTCGTGATACTCATCTTTCAATACGAAGACGCTACGTTCGCCACACCTTTCATAACAAAAACTTTGAGATAAAGAATTGGGTACGACCCGCAAGGGGTTACAATCCGAGGACATATCTCGACCCTAAAAACAACTCTCACCAATCAAACGTGACTTCTTGCCTCGCATGGCGAAAACCTAATCATTTCAAAAAGGATATGATACGTCCGTTCTACCGCAAATAGGTAACGCATAAGTCTCCTCACATGCGAGCGGCAAAACATCTAAATTTCTAGAATGTGCATGATAGCATCATCCATAAAAACATTAACAAATCGTAGGCTGAACTACGGCTGCTCTGATTATTTACTTCTTTTGAGTAAAGATGCATAGGCACAAGGGCCACAATCCTTGCCGAGCATAATCCCCCATATATCTGTAGCCCCGAACTACGTCGACTCTGATTTTCTCATACCTTTTGAGAATACGTAGGCCTAGGACCGCGAAGTCCTACCAAGTCAGTTCTCTCTCTCTTCTTCCCTGTTACTTTCTTTCCCTATTTCTAACCCTTCTCTCTTTTGGAGCACTTTTTATAGCATAATATTTAAGCAAATAAATTCACACGTCGACAAACAAATGGTTCCCATCGAGTACGATGGATGCGAGGGGTGCTAATACCTTCCCCTCGCATAACCGGCTTCCGAACCTGTTCTAGGTCGCGAGACCATCTTATCCATTTCTTTCTTAATGTTTTCTCGATATTTTCCTTTCCCCTCACGGGATAAATAAAGTCCGGTGGCGACTCTTTTGTCTATCTCTTCGCCTCCCCGTCGTTGCACGATGCATTTTTCGAGTAGCGACAAGGATGTTTCTCTTCACTTTGACCCAAACATGAAAGTTTTTCCTTATGATCTTAGCTTTCCAGAAAGTACTAGAAGTCTTTCATCTGATTTGTGAAGCTCAAGATATGAAGCTTGCAAGCCAGGGGTATTTTGGGAAGCTTTGATATAAGTCATTTTGGTTATAGGTCAATTTCACAACTTTGCACACTTCAAATGGAACTTTTTCCAACATCAAACTTACTCCAAATGAGCTCAATTACATATCCAAACAATCACTTGTCATGGATTTGGTTTGTATGTGAAGAATGGTGAAGAAATGCAATGGAAAAAAAGCCTTAAAAGCCATAAATTCAATCAAATTCATTTTGAACCATATAATGGCATGTGTATGCATTTTTTGATTCACTTGATTGTACTAAACCCAATGCCAAAATCAGAAATCAAATTTGAGTTCATTTTCATGGTTAAATTCAAGGTTGCTTCATCATGAAGATACATATCAAAATCTCACCACAAGATCAAATTAAGGAGCTATTTTTGTCCATTGGATCACCACAGACCATAAGCAATTCATTGGAATGAAATTCAAGGCTGTTAGCACCATTTTCACTCGTGAATTTCCAAGTTTTCATCACATTGTGGATTTTTTTGGATTCATCAAAACAGGCCATGATTGCGCCTCTAAAGGATTCAGATCCAAATTATAAAGCTTCTAGATGAAGAAGCAATGTTCAGAAGGTGATTTTCATGAAGTTTGGATCAGAATTCAGTTGCAACAACTCAAGGAGAATTTGAAATCGAGTTTTGCATTTGAAGCCATTTCAAGCCAAAGTAAGAGTACCAGAATCTTCACTGAAGATCACTGAGCATTTCTGGATGGTTTTGGAAGAGCTTCATCAGCCATTGAAGACCCAACAGAGGTGCTCCGTTAGGTAATTCATCTTTCACCATTGCTCTCTATTTATGCCTCAATTGTATGCCATTTTCATGGAATCTTGTAGTATTCATCATGGTGATCATTTCTGGATTAGTTTGGCATAAATTCTTAAACTTTTAGGATCCTTGATCAATTCTTGTTAGCTTTGGTTAAGGTTAGTTATAGGGAGAAAATGAAAATGGACTTAGGATTCGTAACGTACGTGACATGGGGATTAGAATGGTGTGAGAAATCTAGCGTTTTGGTGAAGTTCTTGATTCACTGCGTGTTGGAGTCATCGGAGAAGATGACCGAAGGGGTTAAAGCCACCGTCTGGTTTTGGCGCCCCTCCGTGTGCGTGGTTGCCTCGTATCCATTGGATCTTTTGACTGGGATTTAAACTGGATGGCTAAGACTAATTCTGAGTAGTTGACTCAGAAAATAAGTGAAACAGTGCGTATTTGGGAGTGCTGGGTATGTGGACCTGGCCTGTTATTCTTAATCACACCCCCCTCAGAGTTGGCCCAATAATTATAACTTGTTTATCTTGCTATTCGCCACCAAGTTTTTTCAATTTCTTTTGCTTTTATTTCTTTTTTCTATTTTGTAATCTGTTTCATTTTTATTCTTTTAAAATACTTCCAAATGGATTAAAAATATCCAAAAATAAGTTTCACCCATTTTAAGATATAAATTGAATTTAGGAAATTTTTCCTTAATTTTTCTGAGTATTTTTCAATTAAAAAAATAACAATTCATTTGGAAGTGTTTAAATTGAGTTAAAATTGATATCTTTGTGATTTTAATTTTGCTTCTTGATAAAATTTTCATATATTTGTTTGATTTTTCTTGTGCACATCCATGACATATCAATTAATTTTTGTGATATTTTTCCCTCTGATTTTATCACCATTTGGTTAGGGTTTTGGTTGGGTTTTTAGGACCCCCGATTTACCCTAGTTTTTAGGGTATGCCTTAGGGTTTGCCCTCTGTTTGCCTAGTTAGGTTTAGATTTTTTCCACATAGTTTGGACCCCTCGTTTCTAACACCATAGGGGTCCTATATGATTTTATTTGGTATTTTTAGGATTTGTATGCTATTTTTAGAGTATTTTACATTCTAGCCTATCCTTGTGTGGTGTTTACCTTGATACATGAAATAGTTTGATTCTTAATTGAGCTTTGTGCCATGTTTGAGCCCCTAATTTGTGTGTATTCATATCATATACATAATAAGATGTTTTTATGTTCAATTTGAGATCCTAATTATGTTCATAACTTGTTTAAGTTTGCTTTTCTTTTAGGCATTCCAATTAGGGTTTTCATGATACATGTCTTGCTTTATCTTGTACATAAACTTGCATTTTCTTTTGTGGATTTTTGTGATTGAGTTTGTTCACTCTCCTTTCATCTCCCTTTCTGCCCAAGGACCTTGGAGCACCATTTAAAGTTGCTTAATCCCTCCTTAGGAGGTATTTGAAGCTTGACTTGAATGGTGAACCATGAGGACACATTTTGTGCATCTTTTGCACAAGTCATAATGAGACTTTGGTTGAATGACATTAGGGATACCATGGATGTTTTATCTTCTTCTCCCACTTCTCTTTTGGTTTATGATTCATTCCATGTTCAAGTTGTAGACTTTAGGGTTTGTTTGGCACTTTACTGGCATTTAAAGGTTGAGATGAGCTTGTGGAGGTTTTCACCCCACACAATTTCCTCCCTTTGCTTGTGTGTTATTTTCCCTTTTGTCCTCTTTTTTGCATTAAAGGTTGAGATGAGCTTGTGGAGGTTTTCACCCCACACAATTTCCTCCCTTTGCTTGTGTGTTGCATTGCATATGCATTCATTCATATTCATATTTCATTTACTTAATGCTTTGTTCCTCTTCTTATTTTCTTAACATGTTCCCTTAGGAATTCTCACTTCCTTGATTAAGGACAGTGATGATAGACATTAGGTTGAATCCTTTGCATGATAAAAAATACGATAGAATTCCTCTCTTAATCCTAACCTTAGGACCATGATGCATGACAACTACTAGGTTTTGAACTAGTTTCCCTTTAGTTTGTCCTCGCTCTCTTTCTCATCTCAAAACAACTTCAAAATACTTAATAAAGGCTAATGAATATTGTGCGTTACGAGCCTTAAGTACTTGGGAAATAGTGATTGGGGGGCTACCTCTCAATTGCTTAGAGTGTTTAGTGTACGTCCTTAGGACGATATGCGACACATTCGCTCCTAAGTCATAGTCTCTAGTGCAATATGAATTACAAACAATTCAAAAAAACACTTCTCCTTAAAAGACACAAAAACAAATGATCAAACTTCATTTTGTCCTCTGGGACCTTTAACAATGGAAAACATTTTCATAAATAAGAGTTTTGTTAACTCTTAGTTCTACCGCAAACAGGTAACACTTAAGTCTCCAAAGGTCGTGTTGCATACACCTAACTGCTGGAACTATTTGTTAACCCTACTCAGATAAAACAGATGAACAAACCGGCGTTCTAATTGCCCGAACTACGTTTGCTCTGATTTCTCGTACCGTGCGAGAATACGTAGGCACAAGAGGTGATGTCTTGGCGAGTAACCTCCCCCCCCTTTCATCCGTAGTTAGCCAAACTACGTTGACTCTGATTTCTCATACCAGATGAGAATACGTAGGCCCAGAACAGCGATGCTCTGTTGAGTCACTTTTCTTTTATTTTTTCCCAGACCTTTAGTTAGATAGTCTCAATCACCCTTTTAGATACACAACCAAGCGTGGATCCCATCGAGTACGACGGACGTGAGGGGTGCTCATACCTTCCCCTTGTGTAACTGACTCCCGAACCCGAGATTTGGTTGCGATGACCAATCTTATCCCGTTTCGCAGGTTTTCTCTGATTGCTTCCTTTCCCCCTCGTTGGGATAAATAACGAACAGTGGCGAATCTCCTGTCATTGCCGGCACCTTTTTTCGCAGTAGCGACACCTTTGTTGTATAAGTGGTTTGTGAGTCACCTTCCCAAATCCGGTCCTTTTGTTGATACTCCTGGTACCTCAGAATAGTCAAAGAGATTGATGGGCTTAACTTCTAAGAATATTATTTGGTTTGATAGAGATCGGCTAGGTACGAAGATTATCTACAGTGGTGGTGGTTTTCCTAACGTCCCGTTGGTCGGAAGGAAATGATGCATTAACTATAACCCATACCTTGCAGTAAGGCAGTTTGGGTATGCCTTGAGAGAGCCTCCAAGAGAAGAGGAAGTACAGGAATATATGTATTTCACCGGCGTGCTGGAGAATGATACCTTGGCTAGAGTTGAGAAGGCCTGGAACAAAATTCATCGCAAAGGTAAAGCTTCTTTGGGGAAGAGTAACAGTCAAGCTCACGATCCTTATGTGACTTGGATTCAGGAGAGAGCTGAGATAGTGTTGATGCCTTTTCCACCTTGTGCGCCTTTGTATCCTGTGATGATTGAGGAGCCTACTACTGTTGATATCCAGAGGTATAATCAGTTGTGGTCTGAAAAAGCGGAGTTGCGTAAGGCAAATCAAGAGTTGGATAAAGAGATTGTTCAGCTCCGAGGTGAAAAGATTGAAGCTACTCATTCCTGCAAGAGGCAAACTGAATTGGTAAACAAGCTAGGTACATATCTTACCAAAGAGATTCGCGCTCGTGAACGTTTGGGTTTAGATTTGAAGGTTGTCAGTGATGTCCTTACTTCTAAGAAGAAGGAGTTGGATATAGCTTATATAGAGATTTCCAGGTTTAATGATCAGCGGAACGCTACCCTCACTAATAACAAGGAGCAGGAAGATGGATTGAAGCAACAGATTGCCAAGTTGAAAGCTCAACTCCAGGTGAAGGATGAGAAGATTGTTGCTGAAGCCTCACTCCGACGTGACAGTGATTGTAGACTGAACAAAGCGCTTGCAACGTTGGATGATTACAAGTCAAGAGCTGATGTGAAGAGGTGTAAGCTTGAGGAGGCTTTTGGTGAGGGCGTCTGGGAGGATTATGCTCAGGATTTGCAGACCACTATTAACCAGAGAGAGCTTCTCATTCGAGGGTTTCTTATCAGGCCTGACCATCCAGAGACGAAGGAGCTGTTAGAGGATTTCCAGTATAGTTGTCGTACTTGATTGTATTTTCTTTTTAGTTTGTTGTTATGATGTATATATTGACCATCACGAGACCTGTTGGTTGAGGTCATTATATTGATGTAGCATTGTGATCTATATTTGACTCTTGGCTCTCATTTTATTTATGAGGGGTTTTATTATTACTTATCTGCTGGCTTTTCATTGTCGTGATGTGCCCGTGGAACTAGAATCGAGGGGGAAATTTCCCTAATGCATATATACATGTCTGCATATTGCATCATTTTCCATTTTTGCATCGCAGGTGCCCAGGACCGTTAACCTTATTTCCGTGGTTCGTTAGTTTATTTCAAGATTGACAACCAGACTACTCACCGGTACACCACTCGGGGAAATCAGCGTATGATCATGGAGAAGATGCAAGCTGAGATGCTAGAACTTTGGGACAGGATGGCCCAATTTATGGATTTGATGTAGGGTGTGGCAAATGGTCAAGAGCAGCTGAGGACTCTGGTACAACCACTAATTGCAAGGGTTAATGGTAATGGTGTACTTCATGGGGGAACTGCTACTAATCCTCCTCGTAATGATGGTGGTACGCCGCATGCTAATGTTATTCCTCTAGTTGTTATCCCTCCGGATGGAGGTAATGTAGATGGAATCCCTATGCCTGAAATGGTGTATACTGCGCATGGCAACAATGTTCCTCAGTGGGATGAAGATTGTAACACCCTCCTTTCTATACCCCCAAATAAACAATTAAATTATTCAGGCACTTAATAAAAATTCTCATCAGAGTATAATTAACACATGGTATAAAAGAGGCACGTCACATTATCCATGAAATTCAAAACACATACAACACTTGCTCATAAAGATATGCAACAAAGGGTAAATCACCACCAAGGAACTTAGTCCTTAAAACCCACACATCAATATTTAGAATAAAAGCGGAAACATCTAAACATTAAGTCACTTTATTCATATAAACATCATATACATCAACAGATTAATTCAAGTCAAAAGTTATGGTTACAAAACATTCCAGCAGATACATACACAGATGTATCACAAAAGAACCCAAAAGAATTCCTAACTACCCGGTGCTACATATCAGAGCCAACCGACCAAAAAGAATAAAGCCACGCTTCGCAAAAGACCTCCAGCAGACCTACTCTGCAATGCCTCATAGAGCATTATAAAACAGCAGAAGGGTGAGAAACATTATCATAACAAACAATGCATAGAATATATATACTAAATTTTTCACCGCAATACAACACAATTCAATCATATACATCTCGCAACACATATACAGTTCATCACAAAACATACACAATTATGTTCATTATACCGATATATCATATGAAGATAATAACGCACTCATAGGACCGACTCACGACTCTATGCAGATGCAAATGCGGTACTGACTCATTCAGCAGGTTCAATTGAAGAACCAAAGAAACCATCGCTCGTTACCGAAGTAACTCCCCGTCGAGCCTACGATGTTCACCCATCGCTCACACCACACATGGGCACACGATGTTTTAGGATTGCTCACACCCCACAAGAGCACACAATCATTCTGCAGATTCTCCGTGAAATCAAAATAAACTATCGCTCACACCCCACAAGGGCACACGATATTTCTACAGATCCTCCTAGGGATCAAGGACAAACCATCGCTCACACCCCACAAGGGCACACGAGGTTTCTACAGATCCTACGTGGGATCAGACACACAAGAATGCAATTATGATGCTTCACAAACAAAACGACTCCATACATTCTTGACATGCATACATATACACCATATATATATATTCATGCATATTTCATTCAATTCAAACAATTGCACAACGTTGCCAAACGGCCACATTTCATACTTCACGATTTACGATCTAGGATTCACACCATACGGCTACCCACAGCATTCCATATCACACACACAACCATGCATAATAAGAAGAACTAATCACACTTGAATCGGAGAATCAATCATGGAAGTGAAACACAATAAAATAACACCCTGCTACGCTCGCTACCCTGTTCGCCTAGCGAACTCCCAACGAGTGCTCGCTACCTGTTCGCCTAGCGAACAAGCTCGCGAGAGCAAACAAAAGCCTCTGACTTGCTTCGCTACCACACTCGCTCAGCGAAGGTTTAGCGAGTCGCTCGCTACCCCTTTCGCTACTAGCGAAGAACACCACAAACCATTTTGCCCAAGTCTGGGACCGTTCGCTACTGGCTCGCCATAGCGAATGCTAGCGACCTGCTCGCCTAGCGAACGTGCCAGCGAGGGTCTGCAAACTCATAATTCTCCACTGTCCAAAACTCCGAAACTCATCGAAATCTACCCGATTCAATCCCAACTCGTCTCAGCAGCTTAGTCCGACGTTCCTCAACTAAATTCTACCATTCATTCTCACTCTTAACCGTGAAAACTCGGTTTCTAACGATTTACTCAAATTCGACCTAAAACGGAAAATGAGCAAAACTCTCTCTCCAATCCAAAAACAAACCAATAGAAACATACATAATCGTATACATCAAAAGAATAATAAAGTTTCACACCCTTACCTGATTAATCGAAGCTTAGAAGTTTGATTCTTGATGATTCTAGTTTTTTCTCCTCTTTTCTCTTCTCCCTTCTCTCTTCTTTCCTTTCTATTTCTTTCTATCTCATTTCTTTTCTCTCTAATTCCACTTATACTCTTTCTATTCTATTTCTCTCAAATATCTACTGATCAAGGATTATCTAAAACACCCTCTAATTAATTCCCAAAAACTCTCCGAATAATAAAATAACATAATAAGCACACATAACATATGTCACACCCTCATTTTCGCCTTTAGCTTATATACCCTACATATGCCATATCATACATCATTTTATTGCATATCGGGCATGTGGGTACAGATTGGGTCGATTTGTCATTGTTCATTTTTCAAATGAGATAACTTGTCTATCTTGGACTACATGGAAGAAAAGGTTCATTATCTAAGGTTTGATCTAAATTGGAAATTCTACTCACGTAGATTACTTCAAGGAAAAGTTACTTGAAAAATATTGGGATATGCAAGATAAATATTCCTAATGAACATGAAACTCAAGGCATAATTCAAGACTTCCTCATCCAACTCTATTTCAAATTCTTGATCAAGTGGAGTTCAAATTTGCAAAGCATGAGTCAATATCACAATTGCAGGACTTCATCCATTTCAAGCTTAATGGTTCTAGGGAAATCCATCATGAATTTAAGATTGGAGGCAAGAATATTACAAAGAGAAATTTTATGACATTTCAAGAATGTCATTTGTTGCAAGATTTCCAACTCTAAGTAATGTTTAGAAATTAATTTATTTCTAATCTTCATTCAAATCTCTAGTCAAATTCATGTTATGGTAATGCCACACCAAGTCCACATTATGCTTACAAACATCCAAGAAATATGTAAGGATTAAATCAACATTGGATTGTTTTAAGACCAAGATTATGCATGTTAATCATAAGCAAAATAGTCCCATGCAAAAGTGACAAATTTCCTCATGTCACAAAATCTACATGTCACAAGACCAAAGGCATAACATGTGACAATGATTCTACACATCAGAATTTTCAAAATGCTGTCAAGAATTGGTAGCATTGACCAAGAGGAGCTGTCCAAGCACAAGCCAACAAAATGGGTGTAAGGCACAAGGTGCTGCAGAAAAACAGCATAGGCAAAGTAGTGCAGAAAATGCAGCATAGCATCTTGCATGGAAATGGAAAGAAAGAGAGTGACATAAGGAAAGGTGGTGAGAAACATTTCCCCATGAAAAATCTGAAGTGTGGGAAGGAGTGAAAACCCTAGAGTGGAGAGATAAGAGGAGGGGGGCTGTAAAGAAGAAAAAAAGACATTCATCCATTCTACACACTTGCAAAAACCAGAAAATAGAGAGAGCAAACAATACCCTAAAAACCATAAAAATAGGAAGCTTTGCAAATTAGAAAAGAGAGAGTGAGATAGAACCAAGAGAACCACTAAAGAACAAGAGCCTTCACAATATAGAGTGAGGAGTGGAGCACATTCATCCAAAACCAAGGAGGACTTGCAAGAAGAAGAAACTCTTGGGTATCCATTTTCTCAAACTTTTCTCTCTCTATTTCTTTGCTCTTATATTCCTTTTGTTTACTCTTTTATGTGTTTTTGAATTGTATCTATCATGTAAGGCCCCATAAGGGACCAAGAAACCATTATCAAGAAACTACGAAAACGAAAGAAAACGTAGAAAAAGTTAGGATTTTGGCTGTTTTAACAGGCTAACGGTCGACCATAGCAGGTCTATGCGTCGACGCATAGCCTGCATTTTTAGACAAATTGAAAAAACTTACAGTATGCGTCGACACATGGGTCGGCGGGCGCTTACCCGTCAGCCTATAAAATAGTGTGCGTCGAGTGTATGGTCGACGCATGGTGTTTATGCGTCGAGCCGTGGGAAAAGGCTGAAAGTCATGCGCTGACCCTATGGTCGACTCATGGCTTCAAAACTTGCAAGAAATGAGAGATTTCTGGCTTTGTGCAGTTTGTTATGACTTCAAATACCTAAAAAAAAGAAACCTCAGTTTGTTATTGGCATGTCCCGATTTTTTTTTTTTGCAACTAACTTCATATGTTTGTATGTTTTTAGTGTGAATGTTGTTATGGTCCTTGTTGACCTTCGGTTCTTAAAACCTTTTTTTTAAAAACAAACTCTCGATTTTATCGAGCCATTTTCAACCTTGTAAGTCGGTTGCCTTGTGTATCGCCACCGACCTTGTCCGTATCACCTCAAATACATTTTCATAAACAATAAACCTTGATCCAACATCAAGTGATCTTTTTTTTCTCATAGAAATCCAAAGTACCGTAAATATACGATTATGACTATACACCATGGACTTTAAAGTGGTGGAAAAGGAATGAGAATGGAACCCTCCTACACTCATTCCGAATGTTTTGAATACAAGGCGCTCGACTTGGCCATTCGAAACATTCATTTCTATCCAAAGTCTTTTGTGTATAATCCTAATCAAGAACAATTTCTCTTAAGAAACTTAAAAATAATATCAACTCATCAAACCTATTTTCGCCTTAGGGCATCAATCCAAAACCCTTTTTCAAGGTGTAAAATCAACCAACAAACAACAATTTCACAAGCCTCCGAACTACGGAGCTCTGATTCTTCACTTCTTTTAAGTGATGATACGTAGGCACAAGGGCCACAATCCTTGGCGAGCACTATAATAAAACCTCAACCCCTCTTTTCCTTAAACAAGCAAACTCTTAATAAAAACACCCATTCACGTTAAATAACCTAGGAGGTTCCCATCGAGTACGATGGATGCGAGGGGGTGCTAATACCTTCCCCTTGCATAACCGACTCCCGAACCCTAAGACTTGGTTGCGATGACCACGCTCTTTTCCCAAAGGTTTTATCGCTATTTCCCTTTCCCTCCTTAGGATAAATAAAATCCGGTGGTGACTCTGTGTCATTTTTCGCGTAGCGACAACATATTCATGTTCAAATTCTACTACTAAAAGAATAATTCAATTAAAATCAATTAAAAGACTCAACAAAAATGGGAAATTCAGAATCGGGGCGTTACAACTCTCCCCTACTTTAGGAATTTTTGTCCTCGAAAATATTACCTGATCCAAACAATTCCGGATGCGACTTTCGCATCTTACTCTCCAATTCCCAAGTCATGTTGCCCTCTGCAACACTTCCCCATGCTACTTTCACAAGCGCAATATCTTTACCCCTTAGCCTCTTAATCTCACGATCCAAAATCCTAATTGGTGAAACCTCAACCGTAAGATTATCTCTTACTTCAACTTCATCCATAGGAATAACATGTGACGGATCCGGAACATACTTCCGAAGTTGCGAAACATAGAACACATCATGCAAATTCGAAAGATTCGGAGGCAATGTCACACGATACGCCACAGCACTGTCGCTACCGCGAAAATAAGGTGTCGGCAAAACAGAAGAGTCGCCACCTTTCATTATTTATCCCTCAGAACGGGAAAGGAAACGATCGGGAAAACCTGACGAAAAGGTTTAAGACAAGGTCATCGCAACCATGTCTGGGTTCGGGAGTCGATTATGCAAGGGGAAGGTATTAGCACCCCTCACGTCCATCGTACTCGATGGGATCCATGATTTTTGTGTTTATCTAACGGGTTGATTAATCTACCTACCTATCAAGGCTGGTCTGAAAAGAAAAGAAAATGACTCGGCAAAGCATCGCACTTTATGCCTACGTATTCTCATCAGAGAATGAGAAATCAGAGTCAACGTAGTTCGGATAACTACGGGTTACGGGGAAGGTGGCTCGCCAATACATCAGTATTGTGCCTACATACTCTCAACAGATATGAGAGATCAGAGCTTACGTAGTTCGGGATAATACGGCTAACGGGGAATTCAGATTCATCTATTTTTTCGAGTAGGGTTAACAAACAATTCCAGCAGTTTGGCGTACGTAGCTCGACCCTTGGAGACTTAGGCGTTACCGTTTGCGGAAGAACTGGGAGTTAATGACATTCTTTTCTTTAGAAAAGCTTCCTTGTTTTAAGGGCCCACGGGGCAAAAAGGTTTGAAGTTTGTTTTCTGTCTTTTACGGAAGAACTATTTTTTATGGTTGTCTGTAGTTTGTACAGCACTAGAGACTATGACCTAGGAGCGAATGCGTCGTATAGCATCCAAAGAACATATACTAAATATCCTAGACGATTGAGAGGAGACCGCTCAATTATCATTTCCCAAGTAGCTTAAGGCTCGTAACGCGTGTCGCTTGCGCGAAAATAAGGTGCCGGCATGACAGAAGAGTCGCCACCTTTCGTTATTTATCCCTCAGAGCGGGAAAGGAAACGATCGGAAAAACCTGACGAAAAAGGGTAAGACAAGGTCATCGCAACCATTGTCTGGGTTCGGGAGTCGGTTACGCAAGGGGAAGGTATTAGCACCCTTCACGTCCGTCGTACTCGACGGGATCCTCGCTTGCTTGTTTACTTGGACGGGTTGGTTATAATCTATCTACCTATCAAGGCTGGCTGAAAGAAAAATGACTCGGCAAAGCGTCGCGCTTTATGCCTACGTATTCCCGTCTGGAACGAGAAATCAGAGTCAACGTAGTTCGCCTAACTACGGGGGAAGATGGGGAAGGTTGCTCGCTAGGATATCGCATCCTATGCCTACGTACTTTCATCTGGTATGAAAGATCAGAGCAAACGTAGTTCGGCTAACTACGGGTTATCTCCTGAAAGAAGTGTTTTTTATGGTGTTTGCGATCTCAACCGCACTAGAGACTATGACCTGAGAGTGAATGCGTCGCATGTCACCCACGGGGTACCATACTAAACATCCATCCTCAGATGGCTTAAGGCTCGTAACGTACGAAAGAAATCATTCATGATTACTGTATCTTAAACTGCTTCGAGATGAGAAGAGAACAGGCCCAACTAGGAGGGAGACTATCAAGTCCTACTGTTATCATGCCATGGATTCATCCTATGGTTGAGGTTTGAACAGGGAACTCCTAGATGTTGTCATGCATAGGTTTCAACCTAAAAGTCTATCATCAAGTCCTCATCAGAGGAAATGAGAGTCCTAAGGGATCATGTCAATGATACACCAAAACAGACAAAAGCATCAGCTTTAACAGTAAAATGCATGCAATGCAAGTGAGGGAGGAAATGTGTGTGGGGCTTCAGCCTCCACAAGCTCGTCTCGACCTCAAGCCAGTCATGAAATAACAGTAATCATACTGAAGATAAACCACATGCTATCAAGCAATAACAGATAAGAGAAATGAAGTTGCCATTAGGCAAACAAAACACAAACTTGAGAAAGAATCATCTACTCTCTAATCCTAACCCTAACACAGAATCTGATCAAATCTAATCAAAGCCCTACAGCAAAACCTAACCAAAAGAAAACAATCCCAGTCTTCAAGCTTCAGAACAAGCTTACCAAAGAAAGGGAGCTAAGTAAGCGGACTCATAGTGTCTTCCTCAGGAAAGCACTAGGAGGTGTATACTCAGGAATCATATCCTATGTGGCTCAACCACTGTGATCAGTTTATATTCCTCCTCAGGAGAAATTAAACTCACAAGCAGGCTCCAACATCACTGGATATTTAGGAAATCCTATCTGAACTAGTGGAACTAAATGAACAGACTCATAGGACCTTCCTCAGGAAAGTACTAGGAGGCTTCCACTTAGGAGTTGTATCCCATGTGGCTCAACAACATGTGATCAGTTTACATTCCTCCTCAGGAGAAACTAAACTCACAAGTTGGCTCCAACATCATTGGATACTTAAGAAATCCTAGATAAACTAATGGAACTAAGTGAATAGACCCATAAGACCTTCCTCAGGAAAGTACTATGAGGCTTCCACTTAGGAATTGTACCCCATGTGGCTCAACAACATGTGATCAGTTTACATTCCTCCTCAGGAGAAATTAAACTCACAAGTTGGCTCCAACATCATTGGATACTTAAGAAAGAGGTGAGAAGAAAGAATGAAAGTCATTCATAGTGCCTTCCTCAGGAAAGTACCATGAACTTCCCTCAAACTTCAGGATCTCAAACCTCACAGACAGGGAACAAGCCAAGCTCTGGGTCTCTGAGTCTTGATCTTCAATCTTCTCTTCCATCATGTTCTCCAACAAGATCTTCAAGACAACACAAGCCCCACAACCAATTCCCCAAAACAAACCCCAGAGATGAACAGATAACCACAGAACAGACAAAATCATCAGGCAACTTCAGAAAATACCTAAAAATACTAAACCAAGGGGGAAAATCTAACAATTATTCACAAGGGTCTACAATATCTATCCATAACATCCACATATGCCTCTACCCAAAAATCAAGACAAAACTATTTAAAGAAAATGAATTTCCTCACCTATGCACAACCTAAACCCTAATTAGGATACCCTAAAGCTACCCTAATTAAACTAATCAAATTTTAATCTAAAAATCTAGAATTAAATCCTATGGGGAACTATGGTTCAATATCTAATTACACAAAAAAGAATGGATTAAAAAGACTAAAGGAAGGTCCTAAAAGAAATTCTACAAAATCATGATATCAAACTAAACATTATAAAAGCTATTTAAAAGAAAAATCTATTAAAAATATGAAAAGAAAATAAAATGGACATTTTATTTATTTAGAATTTTCTAGACAGATTTATTAACATATAGGAAAAAGAAGAATTAAAAAATATTAAATTTCCTATTTTTTATGAATTTTATAAAAGCAAGAAATAAAAGAAAATAAAAAAAGAATTAAAGGGGATGGGGGTGAAAATAGCAAGGCAGATTAGTTGTTTTTCGTAATGGGCTGAATATGGGGGGGGGGGTGCGCGTAGCAAGCTGGGTCCATCAAGCCCAGACGCGCCTCATTTAACAAAACGACGGCGTTTTGGCTTTTTAAAATTTCCCTCCAATTTCTTAATGCATCTGGGCCGTAGATTGAGATGAAATGGTCAAAACTTCAAAACGAATCAAAGGTGAGGATTATGTCTCCTACCTCGAGCCAGCTAGGGTTTCACTAAGCAACCTCCATGCGCAGATCTTCCATCATCCATAGCTCTCTCATCTCGCAATGAAAACTCACGATCCAAACATCAAACTTAACCTACTTATTGCCCTCTACGCAGCCATGGTCCTAGATTTTCTTAATACTCCCTCTAGAAAAACATATGGATCGCGGAAGTCTTGGGCACCATTACTTTCCTCTGGTATGCATGATCATGGTCTTGGCTGAAACTAACCTAGAATGATCTACACTTCATGGTGATTATTCTAAACTACAAAGCTAAGGTTATAGTACATTAGGGCACGAGTTCTTGAGCTCAAAACAGAAATGGCCATAACACAAACCTACATGAAATGCTCTAAAACTCATCATGATTCATCTCCTAATGGTCTCTACCCCATTTCACCTAACCACATGATCTAACTATGCATAAATAATGAGATTAGAAGGAAAATGCATACCTTGCAAGTGGTGATGGCTATGGTGGTTCTCCTTCAATTCAAGACTTGGTACTTCCTCTAGATGATCTTTAAGGGATCTATATGCTTCTGTTTGCAGTAGTTTGTGCTCACACTTCTTGAATCAACCTGGCCAATCCTTCATGCAAGTTGGAGTTATCACTTGGAATACATGAGCCAGCCACGAATTCTTCTTGATTTTTCTTGCCAAATACTCAATGTTGCTTGTAGATGATGATGATAATCAGAATTGTAGTGATTGATGAAGTTTCAATGGAGTTTGGGATTAAAATGCATTTTGGAGTGAAAGAATTGAAATGTGGTATGCAAGCTCTAAGAATCTCTAACCAATGCATGGAGTCACTCTAGGGCTTATATAGATGAGAATAGAAATGTGTGGAAGTTTGTAGAACCTTCCATGAAGTTTCTAGAACTTCTCATGCAATGATAATTTGAATTTGTCATCTTTAGTAAATCTCATGCTATATCATGATATACCATGAAATCTCACTCAATTTCTCCTCAAATGATATGGTAAAATGAAAACAAAGCCTTACAAGTCCTTGTGTAGCATTTTCCCATCTTTCCTTTTGATGCCTTAAAGTGCAAGTAACAAATTTACAAAGCAACTCCAATTTTTTAAGCCTAAACTCAAAAATGTGGCTAAACCATTGTTTTTAAAATGATGTTTCCAATCAAAATGATATATTAGATGACCTATTTTGGATTCCTAGATCTCCCAAACCAATTTCCAATTTCAACTTTTTCAACTTATAAGCCATTTTAGGTCATTTTCACCAAATCTTGAAAATCCATGCTATGAGCTTTTCCAACAATTCATGACCTTTTTTCTAGACTTAAAATACCATTTTGAACAACTTTCATGTTTTGAGTTTTTCCATTTGAGGCTTGGAACTAGGAGATATGGCCTTTGCTTAAAATGACCTATAACTGACAAATGACCAAAATACCCCTGTCTTGTTCAAACCATAAGTTGAGTTCCACAAATCCTATCAAGGACTTCTACCACTCAAATTAAAGCTAAGAAGATGCCCTCCAACATTCATGTTGACCAAGAGATCATAGGAATCATCCTACTAGGGCAAAAGGTGTCTGCAAGTTGGGTGACTTTCAAGGACCCAGATTCACACACCTCTGCTGACCTGTAATTTGTCAAAACCATAACTTGAGCTCTGCAACTCCTATCAAGGACTTCCACCACTCAAATTAAAGCTAAGAACAAGCTATACAACATTCATGTTGTGGGGAAGATGAGATATCAATCACATCTTGAGCTAAAACTGCCTGGAAGATAGGGATCAAATTAGGGTTTTTCACTGACAATCCTTGGAAACCCTGACTTGAAACTTCTCAAACTCCTCAATCATGATGAGTTGGTCTAGGAATCATCTTTATAACATCTCTATGCATCATTCCATGATCTCATGGCCCTTGGATTGGGTCTCAACCTTCTCCAAATTTTCAGTTATCCTAGGGTTGACCCAGTCAAAACCCTAATTCTACCATTCATGGTTGAATCCTCTGAACTCTTGCATAATGACTTCTCTGGGCTCACAATGGCTTTCAAGACCTCTCATACACTTTCTCAAAACATCAAGTTCATTCTCAAAGTCTCAGAATCATCTGAGGAGCACCCACAACTCTCAAGCTATGAAGCACACAACCCTGGTTTCAATCCACTCCTCTGAGGATCTCTTGAACTTTCTGGTGAAGGTATCAACTTTCAAACACTCCATGAATAAATAATTGTTGGTCAAATTTTGGGGTGCAACAGCTGCCCCTATTCAAACGGCTTGAACCTGACTGGGTGAGAAGCGAACGGCTCTCAACCAATCAAGGTGCGAGACGATTGAATACCGGTAAACCCGAAAATTTGCCAACTGCATGAGCACACGGTACTCTGCGGGGAACAAATCTTTGAATATTGCAATGCTAGCTGCACGGCAGCTAGCTGGAGAGATACTGGTCCGACATCATCGTCGAACAAACATAATCTTGCCGTCGAATACAAACCCGGTCCGGGAATCCGAAGCATACATCTCAAAGGTACAAAACCTGAGCTTGGGATGGAAACAAACACTTCCAACGGTACACATCCTAATATTGGAGGCAAACATATCCAAAGGTACGAAACCTGAGCTTGGAATCAAACATATCCAAAGGTACGAAACCTGAGCTTGGAATCAAACATATCCAAAGGTACGAAACCTGAGCTTGGAATAAAACATATCCAAAGGTACGAAACCTGAGCTTGGAATCAAACATATCCAAAGGTACGAAACCTGAGCTTAGAATCAAACATATCCAAAGGTACGAAACCTGAGCTTGGAATCAAACATATCCAAAGGTACGAAACCTGAGCTTGGAATCAAACATATCCAAAGGTATGAAACCTGAGCTTGGAATCAAACATATCCAAAGGTACGAAACCTGAGCTTGGAATCAAACATATCCAAAGGTACGAAACCTGAGCTTGGAATCAAACATATCCAAAGGTACGAAACCTGAGCTTGGAATCAAACATATCCAAAGGTACGAAACCTGAGCTTGGAATCAAACATATCCAAAGGTACGAAACCTGAGCTTAGAATCAAACATATCCAAAGGTACGAAACCTAAGCTTGGAATCAAACATATCCAAAGGTACGAAACCTGAGCTTGGAATCAAACATATCCAAAGGTACGAAACCTGAGCTTGGAATCAAACATATCCAAAGGTACGAAACCTGAGCTTGGAATCAAACATATCCAAAGGTACGAAACCTGAGCTTGGAATCAAACATATCCAAAGGTACGAAACCTGAGCTTGGAATCAAACATATCCAAAGGTACGAAACCTGAGCTTGGATTCAAACATGCACGCTGCTATTCTCTTGACATCTTGTCAAGTCGTTGCTAAATGAAAGCAAACACGCCGGGTCACTGGACATAATCATCAAGTTAACAACTCGGTTGAGGAGAGAAGAATGGGGGTTCATCCAAACAATCCTGACGACTCACTGGGGAAAAGGAAGAAGGGTTCACCCAAACAACCTTGTAGACTTTGCTGCAGAAAGACGAGAGAGTTCACCCAAACGACTTCAACAACTGCTGGGGAATAACGACAGAGTTCACTCAGACGATTCCTACCAACTTTACTAGGGAGCAAGTACTTCTGTACAGGGAAAGCGATAAATGCTCTAAACGGCTTTCTGGGGGAATGACCCTTCTAGGGAACATAGCCTTCGGGCTACAAGACACTCATGTCATTAAGTCCTCAAACTCACGGGGATAAACAAACTTCGGCTTGCTGGGCAATCCTTCAGGATCCGCTTGGGGAAACATTCCATCTGCCAATCATGACTGTGCTCGGCTGGGGGATATCAATCTACCCGCCTGCTGCTGGGGAAGTGCCAACCACCTGCTGGGGAAAAGCCCCCCACTCTGTTGGGGATTCCAAGAATTATTCTGGGTAACTCTTGTTGGGGATGCTACTGGGGAGCTCAAGAATCATCCTAAGCAAACCACTCGGGGAACTGCGATGAGGTCTTAAGCAAGCGGCCCCGCTGAGGGATTCGAGAATCATCTCGAACTGAAGACTTCGTCGGGATTCTCAAAAATCATCTTGAGCGAGCGACTGTGGGGATTACACCGGGGTCTTAAGAATCATTTTTAAGAAAGCGACCTTGTTGGGGAGAATATCAGGAATCGTCCTGAGCAACTGGTCTCTTGGCGGAACACCTGTAAAACAAGAATGACAATGACCTAGATCATGCTTATGATGCGTATGCTTCTGCGCTATGCCCCACACGGTGGGAATGATATGCGTTTATGCTAAATGCCATGCAATCATGCACAATGCTATGCAACGTTAAATGCTATGCAGTCATGCACAATGATGCGATCCCGTCAGCAAAATAAATGCCGAGGGGGAAATTCTCCTGTCGAGGAGAAAGCACTACTCAGGTAGAGGAATCATCCTGCTGAGGAGAACGTGGACACGCCAATATCAATCGGACTCTGTCTGGGGAATTGATCTTCCGGTTGACTGCTGCAGGGCAAACAACTTCAGTTGATCTCTGCAGGGGGCGAAGCTCTACGAGAACCCGAACCTGCTGAAGGAAAGCGATGTCAATCGCGGGAATGAACTGCGCGGCCGCCATGGCTACTTTTCTGGGGGTAACAACTCTGTGGGAAAACAACTTCAGCTGCTCCACATTCCACTGGGGAAAATCAATCATGATCTGACCACCTTCCAAGGACTCGGCTCTTCTGGAGGTTTGCGGACTCAGCCGGGGAGAGAAATCATTCCACTTCATTGGAGAGTACAACTCTGATGAGGAAACTCAATTTCGTCGGGGAAGAAAAAATCATCTGACTTCGGGGGAGAGTATACGACTCTGCCGGGGGCTACAACATCAGTTGTTCCAACACTCTACTGGGGAAGAGGGAATCACCCAACTTCAGGAGAGAGCATAACTCTGGTGGGGAACCTCAATTCCGCTGGAGACTTCAGTCTGGCACCATCAGTTACTGCATAATTTGGCATGAGAATAATTCCCTACGAGATTTGCACTTGTGACCCGGTGCTGGGGGAGACACCTGCTTCGGCGACTTTACTGGGGAAAACACGAGCTTCGGTACCCAAACATTTCTCATGAAATCTGCACTTGTGACTCGGTGCTGGGGACAGACGACATCATTCTTCAGTGCTTGGCTCAGCTGATGAGGTGACATTCCTTCAGGATGCGTCTGCTTGGGGAAGAGAATCGTCTCTACATGGGGAGACATATCAATGCTCACTATCCTGCGTTCAGATTCTGCGGAGGAGAGACTACTGAATTCTGCTGGAGAAGGAGGACTCGCCCCGCTTCGGGGATGCGCACGGCACATCTACTGGAAGGTGCTACACCTGCAACAACACAAACAGACAGACAAGATACCCTCCTCAAAGGGGCCTATCCAGGTTATTATCTCGTGACAATATCCAGTTAATTAAGTGTTTCAACAATCAATGGGCCTAGGCCCGTAAGTTTATGTATGCGCATTTTATTAAAAAACATCGGCGTTTTCGTTCGCAAACAAAACAGATAAATGCTAAACAGGCAAGCGGAATTGCTGAATAATGTGCATTTTATTGATGATGAACCCCTGAATGGGCAAAAATGTTTTACAACAGAGGCAAGCTCCTGGAATGAGGAAGCCGCGCAAAAAAGAAAACATAAATATACATCAGTATATACAAATGTCGGCAACGAGGCGTAGACGAACACCATGAGTTGATCCCTCTAAGACCCACTCGACTTCGATACTTCTCCGATGCTTCAGCTTCGGAAGAGATTGATTCAGATAAACGGCCCTCAGGTCCTCCAAACCACTAAACAATGAAAGTCCACACGCGGAACGCAGTCATTTGCTTATTCAAATCCCTAACTTTTGCGTGAACCGCCCTTTACGGGTTTTCAGTTCACCGGGATACCCTTTTTTGCCGAAGCCGCCCAGTGTAGGTTTTCGACTTCGCGGGTGTACATTTTTTCAATATATCCCTAATTTTTGCCCGAACCTTTTATTCTGTTTTTGGTTCGCCGGGATGCCCCTTTTTTGCCTGGACTCTTTCTTTTTTGTCCAGCGGGTCTCTTTCAAGCAAAGTATTTTTTAATTGCGTCCGCGTTCACCGGGGATGCAAAATCTTCACCATCCATCGTGGATAACAACAAAGCTCCTCCTGAGAAGACCTTGCTGACGACATACGGCCCTTCGTAATTCGGAGTCCATTTGCCTCGGTGATCGGAGTGTGGCGGAAGAATCTTCTTCAGGACGAGATCACCCGTCTGAAAGCTTCTAGGACGCACCTTCTTATCATAAGCTTTCTTCATTCGGCTTTGGTACAGGCGACCAAATGCAATCGATGCTAACCTCTTCTCGTCCATCAGGCTGAGCTGGTTCAAACGATTCGTAATCCATTCTGCCTCGTCGAGCTTTACATCAACTAAAACTCGCAAAGAAGGAATCTCCACTTCTAACGGCAGGACAACTTCCATACCGTACACTAAGGAGAAAGGAGTTGCCCCGGTCGACGTACGCACCGTCGTACGATAACCGTGCAAGGAAAACGGCAGCATCTCGTGCCAATCTTTGTATGTCACAACCATCTTCTGAACAATCTTCTTGATGTTCTTGTTGGCCGCTTCAACAGCGCCATTCATCTTCGGCCGGTAGGGAGATGAGTTGTGATGTTCAATCTTGAAGCTCTGGCACAGCTCCTTCATCATCTTGTTATTCAAATTCGAACCATTATCAGTAATGATCCGCTCGGGAATTCCATAGCGACAGATGATGTCCTTCTTTATGAATTTAGCTACCACCTGCTTGGTCACATTAGCGTATGAGGCTGCCTCCACCCATTTGGTGAAGTAGTCGATAGCTACCAGAATGAAACGATGACCATTGGATGCAGTGGGCTCGATCTTGCCTATCATGTCGATGCCCCACATGGAGAACGGCCAAGGGGAGGACATGACATTCAATGGGCACGGCGGCACATGAACTTTATCAGCATAAATCTGGCATTTGTGACATTTCTTCGCGAATCTGAAGCAATCCGACTCCATAGTCAGCCAGTAATACCCTGCTCTCAGGATCTTTCTCGTCATGGCATGCCCGCCGGCGTGCGTACCAAATGTGCCCTCATGGACTTCTTCCATGAGTATACTTGCCTCTTTCTCATCTACACATCTGAGCAGCACGAGATCGTGGTTTCTTTTATACAGCACTCCATCAGGATTGAGATAAAAGTTTCCAGATAGCCTCCTTAGAGTCTTCTTATCCTGGGTTGACGCACCCGCAGGATACTCCTTAGTCATAAGGAAGGTCTGGATGTCGTGGAACCATGGCTTGCCGTCGTTGGCATCCTCGATTGCAAAGACAAATGCTGGTCTATCAAGACGCGAAAGGACAATTCTTGGAGCCTCATTCCAATAATTGACTTTATACATTGAAGCCAACGTGGCTAGAGCATCAGCCATCTGATTTTCAGCCCTGGGTACATGATGAAGTTCCACTCGATCGAAGAATGGAAGCAGCCTCCTGGCATAATTCATGTACGGCACTAAATTCGCTTGACGAGTTTCCCACTCCCCTTTGATCTGATTGATTACAAGCGCTGAGTCACCATATATGTCTAGATTCTTGATTCTCAAATCAATTGCCTCTTCTAGACCCATAATACATGCTTCATACTCGGCTTCATTGTTGGTAACTGGAAACGTCAGTCTCGCAGTAAACGGGATGTGGGACCCGTGAGGAGTCGTGATGATAGCCCCGATACCACTTCCATAGGAATTAACCGCTCCGTCGAATATCAACTTCCACTGAGACTTCCTATCTGGCCCCTCATCGGGCAACGGCTCATCGCAATCCTTTGCTTTGAGAAACATAATGTCCTCGTCAGGGAATTCGAACTTCATCGGCTGGTAGTCTTCGATTGGCTGTTCGGCAAGGTAATCAGACAATACGCTTCCCTTAATGGATTTCTGAGAGACGTACTGAATATCATACTCCGTTAACACCATTTGCCATCTGGCAATCCTGCCCGAAAGAGCCTGCTTCTCGAAGACGTACTTGATCGGATCCATCTTCGAAATTAGCATAGTGGTGTGGTTGAGCATATACTGTCGTAGACGTTTGGCAGCCCAAGTTAATGCGCAACACGTCTTCTCCAGCATCGAGTATCGAGATTCGCACTCAGTTAACTTTTTACTCAAATAATAAATGGCATGCTCTTTTCTGCCCGTCTCGTCGTGCTGACCGAGAACACACCCCATACTATTCTCCAGAACCGTCAGGTACATGATTAATGGCCGTCCAGCCACTGGGGGTATCAAGATTGGAGGTTCTTGAAGATACTGCTTTATTTTGTCGAATGCCTTCTGGCAATCCTCATTCCAAGTAATCGCCTGATTTTTCTTTAAAAGCTTGAACATCGGTTCACAAGTGGCCGTGAGCTGAGAGATAAACCTTGCAATGTAGTTTATTCGGCCCAAGAAACCACGAACTTCTTTTTCTGTTTTCGGCGCTGGCATTTCTTGGATAGCTTTTATCTTCGCAGGATCAACTTCAATACCTCGTTCACTAACGATAAACCCCAATAACTTTCCGGACCGCACTCCGAAAGTGCACTTGTTAGGATTCAGCCTCAGCCTGAACTTCCTAAGCCTTTCAAACAGCTTCAACAAATTGACCAGATGCTCTTCCTCCGTTTGGGACTTTGCAATCATGTCATCAACATAGACCTCGATCTCATGATGAATCATATCATGAAACAAAGTTACCATTGCTCGCTGGTAAGTGGCCCCCGCGTTCTTCAGACCGAAGGGCATTACCTTATAGCAGAATGTTCCCCAGGGGGTGATGAACGTTGTTTTCTCCATGTCCTCCGGCGCCATCTTAATCTGATTGTAACCGGAGAAGCCATCCATGAACGAAAACACGGAAAACTGGGCTGTATTGTCGACCAACACATCGATATGAGGCAACGGGAAATCATCCTTAGGGCTCGCCCTATTCAAATCCCGATAATCGACGCACATGCGTACCTTACCGTCCTTCTTCGGTACAGGCACTATGTTGGCGACCCACGGAGGGTAAGTGGTAACGGCTAGAAATCCTGCGTCCAACTGCTTTTGGACTTCTTCTTTGATTTTTACAGCCATGTCCGGTCTAGTCCTCCTAAGCTTCTGCTTGACTGGAGGGCAATCTTCTCGCAATGGCAAGCGATGAACCACGATATCAGTGTCGAGTCCGGGCATATCCTCATATGACCAAGCAAAGACGTCACTATACTCTCGAAGCATCTCGACCAATCTATGCTTGACATCATTCTGCAGCGCAGCCCCTACTCTGACATTTCTGACGAGCTCCTCAGAACCCAGATTTACAATCTCAATATCCTCCTCGTGAGGCAGAATAACCTTCTCCTCTTGTCTCAGCAAGCGGGCCAACTCTTCCGGAAGGTCCTCGTCTTCATCAATCTCATCCTCGGCTTGATAGATCGGGCAATCAAAGTCGTAGTGAGCCGTAGAGGGTCCAGAGTCGATGTCATCTGTTACGTGGATCCTGCAATAACACGGGTTAAGTTTAAAGCAAGAATATGCAGGTTAGCACAAACCTCGTTGCCATTTTGCTGTTTTTCGAAATAAACATAAAACAGGAATAACAGAGAACACAATATTTGATTACGAAGAAAACGCCTTTTATTTATTAACAAAATGCATACACATAATCCAACAAGGCCCTGACAGTAAAACCACTATGCCCTGGGCAGGACATAGGGTTGTACAAAGATTGTAAAAAGCAAATCATTACTCTTCACTTGTCAGCTTGATAATCTCCTTGATGGTCCAATTGTGGAGGCGCTCGCCCGGCTTGCTCGGTTGAATCCAGGCATCAAGATCGCAATCACTGTCCCCGCTGTCCTCCGACGCAGCGTTGATGCTCTCGAAAATTACTCCCCCCTTGGTGAATAGGATCGGCCCTTTCCCACGAGACGAGCTGCCAGAAGAAGATGAAGCTTCAGCTTCAGGAGAATACCCCAATCCAAACTTATCCTGCTTGATTGGTATATCCAAGACATGCCCCCAGCCTGGGGTGGAACCGGCTTCGACAACGGCCCGTGCTTCCTTAAACGAGGAGAGATTCATCTCCTGCTTCTCTGCGATGATAGGAGCTACCTCCTTCACCTTGACGGTTTCAAATGCTTGGCAAAGCGTTTCATGGATCTCGCCATCCATTTCAACGTATTTAAAGGACGATAGGTGGCTCACCATAATGTCCTCTTCACCACAGACGGTTACTATGCTGCCCCCGACAGCATACTTAAGCTTTTGATGCAGCGTGGACGTCACGGCACCAGCAGAATGGATCCATGGCCGACCTAAGAGGCAACTGTAGGCGGGCATGATATCCATGATATAGAAAACCGTATTGAACGTCTCTGGACCAACTTGAATTGGCAGGGTCAATTCTCCGAAGACGTGGCGCTTGGTTCCGTCAAAGGCTTTCACGACCAGATCACTGGGCGTGCAAAGCAGTCCACGGGTATCCAACTTCATCAGTGCCTTCTTCTGAAGCACATTAAGCGAGGAACCCGTATCCACCAGGACATGTGACATAATCGTGCCTCTGCACTCTATTGAGACGTGCAAGGCGCTATTGTGATCTCTTCCCTTAGGAGTCAGCTCTAGATCTGTAAATCCCAGCCCATTACCAGCATTAACATGGGCTACCACTTCCTCGAGTTGATTTACTGATATCTCCTGCGGCACGTATGCAGCATTCAATACCTTCAGTAACGCGTTGCGGTGCGCTTCAGAACACAGCAACAGGTTAAGAATCGAGATCTTTGACGGAGTCTGATGAAGATGATCTACAATTTTGTAGTCACTCTTCTTGATTAGTCGCATGAACTCTTCAGCATCTTTAACCAGCAAGTCCTTCTCTGCCCCTGCAGGGACCTCTTCAACAGCTTTACCTTTACCCTTATCCACAGCGTCAGCTCAGACCACTTTCTCTGCTGCAACCTCTGCTGGCGCAAACACTCTTCCGCTTCTAGTGATACCACTGACTTCGGTAAGACTCTGCACAGTTGATCCGAACGGCTCAAGCTCTATTTTCTGCCCATTACAATAAACTTCGGCGCCGTAATGCCATGGAACGGCATTAGTACTCTCGAATGGGATTGGTCCGGCCCTGGTGATGGTGATAGTAGGCGGACGAGGCGCAGAAATAGTGATAGGGTGACGAGGAATAGTAATGGTAGAAACTTCGTCTGCCTGCTTTAGCACGACCTCCCCTGATGCACTCTCAATGCTCCGGCTGAATTGCAAAATACCCTCGGACATCAGACTTTGGATACCTTCGATCAGCTGCTCACACCCATCAGGAAGTGTAGCACAAGCCATACACAACTCTCCGCATCCAGGAAAGAAGCCCTTCTTCAGCAACTTAGCCTTGACAAAACTCAACGGCGTCTTCAAATCTTTGACGTCAGTCAGCAAGTCCGCATTTTCCTCAGTGATAACAGCATTCACTCCGCCTCCCTTATGATGAGGCATCGGGTTTTTGGTGACGTTGGGCACGTTGTCAGAAAAGTTGATAACCTTGGCGTCCACCAAGTCCTGGACTTTATGCTTAAAAGCTTTACAATTCTCAATCGTATGGCCCGGTGCCCCAGTATGGAATTCACAAGTAGCATTGGCATCATACCCCGGTGGGGGTGCCCCTGTTAAGGGAGCCAACGTCCTCTTTTGAATTAATTGGAGCTGAAGCAACGTTTGCAGAAGCTGTGCATACGACATAGGTGGAGTTTCAAACTGACGATTTGTCATAGGAGCCCGATTCTGATATCTCCTATACCCCTGCTGATTCTGCTGGTGAGGCTGCTGCTGCTGCTGCGGGGGAGCAGCTGGGATATTTATGCTAGCAATCTGAGGCTGAGGGCCCTTGCCCTTTCTCCTAGCATTAGTGACAGCACTGGCATCTCCCTCTCGACGCTTGCCAGTATAGGGTTTCTTGCTAGCTCCTCCAACTGAGGATGATTCGCCCTGAATTTTTCCGATCTTTATACCGTTCTCAACATGCTCGCCCAGAGTGATGAGAGCCGAGAATGTTCCAGTCATGCCACTGACCAGCTTTTCATAGTAGATTCCAGGAAGGGTAGCCACGAACATTTGTACTAGCTCACGCTCAACCATCGGCGGTTGAACCCGAGCAGCCAATTCACGCCACCGCTGGGCGTACTCTTTAAAGCTTTCATTGTTCCGCTGTGAGAGATTCTGAAGCTGAACTCGGTTGGGAGCAAAGTCGCTATTGTATTGATAGTGGAGAACAAACGCTTCTGCAAGATCTTTCCAGGTGCGCACAGTAGCGGGCTCCAAACCCATATACCATTCGAGCGATGGACCAGAAAGACTATCCTGAAAGAAGTGCATCAGCAGCTTCTCATCGTCAGAATAAGCAGACATCTTTCTAAAATAAGATCGGAGGTGAACACGGGGGCAGGTAGTACCCTTATACTTCTCAAAGGTAGGCACCTTGAACTTGTGAGGTACTTTAAAGTCAGCAATCAACCCGAGTTTGGACATGTCAACGCCCAATGTGTTCTGATTTTCTATGTTTCTCATCTTGTCTTCCAGCGCCTTGAACCTGAGTCGAGCCTCAGCATTCAACTCTGCTTCTACACCTCTCTGAGAGAATATGTCATCTTGATGGTCCTCCAGCCACGGTTGAGGCCCCAACAGATTTCCTGCACCAGCATTGCCGTTGACCGGCCCTATGTTAACATTGGCTCCCAAACTACCATTGCTGACGCCAGCCGCGTTGAGCCCGATATTAGTCATCAGATTGCCGTTAGCACTGTCGTTGCCCCCGGCAGCAGGAACAACGTTCTGTGGAGTATCCCCTGGAGGAGGAGTGGGCACGGCCTCGCCGTGAAGTATTCCATTACTGTCAACCCTGGAGATGAGAGGTTGAACCAAAGTACGAAGCTGGTCTTGCCCATTCGCAACTACTTGCATCAGCTCCATAAAATGATCCATCCGTTCACGGAGCTCTTGAACATCTGACTGTACCTGGTCCATTATCCTTGTCTGATTAGCGCGAGTTGAGTAGCGGTGGATGAGTTTTTGATCAATCCTGGAGATCGAAAGCAGCTCGGAACCTGAGTACCTGAAAAACCTGTCAACATTAAAGGTTAGGAAAAGCAACAGAATGTATGTCATGCAAAAATGCTTTATGCAGATGCATGCGGGTGTCTGTGTGCCTGAGAGATTTCCCCCGATCCTGGCGCCTTAGTACCAGTGCTGACAATAATAAGGAGAGGAATCTGGGCCCAACCATGGAAACAGCAATCTCACACATAGTATCAGTAATAGCCAGGTTCGACACATCAAGGACCGAGAACTCGTACGCAACAGTCTTTCTGAGAGAGGCTGCAGTAACACAATAAGAGGCGAGAGATCCTGGATCGGGAAACGGTACCTGTCACAGACACACGCCGATGGAATGCGAATGATTATGCAAACTAATGCAAAATGCAGGCATGCCACAATATATCCAGGTGGCTGCTGTGGAGATTCGGTGTCAACAGTCACTGATGAGAAGGAAACCCTGGTGTAAAACCACTAATCAGAACCGCTGAGAATAACCATCTGATAGGACCGAGATCAAAATCCTGCTCTGCCAAGAGTAAGTCCCTGAAAATAAGGATCCCGGGTGCAATATCAAGGAATATCTGTTGATGAGGTCTTCAGACCCCCAAATCAAAAATCTGCCCTCTCCAGAACAAACACACAGCTGCTGATGAGTCCTTCAGACCTCACTCAAAATCTGCCCTATCAAGAACAAACAACAACTGCCGATGAGATCTTCAGACCCCACTCAAAAATCTGCTCCATTCAGGACAAACTACTGATAACAATATCCTGATCGAAACCTGTTCTATCAAGAACAGACAAACACTCGATGATAAGATCCTCTGATCAAACCCTTGCTCTATCAAGAACATATCTGCAACTGAGAACCCAACATAACTGATTCACTGTCAAGAAAACCAGGTAGTCTGGAGGTCAAAGTTTCCTGCAATATCCCGACCCCATTCACAGGTATGGACCTAATCCACTGACGAAGGTACGGCATCCTATGCGGTCATCAGCGTCACAGACTTTCATGAGTGACGATACGATTCCCAGAAGGAGTGGCATCGTCAAGTCATGAAGAGGCCTCTCTTAGCTGACTTCCAAATGATCGGTCCCCAGAGTCGACAATCCTCACGTCTGGACTCCCCTCAGATCCTCAGGACCGGAAAGGAGCACCTCTGCAAGAATCTCGTCTGAGCGCAGATTTTCGTAGGGAACTGTGCCTGCTCAGCAGACAGGTTCGTCTACTACTTCTCCGCAACTATATCTAGGTATGTACTCAAGCCCAGGTCCGGCTTTTTACTCACAGTAACATCCCTCTCCCACAGCAGCACAGATAATCATATCAAACTGGAAATAAAATGCGGGAAATAAAATGCGGGAAGTAAAGATGCGGGAAGTAAAAATGCGATAAATAAACGCAACCCAACAAGCAAACACACAAACGATAGGATTGACTCTCATAGGGAACCGGAGAACCAGAGATTCTGGGTTCGGTCCCCAGCAGAGTCGTCAGCTGTCGCTTGCGCGAAAATAAGGTGCCGGCATGACAGAAGAGTCGCCACCTTTCGTTATTTATCCCTCAGAGCGGGAAAGGAAACGATCGGAAAAACCTGACGAAAAAGGGTAAGACAAGGTCATCGCAACCATTGTCTGGGTTCGGGAGTCGGTTACGCAAGGGGAAGGTATTAGCACCCCTCACGTCCGTCGTACTCGACGGGATCCTCGCTTGCTTGTTTACTTGGACGGGTTGGTTATAATCTATCTACCTATCAAGGCTGGCTGAAAGAAAAATGACTCGGCAAAGCGTCGCGCTTTATGCCTACGTATTCCCGTCTGGAACGAGAAATCAGAGTCAACATAGTTCGCCTAACTACGGGGGAAGATGGGGAAGGTTGCTCGCTAGGATATCGCATCCTATGCCTACGTACTTTCATCTGGTATGAAAGATCAGAGCAAACGTAGTTCGGCTAACTACGGGTTATCTCCTGAAAGAAGTGTTTTTTATGGTGTTTACGATCTCAACCGCACTAGAGACTATGACCTGAGAGTGAATGCGTCGCATGTCACCCACGGGGTACCATACTAAACATCCATCCTCAGATGGCTTAAGGCTTGTAACGTACGAAAGAAATCATTCATGATTACTGTATCTTAAACTGCTTCGAGATGAGAAGAGAACAGGCCCAACTAGGAGGGAGACTATCAAGTCCTACTGTTATCATGCCATGGATTCATCCTATGGTTGAGGTTTGAACAGGGAACTCCTAGATGTTGTCATGCATAGGTTTCAACCTAAAAGTCTATCATCAAGTCCTCATCAGAGGAAATGAGAGTCCTAAGGGATCATGTCAATGATACACCAAAACAGACAAAAGCATCAGCTTTAACAGTAAAATGCATGCAATGCAAGTGAGGGAGGAAATGTGTGTGGGGTTTCAGCCTCCACAAGCTCGTCTCGACCTCAAGCCAGTCATGAAATAACAGTAATCATACTGAAGATAAACCACATGCTATCAAGCAATAACAGATAAGAGAAATGAAGTTGCCATTAGGCAAACAAAACACAAACTTGAGAAAGAATCATCTACTCTCTAATCCTAACCCTAACACAGAATCTGATCAAATCTAATCAAAGCCCTACAGCAAAACCTAACCAAAAGAAAACAATCCCAGTCTTCAAGCTTCAGAACAAGCTTACCAAAGAAAGGGAGCTAAGTAAGCGGACTCATAGTGTCTTCCTCAGGAAAGCACTAGGAGGTGTATACTCAGGAATCATATCCTATGTGGCTCAACCACTGTGATCAGTTTATATTCCTCCTCAGGAGAAATTAAACTCACAAGCAGGCTCCAACATCACTGGATATTTAGGAAATCCTATCTGAACTAGTGGAACTAAATGAACAGACTCATAGGACCTTCCTCAGGAAAGTACTAGGAGGCTTCCACTTAGGAGTTGTATCCAATGTGGCTCAACAACATGTGATCAGTTTACATTCCTCCTCAGGAGAAACTAAACTCACAAGTTGGCTCCAACATCATTGGATACTTAAGAAATCCTAGATAAACTAATGGAACTAAGTGAATAGACCCATAGGACCTTCCTCAGGAAAGTACTATGAGGCTTCCACTTAGGAATTGTACCCCATGTGGCTCAACAACATGTGATCAGTTTACATTCCTCCTCAGGAGAAATTAAACTCACAAGTTGGCTCCAACATCATTGGATACTTAAGAAAGAGGTGAGAAGAAAGAATGAAAGTCATTCATAGTGCCTTCCTTAGGAAAGTACCATGAACTTCCCTCAAACTTCAGGATCTCAAACCTCACAGACAGGGAACAAGCCAAGCTCTGGGTCTCTGAGTCTTGATCTTCAGTCTTCTCTTCCATCATGTTCTCCAACAAGCTCTTCAAGACAACACAAGCCCCACAACCAATTCCCCAAAACAAACCCCAGAGATGAACAGATAACCACAGAACAGACAAAATCATCAGGCAACTTCAGAAAATACCTAAAAAAACTAAACCAAGGGGGAAAAATCTAACAATTATTCACAAGGGTCTACAATATCTATCCATAACATCCACATATGCCTCTACCCAAAAATCAAGACAAAACTATTTAAAGAAAATGAATTTCCTCACCATAGCACAACCTAAACCCTAATTAGGATACCCTAAAGCTACCCTAATTAAACTAATCAAATTTTAATCTAAAAATCTAGAATTAAATCCTATGGGGAACTATGGTTCAATATCTAATTACACAAAAAAGAATGGATTAAAAAGACTAAAGGAAGGTCCTAAAAGAAATTCTACAAAATCATGATATCAAACTAAACATTATAAAAGCTATTTAAAAGAAAAATCTATTAAAAATATGAAAAGAAAATAAAATGGACATTTTATTTATTTAGAATTTTCTAGACAGATTTATTAACATATAGGAAAAAGAAGAATTAAAAAATATTAAATTTCCTATTTTTTATGAATTTTATAAAAGCAAGAAATAAAAGAAAATAAAAAAAGAATTAAAGGGGATGGGGGTGAAAATAGCAAGGCAGATTAGTTGTTTTTCGTAATGGGCTGATTATGGGGGGGGGGGGGGGGTGCGCGTAGCAAGCTGGGTCCATCAAGCCCAGACGCGCCTCATTTAACAAAACGACAGCGTTTTGGCTTTTTAAAATTTCCCTCCAATTTCTTAATGCATCTGGGCCGTAGATTGAGATGAAATGGTCAAAACTTCAAAACGAATCAAAGGTGAGGATTATGTCTCCTACCTCGAGCCAGCTAGGGTTTCACGAAGCAACCTCCATGCGCAGATCTTCCATCATCCATAGCTCTCTCATCTCGCAATGAAAACTCACGATCCAAACATCAAACTTAACCTACTCATTGCCCTCTACACAGCCATGGTCCTAGATTTTCTTAATACTCCCTCTAGAAAAACATATGGATCGCGGAAGTCTTGGGCACCATTACTTTCCTCTGGTATGCATGATCATGGTCTTGGCTGAAACTAACCTAGAATGATCTACACTTCATGGTGATTATTCTAAACTACAAAGCTAAGGTTATAGTACATTAGGGCACGAGTTCTTGAGCTCAAAACAGAAATGGCCATAACATAAACCTACATGAAATGCTCTAAAACTCATCATGATTCATCTCCTAATGGTCTCTACCCCATTTCACCTAACCACATTATCTAACTATGCATAAATAATGAGATTAGAAGGAAAATGCATACCTTGCAAGTGGTGATGGCTATGGTGGTTCTCCTTCAATTCAAGACTTGGTACTTCCTCTAGATGATCTTTAAGGGATCTATATGCTTCTGTTTGCAGTAGTTTGTGCTCACACTTCTTGAATCAACCTGGCCAATCCTTCATGCAAGTTGGAGTGATCACTTGGAATACATGAGCCAGCCACGAATTCTTCTTGATTTTTCTTGCCAAATACTCAATGTTGCTTGTAGATGATGATGATAATCAGAATTGTAGTGATTGATGAAGTTTCAATGGAGTTTGGGATTAAAATGCATTTTGGAGTGAAAGAATTGAAATGTGGTATGCAAGCTCTAAGAATCTCTAACCAATGCATGGAGTCACTCTAGGGCTTATATAGATGAGAATAGAAATGTGTGGAAGTTTGTAAAACCTTCCATGAAGTTTCTAGAACTTCTCATGCAATGATAATTTGAATTTGTCATCTTTAGTAAATCTCATGCTATATCATGATATACCATGCAATCTCACTCAATTTCTCCTCAAATGATATGGTAAAATGAAAACAAAGCCTTACAAGTCCTTGTGTAGCATTTTCCCATCTTTCCTTTTGATGCCTTAAAGTGCAAGTAACAAATTTACAAAGCAACTCCAATTTTTTAAGCCTAAACTCAAAAATGTGTCTAAACCATTGTTTTTAAAATGATGTTTCCAATCAAAATGATATATTGGATGACCTATTTTGGATTCCTAGATCTCCCAAACCAATTTCCAATTTCAACTTTTTCAACTTATAAGCCATTTTAGGTCATTTTCACCCAATCTTGCAAATCCATGCTATGAGCTTTTCCAACAATTCATGACCTTCTTTATAGACTTAAAATCCCATTTTGAACAACTTTCATGTTTTGAGTTTTTCCATTTGAGGCTTGGAACTAGGAGATATGGCCTTTGCTTAAAATGACCTATAATTGACAAATGACCAAAATACCCCTGTCTTGTTCAAACCATAAGTTGAGTTCCACAAATCCTATCAAGGACTTCTACCACTCAAATTAAAGCTAAGAAGATGCCCTCCAACATTAATGTTTACCAAGATATCATAGGAATCATCCTACTAGGGCAAAAGTTGTCTGCAAGTTGGGTGACTTTCAAGGACCCAGATTCACACACCTCTGCTGACCTGTAATTTGTCAAAACCATAACTTGAGCTCTGCAACTCCTATCAAGGACTTCCACCACTCAAATTAAAGCTAAGAACAATATCTACAACATTCATGTTGTGGGGAAGATGAGATATCAATCACATCTTGAGCTAAAACTGCCTGGAAGATAGGGATCAAATTAGGGTTTTTCACTGACAATCCTTGGAAACCCTGACTTGAAACTTCTCAAACTCCTCAATCATGATGAGTTGGTCTAGGAATCATCTTTATAACATCTCTATGCATAATTCCATGATCTCATGGCCCTTGGATTGGGTCTCAACCTTCTCCAAATTTTCAGTTATCCTAGGGTTGACCCAGTCAAAACCCTAATTCTACCATTCATGGTTGAATCCTCTGAACTCTTGCATAATGACTTCTCTGGGCTCACAATGGCTTTCAAGACCTCTCATACACTTTCTCAAAACATCAAGTTCATTCTCAAAGTCTCAGAATCATCTGAGGAGCACCCACAACTCTCAAGCTATGAAGCACACAACCCTGGTTTCAATCCACTCCTCTGAGGATCTCTTGAACTTTCTGGTGAAGGTATCAACTTTCAAACACTCCATGAATAAATAATTGTTGGTCAAATTTTGGGGTGCAACAACGCGCTTATACTAACTTGCCTTTATTACGTTTTTTACTGTTGTTTTAAGAGAAAGAAGAGAACGAACTCTATGGGGAGACTGTCAAGTCCTAATGTTGTCATGCCAAGGATTCATCCTATGGTTGAGGTTTGAAACAGGGAACTCCTAGAAGTTATCATGCATAGGTCTCAACCTAAAGTTCTATCATCACTTCCTTATCAAAGGAAGTGAGATTCCTAGGGGATCATGTCAATGGTACGGAAACAGACAAATAAAGCATCAGCTTCAACAGATAAATAGTAAACAGTAAAGATGCACATGCAATGCAGCAATACAAGCAGAGGGAGACTCACTCAACCTCTTAGCAATCAATCAAAGAAAAACATACAAAACAGACAAGCAGAGGGAGCTCACTCAACCTCTATTATGCAAATACGTCAAGTAGAAAAAGAAAAACAACACACAAGCAAGGGGAGGATCACCTCAACCCTTAAGGCAAACAAGCAGAGGGAGACTCACTCAACCTCTTAATGCAGTCATGCACCTAAGCTTAAACTATTCTAATCATGAACTATCCTAATGCAACACACCACTCAATCATGAATGAGGAGAAGGACTTATGGCAAATAATGGATTCATTCCACAAGTAGTCATACAAGGCTTCTAACCTAAGGAAAGAAATTGGGTGTTGAGAGGCAAGTGTAAGGTCCACAGGAACTTATCCCAGGCACTCAACCAACTAAAAGAGATTTGGGGGAATCATAAAGGTTTGGCTCCTTCAAGAGATGTGCAATATTCCCCCCACGGGAGGGACAATGCTACCCCAAGAAGGTTCCTAAAAAAGAATGAATAAGAGAATATTAGGAGAATGGAGATGAGAAGCAAGGTAAGTTCCACAGGAACTTACCACATACACTCAATCAACTCCACTTCCTTAAAGAGAGAGGGAGCTTTCATGGACTCAACCCCTTTATGATAGTGCAATGTATTCCTCCACAGGAGGAAACATGCTCACAAGGAGGATTCCAATCAAGCAAGGAAAATTGAAGAGGAAACTACCCCTATAGGAAGAATCATCCACCTACTTGATCTTCTAAAGCACCTCAAGTGTTACGTTACAAGGATCACCTATACTAAGGATTCAAGGGCTCTAAAAGAGGCATCTATCTAATTACCAATCTATCAAGAAAGGAAATAGGACCTATAATCATATAATGGTCATTTACAAGCCTAATCTATGCACTTAACCTAGTTAGGATCACCTAAACTAAGGCCAATTTGTAAAATGGGAACTTAATAGAGAACCATTCCTAAAAATTCTAAGGAAAATACTACACTATCCTACATGTATTAACATGCTATGGTACAAAAATCAGGGGCTAAACCTATATCAAAAGGTTCAAACTAAATCTAAAACCTCAAGGGTACACTAAAGAGATCCAACAAAGAACAATCCTAAACATCTACCCTAAAATCCTATTTAGAATCATCTAAAAATCTCAACAAAAATCACATAACATCATCAACTTGTCTATAACCAGCACACAAATTTTCAATATCAAACTTAAAAGCATGAATGAGAAATAAAATCATCAAGCTCAGCATATCATTTTTCAATCATTAAAACAAATTAAAAGAGAAAATATGAAATTAATTGAAAAAAGAAATGGAAAATCAAAATAAAAAATATGATAAAATTCTACATGTTCTAATCTACATCCACATATTTTTTCATGATTTTATGAATCAAAATACTATTTTTCTTGAATTAATATGAAACAAGCAACAAAACAAAAAATAAAAGAAAAGAAAGGAAATTAAAAGAATTAACAGGGAGGTGTAAGCAGCAACCTAGTTATGTCTTAATTTGTGTGGGCTTCGCGCCGGGGGGTGGAAATAGCATGCTGGGACTGCGCCCAGCTGAATATACATACTCAGCTTTTATTCCTCAAATGAATCAGGCCTGGGGGTGTACTGAGTGACATTATCACGTGTGAAATGAACTGGGCTCAGAGACGAGGGGTGGGGATAGCGTTTCAGGATTGGGCCCAGAGTTTCCCTTTATGAAACTCTGCGTTTCATTAAAGTGGGAAGGTCTAAGGGAGAAGTGCACACGCGGATGCATGTTGGCCACGCGATTGACATACCAAGTCTAAGCAAACGAGCGATCTAACGGTCCAGGTGAGAGCTGGCAATTTAAAACTCAAACAGAGGGAATATGCCCTCGGTGGTTGCAGGGGCGGTCGGAGAAGATCCGATCATCTTCTCCGGCGTGGATGAACAGTAACGCGAAACTCAAACTCAACGAAATTCCAATTTCTTTACATCGTTCTACTCGTCTCGTTCCCTAGGTTTCAATTATCCCATCCTTTTTCATTTTTATCCATTATATAGAGAGATAATCGAACAACAACTTGGAATGCCATATCACAAACTCTCACGATTCACTACGAGATTTATAGAGAATCCATCTATGTTTCACGTAGACCTTAACCACATGTATCTAAGGTGTTAAATGCACATAATTTAAGAGGAAATTTAAGAGGAAGAAACCTGGTTTAAAGCTTCGAATATGGTGACTTTCAGGGCTCAATCTTCTTCCAAAAGATGCAGATTCCTTCAATGGATGATGATGAACAAGTCTTGAGGTTCAATTTCTTCTGAAACTCCTTCAATCTCCAAACTTGAAAATCAAATTTCAAGCTTCTTCCACAACTGATTCCAACTGCTTCTCAACAGAAAATGGCACTAGAAGCTTCTGATAATGATCCAAAATCTATTTATAATCTGTTCTGATCCATTGGGGGCCCATTCATGGCCCAATTTGTGATTTCCAAGTTTCAAGTTTTTCTCAAAAATTCATTTATGGCAGCCACAATTTTGCCTTGTTCTTGCTTCACACTTGCTTCAGAACACTTACTTGAGAGCTATGGAGTATAATTGGGTGAGTCTTCTCCTTTGATTTCAACCAAAGAGGTGTGTTTGAAATGTTACTTCATCATGAAGCAATCCACCAAAATGTCATGAAATAAGTATCAACTCAAAAATGTAATAATGCAAAAGTGTTTAGAATATCATTTCCAATCAAAATGAGCACAAATTTGGCTTGAAATCATTCAATTATCAATTGTTTTGAATTTTTCCATTTTAATTCATTAAAATGGTCTTTTTGAGAAATTCCTTCAACCAATGCTTGCTCTAATCCATATCAATGGACTCTTGATACTTGGATGAGCTAAGAATATCATTTTGAGCAAATTTCAAGTTGCGCAAAACTCCATTTGAGGCTTGCAAGGTATTGAAATGAACCCATAATTCAAAATGACCTATAATGTCAAAATACCCAAAATACCCTTGACTTGTCAAAGCCATAACTTGAGTTCTATAAATCCAATCATGTACTTCTAGTACTCTTTAGAAAGCTAAGCGAATAAGGAACAACATTCATGTTGACCAAAAGTTCATAGGAATCATACTTCTAGGGCAAAAGTCTCATGCAAGTTGGGTAACTTTCAGGCTCTAAATTCACATGCCTCAGATGACTTGTAACTTGTCTGGCTCATAACTTGAGTTCTATAAATCCCATCAAGGACTTCTAGTACTCAAGTTAAAGCTATGATAATGCCATACAACAATCATGTTGAGGTCAAGATGAGATGAAAATCATATCTTGAGTTAAGTGGTCTTGAAGTCAGGGGTCAAACTAGGGGATTTTACACTGTCAAGCCTTAGAAACCCTAGCCTAAAACTTCTCAAACTCTTCAATCATGATGAGTTAACATTGGAATCATCCTTAGAACATCTCAATGTATCAATCCATGATCACATGGCTCTTGAATTAGGTCTCAAACTTCTTCAAATCATCAGTTGACTTAGGGTCACCCATATGAAACCCTAATTGCCTCAATCTTGGGCATATCTTCATATCCTTTGCACAATGACCTATCTAGGCTTCCAAATTCACTTCAACATTTCTCATGAGCTCTCTCAAGACCTTAAGTCCAACTTCATGGCTTCAGAATAATCTGATGATCTTCCCACAACTCTCAAGTTAGGAGACCTACACAGTTGGTATCAACCAATCTTTCTGAGGATCTTAGACTTCTTTAGTGAGGATATTGACCCTTAAACACCTGAATAACCCTCTTAGCTAGCTTCACAGCCTTGTGTAGCTCTTGTTGGTAGTCATACCTCTTGATCTCCTGCACACATGTCAATGAAATGTAAATGATAATGCTAACATGAATGAAATTAAACACAAGCTAGGTAAAAAAAGGTTGGGCAAATTTTGGGGTGCAACAAGCATCCACCCGTGCAATAATCTGATACAGACCTATAAAACGAGAAGTCGACTTTTTTGACTTCAAGGCACGACCCACACCCGTAACCGGTGTAACTCTCAAGAACACATGGTCGCCCTCTTGAAACTCAAGATCCTTCCTTCTTTTGTCATGATAACTCTTCTGCCTACTCTGAGAAGCTCTCATCTTGTCACGGATAAACTTCACCTTCTCCGTCGTTTGTTGTACCATCTCCGGCCCAACAACCGATTTCTCACCAGTTTCATGCCAACACAAAGGTGTTCGACATCTCCGACCATATAAAGCCTCAAATGGTGCCATACTAATACTTGAGTGAAAACTGTTATTGTAGGTGAACTCAATCAACACTAAATAACTATCCCAAGCACCACCTTTCTCTAGCACACAAGCACGCATTAAATCTTCCAACGACTGAATCTTTCTCTCGGTTTGACCATTTGTTTGGGGATGGTAAGCCGAACTCAATCTCAGCTTCGAACCCAAAGCCTTTTGCAAACTCTCCCAAAACCTTGAAGTAAATCTTGGATCTCTGTCTGATACAATACTCTGAGGAACTCCATGCAACTTCACAATCACACGAACATAAATCTCGGCTAACTTCTCCAAAGGATAACTAATATCAATCGGAATGAAATAAGCAGATTTAGTAAGCCTATCAACAATCACCCAAATGGAATTATGACCTCTTTGCGTATTCGGCAACCCCGTAATAAAATCCATCGATATACTATCCCATTTCCACTCTAGAATATCCAATGGTTGCATCAATCCACTAGGCTTCTGATGTTCTACTTTAGACTTCTGACAAGTCAAACACGCATACACAAACTGAGCTACATCTCTCTTCAATCTGAACCACCAAAAGATTTTCTTCAAATCTTGATACATCTTATTCGCTCCCGGATGAATACTCAAGTTACTCCGGTGTCCTTCCTCCAATATCATCCTTTTCAACTCCTCATCGTCGAGAATAAAAATACGACCACGAAATCTTAAAACTCCAAAATCGTCGACCTTAAAATCCTCATTCTCACTCATCATCAAGTCAACGAACTTAAGTCCAACTTTTGCCTTTCACATACGGTAGCAAGTAAGTCATTCGTAATACGAAGCATACCAAGCCTCACACTTATCGGCGTCATTTCACAAACCAAACTCAAATCTCTAAAGTCCTCCAAAAGTTCCCATTCTCTCATCATCAATGTAGACATGTGCAACGATTTCCGACTTAAGGCATCGGCCACCACATTTGCCTTACTCGGGTGGTAATTCAAACCAAAATCATAGTCTTTCAAAAGCTCTAACCACCTCCTTTGCCTCATGTTAAATTCCTTCTGATCAAATAAATACCTCAAACTCTTGTGATCACTAAAAACTTCAAATCTCGAACCATAAAGATAATGCCTCCAAATTTTCAAAACACACACCACGGCCGCTAATTCCAAATCATGTGTAGGGTAATTCTTCTCATGCACTCTCAACTGCCTCGAAGCATAAGCCACAACTTTTCCCCCTTGCATCAACACACCACCCAAACCTGACAAAGAAGCATCACAATAAGCCACAAAAGGTTCCGTAGGATTCGGCAAAATCAAGACTGGCACTGTTGTCAATCTTCTCTTTAACTCCATGAAACTCTCCTCACAACCAGCATCCCAAATGAAAGTCTTTCCCTTACATGTCAACTGCGTTAACGGAAGTGCCATCTTCGAAAATCCTTTAATTAAACCTCCGATAATAGCCTGCCAAGCCCAAAAAGCTTCGAATCTCCGTAACTGATTTAGGAGTTTCCCATTGCATTACCGCATCAATCTTGGATGGATCCACACTAATACCACTACCAGAAATAATATGTCCGAGAAAACTCACTTCCAACAACCAAAATTCACACTTTGACAACTTAGCATACAATTTCTTTTCCTTCAAAATCTGTAGCACAATCCTTAGATGCTCTTCGTGCTCCTCTTGAGACTTAGAGTAAATCAAAATGTTGTCGATGAACACAACCACAAAATGATCCAACTGCTCATGAAAAATACGATTCATGTATTCCATAAACACACCCGGCGCATTAGAAACTCCGAATGGCATCACGGAATATTCGTAATGACCATACCGTGTCCTAAAAGCCGTCTTTGGAATATCCTCCTTGTTAACCCGAATCTGGTGATAACCTGATCTCAAATTGATCTTGCTAAATACACGCACTCCAACCAATTGGTCCATCAAATCATTAATTCTGGGAAGCGGATACTTATTCTTAATCGTCACCTTATTCAACTGTCGATAAGCAATGCATAACCTCATACTTCCATCCTTCTTTTTCACTAACAATACCGACGCACCCCAAGGAGAAACACTTGGTCTTACAAACCTCTTATCCAACAAATCATTTAACTGCTCCTTTAGTTTTACCAATTCGGATGCTGACATGTGTTGCACCCCAAAATTTGACCAACATTTATTTACCCATCAAGAGTTGTATGAGACCTTGAAGCTAGCCAAGAAGGTTATTCAAGTGTTTGAAGGTTGATACCTTTGTCAGAAAACTCAAGAGGTCCTCAGAGAGATTGGTTGAAACCAAGGTTGTGTGTCTCATGACTTGAGAGTTGTGGGAGTTCCTCAGATGATTCTGAGACTATGAGGATGGACTTGAAGCTTTGAGAAAGTTTATGAGATGTCTTGAAAGCCATCATGAAGCCTAGAGAGGTCATTGTACAAGAATTCAGAAGATTCAACCATGAGTGGTGGAATTGGGGTTTGACTAGGTCAACCCTAGGTCAACTGATGATTTGGAGAGGGTTGAGACCGAATCCAAGAGCCATGTGATCATGGAATGATGCATTGAGATGCTATAAGGATGATTCCTAGACCAACTCATCATGATTGAGAAGTTTCAAGCTAGGGTTTCTAAGGATTGACAGTGTAAAATCCCCTAGTTTGATCCCTATCTTCAAGGCAGTTTAGCTCAAGATGTGATTGTCATATCATCTTCCCTACAACATGAATGTTGTAGAGCTTGTTCTTAGCTTTAATTTGAGTACTAGAAGTCCTTGATAGGATTTGTAGAGCTCAAGTTATGACTTTGACAAATTACAGGTCATCTGAGGTATGTGAATCTGGGTCCTTGAAAGTCACCCAACTTGCATCCAACTTTTGCCCTAGTAGGAGGATTCCTATGGATTCTTGGTCAACATTAATGTTGTAGAGCATCTTATTAGATTTCTAGAGAGTACTAGAAGTCCTTGATAGGATGTTTGGAACTCAACTTATGGCTTTGACAAGTCAAGGGCATCTTGGTCATTTGGAGGTTATAGGTCATTTCAAGCATAAGGCCATATCTCCTAGTTCCAAGCTTCAAATGGAAAAATCTTCAACATCAAACTTGCTTAGAATGATGTTTTAAGGCTATTAAGGAGGTCATGAGATGTTGAAAAGGCTTGTATCAAAAAGTGATAAAAATGACCTAAAATGGAGGCATAAGTTAATTAAGGTGAAATTGAAAATTGGAAATCACAAGCTATAAATCCAAACCATGTCATATAATAGGTCATTTTGACTCCAAATGACATTCTAAGAACAATGGTTCAGCCACAATTTTGATTTGAGGCCTAGATCATAGGGCTGCTTTGGAAAAGGCTTACTTGCATCTGAAGGTACCAAAGCAAAACTCAACAAAACTCAATAAGCAAGTTGGTTATGCATTGTAACTCATCATAAATCTCATATGGGGAGAATTTCAAGTCATTTACAAAGGTTACAAGAATCTTGGCATGAGATAGCACATAAGGAGAATTGGAATCAAAATGTCATGACATGAGATTTCCAAATACTCATTGGATGATCCTAGATGGTTCTAGATGATTCTAAACCACTCTATATAACATATGTAACTTGCTCAGATGCAAGGTTGGTGAGAATTGGTGCAGAGAAGAGAGAGTGAGATCAAGAATCTTCCATTGCAAGTCAAGTTTCATTTCTTCATTCTTCTTCATTTCCATTCATTCTTTCCATTCAAACACATTCCATACATCATAGTAAAGTTGTGCAGATTGAATTGAGATCAAATCCATGGAGAATTGAAGAGTTGGTGATTGAAATTTCAAGGTGGCAAGTCAGAATCAAATTCTGAGATTGAGGCTTCCTCCATCAAAATTGTTGCAAACAGTAGCAAGATTGGCATCTAGGGAAACTTTCTGAAGAGTTTCAAGGTCTGAATTGGAGAATTTCATCATCTGTTCATCAAGATTAACCAGGTTCGCAAATTCTTCCCTACACCATGTTTTATGCATAATTAGGTTAGTTTGTTAGTGTAGAAAGGTTAGAGACACCTAGGGGATGGATTTTGGAGAGTTAGAAGGCAATTGGTGAAGATTGGATTATGGACACCATTTCTGTTTGACCTTGTATCTTGCTGAATCTTGAGAGATGAGCTTAGTTCAATAGCAAGAAATGTTCAGGGAAGCATGAGGATGAGTTTAGGACCATTAATTTGGAGAATTGTTAAGATTGGTTCTTGATCAATAACTTGAAGTTGCTATCGGGTTTCAAGTTTGAGGGAAATTCAATGGAATTTGAGATTGTGATTGTGTTCAGCATGAAAAATGGAGCATGTTAGGATTTTAAACTTTGAGTTTTGATGGAGAAATGAGAGAGCACGAGTTGAGGAAGATGAAGCTTCATGTTCTGCATTTCCATGGTGGTTCCAAGAACCCTAGCTGAAGGTTGAAGATAACCTCCCAGCCATCAGATCCAGCTTGACCTCTTGACCCTCGCGTGATCCAACGACTCATGTTCAATTTCGTTTTGGGAGGGAAGCCAGAAACGAATGAAACACACTGTTTCATTAAACGGTGGTTTCTTGGGCTTAGGTGCCCTTTTGATACCCACACCCCCAATCAAGGCCCACTTGGATTTTACACTGAAAACCATTTCTATTTGCACCGTGGTTTTTTCTTTTTCTTTATGTTTTATCATTTGATTTTCTGATTAAATGATGGGCCTGGCGTATTGCTTTTTGTACCCCCCCAGTCTGGGCCCATATGTGAATTGAACTATATCTGGTTACTTCCTGCACCCGAGTCTCATATTTCCATTTAATTTTCTTCCATTTTATTTCAATCTTTGAAAAATCATATCAATTGGAAAATTAAAGATTTTTTAATGGGAATTTTTGCTCCCATTTCATATTGGTGTCTAGAAAATTATTAAATAAAAGTATTTTCCTTTCATGCATTTTTAGTATTTTTTGTATATTTTCTACTTTTATTGCATTTTATTTCTTTTATGTTGATCCATGAATTTGTAGAATTTTGTTTAGGTATGTTAGACTATGGGACATATAAGGGTATTAAGGGTAGGTATGTAGGATCCCTTAGAAATTATATTAGGATTTAATATAGTAGTATGCTATTTTTAGATGATTTTTGTAGTTGATGATTGTTTGTGTTGCCCTTGTGGGCTTGTATTTTTGTTTGCTGTGCTTTGTGGGCTTGGAGAGCTTGGTATTGTTCTAAGGAGCATTGAGGATCCTAGTAGAAGACTTGAAGATGGATTGAGGAGCTTGAGAGCTTGATCTTATTTGTTTTGTTGATTGTTTTAGGGTTAGGAATTAGGAAGAGTTTAGACCTAGTTAACTTCTTTCTTAAACATGGATGGTATCTTTCACCTCCATTCCTCCCTATGATTCAAAGTCCTTCCATGGTATACACCTCTCTCCTTTGGAGGGATAGGTGATGTACCTAGGAAGTAGAACTTTTGAGGGAACCATTCCTTTGATGTGGAACCCTTATAGGTCACCTTTGGTGGTCAATAAGCAGTTCAACATCCCCAGCTTATCCAGTAAGTGATTTCCTCTGGTTTAATTATCCTGAGAGGTGTTGAGCTTGAGTTTGAAGATGAAGACTTCAATGAAGAGTGTAAAAGAGGATGAATCCTTGAGCATTGCCATTCCAGCTGAAGCTTGAAGAGCAACAAGAGCAAGTTGATACTTGAAGACCCCTTGAAGATCCAGTAAAGACTGAAGGATGAAGTTGACACTTCTAAGTGCTTGAAGATTATTCTGAAGAGCTGAAGCTTGAAGAACAAAGGAAGTTGATACTTACTTTGATACTTGGAGATCCTGAAGGAGATCAAGTTGGTATTTGTGGTTAATAATGAAGCCTGAAGGTGGAGCTGACCAAGGAGCTGAAGCTCAGAGAAGATAAGTTGAAACTTATGTTGAAGGGTTGAGACTTGGAAGAGAAAATTGATATTTGTCAAGAGTAATTGGAAGTCTGAAGACTGAGTTGCTGTTGGAAGAGCTGAAGTTTGGAGTTGAGAGAGGAGTTGATCTGTTCTCTTGTCTGTTTTTCTTTGTTGTATTGCTGTGTTTTGTTTGACTTGCTTGATGCATTAGAATAAGTTCATATCTAGAATAAGTAGAATCTAGGAGCATGATTGCACTAGAGGTTGAGTTGCTCCCTCTGCTTGTATTGTTACTGTGTGGCTTTGCTTGCGGGTATTCGGTAGAGCCCAGCTCCCTTGCCCATGTGGTTTGTTTGCCTGATGGCATGTTATTTCATTTTATCTGTATGATTGCAGTTTACTGTTATTGCTTGATAGCATGTTTTATATTTCAGTATGATTACTGTTATCTATTCTGGCTTGAGGTTGAGATGAGCTTGTGGAGGCTGAAGCCCCACACACATTTCCTCCCTCACTTGCATTGCATGCATTTTACTATTAAGCTGATGCTTTGTCTGTTTTGGTGTATCATTGACATGATCCCTTAGGACTCTCATTTCCTTTGATAAGGAATTGATGATAGAACTTTAGGTTGAAACCTATGCATGACAACTTCTAGGAATTCCCTGTTCAAACCTCAACCATAGGATGAATCCTTGGCATGATAACAGTAGGACTTGATAGTCTCCCTCCTAGTTGGGCCTGTTCTCTTCTCATCTCAAAACAGTTTAAGATACAGTAATCATGAATGATTTCTTTCGTACGTTACGAGCCTTAAGCTATCTGAGAAAGGATTGTGGGAGAGTTTCTTTTCCACAGTCTGGATGTTTAGTATGGTACCCTTTGGGTGACATGCGACGCATTCACTCTCAGGTCATAGTCTCTAGTGCGATTGAAATTGCAAACACAATAAAAAACACTTCTTTCGTAAAAGACAGGAAATAAACCGTAGTTTCCTGAACTACGTGAGCTCTGATCTCTCATACCTGTTGAGAGTACGTAGGCACAAGATGGCGATGTCTTGGCGAGCTACCTTCCCCCATAACCCGTCGTAGGCCGAACTACGTTGACTCTGATTTCTCGTTCTCTGATGAGAATACGTAGGCATAAAGTGCGATGCTTTGCCGAGTCATTTTTCTTTTCTTTTTAGCCAGCCTTGATAGGTAGATAGAATAAAACCAACCCTTCCAAGTAAACACAACAAGCGAGGATCCCGTCGAGTACGACGGACGTGAGGGGTGCTAATACCTTCCCCTTGCGTAACCGACTCCCGAATCCAGACAATGGTTGCGATGACCTTGTCTTACCCTTTTTCGTCAGGTTTTTCCGATCGTTTCCTTTCCCGCTCTGAGGGATAAATAACGAAAGGTGGCGACTCTTCTGTTGTGCCGACACCTTATTTTCGCGCAAGCGACAGCTGGCGACTCTGCTGTGGAGTTCAATGGTTCTCCAAGCAAGTCTCGCCTTGGATTTTCTTCCTAGCTGTCTGGGTCATCCCCAGCAGCTGGCGACTCTGCTGGGGACTCCAATGGTTCCCTATGAGAGAGTCAATCCTAACGCTTGTATGTTTACTTGTTGGGTTGCGTTTATTTATCGTATTTTACTTCTCGCACTTTATTTCCCGCATTTTATTTCCAGTTTGATACGATTATCTGTGTTGTTGTGGGATGGGAGTTCTGATGAGTGAGAAGCCAGACCCAGGCTTGAGTGCACTATAGACTTAGAGTGGAAATTAGTGGGCGCGTGCTTGCTTTGCAGGCACTAGTGTCTCATGAAATCCACGCTCTGACGAGGTTCATCCGGTTGACTTCTCTTTCAACCCTTTGGGTTGAGACGGTTGCTGGTTTGGTGGATTGTCGACTCTGGGGACCGATCATTTGTGATTCAGCCGAGTGAGGCCGCTTCATGGGCTGGTGATGCCACACCTTCTGGGTATCATATCACCCCTCTTGAATGTCTATGACGCTGATGAACACATAAGATGCCGTACTTGAGTCAGTTTAGGTCCATACCTGTGAGCAGGGTTGGGTTTTTTGCAAGAAACCTTGACTTTCAGACTACCTGGTTTTCTTGACAGTGAATCAGTTTTGTTGGTAGCAGGGTTTCTCAGTTGCAGATTTGTCTGTTCTTGATAGAGCAGGTTTTGATCAGAGGATTTTATTATCAGGTGTATGGTTGTTCTTGATAGAGCAGAGTATTGTCATCAGTTGTTTGTTCTTGATAGAACAAAGTTTTGGGGTTTGAAGATCTCATCAGCAGCTGTATGTTTGTTCTTGATAGAGCAGATTTTTGAGTGGGGTCTGAAGATCTCATTCACTTCATCTGGACGCCTCCAAGTTAGTATTGACTAGTTGGAACAAGGTTCCTGGGTTCTCCTTGCAGTTTCTGGTGGGTAAAGCTCAGTAGTGTGCCAAGGACGGGTGTTGGGTCACGTTCAATGCCATCCTCGCTCTATGCATATACGGCATTATTCTGTTCCCTAACATGCCCGATTTTGTAGACTTCGATGCATTTCACATCTTTGCTTCAGGGAATCCAGTCCCTACCTTGATAGAAGATGTCTATCACTCAGTCCACTACAAAAACGAGAACAGGAGGGGGAAGAATGTCTCGTGCTGCATACCCTTGCTGTACAAATGGCTTGATAGTCACCTGCCCAAGAGGGGTCCTTTTGTCTTGTCTGCAGCCACACCTGAGTGGCCCGAGCGTCTGATGAGTTTATCTGTAGAGGATATTGATTGGTTCGACAGAGATAGGTTGGGTACTAAGGTGATCTTTAGTTGCAGCGGATTTCCTAATGTGCCTCTGATAGGTAGGAAGGGCTGTATAAACTACAATCCATCGTTGCTAGTTCGATAGTTCGCGTATGCTTTGAGAACTCCGCCGAAGGATGAAGAGGTATAGGAATCTCTGTACCTCACTGGTACTCTAGAGGGGGATCTGCTGTCCAAGCTTCAGCGCGCGTGGAATGGTATCAGTAAGCGAGGAAAGCCTTTGCTGGGAAAAAGCAACAATCAAGCCTACCCTCCGTACATGACTTGGATCAGAGCCAGGGCCAATGCTATAGGGATGCCGTTTCCTCATGCCAAGCCAGAAAGCCCTCCAATGATCGAAGAGCCTACCACTGTATCCATTCAGCCGCATAACCAGGTATTAGCTGAGCGGGATGAATTGAAGCGGGCGAACGAAGAACTGGAGAAGGAATTAGCTCAGCTCCGAAACGAGAGGAACAAAGTCGTTCATTCTTTCAAAAGGCAAACAGAGTTGGTGAACCAGCTGGGTATAGACCTGACTAAGCAGATAGCCGAGCGTGAACGCATGGGTCGAGACTTCAAAGCTGTCAACGACGTACTGGCTACGACGAAGCAGCATTTGGACGAAGCATATCGGAGGATATCCAAGTTCAACCAACACTGGAAGGCTTCCCTGGCCACCAGGAAAGAGCGGGAGGATAAGCTGATGCTACAGATCTCCAAGCTAGAAGCCCAGGTGAAGGACAGTGAAAAGAGGTTTGATGAAGAAACCGCCCGCAGATACGCCACCGAAGGCCAGCTCAATAAAGCTCTCGCTAACCTGAAGGAGCGCAAGCTAACATTTGAGTCCAAAAAGCGGAAATTAGAAGATTGCTTCGGCGAAGGAGCATGGGAAAGTTCGGTTGAAGGACTTCAGTATATCATTGTGCAGAGGGAATTACTCGTCGAGGGGTTGCTCACTCTGCCAGATCATCCAGAGATGAAGGAGTTGTTAGAAGAGTATCGCGCCCGTGGCCGTACTTGACTACTTGTATTCCTTTTGTTCTGATCATTGTTGTATGCTGACCATCACCAGGCTTGTTGGCTGAGGTCACGCTGTCGATTCATCTTGTACTCGCTGATGCTATGTACTGCCTTGATAGGCTTTCTTTATATATGAGATTGATGTTTCCATGATTGGACGCGGACTTCTTATTATTATTATTATCAGCACTGGCACTCAGGCACTAGGATCGGGGGAAATCTCCCAAACGCACAGACACACGCATGCATCTGCATGAAGCATTTGCATGGCGAGCATTTTGTTGTTTTTCCTAACCCTTTAGTGTTTATAGGTTTTTCAGGTTTACAGGTCCCAGGCTGTTTCCGGTGATTCCAGGATTGATCAGAGACTAATTCACCGTTATCCGACTAGAGCTAATCAGACCAGGATTATGGATCAAGTGCAAACAGATGTTCAGGAGCTCCGCGAGAGGATGGATCGCTTCATGGAACTCATGCAAGTGGTCGCCAATGGTCAGGACCAGCTCAGGACTTTGGTTCAGCCTTTGATCTCCAGGGTTGATAGCAACGGCATACTCCATGGCGGGGCTGTGCCTACTCCTCCACCAGTTGATACTCTGCAGAACGGTGTCCCCGTGGCCGGGGACAAAGGCAGTGCTAATGGAAATGTGATGGCTAATATCGGACTCAATACGACGGACGTCGGCAATGGGAGTCGGGGAGTTAATGTCAACATCGGGCCGGGCAACGGCAATGCAGGCGTCGGGAATCTGTTGGTGCCTCAACCATGGCTTGAGGATCATCAGGATGATGTGTTCTCTCGAAGAGGTGCTGAAGGGGAGCTGAATGTTGAAGCGCAGCTTAGATTCAAGGCACTGGAAGATAAAATGAGAGATATTGAGAATCAGAATACTTTGGGCGTTGATATGTCCAAGCTGGGATTAATTGCTGATTTCAAGGTACCTCCTAAGTTTAGGGTGCCTGACTTTGAGAAATATAAGGGCACCACTTGCCCTCGTGTCCACCTGAGATCGTACTACAGGAAGATGTCTGCTTATTCCGAAGACGAGAAGTTGCTGATGCACTTCTTCCAAGACAGTCTTTCCGGGCCATCCCTCGAGTGGTACATGGGTCTGGAGCCCACTAGTGTGCGCACATGGAAAGATCTCGCTGAAGCGTTTGTGCACCATTACCAGTACAATAGTGACTTGGCCCCGAACTGAGTTCAGCTGCAGAACCTGTCGCAGAGGAATAATGAAGGATTTAAGGAGTACGCCCAGCGGTGGCGTGAGTTGGCAGCCCGGGTTCAGCCGCCGATGGTTGAACGCGAGCTCGTGCAGATGTTTGTAGCTACCCTCTCGGGGGTTTACTATGAAAAGCTAGTCAGCGGTATTTCTGGGACGTTCTCAGCTCTCATTATCATGGGCAAGCACGTCGAGAATGGAATCAAGATCGGGAAAATTCAAGGTGAGTCATCCTCAGCTGGAGGAGGTGGAAAGAAACCTTATGCTGGCAAACGACGAGAAGGAGAGACGAGCGCTGTGACCAACGCTCGAAGAAAGGGCAAGGGCCCTCAGCAGCAGATAGCCAGTATAAACATCCCAGCAGCAGCCGCAGCAGCAGCAACAACCGAATCAACAGGGATATAGAAAGTACCAGAATCGGGCACCTTTGGCAAACCGTCACTTCGAGGCACCACCCATGTCGTACGCGCAACTCTTGCAGAATTTGCTTCAGCTTCAGTTGGTTCAGAAGAGGATGATGGCTCCCTTGACAGGGGCACCGCCACCAGGGTACGACGCAAATGCCACTTGCGATTTCCACTCAGGGGCACCTGGCCACACAATCGAGAACTGCAAAGCCTTTAAGCATAAGGTGCAGGATTTAGTAGATGCCAAAGTCATCAACTTCTCCGATAATGTGCCCAATGTCACGAAGAATCCTATGCCAAATCATAGGGGAGGCGGAGTGAATGCCATTATCGAGGAAGAGAGCGCATATCTGTTGGCTGATGTCAGAGACCTAAAGACGCCGCTCAGCTTCGTCAAAGCTAAGTTGCTAAAAAGAGGGTTCTTTCCAGGATGCGGAGAGTTATGCATGGACTGTGCCACGCATTCTGATGGATGTGAGCAGTTGGTAGAAGGAATTCAAATTCTGATGGCTGAGGGGATTCTGCAGTTTAGCCGGAAGGCTGAAAGTGTATCAGGAGAGGTAGTGTTGAAGCAGGCCGATGAAGTCGCCACCATCACCATCCCTCGCCAGCCAATAACCATTTCTGCGCCCAGACCGCCTACCATTACTATTACCAAAGCTGGGCCAATACCATTCGAGAGCACTAACGCCGTTCCGTGGCATTATGGGGCTGAGGTCTATTGCAACGGACAAAAGTTGGAGCTGGAACCGTATGGGTCGACAATGGAGAACCTCGCAGGAATCAGTGGTATTACTCGCAGCGGAAGAGTATTTGCACCGCCGGAGGTCGTGGCAGATAAAGCGGTCAGAGCTGATGCGGCCGATAAGGGTAAAAGCAAAGTCGTCGAAGAGGTCCCGTGTGGGGTAGAGAAAGATTTGCTTGTTAAAGATGCCGAGGAGTTTATAAGGTTGATCAAAAAGAGCGACTACAATATTGTAGACCATCTCCATCAGACGCCTTCGAATATTTCTATCCTCAACTTGTTGCTGTGTTCTGAAGCACACCGCAATGCGCTGCTGAAAGTGTTGAACACTGCCTACGTACCGTAAGAGATATCGGTGAATCATCTAGAAGAAGTGGTAGCCCACGTTAATGCTGGCAATGGGTTAGGTTTCCCAGACTTGGAGCTAACACCAAAAGGGAAGAATCACAATAGCGCCCTGCACATCTCGATAGAGTGTAGGGGCACAATCATGTCGCACGTTCTAGTGGACACGAGTTCGTCGCTTAATGTGCTTCCGAAGAAGGCATTAATGAAGTTGGATACCCGCGGAGTGATCTGCACACCCAGTGATCTGGTGGTGAAAGCATTCGACGGAACTAAACGCCACATTTTCGGGGAGGTGACCCTGCCGGTCCAAGTCGGTCCGGAAACGTTCGACACGGTCTTTTATATTATGGACATCATGCCTGCCTACAGTTGTCTCTTGGTCCGGCCGTGGATCCATGCTGCTGGTGCCGTGACCACCACGTTGCACCAAAAGCTCAAATATGCTGTCGGAGGAAGCATAGTAACCGTGTGCGGCGAGGAGGACATAATGGTGAGCCATTTGTCATCCTTTAAGTATGTTGAAATGGATGGCAAAATCCATGAAACTCTTTGCCAAGCATTCGAGGTTGTCAAGGTGAAAGAGGTAGCTCCTGTAGTCACAGAAAAGCCAGAGATGAATCTCTCCTCTTTCAAAGAAGCTCGGGCCGTTGTCCAAGCTGGATCTACCCCAGGCTGGGGGCGAATTTTGGAGATACCCAACAAGCAGGATAAGTTTGGGTTGGGGTATTCTCCTGGAGCTGAAGCTTCTTCTTCTTCGTCTAGCAGTGCGTCTCGAGGTAAAGGGCCGATCCAATTTACCAGTGGCGGGGTGATTTTCGAAAGCATCAACGCGGCGTCTGAAGACAGCGGGGATAGCGATTGTGATCTCGACTCTTGGATTCAGCCAAGCAAGCCAGGCGAGGGCCTCAATAATTGGACCATCAAGGATATTATCCAGATGACAAGTGAAGAGTAATGATTTACTTTTTCCAATCATTGTACAACCCTATGTCCTACCTGGGGCATAGTGGTTTTATTGTCAGGGCCTTGTTGGATTATGTACATGCATTTTGTTAATAAATCAAAGGTGTTTTCTTCGTATCCAAATATTGCAATCTCTGTTATTCCTGTTTTATATTTGTTTTGAAAAACAGTAAAATGGCAATGGGGTTTGTGCTAACCTGCATATTCTTGTTTTAAACTTAACCCTTGTTATTGCAGGATCCACATAACAGATGACATCGACTCTGGACCTTCTACGGCTCACTTCGACTTTGATTGCCCGATCTATCAAGCCGAAGAAGAGATTGATGAAGACGAAGACCTTCCTGAAGAGTTGGCCCGCTTGTTGAAACAAGAGGAAAAGGTTATTCTGCCTCACGAGGAGGAGATCGAAATCGTAAATCTGGGTTCTGAAGAGCTCGTCAGAAATGTCAGGATAGGGGCTGCATTGCAGAGTGATGTCAAGCAGAGATTGGTCGAGATGCTAAGAGAGTATAGTGACGTCTTTGCTTGGTCATACGAAGATATGCCCGGACTTGACACGGACATCGTGGTCCACCACTTGCCGCTACGAGAAGATTGCCCTCCCGTCAAGCAGAAGCTTAGGAGGACGAGACCAGATATGGCCGTTAAAATCAAAGAAGAATTGCAGAAACAGCTTGATGCTGGCTTCTTAGCGGTCACCACTTACCCTCCGTGGGTCGCTAACATAGTGCCTGTACCGAAGAAGGACGGTAAGGTGCGCATGTGCGTCGATTATCGGGATTTGAATAGGGCGAGCCCTAAAGATGATTTCCCGTTGCCTCATATCGATGTGTTGGTCGACAACACAGCCCAGTTCTCCGTGTTTTCGTTCATGGATGGCTTCTCCAGTTACAACCAGGTCAAGATGGCGCCGGAGGACATGGAGAAAACGATGTTTATCACCCCCTGGGGAACATTTTGCTATAAGGTAATGCCCTTCGGTCTGAAGAACGCAGGGGCCACTTACCAACGAGCAATGGTAACTTTGTTTCATGACATGATTCATCATGAGATCGAGGTCTATGTTGATGACATGATTGCGAAGTCCCAAATGGAGGAAGAGCATCTAGTCAACTTATTGAAGCTTTTTGAGAGGCTTAGAAAGTTCAGGTTGAGGTTGAACCCTAACAAATGCACTTTCGGAGTGCGGTCCGGAAAGTTACTGGGGTTTATCGTTAGCGAACGAGGCATCGAGGTTGATCCTACGAAAATAAAAGCCATTCAAGAAATGCCAGCGCCGAAAACAGAAAAAGAAGTTTGTGGTTTCTTGGGTAGAATAAACTATATTGCAAGGTTTATCTCTCAGCTCACGACCACGTGTGAACCGATGTTCAAGCTTTTAAAGAAAGATCAGGCGATTACCTGGAATGAGGATTGCCAGAAGGCATTTGACAAGATAAAGCAGTATCTCTAAGAACCTCCAATCTTGATACCCCCAGTGGCTGGACGGCCATTAATCATGTACTTGACAGTTCTTGAGAATAGTATGGGGTGTGTTCTCGGTCAGCACGACGAGACAGGAAGAAAGGAGCATGCCATTTACTACTTGAGTAAAAAGTTCACTGACTGTGAATCTCGCTACTCGATGCTGGAGAAGACGTGTTGTGCACTAGCCTGGGCTGCCAAACGTCTACGACAGTACATGCTCAATCACACCACCATGCTAATTTCGAAGATGGATCCAATCAAGTACGTCTTCGAGAAGCAGGCTCTTTCGGGCAGGATTGCCAGATGGCAAATGGTGTTAACGGAATATGATATTCAGTACGTGTCCCAGAAGGCCATTAAGGGAAGCGTATTGTCTGATTACCTCGCCGAACAGCCGATCGAGGATTACCAGCCGATGAAATTTGAATTCCCTGACGAGGATATTATGTTTCTCAAAGCAAAGGATTGCGAGGAGCCGTTGCCTGACGAGGGGCCAGATAGGAAATCCCAGTGGAAATTGATATTTGACGGGGCGGTTAATTCCTACGGAAGTGGCATCGGGGCTATCATCACGACTCCCCACGGATCCCACATCCCGTTTACTGCGAGACTGACGTTTCCAGTCACCAATAATGAGGCGGAGTACGAAGCATGCATCATGGGTCTAGAAGAGGCAATTGATTTGAGAATCAAGAACCTAGACGTATATGGTGACTCAGCGCTTGTGATCAACCAAATTAAAGGGGAGTGGGAGACTCGTCAATCGAATCTGGTGCCGTACATGAACTATGCCAGAAGGCTACTTCCGTTCTTTGATCGAGTGGAGCTCCATCATGTGCCCAGAGCAGAAAATCAGATGGTTGATGCCTTAGCCACGTTGGCTTCAATGTATAACGTCAATTTTTGGAATGAGGCTCCAAGAATTGTCCTTTCCCGTCTTGATAGACCGGCTTTCGTCTTTGCAATCGAGGAAGCCGCCGACGGCAAGCCATGGTTCCATGACATCCAGACTTACCTTATGACTAAGGAATATCCTGCGGGTGCATCAACCCAGGATAAGAAGACTCTGAGGAGGCTGTCTGGAAACTTTTATCTCAATCCTGATGGAGTGCTGTATAAGAGAAACCATGATCTCGTGCTACTCAGATGTGTAGATGAGAAAAAGGCGAGTATGCTCATGGAGGAAGTCCATGAAGGCACATTTGGTACGCACGCCGGTGGGCATGCTATGACGAGAAAGATCCTGAGAGCAGGATATTACTGGCTGACGATGGAGTCAGATTGCTTCAGATTCGCGAAGAGATGTCATAAATGCCAGATTTATGCTGATAAAGTTCATGTGCCGCCGTGCCCATTGAATGTCCTGTCCTCCCCGTGGCCGTTCTCCATGTGGGGCATCGACATGATAGGCAAGATCGAGCCCACTGCATCTAACAGTCATCGCTTCATTCTAGTAGCTATCGACTACTTCACCAAGTGGGTGGAGGCAGCCTCGTATGCTAAGGTGACCAAGCAGGTGGTGGCTAAATTCATAAAGAGGGACATCATCTGTCGTTACGGAATTCCCGAGCGGATCATTACTGATAATGGTTCGAACCTGAATAACAAGATGATGAAGGAGATGTGCCAGAGTTTCAAGATTGAACACCACAACTCATCTCCTTACCGGCCAAAGATGAATGGCGTCGTTGAAGCGGCCAATAAGAACATAAAGAAGATTGTTCAGAAGATGGTTGTGACCTACAAAGATTGGCACGAGATGTTGCCACTTGCATTGCACGGTTATCGTACGACGGTACGTACTTCGACCGGGGCAACTCCTTTCTCCTTGGTGTACGGTATGGAAGTTGTCCTACCGTTAGAAGTGGAGATCCCTTCTTTGCGAGTTTTGGTTGATGTGAAACTCGACGAGGAAGAATGGATTACGAATCGTCTGAACCAACTCAGCCTGATGGACGAGAAGAGGTTAGCATCGATTGCGTTTGGTCGTCTGTACCAAAGCCGAATGAAGAAAGCTTATGATAAGAAGGTGTGTCCTAGAAGCTTTCAGACGGGTGATCTCGTCCTGAAGAAGATTCTTCCTCCACACTCCGATCACCGGGGCAAGTGGACTCCGAATTACGAAGGTCCGTACGTCGTCAGCAAGGTCTTCTCGGGAGGAGCTTTGTTGTTATCTACGATGGATGGTGAAGATTTTGCATCCCCGGTGAACGCGGACGCAGTTAAAAAAATACTTTGCTTGAAAGCGACCCGCTGGACAAAAAAAAGAGAGTCCAGGCAAAAAAGGGGCATCCCGGCGAACCAAAAACAGAATAAAAGGTTCGGGCAAAAATTAGGGATATAAATCGAAAAATGTACACCCGCGAAGTCGAAAACCTACACTGGGCGGCTTCGGCAAAAAAGGGTATCCCGGTGAACTGAAAACCCGCAAAGGGCGGTTCACGCAAAAGTTAGGGATTTGAAAAAGCAAATGACTGCGTTCCGCGTGTGGACTTTCATTGTTAGTGGTTTGGAGGACCTGAGGGCCGTTCATCTGAATCAATCTCTTCCGAAGCTGAAGCGTCGGAGAAGTATCAAAGTCGAGTGGGTCATAGAAGGATCAACTCATGGTGTTCGTCTACGCCTCGTTGCCGACATTTGTATATACTGATGTATATTTATGTTTTATTTTTGCGCGGCTTCCTCATTCCAGGAGCTTGCCTCTGTTGTAAAACATTTTTACCCATTCAGGGGTTCGTTATCAATAAAATGCATACTATTCAGCAATTATGTTTGTCTGTTTAGCATTTATCTGTTTTGTTTGCGAAAAAGAACGCTGATGTTTTTGATAAAATGCGCATACATAAACTTACCGGCCTAGGCCACTGATTGTTGAAACAATTAATTACTTGAACGTTGTCACGAGATAATCACCTTGATAGGTCCCTTTGAAAAGGGTATCTTGTTTGTTTGTTTGTGTTGTTACAGGTGTAGCAGATACCAGACAATGCGTCGTGCGCATCCCCGAAGCAGGATGATTCCTCTTTCTCCAGCAGAGTTCAGTAGCCTCTCCCCACAGAGTCTGAACGCGAGATCACGAGCATTGATATGTCTCCCCAGGCAGAGAAGATTCTCTCCCCAAGTAGATGCATCCTGAAGGACCGTCATCTCCTCAGCTGAGTCAGGCGCCGAAGCATGAATTCTCCCCCAGCACCGGGTCACAAGTGCAGGTTTCGTAGGAAACTATTCGCACGCCGAAGTATGCAGCAACTGATGGTGCCATACTGAAGTCTCCAGCGGAATTGAAATTCCCCACCAGAGTTGTACTCTCCCCCGAAGTCGGATGATTCCTTCTTCCCCAGCGGAATTGAAATTCCCCCGTAGAGTCGTACTCTCTCCAGCGAAGCAGAATGATTTCTCCTTCCTCAGCCGAGTTCGCAGATCCCCAAGAGAGCCGAATCCTTGGAAGCTGCTCAAGCCATGATTGGTTTTCCCCAGTAGAGTGTTGAACAGCTGAAGTTGTTTCCCCACATAGCCGTTATCTCCAGAGAAGTAGCCGAGACAGCCACGCAGTTTATTCCCGCGATTGACATCGCTTTCCCGCAGCAGGTCCAGGTTCTCGTAGAGCTTCGTTCCCCTGCAGCAATCAACTGAAGTTGTTTCCCCCACAGCAGTCAACTGAAGTGGTGTCCCCTGCGGAGTCCAATTGAGATTGGTGTGACCTTGTTCTCCTCAGCAGGATGATTCCCCTATCTGAGTAGTTCGTTCTCCTTGACAGGAGGATTCCCCCTTCGGCATTTATTTTGCTGACGGGATCGCATCATATTGCATGATTGCATAGCATTTATCATAAATGCATAGCATTTCCACCGTGTGGAGCATTGCGCCATGGCCGAAGCATATGTATAATAAACATGACCTAGGTTGCTACCGTTCTTGTTTTGCAGGTGTTCCGCCGCAGAGTTGATTGCTCAGGATGATTCCTGACATTCTCCCCATCAAAGTCGCTTGCTCAAGATGATTCTTGAAGTCTCCAGCGAAGTCTTCAGTTCAAGATGATTCTTGAATTCCGCAGCAGGGTCGTTTGCTTAAGATGATTCTTAAGACTCCAGTGCAGTCTCCAGAGTTGGTTGCTCAAGTTGATACTTAGAGTCCCCAGTGAAGGTTGCCCAGGATGATTCCTGAAATCCCTAACAGAGTGTTCGCTCAGGATGATTCCTGAAATCTCCAGAATGGTTATCGGTACAAGATGATTCTTGAAGGTCCCCGACAGAGTTATTTGTTCAAGATGATTCTTGAAGTCCTCAGCAGAGTTGATTCATCCAGAACGATCTCTGGACCCCCAGAGCGGAGTTACTTGATAGTTCTCCAGAATCCCCAGCGGCGATGCATCCTCCCCGGCAGGTTTTCTAGCGGCGAAGTTGAAATCTCCTTTGAAGACTCCATGATTGAAGTCTAACCGTATTAATGAAGCAATTCTCTCAGCTGATGCAGAGTGCCTGATGGCAGAGGTTTAGACATTCCCAGTTGGCTCGTGATTGACCAAGAATTCTATTCCCGACTTGATGACGAAGTCCGGCTGATGCCCGACGAGGTCTTTGGAATGCCTGATGGCATGATCAATGGTTGAAGTCCGACTGATGCCCGACAATTTCTTTGAATGCCTGATGGCATGATCAACCTGATGGTTGACGTCCGGCTGATGTCCGACAGTGTTCTTTGAATGCCTGATGGCATGGTCGACTATGTATTACCGGTTACCGTGTGACCAATTCCCCAATGAAGTTTCTTCACCCTGACGGCGAGGTCAGACGATGTTGAGAGTTGACGGCGAAGTCAGATTACGTTGAGTACTTGACGGCAATGTCGGGTGTTTCTCAGAGTTATGTTTGGTTGACGGTGATGTCAGGCGAGTTAGTTCTCCAGCGGCGATGTTGGATGTCTGTTTCTGGCGGCGATGTCAGGTGATTTAGTTTTTCCAGCGGCGATGTTGGATGGTTGTTTCTGGCGGCGATGTCAGGTGAGTTAGTGCTCCAGCGGCGATGTTTGTTTCTGATGGCGATGTCACATTCTTTAGTTTTCTAGCGGCGATGTTGGGTGTTTTGGTTGTCCGACGGCGATGTCAGATTCTTTAGTTCTTCAGCGGCGATGTTGGGTGTTTCGGTGGTCCGACGGCGATGTCAGATTCTTTAGTTTTCCAAGCGGCGATGTTGGGTGTGCTGGTTGCTTGACGGCGAGATCAGGTGGCTGATAATAATATCAGAGGAATTTAATGTGGATAACTGACGACAAGGTTCAGATCAGTATGTCTTCAGCTAGTTGCCGTGCAGCTATTATTTCAGTGTTCGAAGATCTGTTCCCAACAACGCGTGCAGTTGGCAAATTTCCGGGTTTATCGGTATTCAACCATCTCGCACCTTGATTGGCTGAGAGTCGTTCGCTACTCACCCAGTCAGGTTCAAGCCGCTTGAATAGGGGCAGCTGTTGCACCCCAAAATTTGACCAACATTTATTTACCCATCAAGAGTTGTATGAGACCTTGAAGCTAGCCAAGAAGGTTATTCAAGTGTTTGAAGGTTGATACCTTTGTCAGAAAACTCAAGAGGTCCTCAGAGAGATTGGTTGAAACCAAGGTTGTGTGTCTCATGACTTGAGAGTTGTGGGAGTTCCTCAGATGATTCTGAGACTATGAGGATGGACTTGAAGCTTTGAGAAAGTTTATGAGATGTCTTGAAAGCCATCATGAAGCCTAGAGAGGTCATTGTACAAGAATTCAGAAGATTCAACCATGAATGGTGGAATTGGGGTTTGACTGGGTCAACCCTAGGTCAACTGATGATTTGGATAGGGTTGAGACCTAATACAAGAGCCATGTGATCATGGAATGATGCATTGAGATGCTATAAGGATTATTCCTAGACCAACTCATCATGATTGAGAAGTTTCAAGCTAGGGTTTCTAAGGATTGACAGTGTAAAATCCCCTAGTTTGATCCCTATCTTCAAGGCAGTTTAGCTCAAGATGTGATTGTCATCTCATATTCACTACAACATGAATGTTGTAGAGCTTGTTCTTAGCTTTAATTTGAGTACTAGAAGTCCTTGATAGGATTTGTAGAGCTCAAGTTATGACTTTGACAAATTACAGGTCATCTGAGGTATGTGAATCTAGGTCCTTGAAAGTCATCCAACTTGCATCCAACTTTTTCCCTAGTAGGAGGATTCCTATGGATTCTTGCTCAACATGAATGTTTTAGAGATTCTTCTTAGCTTTCTAGAGAGTACTAGAAGTCCTTGATAGGATTTGTGGAACTCAACTTATGGCTTTGACAAGTCAAGGGCATTTTGGTCATTTGGAGGTTATAGGTCATTTCAAGCATAAGGTCATATCTCCTAGTTCCAAGCTTCAAATGGAAACATCTTTAACATCAAACTTGCTTAGAATGATGTTTTAAGGCTATTAAGGAGGTCATGAGATGTTGAAAAGGCTTGTATCAAAAAGTGATAAAAATGGCCTAAAATGGAGGCATAAGTTAATTAAGGTGAAATTGAAAATTGGAAATCACAAGCTATAAATCCAAACCATGTCATATAATAGGTCATTTTGACTCCAAATGACATTCTAAGAATAATGGTTCAGCCACAATTTTTATTTGAGGCCTAGATCATAGGGCTGCTTTGGAAAAGGCTTACTTGCATCTTAAGGTACCAAAGCAAAACTCAACAAAACTCAATAGGCAAGTTGGTTATGTATTGTAACTCATCATAAATCTCATATGGGGAGAATTTCAAGTCAGTTACAAAGGTTACATGAAGCTTGGCATGAGATAGCACATAAGGAGAATTGGAATCAAAATGTCATGACATGAGATTTCCAAATACTCATTGGATGATCCTAGATGGTTCTAGATGATTCTAAACCACTCTATATAACATATGTAACTTGCTCAGATGCAAGGTTGGTGAGAATTAGTGCAGAGAAGAGAGAGTGAGATCAAGAATCTTCCATTGCAAGTCAAGTTTCATTTCTTCATTCTTCTTCATTTCCATTCATTCTTTCCATTCAAACACATTCCATACATCATAGTAAAGTTGTGCAGATTGAATTGAGATCAAATCCATGGAGAATTGAAGAGTTGGTGATTGAAATTTCAAGGTGGCAAGTCAGAATCGAATTCTGAGATTGAGGCTTCCTCCATCAAAATTGTTGCAAACAGTAGCAAGATTGGCATCTAGGGAAACTTTCTGAAGAGTTTCAAGGTCTGAATTGGAGAATTTCATCATCTGTTCATCAAGATTAACCAGGTTTGCAAATTCTTCCCTACACCATGTTTTATGCATAATTAGGTTAGTTTGTTAGTGTAGAAAGGTTAGCGACACCTAGGTGATGGATTTTGGAGAGTTAGAAGGCAATTGGTGAAGATTGGATTATGGACACCATTTCTGTTTGACCTTGTATCTTGCTGAATCTTGAGAGATGAGCTTAGTTCAATAGCAAGAAATGTTCAGGGAAGCATGAGGATGAGTTTAGGACCATTAATTTGGAGAATTGTTAAGATTGGTTCTTGATCAATAACTTGAAGTTGCTATCGGGTTTCAAGTTTGAGGGAAATTCAATGGAATTTGAGATTGTGATTGTGTTCAGCATGAAAAATGGAGCATGTTAGGGTTTTAAACTTTGAGTTTTGATGGAGAAATGAGAGAGCACGAGTTGAGGAAGATGAAGCTTCATGTTCTGCATTTCCATGGTGGTTCCAAGAACCCTAGCTGAAGGTTGAAGATAACCTCCCAACCATCAGATCCAGCTTGACCTCTTGACCCTCGCGTGATCCAACGGCTCATGTTCAATTTAGTTTTGAGAGGGAAGCCATAAACGAATGAAACACACCGTTTCATTAAACGGTGGTTTCTTGGGCTTAGGTGCCCTTTTGATACCCACACCCCCAATCAAGGCCCACTTGGATTTTACACTGAAAACCATTTCTATTTGCATCGTGGTTTTTTCTTTTTCTTTATGTTTTATCATTTGATTTTCTAATTAAATGATGGGCCTGGCGCATTGCTTTTTGTACCCCCCAGTCTGGGCCCATATTTGAATTGAACTATATCTGGTTACTTCCTGCACCCCAGTCTCATATTTCCATTTAATTTTCTTCCATTTTATTTCAATCTTTGAAAAATCATATCAATTGGAAAATTAAAGATTTTTTAATGGGAATTTTTGCTCCCATTTCATATTGATGTCTAGAAAATTATCAAATAAAAATATTTTCCTTTCATGCAATTTTAGTATTTTTTGTATATTTTCTACTTTTATTGCATTTTATTTTTTTTATGTTGATCCATGAATTTGTAGAATTTTTTTTTAGGTAGCTCCCTTAGCATTTTTAGGTCATTCTTTTTAGGATAGTTAGATATAAGCTTTAGCTTCACCCTGGATTTATTCCATAATTTTGTGATGAATTTTAGGATAGTTTTGATTAGATGACATTAGGTTGTGTAGAATTAGGTTAAACTTCAACATAGGTGCACAATAACACTAGAATTTTGGGTTTTTAGGACAAATTAGACTATGGGACATATAAGGGTATTAAGGGTAGGTATGTAGGATCCCTTAGAAATTATATTAGGATTTAATATAGTAGTATGCTATTTTTAGATGATTTTTGTAGTTGATGATTGTTTGTGTTGCCCTTGTGGGCTTGTATTTTTGTTTGCTTTGCTTTGTGGGCTTGGAGAGCTTGGTATTGTTCTAAGGAGAATTGAGGATCCTAGTAGAAGACTTGAAGATGGATTGAGGAGCTTGAGAGCTTGATATTATTTGTTTTGTTGATTGTTTTAGGGTTAGGAATTAGGAAGAGTTTAGACCTAGTTAACTTCTTTCTTAAACATGGATGGTATCTTTCACCTCCATTCCTCCCTATGATTCAAAGTCCTTCCATGGTATACACCTCTCTCCTTTGGAGGGATAGGTGATGTACCTAGGAAGTAGAACTTTTGAGGGAACCATTCCTTTGATGTGGAACCCTTATAGGTCACCTTTGGTGGTCAATAAGCAGTTCAATATCCCCAGCTTATCCAGTAAGTGATTTCCTCTGGTTTGATTATCCTGAGAGGTGTTGAGCTTGAGTTTGAAGATGAAGACTTCAATGAAGAGTGTAGAAGAGGATGAATACTTGAGCATTGCCATTCCAGCTGAAGCTTGAAGAGCAACAAGAGCAAGTTGATACTTGAAGACCCCTTGAAGATCCAGTAAAGACTGAAGGATGAAGTTGACACTTCTAAGTGCTTGAAGATTATTCTGAAGAGCTGAAGCTTGAAGAACAAAGGAAGTTAATACTTACTTTGATACTTGGAGATCCTGAAGGAGATCAAGTTGGTATTTGTGGTTAATAGTGAAGCCTGAAGGTGGAGCTGACCAAGGAGCTGAAGCTCAGAGAAGATAAGTTGAAACTTATGTTGAAGGGTTGAGACCTGTAAGAGCAAATTGATATTTGTCAAGAGTAATTGGAAGTCTGAAGACTGAGTTGCTGTTGGAAGAGCTGAAGCTTGGAGTTGAGAGAGGAGTTGATCTGTTCTCTTGTCTGTTTTTCTTTGTTGTATTGCTGTGTTTTGTTTGACTTGCTTGATGCATTAGAATAAGTTCATATCTAGAATAAGTAGAATCTAGGAGCATGATTGCACTAGAGGTTGAGTTTCTCCCTCTGCTTGTATTGTTACTGTGTGGCTTTGCTTGCGGGTATTCGGTAGAGCCCAGCTCCCTTGCCCATGTGGTTTGTTTGCCTGATGGCATGTTATTTCATTTTATCTGTATGATTGCAGTTTACTGTTATTGCTTGATAGCATGTTTTATATTTCAGTATGATTACTGTTATCCATTCTGGCTTGAGGTTGAGATGAGCTTGTGGAGGCTGAAGCCCCACACACATTTCCTCCCTCACTTGCATTGCATGCATTTTACTATTAAGCTGATGCTTTGTCTGTTTTGGTGTATCATTGACATGATCCCTTAGGACTCTCATTTCCTTTGATAAGGAATTGATGATAGAACTTTAGGTTGAAACCTATGCATGACAACTTCTAGGAGTTCCCTGTTCAAACCTCAACCATAGGATGAATCCTTGGCATGATAACAGTAGGACTTGATAGTCTCCCTCCTAGTTGGGCTTGTTCTCTTCTCATCTCAAAACAGTTTAAGATACAGTAATCATGAATGATTTCTTTCGTACGTTACGAGCCTTAAGCTATCTGAGAAAGGATTGTGGGAGAGTTTCTTTTCCACAGTCTGGATGTTTAGTATGGTACCCTTTGGGTGACATGCGACACATTCACTCTCAGGTCATAGTCTCTAGTGCGATTGAAATTGCAAACACAATAAAAAACACTTCTTTCGTAAAAGACAGGAAATAAACCGTAGTTTCCCGAACTACGTGAGCTCTGATCTCTCATACCTGTTGAGAGTACGTAGGCACAAGATGACGATGTCTTGGCGAGCTACCTTCCCCCATAACCCATCGTAGGCCGAACTACGTTGACTCTGATTTCTCGTTCTTTGATAAGAATACGTAGGCATAAAGTGCGATGCTTTGCCGAGTCATTTTTATTTTCTTTTTAGCCAGCCTTGATAGGTAGATAGAATAAAACCAACCCGTCCAAGTAAACACAACAAGCGAGGATCCCGTCGAGTACGACGGACGTGAGGGGTGCTAATACCTTCCCCTTGCGTAACCGACTCCCGAATCCAGACAATGGTTGCGACGACCTTGTCTTACCCTTTTTCGTCAGGTTTTTCCGATCGTTTCCTTTCCCGCTCTGAGGGATAAATAACGAAAGGTGGCGACTCTTCTGTTGTGCCGGCACCTTATTTTCGCGCAAGCGACAACATGCGATACGGTGCCATCGAAATCGGTCTAGTACCAGGAACTAGATCAATAGAAAACTCGACTTCCCTTTCCGGCGGTACATCCGTAATCTCCCCCGGAAATACTTCTGGAAAATCACATACCACTGGAAACACATCAAGCTCAACTTCGCTCTCCATCGACAACAATGCAAACAAGTCGAACAACTGAGCTTCATCCGCTAAAAGCTTCTTCAACTCTTTAGTGGATAGAAAACTCTCACCTTCATCATCTCCTAAAAAAGGAAACCTTACCAACTTGTGATAGCAATCTAAATGAACTCTATTGAATTGTAACCAGTTCATACCCAAGATCACGTCTAAACCTTCCAACAGCAAACACACCAAATCCATAATGAAGTCTTTACCATACATGGTCAAATAACAACCTACACACACCAAGGAAGTAGTTACCAACCTCAAAGCGGGAGTCTCAATAACCATGTCTCCACTCATAGACACCATGCACAATCCCAAACGGTTATCACACTCAAGAGAAATGAACGAATGAGTCGCTCCGGTGTCAATAATAGCAACTAAAGGCATATTATTAATAAAGGATGTACCTTTAATCAAGCGATCCGCATTAGTAGTGTCTGAACCGGCTAATGCAAATACTTTTCCATCCGACTGAGCTTGCTTTGGTTTGGTACACTTGGTGCTAATATGACCAACTTCCCCGCAAGTAAAACACTTTACCACATTCCTTCTACAACCAGAAGTGGCATGTCCAAGACTTCCACAATTAGCACACTTATCCACATACTTCCCACATTCAAAAGATTTGTGACCCATCACGCCGCACTTGTAACATTTAACCGTACCAGAACTTCCTCCTCCGAGTCTCCTATCAAAGTTTCCCTTATACTTGTCTTTATCAACAGGCGTCATATAAGGTCCACTCCTTACTTGTTGCTTTCTTTTCTTCTCACTCAAACTCTTATAATGAGTAGATCGAGCCCTATTGTCCTCTTCAAAAATCCTACAACATTCGGTCAAGTCCAAAAATCTTCGTATCCTTTGGTATCCCACCGCTTGTTTTATCTCAGGACGCAAGCCATTCTCGTACTTAATGCACTTAGAGAATTCCGCAGTAACCGCCGCATAATATGGATGAAACTGAACTAACTCTACAAACTTAGTCGTGTAGTCCACCACTGACATATTGCCTTGCTTCAGCTCAAGAAATTCCACTTCCTTTTTTCCTTTTACACGCTCAGGATAATACTTTCTCAAGAATTTTGTGCGAAATAAATCCCAGGTTATTTCCTCGTCATCTACCTCAAGAACTTGTCTCATACTGACCCACCAGTTTCTATACCCCCAAATTAATCATATAAATCAATTAGGCACTTAGAAAATTTATTTCATCAGAGTTTAATTAAAACATGGTATATAAGAGGCGCATCACATTATCATGAAATTAAACACATACGATACCTGCTCAAAATAGATATGCAACAATGGGTAACCCACATCTCAATATTTAGAATAAAAGCGGAAACATCCAAATATTGAATCGATCACATACATAAAAGTATATACAACCATTCAATCAATTCATGCTTTACAACCATATCCACAGCGGATACATACACAGATGTATCATAAGGAATCAAAACAAATGTAACTCCAAAAGAGTCAAAGGCTTCCTAACTACCCAGATGTTACATATAAGAGCCATTGACCAAAAAGAATGAAGACATCGCTTCACAAAAGAACCTCCAGCTTCCTACTCTGCAATGCCTCATAGAGCATTATAAAACAGCAGAAGGGTGAGAAACAATATCATAACAGTTAATGCATAAAATTGTATATATACATATACTCATATTTGTACAAGTTATACTCAAATTATGTTCTCACCACATTAAGCATATACAATTAATCATGCCTCTACACATGCTCATGAACATTCACTATATGTTCCTCCAAACAATCATATATAACATACACAGTTACATTCATACAACTAATGCATCATACACAAATGACTCATGCAACTCATAGAGACCGACACACGACTCTATGCAGATGCAAATGCAGTACCGACTCATTTCAACAGATTCTCTAAGGAATCAAGTATTCAGCAGATTCTCCACGGAATCAAGTATTCAGCAGATTCTCCACGGAATCAAATATTCATCAGATTCTCCACGGAATCGAATATTCAGCAGATTCTCCACGGAATCAAATACTCAGCAGATTCTCCACGGAATCAAATACTCTAGTCAATCCTCCAAGGGATTACATGTTATGACCGATTCTCCGAGGAATCACACAATGCAACCGATTCTCCAAGGAATCTAATGTAACCATCGTATCATACGAGGTTCTGCAAATCCTCCGAGGGATCATTCAACACAAAAATGCATACTAAGATGCTACACAATGCTAATCCTCCGAGGGATCGATCAACACAGAATGCATACTATGTTCACAAACATACTCATTGCATTTATCACATACATCGCATATATCTATCATGCATTCACATTATGCACCATTTCACACATGGTTTACACACATATCAGCCTATCAATGCGTTTCTATTCAATTCAAGCAAATACACAAGATTATCAAACGTTCAAGATTCACTATTGGCTCTACAATCTAGGATTCACGCCTTTCGGCCACCCACAGCACGACATGTCGAAACAGTTCACACATCAATCATTCATATAGGCATTAATCATAATTGAATCGGCCAAAAAAACCATGCTATGAATAAACAGCAAAACAAATAACACTGTCAGGTTCGCCAACCTTCGCCTGGCGAAGCCACGCAGCGAATGCTTGCTGGCCTTCGCCTGGCGAACTTCCCAGCGAAGTCCACTGGGAGTAATTCTGGAATTACTCGCTGAGGCTCGCTATACACTCGCCTGGCGAACTTTCGCCAACTCACTTCGCCTGGCGAACTTGCCAGCGAAGACAGGGTGTTGCTTCTGACTTGCTTCGCTGCAGCTCGCTGGGCTTCGCCTGGCGAAGCTTCGCTGCCATTCGCCTGGCGAGCCTGCGAAGACAGAACTTCCATGGCTGTTCCAAAGCCCAAACTCCACACAACCAACCGATTAAATCCAAACCAGTCTCAGTGGAACAACCCTACCATCACCCGACTAAACTACATCGTCTAATCCGAGTTCTAACCGATTAAAACCTCATTCTACTCATCAAACCAACTTCTAACCTAAGTGGAAAAAGAGTAGAAACTCTACAAAATCCAAACACATACACATACAATCATACACATTAAAGAGATGATGGAGTTTCACACCCTTACCAATCGATTGCAAGCTTTGGTGATGATCCCTTGATGATTCTAGGTTTTCCTCTCCACTTTCTCTTCTCTTTCTCTTCTCCTCTTTTCTTTCTCTTGTTTTTCTTCTTATGTTACTATCTTTCTTTCTTTTCCTCTCTTATTCTATTTCTATCTCTATTTCTTTCCTCTCAAATTCTTTGCAACACTTACCAATCAATTCTACACTAAATTGCTAAATGTCTAAAATGCCCTTTTTACTCTAATTCCCCGAAAACTCTCCGAATCGGTAAAAATAGATAAAATAAGAAAACACCACATAATAATATATAATTTCTCAATTTAAAACAAACATCAATTAAATAAATTAAAAGACTCAACAATTAATGGGAATTCAGAATCGGGGCGTTACAACTCTCCCCCACTTTAGAAATTTTCGTCCTCGAAAATATTACCTTATTCAAACAACTCTGGATGCGACTCTCGCATCTTGCTCTCCAATTCCCAAGTCATGTTGCCTTCTGTGGCACCTCCCCAGGACACTTTCACAAGCGCGATATCCTTGCCTCTTAGTTTCTTAACTTTACGGTCCAAAATACTAACCGGTAAAACTTCAACTGTAAGGTTATCTCTTACTTCAACTTCATCCATTGGGATAACATGTGACGGATCCGGAACATACTTCCGAAGTTGCGAGACATGGAATACATCATGCAAATTCGAAAGGTTCGGAGGTAACGCCACACGATAAGCCACAGCACCAACTCGTGCGACAATCTGATACGGACCAATAAAACGAGAAGTCAACTTTCTCGACTTCAAAGCACGACCCATACCCGTAACCGGTGTAACTCTAAAAAACACATGGTCGCCCTCTTGAAACTCGAGATCCTTTCTCCTTTTATCATGATAACTTTTCTGTCTACTCTGAGAAGCTCTCATCTTTTCCCGAATAAATTTCACCTTTTCCGTCGTTTGCTGTACCATTTCCGGACCAACTACCGACTTTTCACCTGTCTCATGCCAACACAGAGGTGTTCGACATCTCCGACCATATAAAGCCTCAAATGGCGCCATGCCAATACTCGAATGGAAACTGTTATTATAGGTGAACTCAATCAACGCTAAATAACCGTCCCACGCACCACCTTGTTCAAGCACGCAAGCACGCAACAAATCTTCTAACGATTGAATCGTCCTCTCGGTTTGACCATCTGTTTGCGGATGATATGCCGAACTCAATCTCAACTTAGAACCCAAGGCACCTTGCAAACTCTCCCAAAATCTTGAAGTAAATCTAGGATCTCTATCCGACACAATACTCTTAGGAACTCCATGAAGCTTCACAATAGTGCCAACATAAATCTCGGCCAACCTTTCCAAAGAATAAGTAATATCAATCGGAATAAAGTGAGCCGATTTAGTAAGCCTATCAACAATCAACCAAATAGCATTATGTCCTCTTTGCGTATTCGGCAATCCCGTAACAAAATCCATCGATATACTATCCCATTTCCATTCCGGAATATCCAACGGTTTCATCAATCCACTAGGCTTCTGATGCTCCACCTTAGACTTCTGGCAAGTCAAACACGAGTACACAAAACGAGCAACATCACTTTTCAATCCAGACCACCAAAAGATCTTCTTCAAATCCTGATACATCTTATTCGCTCCCGGATGAATACTCAAGTTACTCCGATGTCCCTCTTCCAATATCATCTTTTTCAAATCCGCATCATCGGGAATACAAATACGACCTCGAAACCTCAAAACTCCTAATTCATCAACTTTGAAATCATCATTTCCATTCGTCATCAAATCCACAAATTTCAAATCCAACTTTTGCTTTTCACACACCGTAGCAAGGAAATCATTCGTGACATGCAACATACCCAGCTTCACACTACTCGGTGTTAACTCACAAACCAAACTCAAATCTCTAAAGTTCTCCAAGAGTTCCCACTCTCTAACCATCAAAGTAGACACGTGCAACGACTTCCGACTTAAGGCATCGGCTACCACATTCGCCTTACCCGGATGATAATTTAAACCAAAATCATAGTCCTTCAAAAGTTCTAGCCATCTCCTTTGCCTCATATTCAATTCTTTTTGATCAAACAAATACTTCAAACTCTTGTGATTGCTAAAAACTTCAAATCTTGCACCATAAAGATAGTGCCTCCAAATTTTCAAAACGAACACTACGGCCGCTAACTCCAAATCATGAGTAGGATAATTCTTTTCATGTACTCTCAACTGTCTAGAAGCATACGCCACGACCTTCCCATCTTGCATCAATACACCACCCAATCCTGACAAAGAAGCATCGCAATAAACCACAAAAGATTCCGTAGGATTCGGCAAAATCAAAATTAGCGTTGTCGTTAACCTTCTCTTTAATTCCATGAAACTCTCTTCACAATTAACATCCCAAATAAAAGCCTTTCCTTTACAAGTCAACTGCGTTAACGGAAGTGCTAACTTTGAAAATCCTTGGATAAACCTCCGGTAGTAACCGGCCAAGCCCAAAAAGCTTCGAATTTCCGTAACTGATCTTGGAGTCTCCCATTGCATTACCGCATCGATCATGGATGGATCCACACTAATACCATTGCCGGAAATAATATGTCCAAGAAAACTCACCTTCGATAACCAAAACTCACACTTAGACAACTTTGCGTACAACTTCTTCTCTTTCAAAATCCGCAACACAATCCTTAAATGTTCTTCGTGTTCCTCTCGAGACTTAGAATAAATCAAAATGTCATCGATAAACACTACCACAAAACGATCCAACTGCTCGTGGAAGATACGGTTCATATATTCCATGAAAACACCCGACGCATTAGAAACTCCGAATGGCATCACCTATACTCATAGTGACCATATCGTGTTCTAAAAGCCGTCTTCGAAATATCTTCTTCCTTTACCCGAATCTGGTGATAACCGGATCTCAAATCAATCTTACTAAAAACACGGGCTCCAACTAATTGATCCATCAAATCATCGATTCTTGGAAGCGGATACTTGTTCTTAATTGTCACCTTATTCAACTGCCGATAATCAATACACAATCGCATACTACCATCCTTCTTCTTTACCAACAATACTGGCGCACCCCAAGGAGAAACACTTGGTCTTACAAATCTCTTATCCAACAAATCATTCAACTGCTTCTTCAATTCCACCAACTCCGATGCCGACATTCGATACGGGGCCATCGAGATCGGTCTAGTACCCGGAACTAGATCAATAGAAAATTCAACCTCTCTCTTTGGCGGCACATCCGCAACATCTTCCGGAAACACTTCAGGAAATTCACAAACCACAGGAAACACGTCGAGCTCAACTTTGCTCTCCACCGACAACGATGCAAACAAACCAAACAACTGAGCTTCGTCTGCTAAAAGTTTCTTCAACTCTTTAGTGGAAAGAAAACTCTCGTTTTCACCATCTTCCAAAGAAGGAAACCTTACTAACTTGTGATAGCAATCTAGATGAACTCTATTAAATTGCAACCAGTTCATACCCAAGATTACGTCCAAACCTTCCAACGGAAAACACACTAAATCCATAACGAAGTCCTTACCATACATGGTCAAAGGACAACTTGCACACACCAAAGAAGTAGTTACCGACCCCGAAGCGGGAGTCCCAATAACCATACCACTACTCAAAGAAACCATACACAAATCCAACCGCTTAGCACACGCAAGAGAAATGAACGAGTGAGTCGCTCCAGTATCAATAATAGAAACTAAAGGCATATCATTAATAAAGCATGTGCCTTTAATCAAACGATCCGCCGCATTAGTAGCGTCTGAACCTGCTAATGCGAATACTTTTCCGCCCGCCGGAGCTTGCTTCGGTTTGGTACAATTCGGGCTAATGTGACCCACCTCGCCACAATTAAAACACTTCACAGCATTCTTTCTACACTCTGCTGCATCATGTCCAAGGAGCCCACAGTTGGAACACTTCGCCTTGAACTTTCCACAATCATAAGACTTGTAGCCCATCACGCCACACTTAAAACATTTGATCGCACCGGAACCTCCTTCGGGTCTCCTATCAAAGTTTCCCCTATGTTTGCCCTTATCAGCAGGCGTCACATAAGGCCCGCTTCGTACTTGCTGCTTCCCTCTCCTCTCGCTCAAACCCTTATAATGAGTAGAACGAGCTCTACTGTCTTCTTCATAAATCCTACAGCACTCGGTCAAATTCGAAAATCTTCGTATTCTTTGATAACCCACCGCTTGCTTTATCTCAGGACGCAAGCCATTCTCATACTTGATACATTTGGAAAATTTCGCCGTAACCGCATCATAATGAGGGTGAAACTTCACTAACTCAGTAAACTTAGCGGTGTAGTCCACCACCGACATATTACCTTGTTTCAACTCCAGAAATTCCATTTCTCTCTTCCCTTTAACACTTTCGGGATAATACTTCCTTAGAAACTCAGTACGAAATAAATCCCACGTAATCTCCTCATCGTCGACCTCAAGAACTTGCCTCACGCTGACCCACCAGTCATCAGCCTCTTCTCTCAGCATGTGAGTCCCTAGTCTCACCTTGTTCCCTTCAGCACAATCCATCACCCTAAAGATCCTCTCAATTTCCTTTAACCATATCTGAGCACCATCCGGATCAAATCTCCCTTTGAACACCGGTGGTTGGTTCTTCCTGAACTCATCATTCGCATTCACGTTAGGTGCACCCTGCACAGCTCTGGCCATAGCCTCTAACGCCGCTGCCATAGCATTGTCATTACGACCTGCCATATTCTGAGGATTCCCAAAAATAACAACAAGGTTAAACAACCGTTCAACCAACACAACAACAAGACAGACACGACTGACTCAACACTGGCTTTGATACCACTTAATGTAACACCCCCTTTCAATACCCCCAAATTAATCATATAAATCAATTAGGCACTTAGAAAATTTATTTCATCAGAGTTTAATTAAAACATGGTATATAAGAGGCGCATCACATTATCATGAAATTAAACACATACGATACCTGCTCAAAATAGATATGCAACAATGGGTAACCCACATCTCAATATTTAGAATAAAAGCGGAAACATCCAAATATTGAATCGATCACATACATAAAAGTATATACAACCATTCAATCAATTCATGCTTTACAACCATATCCACAGCGGATACATACACAGATGTATCATAAGGAATCAAAACAAATGTAACTCCAAAAGAGTCAAAGGCTTCCTAACTACCCAGATGTTACATATCAGAGCCATTGACCAAAAAGAATGAAGACATCGCTTCACAAAAGAACCTCCAGCTTCCTACTCTGCAATGCCTCATAGAGCATTATAAAACAGCAGAAGGGTGAGAAACAATATCATAACAGTTAATGCATAAAATTGTATATATACATATACTCATATTTGTACAAGTTATACTCAAATTATGTTCTCACCACATTAAGCATATACAATTAATCATGCCTCTACACATGCTCATGAACATTCACTATATGTTCCTCCAAACAATCATATATAACATACACAGTTACATTCATACAACTAATGCATCATACACAGATGACTCATGCAACTCATAGAGACCGACACAATTATGTTCATTATACCGATATATCATATGAAGATAATAACGCACTCATAGGGACCGATTCACGACTCTATGCAGATACAAATGCAGTACCGACTCATTCAGCAGGTTCAATTGAAGAACCAAAGGAACCATCGCTCGTTACCGAAGTAACTCCCCGTCGGGCCTACGATGTTCACTCATCGCTCACACCCTACATGGGCACACGATGTTTTAGGACTGCTCACACCCCACAAGGGCACACAATCATTCTGCAGATTCTCCACGGAATCAAAATAAACTATCGCTCACACCCCACAAGGGCACATGATGTTTCTGCAGATCCTCCTAGGGATTAAGGACAAACCATCGCTCACACCCCACAAGGGCACACGAGGTTTCTGCAGATCCTACGCGGGATCAGACACACAAGAAAGAGGCATCTATCTAATTACCAATCTATCAAGAAAGGAAATAGGACCTATAATCATCTAATGGTCATTTACAAGCCTAATCTATGCACTTAACCTAGTTAGGATCACCTAAACTAAGGCCAATTTGTAAAATGGGAACTTAATAGAGAACCATTCCTAAAAATTCTATAGAAAATACTACACTATCCTACATGTATTAACATGCTACGGTACAAAAATCAGGGGCTAAACCTAAATCAAAAGGTTCAAACTAAATCTAAAACCTCAAGGGTACACTAAAGAGATCCAACAAAGAACACTCCTAAACAACTACCCTAAAATCCTATTTAGAATCATCTAAAAATCTCAACAAAAATCACATAACATCATCAACATGTCTATAACCAGCACACAAAATTTCAATATCAAACTCAAAAGCATGAATGAGAAATAAAATCATCAAGCTCAGCATATCATTTTTCAATCATTAAAACACATTAAAAGAGAAAATATGAAATTAATTGAAAAAAGAAATGGAAAATCAAAATAAAAAATATGATAAAATTCTACATGTTCTAATCTACATCCACATATTTTTTCATGATTTTATGAATCAAAATACTATTTTTCTTGAATTAATATGAAACAAGCAACAAAATAAAAAATAAAAGAAAAAAAAGGAAATTAAAATAATTAATAGGGAGGTGTAAGCAGCAACCCAGTTATGTGTTAATCCGTGTGGGCTTCGCGCTGGGGGGTGGAAATAGCACGCTGGGACTGGGCCCAGCTGAATATACGTACTCAGCTTTTATTCCTCAGATGAATCAGACCTGGGGGGTGTACTGAGTGACATTATCACGTGTGAAACGAACAGGACTCAGAGACGAGGGGTGGGTATAGTGTTTCAGGATTAGGCCCAGAGTTTCCCTTTATGAAACTCTGCATTTCATTAAAGTGGGAAGGTCCAAGGGAGAAGTGCACACGCGGATGCATGCTGGCCACGCGATTGACATACCAAGTCTAAGCAAACGAGCGATCTAACGGTCCAGGTGAGAGATGGCAATTTAAAACTCAAACGGAAGGAATATGCCCGCAGTGGTTGCAGGGGCGGTCGGAGAAAATCCGGTCATCTTTTTCGGCGAGCATGAACAGTAACGCGAAACTCAAACTCAACGAAATTCCAATTTCTTTACATCGTTCTACTCGTCTCGTTCCCTAGGTTTCAATTATCCCATCCTTTTTCATTTTTACCCATTATATAGAGAGATAATCGAACAACAACTTGGAATGCCATATCACAAACTCTCACGATTCACTACGAGATTTATACATAATTCATCTATGTTTCACGTAGACCTTAACCACATGTATCTAAGGTGTTAAATGCACATAATTTAAGAGGAAATTTAAGAGGAAGAAACCTGGTTTAAAGGTTTGAATATGGTGACTTTCAGGGCTCAATCTTCTTCCAAAAGATGCAGATTCCTTCAATGGATGATGATGAACAAGTCTTGAGGTTCAATTTCTTCTGAAACTCCTTCAATCTCCAAACTTGAAAATCAAATTTCAAGCTTCTTCCACAACTGATTCCAACTGCTTCTCAACAGAAAATGGCACTAGAAGCTTCTGAGAATGATCCAAAATCTATTTATAATCTGTTCTGATCCATTGGGGGCCCATTCATGGCCCAATTTGTGATTTCCAAGTTTCAAGTTTTTCTCAAAAATTCATTTATGGCAGCCACAATTTTTCCTTGTTCTTGCTTCACACTTGTTTCAGAACACTTCCTTGAGAGCTATGGAGTATAATTGGGTAAGTCTTCTCCTTTGATTTCAACCAAAGAGGTGTGTTTGAAATGTTACTTCATCATGAAGCAATCCACCAAAATGTCATGAAATGAGTATTAACTCAAAAATGTAATAATGCAAAAGTGTTTAGAATATCATTTCCAATCAAAATGAGCACAAATTTGGCTTGAAATCATTCAATTATCAATTGTTTTGAATTTTTCCATTTTAATTCATTAAAATGGCCTTTTTGAGAAATTCCTTCAACCAATGCTTGCTCTAATCCATATCAATGGACTCTTGATACTTGGCTGAGCTAAAAACATCATTTTGAGCAACTTTCAAGTTGCGCAAAACTCCATTTGAGGCTTGCAAGGTATTGAAATGGACCCATAATTCAAAATGACCTATAATGTCCAAATACCCAAAATACCCTTGACTTGTCAAAGCCATAACTTGAGTTCTATAAATCCAATCATGGACTTCTAGTACTCTTTAGAAACCTAAGAGAATAAGGAAAAACATTCATGTTAACCAAAAGTTCATAGGAATCATCCTTCTAGGGAAAAAGTCTCATGCAAGTTGGGTAACTTTCAGGCTCCAAATTCGCATGCCTCAGATGACTTGTAACTTGTCTGGCTCATAACTTGAGTTCTATAAATCCCATCAAGGACTTCTGGTATTCAAATTAAATCTAAGATCATGCCCTACAACAATCATGTTGGGGTCAAGATGAGATGAAAATCACATCTTGAGTTAAGTGGTCTTGAAGTCAGGGGTCAAGCTAGGGGATTTTACACTGTCAAGCCTTAGAAACCCTAGCCTAAAACTTCTCAAACTCTTCAATCATGATGAGTTAACATTGGAATCATCCTTAGAACATCTCAATGTATCAATCCATGATCACATGGCTCTTGAATTAGGTCTCAACCTTCTTCAAATCACCAGTTGACTTAGGGTCACCCAGATGAAACCCTAATTGCCTCAATCTTGGGCATATCTCCATATCCTTTGCACAATGACCTATCTAGGCTTCCAAATTCACTTCAACATTTCTCATGAGCTCTCTCAAGACCTTAAGTCCAACTTCATGGCTTCAGAATCATCTGATGATCTTCCCACAACTCTCAAGTTAGGAGACCTACACAGTTGGTATCAACCATTCTTTCTGAGGATCTTAGACTTCTCTAGTGAGGATATCAACCCTTAAACACCTGAATAACCCTCTTAGCTAGCTTCATAGCCTTGTGTAGCTCTTGTTGGTAGTCATACCTCTTGATCTCCTGCACACATGTCAATGAAATGCAAATGATAATGCTAACATGAATGAATTGAAACACAAGCTAGGTAAAAAAAGGTTGGGCAAATTTTGGGGTGCAACAGCTGCCCCTATTCAAGCGGCTTGGACCTGACTGGGTGAGAAGAGAACAACTCTCAGACAATCAAGGTAAAAGGCGGTTGAATACCAACAAACCCGGAAATTTTCCAACTGCACAAGTACACGGTACTCTGATGGGGACAAAACTTCGGAAACTGAAATAATAGCTGCACGGCAACTAGCTGGAGAAATACTGATCTGAACCACCGTCAGGATGATTCTCTGATTTCAACGTAGATCTTCGTCCTCAAGTCATCAAGGGATCACCGGTTACACGGTAATTGGTGTAGGATAGCTGGATTCTCATCGTCGCCTATGGACTCATCATGTCGCTAGGAACGACGACAGTATCTTTGTCGGACTTCATCAGTAAGTCAATAAGGGATCACCGGTTACTCGGTAACTGGTGAGTGACGGCTGAATATGTCGTCGGGCTTTCTGCGCCACTGCAGAAGAATTCCTTATCGTCACCTATGGACTCATCATGTCGCTAGGAACGTTAACAGTATCTTTGTCGGACTTCATCAGTAAGTCAATAAGGGATCACCGGTTACTCGGTAACTGGTGAAGTATGGCTGATTTTGCCGTCGGGCATTCTGCGCCACTGCAGAAGAATTCCTTATCGTCACCTATGGACTCATCATGTCGCTAGGATCATCGACAGTATCTTTGTCGGACTTCATCAGTAAGTCAATAAGGGATCACCGGTTACTCGGTAACTGGTGAAGTATGGCTGATTTTGCCGTCGGGCATTCTGCGCCACAGCAGAAGAAATTCCTTATCGTCGCCTATGGACTCATCATGTCGCTAGGAACGTCGACAGTATTTATGTCGAACTTCATCAGTAAGTCAATAAGGAATCACCGGTTACTCGGTAACTAGTGAAGGGCTACTCTCAAATCTCCGTTGGGATGATTATCAGATTTTGCTGCAGCTTCTTCCTCAAGTCATCAAGGGATCACTGGTCACTCGGTAACCGGCGATACATAGCTGATATTACCGTCAGGCATTATGCGGCACGGCGACAGAAGAATTCTTCGGGACTCATCAGGTCATTAGGAACTTTCGACAATCTCTATAACTATGCCGTCGGGCATTCAAAGAAATTCTCGGGCGTTAGCCGAACTTCATCAGAAAGTCGGAAACAGACTCCTCAATCAATCATGAACCAATAGGGATATCTAAACTATTGCCATTAGGCACTCCGCGTCAGCTGAGATAACTGCTTCGACATCGCAGTTGGACTTCGTCATTAAGTTTTGAAATGGAATCCTTAACCAATCACGGACCAAATAAGGATATACAATATTTTTCCATTAGGCAATCCGCGTCAGCTGAGATAACTGCTTCGACATCGCAGTTGGACTTCATCAGTAAGTCTGGGGGCTTTTGGCACTACTGCCAGACTTCAATCATCAAGTCTTCAAGGAAATTTCAACTTCTCTGTTCAAAACCTATTGGGAATGACACATCTCCACTGGGGATTCTGGAGAACTATCAAGTAACTCTGCTTCGGGGATCCAGAAATCATTCTGGATGAATCAACTCTGCTGAGGACTTCAAGAATCATCTTGGACAAATAACTCCGCCGGGGACTTCATGAATCATCCTGAACTAGTAACTCTGCTGGAGATTTCAGGAATCACCCTGAACCAACACTCTGCTGACTTTCGTGGAGATTTTAAGAATCATCTTAAGCAAACAACTTTGCTGGGGAATTCAAGAGTCATCCTGAACAAATACTTTTTTGGGGCTTCAAGAGTCATCCCGAATCAACAACTCTTCTGAGGAACTCAAGAATCATTCTGAGCAAACACTCTGGCGACTTCCCTGGGGAGTTTTAAGAATCATCTTAAGCAAAACTTTGCTGGGGCATTCAAGAATCATCTTGAGCAAACCATTCTATGGAGGAACACCTGTGAAACAGGAACAGTAATGACCTAGCTCGTGTTTCATATGCGTATGATCGTCAATGGCGTAATGCTCCACACAGTGGAAATGCTACGCGTTTAGGGTAAATGCTATGCAATCATGCAAAATGCTACGACCCCATCAGCAAAAGAAATGTTGAAGGGAGAATCCTCCTATCAAGGAGAAAGGACCACTCTGGTGGAGGAAGGAATCATCCTGTCGAGGAGAAGAAGTCACACCAATCTCAATTGGACTAAACCTAGGGATACGAACTCCAGAATACTGCTGCAGGGGAACAAAGTTCTACGAGAACCTATACTCGCTCAACTAGGTATACGAACCACAAACTGCTGAGGAAAACAATGTCAATCGCAAAAATAAACTGCACGGCCTTCGCGGCTAAAAACTTTCCCGGAGATAACGACTCTGATGGGGAAATACAGCATCAGCTATTCAGTACTCCCTACTGGGGAAAACCAATCATGGCCTGGACGGCTTTCAAGAACTCGGCTCTCTTGGGGAACTGCAAACTTGGTTGAGGATAGGCAACCAAACGCTGGAATAAATTCTACCTACCGGGGAGAGTACAACTCTGTGGGGACTTTCAATTCCGCTGGAGACTTCAGTCTGAACTATCGGAAGCTGAACACTAGCGAATAGTCTTCTATGAGAAAACTGCACACTAACCCAGTGCTGGGGAATGAATCTACACTTCGGCGCATGACTCAGCTGGGGAGATGATGATCCTGCCTAAGATGCATCTGGCTAGGAGGGAATCTATCTCGACTTGGGAAGACATATCAATGCTTACAATCTCATGTTCTGACTCCGTGGGGAAACACTGCTGAACTTGCTGGGGAAGAAGGAATCATCCTATTTGAAAAACATGCCATGAAACGAACTCGAGATGGCTTGCCCCAGAATCTCCTGACAAACTCTGACAATCTATGCCAACACGGGAAGGAACGGCTCCTTCGCTTTCAGCTTTTGCCCCAGCCGGTGGGATCTCTGTGAGGATGTTCCTTGAAAGGAAATCTGCAATCTCTGCACCCAGATATGCCTCAGCATCTTGAACCTCGCAAAGGTGCTTCAAGTTAATAACCTTCAGGATAAGGATGGCTTCGACGCTCTCGGGGTGACCTGCCCCAGTCTCGTCATAACTTTGCCTCGGATTGGCTAATCTGTGAGGAAATACCTCTGATTATCCTCGAGAGATTCGTGGAATCTCGACCTGACTGCTTTAGATTAACTGACTTCTGGATGGCTGACTCCCATGTTGTGATTGTTTGCCATAGCTTTCCCCGGTTCACCGGAATACTCTGGCGTTCTGCATTCTGCCCTGATCAGATCCTTCCATCGTGGGAACTTTCCTGCTGTCAAGCGCTTACTTGCTAGTAAAACAAGTTATTCTGCATGAAAGACATATCAAATGCAATGCATATGGTAGTTTTCAAAATTCATTCTTGTTCACTGGAAAAAAATTTATGACATAATATATGAAATCGTTCATCAACATGTCAATACTAAAACAACGCTGTATTGGGAATCCTATCTGGGAGTCAGTTCCGATGTGATCTTTACCAAAGTATGCTCTCAAAACAAACCTATTTCAATTAGGTCTTTTAAAGGTTGTAACATGGTCAGGTTCACGGTTTAAGAAAGAAAGGATAAAGGCTCAAAATTCATTTTAACCCACCCATTCTCCTTGGTGTTCTCCGATCCTACGTTCAGCTAATTCGACCTTAGCGTTCACCTTTCAAAGGTTATGTGACAATTCAGAAAATCATTCTTTTTTGAAGCGGCAGTCATTCGCTTTTCGTCTTTGTTTGGGCACCGGTAGCCATACGATTTCGTTCTTTCTCGAGAATTTTCTTTCGTAATCCTTTTTCGCTTTTTGTTTTTCGTTTTTCGTTTTTTGTTTTTCGTTTTTGCGTTTTTTCGTTTTTCGTTTTTCGTTTTTTTGTTTTCCCCTAACTTTTGCCTGGACTGACTCTTTTGAGTTTCTTCAATTTTGAAGTCCAGCGGGGTACCCTGATTTTTGCCTAAGTCGCTTGCTTTCAATATTCGACTTACCGGGCTTTTTCTTTTCGATTTTTTTTCTTTTTTTTTTCTGAACAAATCGTATGACATTGGCTCGTATGACTTGTTAAAGAGATTGTGACTGTTTCACTCCTGATCGGCCAGGTTTAACCATCATGATTTTTTAGGTACGACCTATAGCGGTGTGATTGATCCTCGAACGAACACTCCTTTTTTTATTTGAACGCCTGGTCAAATTAACTGACACCTACCCTGCCCCGGGTTAAGATTGAGGGTTTTTCATTCTTCAGAAAGAAACTCCTACTACTAGGCTCAAAGGGGTTAACAAGGGATTATCTTCCTTATATCTTCGGTGTTTGGGAATTGAAATAATGCCTGTACATCATCAACAAGTTTTTTGTTCGAAAGCATAGCATCAGAAGCTTACGCATCATTGGATTTCGTCGTCCTCCCCAGATTCCACTTAAACAAGCGTTAGAAATAAAAGAAAGCAATAGAGTGAATACGAATGGATTAGTTCAAAACATGCATATGTATTTCATTATCAATATCAATTGAAAAACAATCATGCTTTACAAATGAAATTTGCAATCCTACAGGAAAGAAACTACAAAGGTAAAGAAATGACATGATAAAATGCAGAGTGCCAGCTTTCGGGGAACTGGGCTTTCACACTTATTTGCTGCTGAGGGGAGCTACCCTTGAAGTCTTCAGACTCAATCAGAAGAACGACTGCTGTAAGGTCGACTCTAATTCGGGCTCCGATAGTTTCGCTGCAACGGAGCGAGAGGTTGTCGATTCTGTATGGCAGAAATAATCCAGAGACGAGGTTTGACCTAGTGAGGATCCTCTCTGTTCAGGGGTTTTCATCCTGGAGCTCGACCTAGGAACATGAAAAAGTTGCGGACAAGGCGACTCAGACCTCAAAGACTGTGGGATATACTCCTGATCTTTCTCATCTTCAGATGAGATCATGGGAATACCCATCTCTTTTGCATGATAAGGGATGAATATGCCTGATGCTTTCATGCCGCCCGGCACGAATTCAATTGCTCTTGACTCAATCATGTCTTGAACCTTATGCTTAAAAGCTCTACAGTTCAATACATCGTGCCCCGGTGCTCCAGAGTGGAATTCGCATCGGGCGTTCACGTCCCAGTCGGGTGGTGGCTGCCCAATCATTGGAGCCAGCGTTTGATGTTTAACCAACTGAAGTTGGAGCAGGAGTTGCAACAACTGGTCATAATCCATCGGGATTGGATCGAGGATTCTGTCAGATAGTCTCCTCTTTTGACCCTGCCTTCTGGGGTTGTCTTGCAGAACCGGACGTGGCTACTGACGGGAAAAGTTTCGAGCTCCATGCTGCATAGAGGGTCTGTTAGGCCTATCCTGCCTTGGTGCGGGTTCGTCAGATACCCGTGGAGCAAGTATGTCGGCTGCATCCTCGGGCTTCTGCTCACATTCTCTTCGGAGTATGTTCTTTAGTACCTCTGCCATCAGGCCCACCTGATTCTTCAGCTGGTCGTTCTCCTCTTTGAGCGCCTGCTGGTCCCTCATAACCTGCCTCAGCTGGCCTCGGACCTCTCTCAGCTCTGCTTGAACCTGTTCCATTGCTCGGATCAACCTGAGACAAACCTGAAACAACCTGTATCAACAAAGGGTTAGAAAAACGGCAAGGCACCTGTCATGCAAATGCAAACACGTATCCATGTATTAGGAGAAAGTCCCCCTCGATTCTAGCTTCCGAGACAAATAAAGTCTACCGTCCAATCATGGAAAGAAAATCCTCATATATATATCAGAGAAAACCCACGAGGGTGGCGTACAACAGTAACTGAATACCACTGAAGCAACAATCGTAACCCTAACCAACAGGCCTGGTGGTGATCAGCATATCAATGCATAAAATGTACAAAGAAATCAGGTGCGGCTACGGGCACAGAAATCCTCAAGTAACTTCTTTATAGCGGGATGATCAGGCTGGGTGAGCAGACCCTGGATCAGCAGATCCCTCTGCCTAATGGACTCTGGGAGGTTCTCGGCAACGTCCCCATAAACACCTTCTTCAGAATGGCTTTCCACCCTACTCCTTTTAGCATCAGCCCGGAGTTGATAATCCATCAGGTTTTCCTTGGTCTCAACCAACCTATACTGGACATCTCGTCGCAGTGAGGCTTCAGCCTCTATCCTCTTGTCTTTGGCCTCAATCTGAGCTTCCAACTGGGCTATCTGTTGCTTCAATTTTTCTTCCCGCTCCTTGTGGCTAGTCAAAGTGTTGTTCCACAACTTCTCGTATTGGGTCAACTTCCGGTATGCCTTATCCACCTCCTGCTTCTTAGTGGTCAATACCCCATGTACGATCTTCAGGTCCAACCCGAGACGTTCCCTAGAATCAGTCTCTTTGGTTAAATTAGCACCCAGGTGGTTGATCAACTCTGTCTGCTTCTTGCAGGTGTGTACGAATTTGTTCTTTTCTCTTCGGAGTTAAGCGATCTCGTTTTCCAACTCTTCGTTGGCTTTGACTAGCTCTTCGTTCTTAGCTTGAAGTTGCTCATACTTTTGGATTTCAATAATGGTAGGCTCTGGAGGGCAATCCTGCTTGATAGGAGGAAAAGGCATCAACATTTTTTCTGCTCTGCTAAGAATCCAGTCCACATAAGGAGGATAAGCCTGATTATTGCTCTTCCCCAACGAGGTCTTTCCTTTTCGGTGAACTTTATTCCAGGCATGTTCAAATCTGACCAGATCATTCCCTTCTAATGCACCAGTGAGGTACAGAGATTCCTGTACCTCTTCGTCTTTAGGAGGGCCCCTCAAGGCATACCCGAATTGCCTGATAGCGATAGATGGATTGTAGTTAATACAGCCTTTCCTACCCACCAGAGGGACATTAGGAAAGTTCCCACAACTGTAAATGATTTCGCTCCCCAGGCGATCTCTATCAAACCAATCAATGTCTTCGGTAGACAAACTCATCAGTCGTTCAGACGACTCTTTCATCTCTGTAGTCTTTATAAAAGGGCCATCCTTAGGTAAATGAGTGACAACCCATCTGTAAAACAGTGAAGCACAGCAGGATACACTTTTACCTCTTCTATTCTCATTCTTATAGTGCACCGAATGATACACATCTCCAAGTAAGGTACGGATGGGGTTCCTTGAAACAAAAATACGAAGAGCGTCCACATCCACAAAATCTGGAATATTGGGGAATAACATGATACCATATATGCACAGTGCCAAAATAGCTTTGAATGCCACCCAGCATTCCTTCTTGGCGAAGTGTCGGGCTTTCTCAGCTAGAAAAGGTAATGGGAATCCCCAGGCTCCATTTCTCCTGTCTGTCTTTCCTTTCAATTCAGAAACCTCAATATGCAGAGTTGTAGCAATACTAGCCAGATCTTGCTCCTGATCAATAGGCCAAAAGGGTACCTGAGAAAGAATGGGCACCTCCAATATGGCAGAAAACTCTTCAAAAGTAGGGGCCAGGACATAGCTTGGAAATGTGAAGCAACGCAACAGTGGATCATAAAACTGAAGCAGAGTCTGGAGTCCGTTCAATTCGTACACAGATGGCTTGCACACAACACTGAGCATCTTCCTATAGGTTCCTCTGAAGTATCTCATTGCTTCCTTACTAGGCAAAGAAATCAAACCCCTCAGAGTATTAATGTCTGGAGTAGGAAATTTATAAGCCAAAGTTCTTCTCAGGGCTCCATGATGGACAAAGAACGGACAAGATTGCTAGAATCGAGAGAGAACTGCACACCTGCAACATAGATACGGGTTAAATGCCATGCAGTATGAAAATGTAAATGCGAATGCAAAATGCAGCAGGAGATCAAGAGTGTTGTGTTGTGTTGTGTTGTGCTGTGAAGTGGCAGGCCATAATTTTGCTTCAGTAAGAATATACCACAAGAAAGGCCTACTGAAACCCCCAATATTGATTCACTGTCAAGAAAACCAGGTTGTCTGAAGGTTACAGTTTCCTACAATAACTCGACCCTGCTCACAGGTATGGACCTAATCACGGAAAAGGTATGACATCCTATACGTTCATCAGCGTCACAGACTTTCAAGAAATGATGATACGATACCCAGGAAGGTGTGGCATCATCATCTCTTGAAGCGGCCTCACTCAGCTGAATCACAAATGATCGGTCCCCAGAGTCGACAGTCCTTAGATCTGAAATCCTTTCAATGGCCCACTGGGCTGGAAATGGAAATCATCCCAAAGAACCTCGTCTGAGCGCAGATTTCGTGGGAACTAGTGTATGCCTAACATACAAGTTCACCATAAATCTGCTTCTAAAGCTATGTACAGACTCAAGCCTGGGTCTGGCTTATCACTCATCAGATCCCCTCCCACAACAACACAGATAATCATATCAAACTGAAAATAAAATGCGGAAAGTAAAAATGCGATGAATAAACATAACCCAACAGGTAAACACGCAAGCGCTAGGATTGACTCGCACATGGGGCATTGGTTCCCCAGCAGAGTCGTCAGTTGTCGCTACCGCGAAAATAAGGTGCCGGCAAAACAGAAGAGTCGCCACCTTTCGTTATTTATCCCACAGAACAGGGAAGAAAACGATCAGAAAAACCTGATGAAAAGGTATAAGACAAGGTCATCGCAACCATGTCTTGGTTCGGGAGTCGGTTACGCAAGGGGAAGGTATTAGCACCCCTCACGACCATCGTACTCGATGGGATCCATGCTTTTTGTGCTTATCTGACAGGTTGATTAATCTATCTACCTATCAAGGCTGGTCTGAAAAGAAAATAAAATGACTCGACAAAGCGTCGCACTTTATGCCTACGTATTCTCATCAGAGAATGAGAAATCAGAGTCAACGTAGTTCGGCTAACTACGGGTTACGGGGAAGGTGGCTCGCCAATACATCAGTATTATGCCTACGTACTCTCAACAGATATGAGAGATCAGAGCTTACGTAGTTCAGGATAATACGGCTAACGGGGAATTCAGATTCATCTGTTTTTTTGAGTAGGGTTAACAAAAAGTTCCAGCAGTTTGGCGTACGCAGCTCGACCCTTGGAGACTTAGGTGTTACCGTTTGCGGTAGAACTTGGAGTTAACGACACTCTTTTCTTCAGAAAATCTTCCTTGATTTAAGGGCCCACGGGGCAAAAAAGTTTGAAGTTTGTTTTCTGTCTTTTACGGAAGAACTGTTTTTTATGGTTGTCTATAGTTTGTACAGCACTAGAGACTATGACCTAGGAGCGAATGCATCGTATAGCGTCCAAAGGATATATACTAAACATCCTAGATGATTGAGAGAAGACCGCTCAATTATCATTTCCCAAGTAGCTTAAGGCTCGTAACGCGCTTATTCTAACTTGCCTTTATTACGTTTTTTACTGTTGTTTTGAGAGAAAGAAGAGAACAAACTCTATGGGGAGACTGTCAAGTCCTAATGTTGTCATGCCAAGGATTCATCCTATGGTTGAGGTTTGAAACAGGGAACTCCTAGAAGTTATCATGCATAGGTTTCAACCTAAATTTCTATCATCACTTCCTTATCAAAGGAAGTAAGATTCCTAGGGGATCATGTCAATGGTACGGAAACAGACAAATAAAGCATCAGCTTCAACAGATAAACAATAAACAGTAAAGATGCACATGCAATGCAGCAATACAAGCAGAGGGAGACTCACGCAACCTCTTAGCAATTAATCAAAGAAAAACAGACAAAACAGACAAGAAGAGGGAGCTCACTCAACCTCTATTATGCAAATACGTCAAGTAGAAAAAGAAAAACAACACACAAGCAAGGGGAGGATCACCTCAACCCTTAAGGCAAACAAGCAGAGGGAGACTCACTCAACCTCTTAATGCAGTCATGCACCTATGCTTAAACTATTCTAATCATGAACTATCTTAATGCAACACACCACTCAATCATGAATGAGGAGAAGGACTTATGGCAAATAATGGATTCATTCCACAAGTAGTCATACAAGGCTTCTAACCTAAGGAAAGAAATTGGGTGTTGGGAGGCAAGGGTAAGGTCCACAGGAACTTATCCCAGGCACTCAACTAACTAAAAGAGATTTGGGGGAATCCTAAAGGTTTGGCTCCTTCAAGAGATGTGAAATATTCCCCCCACAGGAGGGACTATGCTACCCCAAGAAGGTTCCTAAAAAAGAATGAATAAGAGAATATTAGGAGAATGGAGATGAGAAGTAAGGTAAGTTCCACATGAACTTACCACAGACACTCAATCAACTCCACTTCCTTAAAGAGAGAGGGAGCTTTCATGGACTCAACCCCTTTATGATAGTGCAATGTATTCCTCCACAGGAGGAAACATGCTCACAAGGAGGATTCCAATCAAGCAAGGAAAATTGAAGAGGAAACTACCCCTATAGGAAGAGTCATCCACCTACTTGATCTTCTAAAGCACCTTAAGTGTTACCTTACAAGGATCACCTATACTAAGGATTCAAGGGCTCTAAAAGAGGCATCTATCTAATTACCAATCTATCAAGAAAGGAAATAGGACCCATAATCATCTAATGGTCATTTACAAGCCTAATCTATACACTTAACCTAGTTAGGATCACCTAAACTAAGGCAAATTTGTAAAATGGGAACTTAATAGAGAACCATTCCTAAAAATTCTAAGGAAAATACTACCTTATCCTACATGTATCAACATGCTATGGTACAAAAATCAGGGGCTAAACCTAAATCAAAAGGTTCAAACTAAATCTAAAACCTCAAGGGTACACTAAAGAGATCCAACAAAGAACACTCCTAAACAACTACCCTAAAATCCTATTTAGAATCATCTAAAAATCTCAACAAAAATCACATAACATCATCAACATGTCTATAAACAGCACACAAAATTTCAATATCAAACTCAAAAGCATCAATGAGAAATAAAATCATCAAGCTCAGCATATCATTTTTCAATCATTAAAACACATTAAAAGAGAAAATATGAAATTAATTGAAAAAAGAAATGGAAAATCAAAATAAAAAATGTGATAAAATTCTACATGTTCTAATCTACATCCACATATTTTGTCATGATTTTATGAATCAAAATACTATTTTTCTTGAATTAATATGAAACAAGCAACAAAACAAAAAATAAAAGAAAAAAAAGAATTAACAGGGAGGTGTAAGCAGCAACCCAGTTATGTGTTAATCCGTGTGGGCTTCGCGCTGGGGGGTGGAAATAGCACGCTGGGACTTGGCCCAGCTGAATATACGTACTCAGCTTTTATTCCTCAAATAAATCAGGCCTGGGGGGTGTACTGAGTGACATTATCACGTGTGAAACAAACTAGGCTCAGAGACGAGGGGTGGGGATAGCGTTTCAGGATTAGGCCCAGAGTTTCCCTTTATGAAACTCTGCGTTTCATTATAGTGGGAAGGTCCAAGGGAGAAGTGCACACGCAGATGCATGCTGGCCACGTGATTGACATACCAAGTCTAAGCAAACAAGCGATCTAAAAGTCTAGGTGAGAGCTGGCAATTTAAAACTCAAACGGAGGGAATATGCCCGCGGTGGTTGCAGGGGCGGTCGGAGAAGATCTGGTCATCTTCTCCGACGTGGATGAACAGTAACGCGAAACTCAAACTCAACGAAATTCCAATTTCTTTACATCGTTCTACTCGTCTCGTTCCCTAGGTTTCAATTATCCCATCCTTTTTCATTTTTATCCATTATATAGAGAGATAATCGAACAACAACTTGGAATGCCATATCACAAACTCTCACGATTCACTACGAGATTTATACAGAATCGTTCTATGTTTCACGTAGACCTTAACCACATGTATCTAAGGTTTTAAATGCACATAATTTAAGAGGAAATTTAAGAGGAAGAAACCTGGTTAAGAGCTTCGAATATGGTGACTTTCAGGGCTCAATCTTCTTCCAAAAGATGCTGATTCCTTCAATGGATGATGATGAACAAGTCTTGAGGTTCAATTTCTTCTGAAACTCCTTCAATCTCCAAACTCGAAAATCAAATTTCAAGCTTCTTCCACAACTGATTCCAACTGCTTCTCAACAGAAAATGGCACTAGAAGCTTCTGAGAATGATCCAAAATCTATTTATAATCTGTTCTGATCCATTGGGGGCCCATTCATGGCCCAATTTGTGATTTCCAAGTTTCAAGTTTTTCTCAAAAATTCATTTATGGCAGCCATAATTTTGCCTTGTTCTTGCTTCACACTTGCTTCAGAACACTTACTTGAGAGCTATGGATTATAATTGGGTGAGTCTTCTCCTTTGATTTCAACCAAAGAGGTGTGTTTGAAATGTTACTTCATCATGAAGCAATCCACCAAAATGTCATGAAATGAGTATCGACTCAAAAATGTAATAATGCAAAAGTGTTTAGAATATCATTTCCAATCAAAATGAGCACAAATTTGGCTTGAAATCATTCAATTATCAATTGTTTTGAATTTTTCCATTTTAATTCATTAAAATGGCCTTTTTGAGAAATTCCTTCAACCAATGCTTGCTCTAATCCATATCAATGGACTCTTGATACTTGGCTGAGCTAAAACCATCATTTTGAGCAACTTTCAAGTTGCGCAAAACTCCATTTGAGGCTTGCAAGGTATTGAAATGGACCCATAATTCAAAATGACCTATAATGTCCAAATACCCAAAATACCCTTGACTTGTCAAAGCCATAACTTGAGTTCTATAAATCCAATCATGGACTTCTAGTACTATTTAGAAAGCTAAGCGAATAAGGAAGAACATTCATGTTGACCAAAAGTTCATAGGAATCATCCTTCTTGGGAAAAAGTCTCATGCAAGTTGGGTAACTTTCAGGCTCCAAATTCACATGCCTCAGATGACTTGTAACTTGTCTGGCTCATAACTTGAGTTCTATAAATCCCATCAAGGACTTCTAGTACTAAAACTAAAGCTATGATCATGCCCAACAACAATCATGTTGGGGTCAAGATGAGATGAAAATCATATCTTGAGTTAAGTGGTCTTGAAGTCAGGGGTCAAGCTAGGGGATTTTACACTTTCAAGCCTTAGAAACCCTAGCCTAAAACTTCTCAAAATCTTCAATCATGATGAGTTAACATTGGAATCATCCTTAGAACATCTCAATGTATCAATCCATGATCACATGGCTCTTGAATTAGGTCTCAACCTTCTTCAAATCATCAGTTGACTTAGGGTCACCCAGATGAAACCCTAATTGCCTCAATCTTGGGCATATCTTCATATCCTTTGCACAATGACCTATCTAGGCTTCCAAATTCACTTCAACATTTCTCATGAGCTCTCTCAAAACCTTAAGTCCAACTTCATGGCGTCAGAATCATCTGATGATCTTCCCACAACTCTCAAGTTAGGAGACCTACACAGTTGGTATCAACCATTCTTTCTGAGGATCTTAGACTTCTCTAGTGAGGATATCAACCCTTAAACACCTGAATAACCCTCTTAGCTAGCTTCATAGCCTTGTGTAGCTCTTGTTGGTAGTCATACCTCTTGATCTCCTGCACACATGTCAATGAAATGCAAATGATAATGCTAACATGAATGAAATGAAACACAAGCTAGGTAAAAAAAGGTTGGGCAAATTTTGGGGTGCAACAAGCACCCACCCATGCAATAATCTAATACGGACCTATAAAACGAGAAGTCAACTTTTTTGACTTCAAGGCACGACCCACACCCGTAACCGGTGTAACTCTCAAGAACACATGGTCGCCCTCTTGAAACTCAAGATCCTTCCTTCTTTTGTCATGATAACTCTTCTGCCTACTCTGAGAAGCTCTCATCTTGTCACGAATAAACTTCACCTTCTCCGTCGTTTGTTGTACCATCTCCGGCCCAACAACCGATTTCTCACCAGTTTCATGCCAACACAAAGGTGTTCGACATCTCCGACCATATAAAGCCTCAAATTGTGCCATACCAATACTTGAGTGAAAACTATTATTGTAGGTGAACTCAATCAACACTAAATAACTATCCCAAGCACCACCATTCTCTAGCACACAAGCACGCAACAAATCTTCCAACGACTGAATCGTTCTCTCAGTTTGACCATTTGTTTGGGGATGGTAAGCCGAGCTCAATCTCAGCTTAGAACCCAAAGCCTTTTGCAAACTCTCCCAAAACCTTGAAGTAAATCTAGGATCTCTGTCCGATACAATACTCTGAGGAACTCCATGCAACTTCGCAATCACACGAACATATATATCGGCTAACTTCTCCAAAGGATAACTAATATCAATCGGAATGAAATGAGCAGATTTAGTAAGCCTATCAACAATAACCTAAATGGAATTATGACCTCTTTGCGTATTCGGCAACCTCGTAATAAAATCCATCAATATACTATCCCATTTCCACTCTGGAATATCCAATGGTTGCATCAATCCACTAGGCTTCTGATGTTCTACTTTAGACTTCTGATAAGTCAAACACGCATACACATACTGAGCTACATCTCTCTTCAATCCGAACCACCAAAAGATTTTCTTCAAATCTTGATACATCTTATTCGCTCCCGGATGAATACTCAAGTTACTCCGGTGTCCTTCCTCCAATATCATCCTTTTCAACTCCTCATCGTCGGGAATACAAATACGACCACGAAATCATAAAACTCCAAAATCGTCGACCTTAAAATCCTCAGTCTCACTCGTCATCAAGTCAACGAACTTCAACTCTAACTTTTGCCTTTCACATACGGTAGCAAGAAAATCATTCGTAATACGAAGCATACCAAGTCTCACACTTATCAGCGTCATTTCACAAACCAAACTCAAATCTCTAAAGTCCTCCAAAAGTTCCCATTCTCTCATCATCAATGTAGACATGTGCAACGATTTCCGACTTAAGGCATCGGCCACCACATTTGCCTTACCCGGGTGGTAATTCAAACCAAAATCATAGTCTTTCAAAAGCTCTAACCACCTCCTTTGCCTCATGTTCAATTCCTTCTGATCAAATAAATACCTCAAACTCTTGTGATCACTAAAAACTTCAAATCTCGAACCATAAAGATAATGCCTCCAAATTTTCAAAACACACACCACGACCGCTAATTCCAAATCATGCGTAGGGTAATTCTTCTCATGCACTCTCAACTGCCTCGAAGCATAAGCCACAACTTTTCCCCCTTGCATCAACACACCACCCAAACCTGACAAAGAAGCATCACAATAAGCCACAAAAGGTTCCGTAGGATTCGGCAAAATCAAGACTGGCACTGTTGTCAATCTTCTCTTTAACTCCATGAAACTCTCCTCACAACCAGCATCCCAAATGAAAGTCTTTCCCTTACATGTCAACTGCGTTAACGGAAGTGCCATCTTCGAAAATCCTTCAATAAACCTCCGATAATAGCCTGCCAAGCCCAAAAAGCTTCGAATCACCGTAACTGATTTAGGAGTTTCCCATTGCATTACAGCATCAATCTTGGATGGATCCACACTAATACCACTACTAGAAATAATATGTTTGAGAAAACTCACCTCCGACAACCAAAATTCACACTTTGACAACTTAGCATACAATTTCTTTTCCTTCAAAATCTGTAGCACAATCCTTAGATGCTCTTCGTGCTCCTCTTGAGACTTAGAGTAAATCAAAATATCATCGATGAACACAACCACAAAACAATCCAACTGCTCATGAAAAATACGATTCATGTATTCCATAAACACACCCGACGCATTAAAAACTCTGAATGGCATCACGGAGTATTCGTAATGACCATACCGTGTCCTAAAAGCCGTCTTTGGAATATCCTCCTCCTTAACCTGAATCTGGTGATAACCTGATCTCAAATCGATCTTGCTAAATACACGCACTCCAACAATTGGTCCATCAAATCATCAATTCTGGAAAGCGGATACTTATTCTTAATCGTCACCTTATTCAACTGTCGATAATCAATGCATAACCTCATACTTCCATCCTTCTTTTTCACTAACAATACCAACGCACCCCAAGGAGAAACATTTGGTCTTACAAACCTCTTATCCAACAAATCATTTAACTGCTCCTTTAGTTTTACCAATTCGGATGCTGACATGCGATACGGTGCCATCGAAATCGGTCTAGTACCAGGAACTAGATCAATAGAAAACTCGACTTCCCTTTCCGGCGGTACATCCGTAATCTCCCCCGAAAATACTTCTGGAAAATCACATACCACTAGAAACACATCAAGCTCAACTTCGCTCTCCACCGACAACAATGCAAACAAGCCGAACAACTGAGCTTCATCCACTAAAAGCTTCTTCAACTCTTTAGTGGATAGAAAACTCTCACCTTCATCATCTCCCAAAAAAGGAAACCTTACCAACTTGTGATAGCAATCTAAATGAACTCTATTAAATTGTAACTAGTTCATACCCAAGATCACGTCTAAACCTTCCAACAGCAAATCCATAATGAAGTCTTTACCATACATGGTCAAAGAACAACCTACACACACCAAGGAAGTAGTTATCGGCCCTGAAGCGGGAGTCTCAATAGCCATGTCTCCACTCATAGACACCATGCACAATCCCAAACGCTTATCACACTCAAGAGAAATGAACGAATGAGTCGCTCTGGTGTCAATAATAACAACTAAAGGCATATTATTAATAAAGGATGTACCTTTAATCAAGCGATCTGCATTAGTAGTGTCTGAACCGGCTAATGCAAATACTTTTCCATCCGACTGAGCTTGCTTTGGTTTGGTACACTTGGTGCTAATATGACCAACTTCCCCGCAAGTAAAACACTTTACCACTTCCTTCTACAACCAGAAGTGGCATGTCCAAGACTTCCACAATTAGCACACTTATCCATAGACTTCCCACATTCAAAAGATTTGTGACCCATCACGTCGCACTTGTAACATTTAACCGTACCAGAACTTCCTCCTCCGAGTCTCCTATCAAAGTTTCCCTTATACTTGTCCTTATCAACAGGCGTCATATAAGGTCCACTCCTTACTTGCTGCTTTCCTTTCTTCTCACTCAAACTCTTATAATGAGTAGATCGAGCCCTATTGTCCTCTTCAAAAATCCTACAACATTCGGTCAAGTCCGAAAATCTTTGTATCCTTTGGTATCCCACTGCTTGTTTTATCTCAGGACGCAAGCCATTCTCATACTTAATGTACTTAGAGAATTCTGCCGTAACCTCCGCATAATGTGGATGAAACTGAACTAACTCCACAAACTTAGCCGTGTAGTCCACCACTGACATATTGCCTTGCTTCAGCTCAAGAAATTCCACTTCCTTTTTCCCTTTTACACTCTCAGGATAATACTTTCTCAAGAATTCTGTGCGCAATAAATCCCAGGTTATTTCCTCGTCATCTACCTCAAGAACTTGTCTTATACTGACCCACCAGTCGTCGGCCTTTTCTCTCAACATGTGAGTTCCAAGTCTCACCTTGTTTCCTTCAGCACACCCCATAACTCTAAAGATTCTCTCAACTTCCTTCAACCATATCTGAGCACCGTCCGGATCAAACCTCCCCTTGAATACCGGCGGCTGATTCTTTCTAAACTCATCATTAGCGTTCGAATTCGGTGCACCTTGCACCGCCCTAGCCATAGCCTCCAACGCCGCAGCTGTTGCACCCTAAAATTTGCTCAACCTATTTCACCTGGTTTATGTTTTAATTGCATTATCATTTGCATAGTTACATCATGTACATAGTCCCATCATTTGCATATCATAACATAGCAAGTCATCTAACAAGGGATCAAGTGCCATTCTTATCTAAGGAAGCACATCAAGGGGCCTTATTCAAGCTTAAGACCATCCAAGTCATCAAGGAATGGGTTGAAGGTTTGAGGAGATTTGAGTATCAACAAGTGGATTTCTTTCCTAACTTGAGGTGTATTGGAGGTTATCAATGGGGTATGAAGCATGAATTGAGGATATGGAGTGTGTACAAAGCTCATGGGATGCCTAGAAGGCCATATTGAAACTTAGACAAGTCTTTGTATCAAGTTCAAGAACCATGGTTGAGGTGTGTACAAGTAGGGTTTCATCTGGGTAACCCTAGGTCAAGGAGAGCAAAGAGAAGGCATCAGGACCTAGCTCTAGGTCATGGAAGTCATGGATTGGTATTTTGAAGCATGTGTATGGATGAGTCAAGATCAAATTCAAAATAATCAAGAGTGGTTGGAGGTGTTTGAGACAGGGTTCCTAGGGTAAAATCCCCTGTATAGCACTGGACTTCCAAGCCACATAAGTCAAAATACAAGTTTCAAATGGATCCTTGGCCAACATGAAACTCGTAGAGCTTCTCAATAGCTTTAATTTGAGTACTAGAAGTATTCAAGGAGACTTGTAGAACTAAAGTTATGGTTCTTGCAAGTTACAGGTCACCAGAGGATACTGAAATTTATCTATGAAAGTCACTTGACTTCCAAGCAACTTTTACCCCTCAAGGAGTTTTCAAATGGATTCTTGGCCAAAATAAGAATTGTAGGTCTTGATCTTACCTTTAATTTGAGTACTAGAAGTCCTCAATAAGATTTGTGGAACTCAAGTTATGATCTTGGCAATCCAGGGGTATTTTGGGAAAGTTGAATTATAGGTCATTTTTCAACATAGGTCAAAATCTCTATCTTCCACTCCTCAAATGAAAAAATGTTCAACATGAGATATGCTTAAAATGATGTTTTTCGGTCATATAAGAAGTCATGGGTGATTGAAGTGGCTTGCTTCACAAAATGATCCAAAATGGCCTAAAAAGAGGGATTTTTCAAATGATTCAAAGGAGGGAAATTGGGATTTTTGAATTATGAAACATACACATGGCATATGGGTAGTCATTTTGAATGGAAATTGGATTCTAAACACAATGACATTTCCACATTTTTGAATTGAGGCTTAATTTCATGACTTGCTTTGTAAAGTGCTTACTTACATTACAAGTTACAATGCCAAAACAAGAATCAAAGCATTTCAGGCCAAGCCAGCTATCCATTTACACTCACAAACCAATTTACAGTTGAATAGAACATTCTAGAGCAAGCTGGAAGCTCAGAATCATGACTGGTGCATTGCATTTTCAAGAGAAAAATCAGAAATGATGGATCAATGAATTGGGCTACAAACTGGGCTCAAAAGCCCATAGAGAGTTTCTATATATTGAGAGGAGTGAGTTCAGACTCATTTTGGGTGCAGAATTCATGGAGGAGAGGAAGATTGAAGTTGCGTTTCAAGAGCTTCAACTCAGAATCGGTTTTGGAGTTGCAAGCCTATTCAGGTCAAATTAAAGGTTGAAGAAGCTTTATCTTGCATTCTTGATCGTGTTTGAAGAATCTTGGAGCTTGAATTGAGTATTTGATCCCTCTGTTCATCCAATTTCTTCAGGTATGTAACTCTTGGATTTCCCATTGATCTAGGCTGAATTAGGTAGCAATGTGCATGTGGTTAGGTTCCCTATGATTGGAAGAACGATTTAGGATTGGTTTGGCATCGTTTGGTGATGATCGAGGGAGTGCACCAATTTCTGTTTGGATTCAGTTACATGTAATCTTGAGGAATTAACATGAGTGTGATAGCTTAGAATGACCAGTGTAACCTGAGGATCATTTCTATGGTTTCAATTTTGAGAATGATGATGATTGAGATTTTGGTATATTCTTAACTTTGATTCGAATTCTAAAATCCATTGAGAGTTGGTTAAAATAGAGGTGATATTCATGATCCTTATGGTTTTCTGATCAAGTTTGGTATAAGAAGTTTTTGATTTGGTCACCTGCAACCACCACTCCACCGGAGAAGACGGTGGAAACCACCATGAACCACCACCTGAGGATAGTCTCAGGTCGCCTGAGCTTTTGGGGAAGATGAAGTTTCAGCCCTCAGATTGCATTGACTGGTTGACTCAGATGATCATCCAATGGCTCATGTTTAATCTTCAGGTTTCCCTCTATGACCAAAAAACGCTGTGTTTCATTTATCCAGTCAGCTGGTGACTGGACCCCCCACGTGGATACGCTCTGGAGCTTTGGATTCGCTTACCAGTCAATTGATCCAATGGCTCCCATTTAATTCAGCATTTTAATTTCTTTTATTTGACTTTCTTTTATTTTTAATCCATTTGATTTCTAAAATTCATAATAAATCCAATATTGATCCAAAAAATATTTTAAAAATACCTCCATGATCTTGGATTTATTTGTGATTTTATGAAATTAATAAATCTCATTTTCATCCATTTTTCAATTTAATTTGATTTTCTCCATTTTATTATTTTCTTTAATTTTGTACATTTGCTACATGATTTTGTGGATTTTATTGTGACCAATTGGTGAGGAATTTTGAGCTGATTCTTGTTGGACTGATTAGATTAGGGAAGCATGTACCCTTAGGAATTTTATCACAATTTTGTGAATAAAATTTAGGTTAGTTTGAATGGTGAACATAAGGAGTGCTAGAATTAGGGTTTCAAAACAACTAATTGTAGTTTAGAACATAGTTTGGGGACTTAATGATTGATATAGGTTATGGGCTTTATATGAGGTATTGGGTATAGGCTTAGGTCCCCTTATAAATTTACCTAGAATTTTCTGATGAGCTTTAGCATTTTATTTGATTTTTGCAACTTGTGTGGTGATTGTGGGTTTCTCCATTGGATATTTGGTTTGGTTATATTTGTGTGGGGCTATTTTGGGGTGCTTTTGGCTTGGGCTTTGCTTGGATGACTTGAAGATCAAATGAAGTTGCTTTGGATGACTTGAAGAAGCTTGGAGTTAAAGATTTCTCATCTGTTGGAGTGCTTGTCAGAGACTTAGGAGTTAGGATATATAGGAAGAACATTAGAGTAGTTTTGTTTCTTCTTTCAAACATAGAGAGCTTCTTGTGCCTCTATTCCATCCCATGACACAAGGTCCCCCAAAGAAGTTCCCTCTCTCCTTAGGAGGGATGTATAGCATGCTTTGTTTGGGTAGAATCTTGAGGATACCTTTCATTTGCAGTGATAAGTCCTTAGTGATTTCCTTGGGTTGTCACTAAGCTTCTTAACATTTCAACTTAATTTGTTAATTGATTCTCTCTTGGAAATGGAGCTTGAAGATAGGAGCTTATTTGAAGTTTGAAGATTGTTGAAGATTGATGATGGGGTCTTGCTTGAAGAAGTTGTTACTGTCATTCCCATTTACTGTTAATCAACTGTAGTTGTCAGAGCTGTTGCTGTTTGTATTGCTTACTGTAAGAGCTTGATTGTTGCTGTCAGAGCTGGTGTTGGTGCGTTTTGCTTTTCTGTATTGTTTCTTGGTTTGTACAGCTTACCCCTAAGGTTTGAAGTGAATACTGTTTCACTTTGCCTGTTGTTTTCCCAGGTTCGAGGTAGAGTGGGACTCCCTTGCCTCGCTTGTATTGCTGCATTGCATGCATTTTACTGTATTTGCTTGCTTTCTTTTCTATTTATCCCCTAGGATCTCTGTTTCTCTCTGTGCAAGAGAGAAATATGACAGACAATAGGTTTTTATCCATGCATGACAACTTTAGGGTAGTTTTGATTCCCCTTTCAACCCTAGGTTTTTTTAGAGCTTCTTTCTCTTCTATCTTAAAACAATTCAAAACACAGTAATAAGGATAATCGATGTCGTACGCTACGAGCCTTAAGCTATTTGAGAGAAGGTTGCTGGAGGGTCACTCTTCAGTAATCTGATTGCTTAGTGTGTTACCCTTAGGGTGACATATGACGTAGTCACTCTCAAATCATAGTCTCTAGTGCGTCAGAGATTGCAAACACACTAAAAAAACACTTCTTTCGTAAAAGATTCAAAACAAACATCAAAGTGTCATTTTTGTCCGCTTGGACTTTTAATCAAGAAAAACCCTTTCATAAGGTAAAAACAGTCAGACAACTCGGTGTCTTCCGTAGCCCGAACTACGTTTGCTCTGATCTTTCATGTTGTATGAAAGTACGTAGGCATAGGATGTTGTATCCTAGCGTGCAACCTTCCCCTCCTTTCCCATAGGTAGGCGAACTACGTTGACTCTGATTTCTCGTTCTGGACGGGAATACGTAGGCATAAAGTACGATACTTTGCCGAGTCATTTTCTTTTTCTTTAACCCTTGCCCTGTAGTATAGATAGAATAACAATCCGTACCAGAAAACAAGCGTGGATCCCGTCGACTACGGCGGACGTGAGGGGTGCTAATACCTTCCCCTTGCGTAACCGACTCCCGAATCCAGGATTTGGTTGCGATGACCATTCCTTTCCCTCTTTGCGTTAGGTTTACTCTGAGCTTTTCCTTTCCCTCTTGTGGGATAAATAACGCACGGTGGCGACTCTTTTGTCATAGCCGACACCGATTTTTGCAGTAGCGACAGCTGGCGACTCTGCTGGGGACTCCAGTGGTTCCCTACGCGAGTCAATCCTAGCGCTTGTTTTCCCGTCGTGGGTGTTGTATGGATTTACATTTCTGTCTTTACTTTCCGCATTTTATTGCCAGCTTTATATTATTATTGCTGTTGTGGGGAAGGGTGATCTGTTGAGAGATAAGTCGGACCTGGGCTTGAGGTTACACCTAGACTTAGAAGTAGAGAGTAGTGGTTAGCCTGCTTGCTTAGCTCGCACCAGCTAGCCGCGAAATCTGCGCTCGGATGAGATTCTCTTTGATGCTTCTTGCCTGGCCCTTAGGGCTCGACAAGTTGTCTGACCCGAGGATTGTCGACTCTGGGGACCGATCAATTGGAAGTTGGCTGAGGAGGGCCTCTTTAGGACAGGATGATGCCACACCTTCTGGGTATCGTATCATCGGTCTTGAATGTCTGTGACGCCGACGATCGCATAGGATGCCATACCTTGTGTCAGTTGATAGGACACCTACCTGTGAGAGGGGTTGGGGGCATGCAGGAAACTTGACCTCCAGATTACCGGTTTTCTTGACAGTGGTTCAGTGGTTTGAGATTTGGGGTTCTTCATCAGAGCATTGTTATGGGTCTGTCGAGACCAGGTTTGAGCAGTATTGTGGGTCTAAGGAGACAGATATTATGGATGGATCTCCTCAGCGATATATCACTTGATCCCGGTTGCATTTGTGTGCATATTGCATTTGTTGCATACTCATTGTGCATATCATTAACGTGTATTTATGTTGCAGGTGTGTTCCTCCCCCTCTGATTCTAGGGTATCTTCTGGCCAGACATGGAGTCCACGAAGAGGACGGTTGCTTATCGGTTGCATTCGCCAGATATCAGTTCCTTGCTAGGGTTGGTTGCTCTAGCAGATGAGAGAGTGAGGTCTGAGTTCAGAGTATCCTATGGGAGATTGCTTAGTTTGTTGTACAACCCTTCCGCATTTGAGACGACTGGGGTGTATACTTTGATGCATTTTTATGAGCCGCAGCTGAGATGTTTCTTATTTCCCGACTATATTCTGGCACCCACTTTGGAGGAGTATTCTGCTATGTTGGGAGTTCCCGTGTTAGACCATATGCCCTTTATACATATTGATGCTGGGCCTGATTTGGCTACACTCGCTGAGACTGTCAATTTGGACGCTTCTGAGTTTCCTGGAGGATTGGTCAAGCTGAACGGAGCTTATGGTTTTCACCTGTCTGTCCTGGTTGAGAAGGCTACACAGTGCGCGAAGAACGGATGTTGGGTTGCCTTCAGTGCCATTCTAGATGTCTGCATCTATGGGGTTGTCTTGTTTCCTAATGTGCCGAATTTTGTCGACTCAGATGCCTTCTTGATTCTTGCCTCGAAGAATCCTGTTCCTACTCTCTTGGGCAATGTTTATCATTCCATTCACTACAAGAATGAGAAACTTCATGGCAAGAATGTTTCCTGCTGTCTTCCTCTTTTGTACAGGTGGTTCCAGGGACATCTTCCGAAGACAGGGTCGTTTGTTGATGCTGTTGATACTTTGGATTGGTCTTCCCGGTTGATGGGACTGTCTGCTGACGACATCGTTTGGTTTGAGTAGAGCATGCTTGGCACCGATATTATATATAGTTGCAGTGGCTTCCCGAATGTCCCTCTGATTGGACGGAAAGGCTGTATTAACTATAACCCTTCTCTGCTGGTGAGACAGTTTGGTTATGCTTTAAGGGACGCTCCTATTGAGAAGGAGATACAGGAATCTCTGTATCTCACGGGCCTATTAGACGCGGCTGTTTTGATCAGGTTGAGACATACATGGGCTAACATCCATAGGAGGGGGAAAGCGTTTCTTGGTAAGAGCAACAACAAAGCTTATGGTCCTTATTTGGCTTGGATCCGCGAGAGAGCTAGTGTTTCCTTGATGCCATATCTTGTTGTGGAACCTATGTATCTTCCAGTGATTGAGGCACCTACTTCGATAGAGATTGAAAAGTATAACAAATTGTTGGCTGAAAACGAAGAATTGAAGAAAGCCAATGATGAGTTAGAGAAGGAGATCTCCCAGTTGCGTCGTGAGAGGAATGAAGCTACCTTCACTGTGAAGGAACAGACGGAGTTGATTAATAGGTTGGGTTCAGAGTTGACTGAAGAGACCAACAAGAAGGAAAAGGTGGGAGTAGCCTTGAACGGTGTTAGCAAGGTGCTTGCTTCCAAGAAGGAACTCTTAAACAAAGCTTATTCCCGACTTGGCAAGTGGGAAGCATTATGGAATACCATGCTTACCAAGCGGAAGGAGCGTGAAGATGAGCTGAAGCTGCAAATTGCCACGCTAGAGGCGCAGATTAGAGCCCAGGATGCAAAGATTGCTGAAGAGACATCACTTAGGAGTGTTGTTGAGCTCAGGGTGAGTGACCTTGGCAAGGAGCTGAGAGGTTGTGAATTGAAGGCCGGCTCTAAGAGATGCAGACTCGACGAGTGTTTTGGCGAAGGAACCTGCAAGGACGACGCCAAAAAGCTGAGATCCACTGCCGAGCGGCATGCCTTACTGATACAAGAGCTAATCTCCAGACTGGGTCGTTTAGAGACGCTGGGGATATTGGAAGACGTCAGAGAGCGCCATTTGGCCTGAGTCATATTTGCCTTGCTTTTTGTACTTGTATTTTGACCATCGCCAGGCTTGTTGGCCGAGGTCTCTTCAGTTGTATTCAGTTGTACTCTTGTACTCAGCCTCTTGGCATTTGTTTATATATGAGGGTTTTCTGATTCCTTGCTTGATTGATGGGGACTCCATTGTCGTGATGGCCTTCTCTCCGAAACCAGAATCGGGGGGGGGGGGAATATAACCTGTAGCATGTTTACACGTTTGCATCTGCATTCATATTGCATAACCGGTATTTTTGAATTTGTATCTTATTTCCTGCATCTTCAGGTTTTTCAAGATTGACGAACAAAGAGTACACCGCTACTCAACCCGAAACAACTGCAAGAAGATAATGGATCAAGTTCAGGCCGAGATGCAGGAAATCCGCGAGAAGCTGACTCTGTTCATGCAAGCTATGGAGAGCATGGCCAAGGGCCAGGAGAATCTTCAGACCTTGGTGCAGCCGCTGCTGACGCGGGCAAACGGAAATGGCAACACTGACCATATTTCTGTTGAAACTCCTCGCCAGGAGGATGAGATACCGGCAGTTGTTACTCCCCCTGTTGTGACTATCAACGGAAACACAGGTACTGGTGCAGGTGCTGGCGCTGGTAACGACAATACTGGGAATGGTGGTGATGGGCATGTTGTTAACAACAAAGGCAACACTGTGGATGCCGATCAAGGATTCGTTGACAATGTTGGGTTTGGGAACAATGGGTATGGCAATGCCAATCAGGATGGGAACTTCGGGTTCAACAATCAGGGCTTCGGTAATGACGGTTACGGCAACAATCAGGGGTACGACTACGGTAATGGTGGATTCGGTAATGTGAATGGGAACGGGGCTGGAGCACTTCCTTTCAACAATGGCTTTGGACATGCTGGGGTCAATCTGGGGTTCGGCAACCGAGGACAGGGTCCTGTGTTCAATCATCAAGGATTTGGCCGTAACGTGGGTTACGATGGGTATGGCAATGACTGGAATGTGGATCAACAGGATGACGCTTTTTCAGGAAGAGGTATGGGACCTGAAGGCCCTATTGACCCGGTTCAGAGAATCAAAATGCTAGAAGAACAGATGAAAGGTGTGGTTGATCAGAATGCTGTCGGGTTATATATGACTACTATGGGGTTGGTACTAGGGCTGAGGGTGTCGTTGAAATTCAAGGCTCCAACGTTTGACAAATACAAAGGGGATACCTGCCCTAAGGTTCACGTCCGCTCTTATTACAGAAGGATGTCCGCGTATTCGGATGACGAAAGGATGCTCATGCATTTCTTTCAGGACAGCTTATCAGGATCGTCACTAGAATGGTATATAGGGCTGGAGCCCACTCAGATTAAAACCTGGAAGTAGTTGGCTGATGCTTTCATGACGCATTACAAATATAACAGCGATCTGGCGCCAAACAGGGTCCAATTACAGGGTTTTCCACAGAAAAACGGTGAAAGTTTTAAAGAATATGCACAAAGGTGGCGCGATATGGCAGCGAGGGTGCATCCTCCTTTAATTGAAAGAGAGATGAACGACATGTTCATTGGGACATTTACGGGGATGTTCTACGAAAAATTATTTAGTGTGTCGTTGGGCAGTTTCTCAGATTTGATTCTTATGGGGGAGAAGATTGAGAACGGGATTAAAGTTGGAAGATTCCAAGCAGGTGAGTCTACCTCAGCAGGAGGTACAAGAAAAGCATTTGGTGGTAGACGACAGGGTGATACTAGTGTCGTGTTTGGTGGCAGGGGCAGGGGCATAGGAAGAAATCAGTATGTTCAGCCTCAACAGATAGCTAGTGTCACTATCCCTTTTCCTCAACAACAACAACAACAACCACAGCAACAACAAGGATAGAATCCCGGCCAGAGAAGGGTACAAAATGCGAGACCGAAAAGAGTGTTCGACGCACCTCCTTCCACGTATGCAGAACTCCTCCAGACCCTGCTAGGGTTGAACTTGGTTGAAAAGAGGACTTTGGCACCGCCTACGGGGTCGGTACTTCCTTACAGGTATGATGCTAGCAAGCATTGCGAATTCCATTCCGGGGCGCCCGGGCATGATGTAGAAGCTTGTCAGGCATTTAAACACAAAGTTCAGGATTTGTTGGACAGCAAAGCTATCAACTTTGGGCAGGTGGGTCCAAATATCGTACAACAGCCTATGCCCAATCATGGGGAAAATGCCATCTTGACAGAAGAGAATTTGAATCTAGTGATGGATGTCAATGAGCTGAAGACACCATTGGGTGAGATTAAAAGCAGGTTGTTAAAAGGGGCTGTATTCCCGGGGTGTGATGAATTTTGCTTGGATTGTTGGACCCAGCCAGAGGGTTGTAATGAGTTGAAGCAGAGCATTCAGGCTATGATGGATGAAGGTACCTTGCAATTCGATCGAACCGCGGTTGAAGAGCCCGTGGAGGCGTTATGTGATGAGCAGAACGATGTTGCGACGGTAACAATTCCGAGGAAAACGATAATGATAACGGCGCCCGCCAGGCGGCCGACGATCACAATTACCAAAGCAGGACCAGTCCCTTTTGAGAGTACTAAAGCAGTGCCGTGGACTTACGGGTTGGAGGTATATTGCGACGGTGAGAAAATTGAAGTCAATGGACAACCAGCTGGGGTTGTAGATAATGCTGTCGGAACAGGGGGTATGACCAGAAGCGGAAGAATCTTCACGTCACCCGAGGTAGAGGCAGAAAGATTAGCCAAGGGTAAGGCCAAGGTAACTGAGGGTGGTCCTTCTCAGTCGAATGAAAAGGAAACGTCACTTAAGGATGTGGAGGAGTTTATGAGGCTCATTCGTAAAAGTGATTACAAAATCGTTGAGCACCTCTAGCAAACGCCGTCAAAAATTTCCATCCTATCATTGTTGTTATGTTCCGAGGCCCATCGGAACGCTTTGCTGAAGATTCTAGACACATCGTTCGTTCCTCAAGAAGTTTCTGTTAATCAGTTAGAAGGGGTGATGGCGCATGTCAATGCGGGGCACAGTTTGGGCTTCACAGACTTTGATTTGACTCCGAGAGGGTGAGAGCACAATATGGCATTGCATGTGTCAGTAGAATGCCGAGGCACAGTCATGTCCCATGTTTTAGTAGACACTAGATCTTCCCTGAATGTGCTACCGAAGAAAGCCATGATGAAACTGGATATCAGGGGGATTATCTGTACGCCCAGTGATTTAGTGGTGAGAGCGTTCGACGGAACGAGGAGGTCGGTTTTCGGATCAATAACATTATCGTTGCAGGTGGGGCCTAAAATATTTGAAACTGAATTCTATATAATGGACATCCAGCCAGCGTATAGTTGCCTTCTTGGGCGCCCATGGATCCATGCTGCCGGGGCAGTCACATCCACGTTACACCAAAAGCTGAAGTATATGGTTGAGGATAGTGTCGTCACTGTTTGTGGAGAAGAAGATATTCTGGTTAGCCATCTTTCTTCGTTTAAATATGTTGAGGTCGACGGCGAAATACACGAAACACCCTGTCAAGCATTTGAGGGGTTGCGAGTCAAAGACAAAGCTCCAGTGCCAAGCAAAGCGCTAGAGGTGGCCATGTCGTCTTATAAGGAAGCTCAAGCTCTAGTGCAGACCGGCAAAACCAAGGGTTGGGGTCAGGTGTTGGAGATTCCGGTAAAAATGGATAGATTCGGGCTTGGATATCATCCTTCGTCATCAGCATCCTCTTCAGGAACACCCAGGTTCAGAGGGCCGATAACAATTACACCGAATGGAATATGCCATGAGACTATCAATGCTGTTTCCGATGCTGAAGACGGAGATAGCGACTGCGATATGGACACTTGGATCCAGCCAAGCGTGCCAGGAAAAAGTCTCTGCAATTGGTCTATCCGGGAAACTGTTCCCGTGACAACTAAACAGTAATGATTTGTTTTCCTAATTGTTGAATAATCATGTGTCCTATCCGGTTCATAGTGATTTTGCTTAGGGTCATTTGGTTATGTACATTAAATTTTTTAATCATGAAATAAAGGCGTTTTTTCATATACAAATGTTGTGATCCCTGTTTTTCCTGTTTTTGTTTTAACAATAAAATGGCAATGTGGTTATTTGCTTTGTCTGTGTTTTGAAGCATTTAACCATTTCCTTTGCAGGATTACTAGTTTAGATGACATCTATGAACCGCCTATGACTCACTTCGACTTTGAGCACCCGGTATTTCAGGCTGAGGACGAGGTTGTCGAAGATGGCGACGTACCAGAAGAGCTGACCTGGTTATTGAAACAAGAAGAAAGAAGCATTCTGCCTCACAAGGAAGTCATTGAGATTATCAATTTGGGGTCGGAAGAGGTTGTGAGAAACATCCGTATAGGGGCTGCGCTGCAGAGCGACATCAAGCAAAGGTTGATTGAGATGCTCAAGGAGTACAGTGATATATTTGCTTGGTCGTACGAGGATATGCCTGGGTTGGATACGGATATGGTTGTGCATCGTCTGCCTTTAAGAGAGGAATGTCCACCTGTTAAACAAAAGCTCAGAAGAACCAGACCGGACATGGCTGTGGAAATCAAGGAGGAAGTGCAGAAACAGTGGGATGCTGGTTTCCTAGCTGTTACAAAATATCCCTCATGGGTCGCTAATATTGTGCCAGTGCCGAAGAAAGACGGTAAAGTGCGAATGTGTGTAGACTACCGTGATTTGAACAAAGCGAGCCCAAAAGACGATTTTCCACTGCCTCACATTGATGTGCTGGTTGATAACACTGCTCAGTTCTCCGTATTCTCCTTCATGGATGGCTTCTCGGGTTACAATCAGATCAAAATGGCGCCAGAAGACATGGAGACGACTACTTTCATTACTCCCTCGGGAACATTTTGTTACAAAGTGATGCCCTTCGGATTGAAGAACACTGGGGCAACATATCAACGTGCTATGACGACTCTCTTTCATGATACGATGCACCAAGAGATCGAGGTTTATGTTGATGATATGATTGCCAAATCCCAAACAGAGGAGGAGCATTTGGTTAATCTGCTGAAACTATTCAAGAGGCTTAGGAAGTTCAGGTTGAGACTGAACCCTAACAAGTGCACCTTCGGGGTGAGATCGGGTAAACTGCTGGGGTTTATTGTAAGCGAAAAGGGAATAGAGGTTGATCCTGCAAAGATAAAAGCAATACAAGAAATGTCGACGCCTAAAACAGAGAAAGAAGTGTGTGGGTTTTTAGGGAGGTTGAACTATATCGCCCGGTTCATATCTCACCTAACTGCGACATGCGAGCCATTATTCAAGTTGTTGAAAAAGGATCAGGTGTTGACCTGGAATGAAAATTGTCAAAAGGTGTTCGACAAGATAAAAGAATACTTGCAGGAACCTCCTGTTTTGATACCCCCAGTGGCCGGGAGACCTTTGATTATGTATTTGACGGTTCTTGAGGAAATTATGGGTTGTGTTCTCGGTCAACACGATGAGACCGGACGTAAAGAGCATGTGATCTACTATTTGAGTAAGAAGTTTACTGACTGTGAGTCCAGATACTCAATGCTCGAGAAAACGTGTTGTGCGCTAGCCTGGGCCGCCAAACGTTTGAGGCAATACATGCTAAATCATACAACCATGCTAATTTCAAAGATGGATCCAATCAAATATGTGTTCGAGAAGCAAGCACTCTCCGGAAGAATTGCCCGATGGCAGATGGTGTTAACCGAATACGATATACAATATGTCTCGCAGAAGGCTATTAAAGGTAGCGTTCTGTCAGAGTACCTTGCGGAGCAGCCGATTGAGGACTACCAATCGATGAGGTTTGATTTTCCTGACGAGGATATCACGTACCTGAAGATGAAAGATTGTGAAGAGCCGTTGTCGGACGAAAGACCAGAGTTGGGTTCCAAATGGCAGTTGATATTTGATGGAGCTGTAAATTCCTATGGTAGCGGAATAGGTGCAATTATTACTAATCCTCAAGGGTCGCACATCCCATTTACTGCCCGATTGACTTTTCCCGTTACCAACAATGAGGCTGAATACGAGGCTTGCATCATGGGGCTGGAAGAAGCTATTGATTTGCGAATCAAACATCTGGATGTGTACGGAGACTCAGCTCTAGTGGTGAATCAGATCAAAGGAGAATGGGAGATACGTCAACCCAATTTGATACCATATATGAACTATGCACGGAGATTGTTGCCTTTCTTTGACAAGGTGGAATTGCATCATATGCCGCGAGCAGAAAATCAAATGGTTGACGCCCTGGCGACATTGTCTTTAATGTATAAAGTTAACTTCTGGAACGAGGCTCCCCGGATTGTCATCTCTCGGCTCGATAGGCCTGCATTCATATTTGCCATCGACGAGGCTCCCAATGGTCAACCCTGGTACTTTGACATTCAGAATTTCCTGAAGAACAAGGAGTATCCGGCTGGGGCATCCAGTCGAGATCAGAAGACCCTCAGGAGATTGGCTGGCAATTTCTATTTGAACCTGGACGGTGTCTTATACAAAAGAAACCATGACTTGGTGTTGCTACGTTGTGTAGACGAGAAAGAGGCGAAGTTGCTCATGGAAGAGATACATGAGGGCACGTTTGGTACACATGCTGGTGGGCATGCTATGACGAGAAAACTGCTGCGAGCAGGTTATTATTGGCTAACTATGGAAACAGACTGTTTCAAGTTTGCAAAGAGGTGTCATAAATGCCAAATTTATGCGGACAAAGTCCATGTACCTCCAAGTCCTCTGAATGTGATGTCATCACCGTGGCCTTTCTCGATGTGGGGAATTGATATGATCGGCAAAATTGAGCCTACGGCATCCAATGGACACCGGTTCATCTTGGTGGCGATTGATTATTTCACCAAATGGGTGGAAGCAGCGTCATATGCCAACGTGACCAAACAAGTGGTGGCCAGATTTATCAAACGAGATATTATCTGCAGATATGGAATCCCTGAGCGGATTATCACCGACAACGGTTCGAATTTGAATAACAAGATGATGAAAGAGCTGTGTCAGAATTTCAAGATTGAGCACCACAACTCTTCTCCTTACCGACCCAAGATGAATGGCGCTGTCGAAGCGGCCAATAAGAACATAAAGAAGATTGTCCAGAAGATGGTTGTGACATATAAGGACTAGCACGAGATGCTACCTTTCTCTTTGCACGGTTATCGTACGACGGTACGCACATCAATCGGGGCAACCCCTTTCTCATTGGTATACGAGATGGAGGTAGTGTTACCGTTAGAGGTCGAGATTCCTTCCCTGAGGGTTTTACATGATGTCCAACTCGACGAGGCAGAATGGGTTAAAGATAGACTGAATCAGCTCAGTTTAATGGATGAGAAGAGACTGGATTCTTTAGCATATGGTCGGTTATACCAGAACCGGATGAAGAAAGCTTATGACAAGAAGGTACACCCTCGAAGCTTTCAGACGGGCAATCTTGTTTTGAAAAAGATTCTCCCACCACAAACAGATCACAGGGGCAAGTGGACTCCTAATTATGAAGGTCCCTACGTTGTCAGAAAAGTCTTCTCTGGAGGAGCCTTGCTACTATCTACCATGGATGGTGAAGACTTTACGTCTCCTGGGAATTCGGACGCAGTTAAAAAATACTTTGCTTAAAAGTGACCCGCTGGACAGTAAAAAGAGAGTCCATGCAAAAATGGGGCATCCTGGCGAACCGTAAAAAATGAATAAAAGGTTCGGGCAAAAGTTAGGGATAAAATTGAAAAGATGTACACCCGTGAAGTCGAAAAACCTGAAAAGGGCGACTTCGGCAAAAAAGGTTATCCCGGTGAATTGAAAACCCGCAAAGGGCGATTCACGCAAAAGTTAGGGATTGAAAAAGCAAATGACTGCGGTTCAGATTTGATACTATATTGCTTAGTGGTTTGGGAGTACCTGGGGGTTCGTTTATCCAACACAATCTCTTCCGAAAATTGAATACCGAGAAAGCGCCAGAGTCAGGCGAGTCATAGGAGGATCAGCTCATGATGTTTGTCTGCACCACGTTGCCGACATGTGTACAAATGTGATTTGTATTAATGATTATTGTGCATGTTTGTATATTTGTTTGTGCGTAACTTCCTCTTTTCAGGAGTTGCATCCGATGTACAAAGCTTCGCATTTGCATCTTTGCTGGCCCTTGCCAATGATTGATAAAACTTCGAATTGACTGAGGAGATGTCGTGGACATTAACCCAAATAGATTTGGTTGTATAGATTGGTTTTGTCTCGTTTGTGTTTTGCAGGGTTCTCACCCTTGGAGCAGACAGTCAGAAAATTGTATCCCCCAGCCAGAGGCTCTAGATGAAGGACTTGACCCTACATGACGCTATTTCCCAGCAGGTCGTACCTCATCCCTAGAGCTTGAGATGATGTTATCCTTTACCGAAGGAGGGATTATTCTCCCTAGAAGAGTATCCTCATGGAAGTTGTCCACAGGATATCCCCAGCAAGACAAAATCAGTGTCCCATGCAGAGGTTATACTCCCCAGAGAGTCGAAGATGTGCGCGTTCAATCCCCAGCTGGGAGGATTTCCGCGGCACATAACCAAGTCATAGTAGGTTCAGAAGGATTATCCCCACCGAGGATGGTTTTCTTTCTCCCCACAGGTCGTCATGCTTTCGTCAGGATGATTATCCCCAGCGGAGTGGTAGCTCCGAGTTTGTAAACTGTACCCAGACAGTTGTCTCCCAGAAGGGTCGCTTCTTCCCCAGCTGAGTTAATCTTCCCAGCAGAGATGTTGTTCTTTCCTCCTAGTGGAACTCGACGTTTATTGCTCCTCGGCAGAGTTGGCGATATTTCCGGCATTTATTTTGCCGGAATACTTTGTGATACCCGTTCATCCCCAACAGGGTGTCATTTGTCCTCAACAACCGTGTTGAAGCAAGCTCGTCAGAGCCTTCCCCAGCAGCCTGAACCTCAATTTGCATTTGCATATATTATCATGATTGCATCTGCCCAGAAACGTGTAGCATTTCCATGCCGTATGGAGCATTATGCCATTGTCAAACATACGAATTTTGAACATAAATCAGGTTGCTTAACCTTTTGCTTTCAGGTGTGTTTCTCAGCAGGAGTATGAAGTTGCAGCTCAGATCTATTACCAGACGATCGAGGTTTCACCGTGAGACATGTGACGATACAGTTCACCTTATTATCCCCACAGAGTTACTGGTTGAAGTTTCTATTATCCGGTCAGCGGAGCGTTCTTCCGGGTTTGCTGTCGAGGCAGCGTTACAGGGTTTCATAAATTAAGATTTCAGAAGTGGTCACTTGTTGTCGAAACGGGTGTCAGGCAGTTATTTTTAGAATATCCCCAATAGAGTTAGCTACTACCAAGAATAGGCAAGGAAGCTATATCCAAGATGTGTTTTCCCGTATGAAGCAGGCGGATGAATGTCCTGTAAGAATCAGGCAGATGTGTTTTCCCGTATGAAGCAGGCGGATGAACTTTCCTATAAGAATCAGGTAGATGTGTTTTCCCGTATGAAGCAGGCGGATGAATGTTCCTGTAAGAATCAGGCAGATGTGTTTTCCCATATGAAGCAGGCGGATGAATGTTCCTGTAAGAATCAGGCAGATGTGTTTTTCCGTATGAAGCAGTCGGATGAATGTTCCTGTAAGAACCAGGCAGATGTGTTTTCCCGTATGAAGCAGGCGGATGAATGTTCCTGTAAGAACCAGGCAGATGTGTCTTCCCGTATGAAGTAGGCGGATGAATGTTCCTGTAAGAATCAGGCATATATGTTTTCCCGTATGAAGCAAGCGGATGAATGTTCCTGTAAGAACCAGGCAGATGTGCTTTTCCCGTATGAAGCAGGCGGATGAACTTTCCTGTAAGAATCAGGCAGATGTATTTTTCCTGTGTTCAGACAGATGTGTTTTCCCGTATGAAGCAGGCGAATGAACTTTCCTATAAGAATCAGGCAGATGTGCTTTTCCTGTGTTCAGGCAGATGTACTTTCCTGTAAGAATCAGGCAAATGTGCTTTTCCTGTATTCAGGCAGATGTATTTTCCTGTATGAAGCAGGCGAATGAACTTTCCTGTGTTCAGGCAGATGGATTTTCCCGCATGAAGCAGGCAGATGACTTTTTCCTATATGAATCAAGCGGACGAATTTTCCCATATGAAGCAGACGGATGAACTTTCCGGTATCCAGATAGATGATTCTCCCGTGATAGACAGAGTATGTGAGTTGTGTCCAGATATTTGACAAAAGTATTTTCCCCAAGGAAGTCGCCGTGATTTCCTAGTGTTGACAAAATATTCCTGTCCCCATTAGAGTCCTCCTCGAAGTCGTTTGTGGGTTAGGCCCAACGGAGTTAGCTAATGCAGAGATAAGCAGGGTCCCCTGTGATTAGACAGAAATGTTTCCCCAGCGAAGTCGTCGGGATTTTTCTGTGTTGACGGAATATAGCGTCCTAACATGGACAAAGTTCTATCCCCGCGGTGATAGAATCTTTTTCGGGTTGATGAAAATGATCCCCAGCATGGTCGCTAATTTGTTTTCTCCGTATTAACAGACGGCGGAGTTTTAACGTGGACAAAAGGCGGGGTGTTTTGATAAGATGAAGTTCCAAGCCTGGGGTGTTACACAGGCGTTTGACATTGAAATCAGATTTTGATATCAGATGATTGATCAGTTGGTTGCCGTAACAACCGGATTCAGTTGGTGGATGTTGTTCTCCAAGCAGTTTGTGCAGTTTATTTCTGCGGTTGGCAAATTTTTGGGTTCTTGGTATTCAACCGTCTCGTACCTCGATTTTTTGAAGGTCGTTCGCTCTTCACCAGTCCGGTCCAAGCCGTTTGAATAGGGGCAGTTGTTGCACCCTAAAATTTGCTCAACCTATTTCACCTGGTTTATGTTTTAATTGCATTATCATTTGCTTAGTTACATCATGTACATAGTCCCATCATTTGCATATCATAACATAGCAAGTCATCTAACAAGGGATCAAGTTCCATTCTTATCTAAGGAAGCACATCAAGGGGCCTTATTCAAGCTTAAGACCATCCAAGTCATCAAGGAATGGGTTGAAGCTTTGAGGAGATTTGAGTATCAACAAGTGGATTTCTTTCCTAACTTGAGGTGTATTGGAGGTTATCAATGGGGTATGAAGCATGAATTGAGGATATGTAGTGTGTACAAAGCTCATGGGATGCCTAGAAGGCCATATTGAAACTTAGACAAGTCTTTGTATCAAGTTCAAGAACCATGGTTGAGGTGTGTACAAGTAGGGTTTCATCTGGGTAACCCTAGGTCAAGGAGAGCAAAGAGAAGGCATCAGGACCTAGCTCTAGGTCATGGAAGTCATGGATTGGTATGTTGAAGCATGTGTATGGATGAGTCAAGATCAAATTCAAAATAATCAAGAGTGGTTGGAGGTGTTTGAGACAGGGTTCCTAGGGTAAAATCCCCTGTATAGCACTGGACTTCCAAGCCACATAAGTCAAAATACAAGTTTCAAATGGATCCTTGGCCAACATGAAACTCGTAGAGCTTCTCAATAGCTTTAATTTGAGTACTAGAAGTCTTCAAGGAGACTTGTAGAACTAAAGTTATGGTTCTTGCAAGTTACAGGTCACCAGAGGATACTGAAATTTATCTATGAAAGTCACTTGACTTCCAAGCAACTTTTGCCCCTCAAGGAGTTTTCAAATGGATTCTTGGCCAAACTAGGAATTGTAGGGCTTGATCTTACCTTTAATTTGAGTACTATAAGTCCTCAAGAAGATTTGTGGAACTCAAGTTATGATCTTGGCAATCCAGGGGTATTTTGGGAAAGTTGAATTATAGGTCATTTTTCAACATAGGTAAAAATCTCTATCTTCCACTCCTCAAATGAAAAAATGTTCAACATGAGATGTGCTTAAAATGATGTTTTTAAGTCATATAAGAAGTCATGGGTGATTGAAGTGGCTTGCTTCACAAAATGATCCAAAATGGCCTAAAAAGAGGGATTTTTCAAATGATTCAAAGGAGGGAAATTGGGATTTTTGAATTATGAGACATACACATGGCATATGGGTAGTCATTTTGAATGGAAATTGGATTCTAAACACAATGAAATTTCCACATTTTTGAATTGAGGCTTAATTTCATGACTTTCTTTGTAAAGTGCTTACTTACATTACAAGTTACAATGCCAAAACAAGAATCAAAGCATTTCAGGCCAAGCCAGCTATCCATTCACACTCACAAACCAATTTACAGTTGAATAGAACATTCTAGAGCAAGCTGGAAGCTCAGAATCGTGACTGGTGCATTGCATTTTCAAGAGAAAAATCAGAAATGATGGATCAATGAATTGGGCTACAAACTGGGCTCAAAAGCCCATAGAGAGTTTCTATATATTGAGAGGAGTGAGTTCAGACTCATTTTGGGTGCAGAATTCGTGGAGGAGAGGAAGATTAAAGTTGAGTTACAAGAGCTTCAACTCAGAATCGGTTTTGGAGTTGCAAGCCTATTCAGGTCAAATTAAAGGTTGAAGAAGCTTTATCTTGCATTCTTGATCGTGTTTGAAGAATCTTGGAGCTTGAATTGAGCATTTGATCCCTCTGTTCATCCAATTTCTTCAGGTATGTAACTCTTGGATTTCCCATTGATCTAGGCTGAATTAGGTAGCAATGTGCATGTGGTTAGGTTCCCTATGATTGGTAGAACGATTTAGGATTGGTTTGGCATCGTTTGGTGATGATCGAGGGAGTGCACCAATTTCTGTTTGGATTCAGTTACATGTAATCTTGAGGAATTAACATGAGTGTGATAGCTTAGAATGACCAGTGTAACCTGAGGATCATTTCTATGGTTTCAATTTTAAGAATGGTGATGATTGAGATTTTTGTATATTCTGAACTTTGATTTGAATTCTAAAATCCATTGAGAGTTGGTTGAAATAGAGGTGATATTCATGATCCTTATGGTTTTTTGATCAAGTTTGGTATAAGAAGTTTTTGATTTGGTCACCTGCAACCACCACTCCACCGGAGAAGACGGTGGAAACCACCATGAACCACCACCTGAGGATAGTCTCAGGTCGCCTGAGCTTTTGGGGAAGATGAAGTTTCAGCCCTCAGATTGCATTGACCGGTTGACTCACATGATCATCCAATGGCTCATGTTTAATCTTCAGGTTTCCCTCTATGACCAAAAAACACTGCGTTTTATTTATCCAGTCAGCTGGTGACTGGACCCCCCACATGGATACGCTCCGGAGCTTTGGATTCGCTTACCAGTCAATTGATCCAATGGCTCCCATTTAATTCAACATTTTAATTTCTTTTATTTGACTTTCTTTTATTTTTAATCCATTTGATTTCTAAAATTCATAATAAATCCAATATTGATCCAAAAAAAATTTTAAAAATACCTCCATGATCTTGGATTTATTTGTGATTTTATGAAATTAATAAATCTCATTTTCATCCATTTTTCAATTTAATTTGATTTTCTCCATTTTATTATTTTCTTTAATTTTGTACATTTGCTACATGATTTTGTGGATTTTATTGTGACCAATTGGTGAGGAATTTTGAGCTGATTCTTGTTGGACTAATTAGATTAGGGAAGCATGTACCCTTAGGAATTTTATCACAATTTTGTGAATAAAATTTAGGTTAGTTTGAGTGGTGAACATGAGGAGTGCTAGAATTAGGGTTTCAAAACAACTAGTTGTAGTTTAGAACATAGTTTGGGGACTTAATGATTGATATAAGTTCTGGGCTTTATATGGGGTATTGGGTATAGGCTTAGGTCCCCTTAGAAATTTACCTAGAATTTTCTGATGTGCTTTAACATTTTATTTGATTTTTGCAACTTGTGTGGTGATTGTGGGTTTCTCCATTGGATATTTGGTTTGGTTATATTTGTGTGGGGCTATTTTGGGGTGCTTTTGGCTTGGGCTTTGCTTGGATGACTTGAAGATCAAATGAAGTTGCTTTGGATGGCTTGAAGAAGCTTGGAGTTGAAGATTTCTCATCTGTTGGAGTGCTTGTCAGAGACATTAGAGTTATATAGGAAGAGCATTAGAGTAATTTTGTTTCTTCTTTCAAACATAGAGAGCTTCTTGTGCCTCTATTCCATCCCATGACACAAGGTCCCCCAAAGAAGTTCCCTCTCTCCTTAGGAGGGATGTAGAGCATGCTTTGGTTGGGTAGAATCTTGAGGATACCTTTCATTTGCAGTGATAAGTCCTTAGTGATTTCCTTGGGTTGTCACTAAGCTTCTTAACATTTCAACTTAATCTGTTAATTGATTCTCCCTTGGAAGTGGAGCTTGAAGATAGGAGCTTATTTGAAGTTTGAATATTGTTGAAGATTGATGATGGGGTCTTGCTTGAAGAAGTTGTTACTGTCATTCCCATTTGCTGTTAATCAATTGTAGTTGTCAGAGCTGTTGCTGTTTGTGTTGCTTACTGTAAGAGCTTGATTGTTGTTGTCAGAGCTGGTGTTGGTGCTTTTTGCTTTTCTGTATTGTTTCTTGGTTAGTACAGCTTGCCCCCAAGGTTTGAAGTGAATACTGTTTCACTTTGCCTGTTGTTTTCCCAGGTTCGAGGTAGAGTGGGACTCCCATGCCTCGCTTGTATTGCTGCATTGCATGCATTTTACTGTATTTGCTTGCTTTCTTTTCTGTTTATCCCCTAGGATCTCTGTTTCTCTCTGTGCAAGAGAGAAATATGACAGACAATAGGTTTTTATCCATGCATGACAACTTTAGGGTAGTTTTGATTCCCCTTTCAACCCTAGGTTTTTTAGAGCTTCTATCTCAAAACAATTCAAAACATAGTAATAAGGATAATCGATGTCGTACGCTACGAGCCTTAAGCTATTTGAGAGAAGGTTGCTGGAGGGTCACTCTTCAGTAATCTGATTGCTTAGTGTGTTACCCTTAGGGTGACATATGACGTAGTCACTCTCAAATCATAGTCTCTAGTGCATCAGAGATTGCAAACACACTAAAAAAACACTTCTTTCGTAAAAGATTCAAAACAAACATCAAAGTGTCATTTTTGTCCACTTGGACTTTTAATCAAGAAAAACCCTTTCATAAGGTAAAAACAGTCAGACAACTCGGTGTCTTCCGTAGCCCGAACTACGTTTGCTCTGATCTTTCATGTTGTATGAAAGTACGTAGGCATAGGATGATGTATCCTAATGAGCAACCTTCCCCTCCTTTCCCGTAGGTAGGCGAACTACGTTGACTCTGATTTCTCGTTCCGGACGGGAATACGTAGGCATAAAGTGCGATACTTTGCCGAGTCATTTTCTTTTTCTTTAACCCTTGCCCTGTAGTATAGATAGAATAACAATCCGTACCAGAAAACAAGCGTGGATCCCGTCGAGTACGGCGAACGTGAGGGGTGCTAATACCTTCCCCTTGCGTAACCGACTCCCGAATCCAGGATTTGGTTGCGATGAACATTCCTTTCCCTCTTTGCGTTAGGTTTACTCTGAGCGTTTCCTTTCCCTCTTGTGGGATAAATAACGCACGGTGGCGACTCTTCTGTCATAGTCAGCGCCGATTTTCGCAGTAGCGACAGCAACCATATCAGTGTCATTACGACCAGACATATTCTGATGATTCCCAAAAATAACAACAAGGTTAAACAACCGTTCAACCAACACAACAACAAGACAGACACAACCGACTCAACGCTGGCTCTGATACCACTTAATGTAACACCCCCCCTTTCTATACCCCCAAATAAACAATTAAATCATTCAGGCACTTAATAAAAATTCTCATCAGAGTATAATTAACACATGGTATAATAGAGGCACGTCACATTATCCAGGAAATTCAAAACACATACAACACCTGCTCATAAAGATATGCAACAAAGGGTAAATCACCACCAAGGAACTTAGTCCTTAAAACCCACACATCAATATTTAGAAAAAAAGCGGAAACATCTAAACATTGAGTCACTTCATTCATATAAACATCGTATACATCAACAGATTAATTCAAGTCAAAAGTTATGGTTACAAAACATTCCAGCAGATACATACACAGATGTATCACAAAAGAACCCAAAAGAATTCCTAACTACCCGGTGCTACATATCAGAGCCAACCGACCAAAAAGAATGAAGCCACGCTTCGCAAAAGACCTCCAGCAGACCTACTCTGCAATGCCTCATAGAGCATTATAAAACAGCAGAAGGGTGAGAAATATTATCATAACAAACAATGCATAGAATATATATACTAAATTTCTCACCGCAATACAACACAATTCAATCATATACATATCGCAACACATATACAGTTCATCACAAAACATACACAATTATGTTCATTATATCGATATATCATATGAAGATAATAATGCACTCATAGGGACCGACTCACGACTCTATGCAGATGCAAATGCGGTACCGACTCATTCAGCAGGTTCAATTGAAGAACCAAAGGAACCATCGCTCGTTACCGAAGTAACTCCCTGTCGGGCCTACGATGTTCACCCATCGCTCACACCCCACATGGGCACACGATGTTTTAGGATTGCTCACACCCCACAAGGGCACACAATCGTTCTGCAGATTCTCCACGGAATCAAATTAAACTATCGCTCACACCCCACAAGGGCACACGATGTTTCTACAGATCCTCCTAGGGATTAAGGACAAACCATCGCTCACACCCCACAAGGGCACACGAGGTTTCTGCAGATCCTACGCGGGATCAGACACACAAGAATGCAATCATGATGCTTCACAAACAAAACAATTTCATACATTCTTGACATGCATACATATACACCAATATATATTCATGCACATTTCATTCAATTCAAACAATTGCACAACGTTGCCAAACGGCCACATTTCATACTTCACGATTTACGGTCTAGGATTCACGCCATACGGCTACCCACAGCATTCCATATCACACACACAACCATGCATAATAAGAAGAACTAATCACACTTGAATCGAAGAATCAATCATGGAAGTGAAACACAATAAAATAACACCCTGCTACGCTCGCTACCCTGTTCTCCTAGCGAACTCCCAGCGAGTGCTCGCTACCTGTTCGCCTAGCGAACAAGCTCGCGAGAGCAAACAGAAGCCTCTGACTTGCTTCGCTACCACACTCGCTCAGCGCAGGTCTAGCGAGTCGCTCACTACCCCTTTCTCTACCAGGGAAGAACACCACAAACCATTCTGCCCAAGTCTGGGACCGTTCGCTACTGGCTCGCCATAGCGAATGCCCAGTGAATGCTCGCGACCTGCTTGCCTAGCGAACGTGCCAGCGAGGGTCTGCGAACTCAGAATTCTCCACTGTTCAAAATTCTAAAACTCATCGAAATCTACCCGATTCAATCCCAACTCGTCTCAGCAGCTTAGTCTAACGTTCCTCAACTAAATTCTACCATTCATTCTATCTCTTAACCGTGAAAACTCGGTTTCTAACGATTTACTCAAATTCGACCTAAAACGGAAAATGAGTAAAACTCTCTCTCCAATCCAAAAACAAACCAATAAAAACATACATAATCGTATACATCGAAAGAATAATAAAGTTTCACATCCTTACCCGATTAATCGAAGCTTAGAAGTTTGATTCTTGATGATTATAGGTTTTTCTCCTCTTTTCTCTTCTCTCTTCTCTCTTCTTTCCTTTCTATTTCTTTCTATCTCATTTCTTTTCTCTCTAATTCTACTTATACTCTTTCTATTCTATTTCTCTCAAATATCTACTGATCAAGGATTATCTAAAATACCCTCTAATTAATTCCCCAAAACTCTCCGAATAATAAAATAACATAATAAGCACACATAATATATTCATGTTCAAATTCTACTTTTAAAAGAATAATTCAATTAAAATCAATTAAAAGACTCAACAAAAATGGGAAATTCAGAATCGGGGCATTACAAAGATCAGCAGGAAGATGTATTCTCCATGCGAGATATTGGTGTTGGATTGCCGTCTAAAGCAGATAAGAGGTTTAAGCTGATTGAAGAGAAGATGAGAAGCTTTGAGAATCAGAACTCCATGGGATTGGACATGGCTAATCTGGGGCTGATCCTAGACTTGAAAGTACCTCTGAAATTCAAAGTTCCTGATTTCGACAAATATAAAGGCATTACTTGTCCTAGGGTTCATTTGCATTCTTATTATCGTAAGATGTCCGCTTACTCAGATGATGAAAAGTTGTTGATGCACTTTTTCCAGGACAGCCTTTCTGGTCCTTCTCTTGAATGGTGCATGAGCTTAGAACCAGTCAATATCCGATGCTGGAGGGATTTGGCTGAGGCCTTCGTTAAGCACTACTAATATAATAGTGACCTTGCGCCTAACAAGGTTCAATTGCATAATCTGTCTCAGAAGAGTGGTGAATGATTCAAAGAGTACGCCCAGAGGTGGCGTGAGCTGGCAGTTATGGTGCAGCCTCCCATGGTTGAAAGAGAGTTAATTGATATGTTTGTTGCCGCGCTACCAGGCGTGTATCATGAGAAGCTGATCGGTAACATGTCTGGAAGCTTTTCTGATCTGATTATTACTGTAGAGAGGGTTGAGAACGACATTAAGCTGGGAAAGATTCAAGCTGGCGAAGGGTCCTCAGCAGGAGGAGGAAATAGAAAGGTTTTTGGTAACAGAAAGCGAGAAGGAGAAGCTAATGCAGTAGCTAATTCCCAGGGTAGAAACAGAAATCAGCGTCAACACTACTGGCAACAGCAGCAGCAGGTTGCAAGTATCACAATACCTGCGGTACCACAACAACAACAGTAACAACCACAACAGAATTAGCAGAATTATGCTCCTCGTCGTTTTCAGGATCGGAGCAGGGCAGTAAATAGACAATTTGACGCGCCTCTGATGCCGTATAATCAACTACTCTAACACTTGTTACGTTTGCATTTGATACAGAAGAGGACTTTGGCTCGTTTGACTGGTGCACCACCTCTTGGTTATGACGCTAATGCTCGGTGTGAGTTTCATTTTGGTGCTCCGGGTCACAATATTGACAACTGTAACACATTTAAGCGTAAAGTTCAGGATCTCATAGACAGTAAGGCTATAAACTTCTCTCACGACGCGCCCAATGTCGTGCAGAACACCATGCCTAACCATGGGGCAACTGGGGTCAGTGCTATTCTTGAAGATGAGGGCTTGAATCTGGTGTCAGATGTTAATGAGTTGAAGACGCCGCTGAGTTTTGTGAAGAGCAAGTTGTTAAGGGGAGGGATATTCCCAGGTTGTGATGAAGGTTGTGCTGAATGTTTGAGCCATCCCGGGGGATGTGAGAAGCTGAAAAACCATATTCAAAAGTTGATGAATAATGGTGTCTTGCAATTTGACAGAGTTGCTGAAAAGGAGACTGAGGAATTAGTGGTTGAAGAGAGGGATGAGATTGCTACAATCTCGATTCCGTACAAGACTATTACTATTTCTGCACCGCCAACCATCATCATTACCAAAGTTGGTCCTGTACCATATGAAAGTACTGAGGTGATTCTGTGGAACTATGGATCCGAGGTATACTTCAACAGACAGAAGCAGGAGTTGAAGAGTTTACCGGTGGATTCTGTGGACAACTTAGTTGGAGCTGGTGGAATTACTCGGAGTGGAAGAGTGTTTTCGTCACCTGAGGTGGCTGCTGAGAAGTCTGACAGAGGAAAGAGTAAAGTAGTGGTGGAAGAGACTTCTCAAAAAAGAGTGATTCCCTATTGAAGGAGGCGGAGGAGTTCATGCGCTTGATAAGAAAGAGTGATTACAAGATTTTTGATCACTTACAGCAGACTCCGTCCAAGATATCCATTTTGTCATTGTTGTTGTGTTCGGAAGCGCACAGGAACGCTTTGTTGAGAATCCTGAATACAGCTTATGTGCCACAGGAGATTTCTGTGAACCAACTCGAGGGGGTTGTGGCACATGAAAATGCAGGTAATGGGCTGGGATTCATGAATTTAGATTTGACGCCTAAGGGGAGGAACCATAACTGTGCACTGCACATATCTATTGAATGTCGAGGAGCCGTTTTATCACATGTACTTGTTAATACCGGGTCATCCTTGAATGTGCTTCCGAAGAAGGCGCTGACGAAGTTGGATACCTGGGATATATTGTGTACGCCAAGTGACTTGGTAGTAAAAGCTTTTTTATGGGACTCGAAGGTCCGTGTTCGGGGAGTTGACATTGCCAATTCAGGTTGGTCCTGAGGTGTTTGATGTAGTGTTCTACATTATGATATTCAGCCAGCTTATAGTTGTCTGCTAGGACGTCCCTGGATACATTCGGCAGGCGCCGTAACCTCTACGCTGCACCAAAAGTTGAAATACATGGTGGGTGGCAGTGTCGTCACTGTTTGCGGGGAAGAAGATATAAAGATTAGTCATTTATCTTCATTCAAGTATGTCGAGGTTGATGGCGAAATCCATGAGACTTTATGCCAGGCCTTCAAAACTGTGCAAATCAAGGACAAAGCACCGGCCGTGAGCAAAGCGCCTGAAGTAGCCATGTCATCCTTTAAGGAAGCCTAGGCAGTGGTGAAGGCTGGGGCATCGCAAGGTTGGGGCCAAGTGCTGAGTATTCCCAACAAGCAAGACAAATTCGGATTGGGATACAGCTCATCTTCCTCTTCTTAGAGCGTGTCGCGCTATAAGGGATCTATCAATTTTACCAGCGGGGGTGTAATCTTCGAGCAGATTAATGTCATATCTGATGAAGACGGTGACAGCGACTGTGATATGGATGCGTGGATTCGGTCATGCACTTCAAGACAAAGCCTAAACAATTGGTCTATCGAAGAAATCATCCAAGTGACGACATAAGAGTAATGATTTGTTTTTCTTATTATTGTATAGCCCTATGGTCTACCCGAAGCATAGCGGTATTTGTCTTTAGGGCCTAATTGTTTATGTTTGAACAATTTTTTTTATCAATCAATCAAAGGGCGTTTTTTTTTTGCATTCAAATATTGTGATCCTTGTTTTCCCTGTTTTATTTTTAACAATAAAATTGCAATGTGGTTTGTGCTTGTTTGTATATCATTTTAAGCATTAAATAATCATCATTGCAGGTTTCACATTGCAGATGACACCGCTCCAGAGCCGCCTATGACTCGCTTTGACTTTAATAATCCGATATTTCAAGCCGAAGAAGAGATTGATGAAGATGAAGACCTACTAGAAGAGCTAGCCAGACTTTTGAAACAAGAAGAGAAAATCATTCTGCCTCATCAGGAGGAAATCGAAGTCGTCAACCTGGGTACCGAGGAAGTCAGAAGAGATGTCAGGATAGGGGCTGCGTTGCAGAGTGATATCAAGCAAAGATTGGTTGAAATGCTTTGAGAGTATAGTGATATCTTTGCTTGGTCATACAAAGATATGCCCGGTCTTGACACTGACGTCATGGTTCACCGCTTGTCGTTGTGTGAAGAGTTTCCGCCAGTCAAGCAGAAGCTCAGAAGGACCAGACCAGATATGGCTGTGAAAATTAAAGAAGAAGTCCAGAAGCAGTTGGATGTAGGATTTCTCGCTGTAACAACTTACCTTTCGTGGGTCACTAACATCGTAACTGTACCAAAGAAGGACAGTAAGGTACGAATGTGTGTTGATTATAGAGACTTGAATAAAGCGAGCCCGAAGGATGACTTCCCGCTTCCCCACATTGACGTATTGGTTGATAATACTGCGCAATATTCTGTGTTTTCCTTCATGGACGGTTTTTCTGGATATAATCAGATTAAGATGGCGCCAGAGAATATGGAGAAAACAACATTTATTACACCGTGGGGGACTTTCTGCTATAAGGTAATGCCTTTTGGGTTGAAAAACGCAGGGGAAACCTATCAGCGGGCAATGGTCACTTTGTTTCATGATATGATTCATCATGAGATTGAGGTCTATGTTGATGACATGATAGCAAAGTCGCAGATGGAGGAGGAACATCTGGTAAACCTTCTGAAGTTGTTCAAAAGGCTAAGGAAATTCAGACTGAGGTTGAACCCGAATAAGGAAATTCAGAAGTTGTTCGAAAGGCTAAGGAAATTCAGACTGGGGTTCATTGTCAGTGAAAAAGGAATCGAGGTCGATCCTGCAAAGATAAAAGCTATTCAAGATATGCCAGTGCCGAAAACGGAGAATGTGGTTTGTGGTTTCTTGGGTAGATTGAACTACATTGCTAGGTTCATATCTCATCTCACAGCCACATGTGAACCTATGTTCAAATTGCTAAAGAAAGATCAGGCGGTTGTCTGGAACAAAAATTGCCAAAGGGCATTTGATAAAATAAAAGAATATTTGCAGGAGCCTCCGATACTGATACCTCCAGTAGCTGGAAGACCATTGATCATGAATTTAATGGTTCTTCAGAATAGCATGGGTTATGTTCTCGGTCAACACGACAAGACAGGAAGAAAAGAGCATGCAATATACTACTTGAGTAAAAAGTTCACAGATTGTGAGTCCAGGTACACAATGTTGAAGAAAATGTGTTGCGCACTTGCTTGGGCTGCCAAACGCCTAAGACAGTATATGCTAAATCATACAACCATGCTAATTTTGATGATGGATCCGATTAAATACGTCTTTGAAAAACAAGCACTTTCGAGGAGAATTTCCAGATGGTAGATGGTTTTGATAGAGTATGATATTTAATATGTTTCCCAGAAAGCTATCAAGGGGAGTATTCTGTCAGAATATCTTGCTAAACAGCCGATTGATTATTATCAACCTATGAAGTTTGAGTTTCTCGATGAAGACATTATGTTCTTAAAGATGAAGGAATATGATGAGCCATTACCCGAGGAAGGTCCAGAGAAGGGTTCTCAATGGCAAATGATATTTAATGGCGCTGTTAACTCGTATGGTAGTGGAATTAGGGCAATTGTCACGACTCCTCATAGCTCTCATATCCCATTCACTTCCAGGTTGACATTTCCTTGCACCAATAATGAAGCCGAATACGAAGCGTGCATTATGGGGCTGGAAGAAGCCATTGATCTGAGGATCAAGAATCTAGATGTATATGGCGATTCAGTACTAGTGGTCAATCAAATCAAGGGAGAATGGGAGACCCGGCAGCCTAATCTGATACCTTACATGAACTATGCAAGGAGGTTGTTACCTTTCTTTGACCGGATAGAGTTCCACCATGTGTCGAGAGCAGAGAATCAGATGGCGGATGCCTTAGCCACTTTATCCTCAATGTATAAGGTGAATTTTTAAAATGATGCTCCAAGAATAGTCATCTCTCGCCTTGTTTGGCCGGCATTCGTATTCGTCATTGAGGAAGCTTCTGACGGCAAGCCTTGGTATTATGACATTCAAAATTTCCTCAAGAACCAAGAATATCCGCCAGGGGTGTCGACCCGGGATAAGAAGACTCTGAGGAGGTTGGCTGGGAACTTTTATTTGAACCAGGATGGTGTACTCTATAGGAGGAACTATGACTTGGTGCTTTTATGATGCGTGGACAAAAAATAAGTGAGTCTGCTTATGGAAGAGGTCCACGAAGGTGCCTTTGGTACACATGTCGGTGGGCATGCCATGTCTCAAAAACTGTTACGAGCAGGGTATTACTGGTTGACTATGGAGTCAGATTGCTTCAAGTATGCAAAGAAGTTCCATAAATGCCAGATTTATGCTGACAAAAATCATGTGCCGCCGAGTCCGTTAAACGTCATGGCATCGCCTTGGCCCTTTTCCATGTGGGGCATTGACATGATTGGCAAGATTGAGCCCACCGCATCTAATGGACATCGTTTCATCCTGGTAGTCATTGATTAATTCACCAAGTGGGTGGAAGCAGCTTCCTATGCTAATGTCACTAAGCAAGTGGTAGCCCGGTTTATCAAGAAGGACATCATTTGTCGCTACGGAGTGCCCAAAAGAATCATTACTAACAATGGTTCAAACTTGAACAACAAGATGATGAAGGAATTATGCCAGAATTTCAAAATTGAGCATCACAACTCATCTCCCTATCGTCCGAAGATGAACGGCATTGTTGAAGCGGCCAACAAGAATATCAAGAAGATAGTGCAGAAGATGGTTGTAACTTATAAAGATTGGCATGAGATGTTGCCCTTCGCATTGCATAGATATCATACTTCGATACGTACCTCAACTGGGGCAACTCCTTTCTCGCTGGTGTATGGTATGGAAGTTATCCTGCCATTGGAAGTCGAGATTCCTTCTTTGAGAGTCCTGATCGACGTCAAGCTTGATGAGGCAGAATGGATAAGAAATAGATTGAATCAGCTCAGCCTGATGGACAAGAAAAGGCTAGCATCCATAGCATATGGTCGGTTGTATCAGAGCCGGATGAAGAAAGCTTTTGACCAGAAGGTGCACCCTCGAAGCTTTCAGACGGGCGAGTTAGTATTGAAGAGGATTCTCCCTCCACAAACAGATCACAGGGGCAAATGGACCCCCAACTATGAAGGTCCATATGTCGTGCGAAAGGTTTTCTCCGGAGGAGCCTTACTATTATCAACCATGGATGGTGAAGATTTCACATCCCCTGTGAATGCAGACGCAGTTAAAAAATACTTTGCTTAAATAGACTCGCTGGAAAGAAAAAAGAATACCCAGGCAAAAATGGGGCATCCCGGTGAACCATAAAAAGAATGGGTTCGGGCAAAAATTAGGGATATAAAAGAAAAGATGTAAACCCGCAAAGTTGAAAACCTGAAAAGGCGGCTTTGGCAAAAATGGGTATCCCGATGAATTGAAAACCCGAAAGGGCGATTCAGGAAAAAGTTAGGGATTTGAAAAGCAAATGACTGCAGTCTGCGTGTTGATCTTCAGAGTAGTGGATTGAGGGAGGACCTGAGGGCTGTTTATCCGAATCAATCTCTTCAGAGGACGAAGCGTCGGGGAATCATCGAAGTCAGGCGAGTCATAGATGGATCAGCTCATGGTGTTTGTCTGTGCCAGATTACTGAAATTATGTATATTTTTGTGCATTTTTGTAATTTTTGCGCAACTCCCTCTTTTCAGGGGTTGCATCTGTTGTAAAATCTTCCTATTTATAGGTCATTTGTCAATAAAACATATACTATACAGTAATTTGCTCGTTTTGCTTTGATCTTTACTGTTTTGTTTGCGAAAAATGCTCGATATTTTGATAAAATTGCGCATACATAAACTTGCAGGCTTTGCCCGATAATCATTAAAACTTTGATTTATTTGAACAATGTCACGGATGATGATCGAGATAGTTCCCTTTGTGCAGGATATCTTGTTTGTTTGTTCATTTGCAGGGCCGCTACCCTTGGGGCTGATTTCCAGAGGTGTATCCCCAGTAGGATCATCGTCCCCACAAAAAGGCGTGTAGTAGAGACTCATTCATCCCCAGCAAGGGTTTGTTTCTCCAACAGAGGGTGTGCGGGTAGAGGGTGTACATTTCTCCCCAACAGATTGCTTGTATACATTCATTCCTCGGCAGTGCAAGACTGAATTCTCCAACAAGGTAGAGTCATCCCAGAGAGTTGAGATTGATATCCCTCGGCCAGGTCAGGTATGTGTCCGTTTACACAACAAGTTGTAGGTACGCACTTACCCCTCAGCGAGTCGAGATGAGATTTCTCTCCATGCAGGGTTGGAACTGTTTTCCCCGCAGCGGAGCAAGTTCAAAATTTTGTTTCCCTACAGAGTCTAAGAAGTGGTGATTCGTTCCCCAAGCAGAGGTCGAAGAGGTTCCCTCTCATTGGCCAATCCCTATCAGAGTCAGCAGATCAGTTATTCTCCCCCGCAGAGTGAAGATATTCCCCGAGAATTGTTATTCTTTATCCTCAGCAGAGAGAGTTTGGGATTGTTTCTCAGTCGATCTTATTTGGTTATCCCTAGCTAAGCAATCCTCGGTAGGCTGGATTTTTTATCTTCGGCGGAACAAGATTGTTCACAGCAGTGTGCTTTTACCCTAGAAGGACTTCAGTGTTCTAGAAGGTCGTTCAGGGCTGATTTCCCAGTAAAGGAAGTTAATCTCAGTGGTTAATTGTTATCCCCTGCAGAGTCGTTTATTTCCCAGCAGGTTAGACTTGTCTCCAGCGTCTGGTTATTTTTCCTCGGTCAGGTCGTATATTCCCCAGGAGAGTTGAATCTTGGAGGGCCGTTCAGGGCATTTTTCTCTCAGCAGGATTGGATTTGATCTCCAGCAGAGTAGAGTTGTTGTATAGCATGTTGTGCTATCTCCCTAGTAGAGTGGATTGGTTCTCCCCAGCCGAGTCGGGTGTTCCCCAGAAGAGTTGTATTCTGGAAGGCCATTCAGGACGTTTTCCCCGGTAGAGTCTGAGTTGATCCTCCGCAGGGCGAATTTTTGTTCTCGTCAAAGCATTGTTATTCAGGGAAGTTCTTCTTTAGAAAGCCATCCAGGGCTTATTTCTCAGCATAAGTCCAATCGTAATTGGCATGTTCCGTCCATCCCCAGCAGGGTGGCCTTTGTCCCTTCAGCATTTATTTTGTTTATTTAGTTCCGGTGCATTTTGAATTCGGCATAGCATTCCCAGAAACGCGTAGCATTTCCATTTCATATGGAGCATTGTGCCATGTTCAAACATATGCACAGGTTGTTACCTCTTGTTTTTCAGGTGTATTTCCAGCTGATGGACGATTTCCTTTGCCCGTGTGGTATTCAGACCATGGCAATTTACGATATTAACTCTCCAGCTCGCACAGGTATCCAGACCTCAGCAAAAGAATCTTGATGGATGTGTTTCATCTTATCAGGTGTTTCCCAACAAAGTTTCTTGGTTAAGTTTCTTTTTTCTCTCCCCACTAGAGTTGCTTGGTTAAGTTTCTCTTCCTTCCCTAGTGAAGTTGCCACCAGAGTTGCTTGTATAAGTTTCTCTTTCCCCAGCGGAGTTCTCTTGTGAATTGTTAGATGTTATTAACTTCGTGTTGATCCGGCCTTCGGGTTCGATGCTCGTTTTTATTTAGCAAATGCCTGCTAGTTAGCAGATGTCTTCAACTACGTGTTGAGTCGACCTTCGAGTTCGATGCCTATTTTTATTTAACAGATGCCTGCTGGTTAACAAAGATCCTCTAAGCTTCGTGTTGAGCCGGCCTTCGGGTTTGATGTCTGTTTTTATTTAACAAATGCCTGGTGGCGATGTCAGATGTTCTTCTCAGCTTCGTGTTGATCCGGCCTTCAGGTTCGATGCCTGTTTTTATTTAACAGATGCCTGGTAGCGATGTCAGATGTTCTTCTCAGCTTCAGGTTGAGCCGGCCTTCGGGTTCGATGCCTGTTTTTATTTAACAGATGCTTGGCGGCGATGTCAGATGTTCTTCTCAGCTTCGTGTTGAGCCGGCCTTCGGGTTCGATGCGTGTTTTTATTTAACAGATGCCTGCTGGTTAGTAGAGATCCTCTCAGCTTCGTGTTGAGTCGGCCTTCGGGTTCGATGCTTGTTTTTATTTAACAAATGCCTGGCGACGATGTCAGATGTTCTTCTCAGCTTCGTGTTGAGCCGGCCTTCGGGTTCGATGCCTATTTTTATTTAACAAATGTATGTTGGTTAGTAGAGATCCTCTCAGCTTCGTGTTGAGCCGGCCTTCGGGTTCGATGCCTGTTTTTATTTAACAAATGCCTGGCGGGGATGTCAGATGTTCTTCTCAGCTTCGTGTTGAGCCGGCCTTCGGGTTCGATGCCTGTTTTTATTTAACAGATGCCATGCGGTGATGTCAGATGTTCTTCTCAGCTTCGGGTTGAGTCGGCCTTCGGGTTCGATGCCTGTTTTTATTTAACAGATGCCTGGCGACGATGTCAAATGTTCTTCTCAGCTTCGTGTTGAGCCGGCCTTCGGGTTCGATGCCTGGTTTGTTTAATAAATGCTTGGTAAGGGAATCAGATGATCTTTCCGACCTAGTGTCGTTGCTTGCATGATAGCAGATGTTTCCTCCGACTGCGTGTCGATGCTTTCTGGTTGGTGATCAGTGAGTTTGTTGCGGTTACACCTATCAGATTCCGTTATTTCCTGAGATTTTTGTCCCCAGGGGGTTTGCAGTAATATTTCTGCGGTTGGCAAATTTCTGGGTTCTTTGATATTCAACCGTCTTTTACCTTAATTGTGTGAAAGCCGTTCGCTTTTCACTCATTCAGGTCCAAGGCGCTTGAATAGGGGCAGCTGTTGCGCCCCAAAATTTTCCCAACCTTTTTCTTTGCTTGGCTTGTAATTCATCTCATTCTTTAGCATTTGCATCTTCATAGCATTGTCCTTTTCAGGGGATCAAGGGAAGTGTGCCATCCAAGAGAAGGTTATCAAGGGTATCAAGCTCAACCAAGAGTTCTTACTCAGCTTATCTAATGCTTATACTCACCAAGAAGTGGTCAAAGTTCTCTGAGGAAGAAGATTGACAAGTGTTGCTTACCTCCTATCTTGGGGGTCAACTGAAGATTATCAGGGGTTCACAAGGCCATGGTTATGGATAGTAAATGTTGGAAAAGCTCATGGAATTCTCTTGAAGTAATGGAGGAGCTTATCCAAGTGGTCATATCATTTGCAAGAGGGTGCAGTCAAAGTTTGTGCATCTAGGGTTTCATCTGCTTAGTGCAAAGTCAACTGTGGGCTTGAAGGAGTTTGAGACTTGGTTCTAAGTCATTAGAGTCATGGGAAGTCATGTTGAGACATCTAGTATGTAATTTCAAGTTCAAATCAAGAAAATCAAGAGTGTGAGAAGTTACTAAATTAGGGTTTCAGAAGGTTGTCAGCGTAAAATCCCTTATTTAGTGCCTAACTTCAAGACCACATATCTCAAGATACAGGTTGAATATCATTTTATTATAAACATGAGACTTGTAGTGAGTGTTCTAAGCTTTCTTTTGAGTACTAGAACTCATCCATTGGGTTTGTGGAACTCAAGTTATGATGCCATCAAGTTATAGGTCTCAGATGAACATATTTTTCAGTCAACAAAAGTCAACTCACTTCCAAGGCATTTTTGACTTAGAATCATGTTTCTCCTCAACTTTTGATGAACATGAAAGTTATTCCTCATGATCTTAGATTTCTAAAACGTCCTAGAAGTCCTTCATAGCATTTGTGGAACTCAAGTTATGAAGCTTGCAAGGCAGGGGTATTTTGGGAAACTTTGATTATAGGTCATTTTGGTTATGGGTCATTTACATACATTTGTGCACCTCAAATGGAACTTCAACCAACATGAAATTTGTCCCAAATGACCTCAATTTCATCATGAAACTCAAGATTGGCATGAATTATGAGTGGTTAAAGACATTGGTGAAGAAATTTCAAGTAAAAATGAGCTTTAAATCATGAATTCAATTCATCAAGTTTTAGGACTTTTTCATACCATGTTTTGATTCAAAATTGTTCACAATTTCTAAACAAGTGAAATGCACAAAATAGTTTTGGTCATGAGTAGCAAAAACACGTGGATTTTGGAGTTACTTCATGAAAAAGTTTCACATCCAAACTTGCTAATTGGACCATATCAAAGCCCAATTTCAATCCACATGTGTAATTCAAAGTCTCAGCTGAAGAATGGAGCCAAATTCAAGAGTGTAGGAAGCAGAGTTCACGTGTGCATGATCACTTGCCATTTTTGGGCATTTTGCAAAATCAGCAAATTGGAGCTTCATGGGCCTCCAATTACATCACAAATCCATAATATAAAAGCTCCAAATCAAAATAGAGAGCTCAGAAGTTCATTTTGGTGGAGGGAGCTCAAATTTCAATTTTGGAAAGTGAGAGCAAATTTGAAACTCGTGAATCAAGATCCAAGCCATTTCAAAGCAAATTGAAGCAATCTTCTTCTTCCTTGAGCTTAGTTGAGTGGATTTGCACCTTTTGAACCAAGGAATCAAGCTATAGAAGCACCAACGAAGTGTCTCCGTTAGGTAATCTTCAATTCCATATTTCTCTCATGTTAGGCACTGAACTTAGGTCATTTTGGTCGCATCTGAAGCCCTCATCTTGTAGGCATTGCTTGCATGCTTAATTGCTATGTTTGATGAGCTTTTCAGTTGAGCACTCAAATCTTTCACCATTCGATTCTCTCTGTTTATGCTAGTTTAAGGAAAATAAACCATGGATTCATGATCTACATCACCTCAGCTTCAATTTAGTATAAGATTTGCCATGATTTGGTGGAGTTTAAGAACCTGAACTCCGGCCACCTCGAAGGAGAAGACGGCCGGAGCTAGGGCTCCGGCGTCTGGTTCAAACTCAGGCCAACTTACGTGTGATGGCTTGACTTGTTGACTTGATGAGATGTGTGGTTGTGATTCATTTGGCTTGCGTGCGTGGATCCGTTGATTGCCATGTCAATTAGTGAAACGGTGCGTTTCACATTGTAGAATCAGCCTGACTTGTTTTGGGCCTAACATGCTATCTGCACCCCACCCTTAACCCAACCCAATGGATTCAACGTGATCTTGTTGCTATTTGCACCATTTTCTATTAATTGTTATATTTTATTTTTATTTCTTTTCTATTTTACCTTTAATCAATTAAAAATAGTTCCAATCATTTAAAAATTCCACAAAAAATATTTTCTGACACTTTAATATATTAATTAATTTTCTCAAATTTTTAATTTCATTTTTATTTTATTTTTCAATTAAAATGGAATTAAATGATTGGAAGGGTTTTTAATTGTGTTTTATTTGTTCTTCCTTGTTTCTTGTTTGATACTTGACCAATTTTAATCACCTATGAATGAGGCTTTTTCCTTATTTTGAGTATGAGTTGAAGTGCCTCTGAGGATGGTTTTGGTCAATGTTTGACTTGTTCTTAGTTGACTTTTATGAGCTTCTTTTTTACCTTAGACAACCCTCCTTCAAAATAGGGCACCCTAGTGGATCAATTCCTTTGGTGATGTTTTAAATGGACCTTGGTTTTGTTGTTTTGACCTCTGGTTGCTAATATCTTTAAGTGCTTTGTGCATTTTATTTGGATTTATTTGAATCATTTTCCTATTTTTGGTGTGCCTTGCAAGTCAAGCTACTCCTAAGGATGGTTCATACACACACTTGACCTAGTCTTGATGGGAAATGACCCTTGTGGATCCCATATGCTTACAACTCTTTTTAATTCACATTCCTAACATGTTGAGGTGGTTGTTTTTCAATTTTTAGGTCATACACTTGTTTGGTTCATGTTACAAGTTGCATTTGTTTAAGGCTTTCCATTTAGTGTTGAATGTTGAAAGTGTTTAGAACCTAGGTTCTTTACCATGCCTCATCTTGCAACTTGTGTTGGCTTGCTTCCTTCTTGCATTTGCTTATCTTCTTCTCTTGTTCTCACTTCTATCCTAGGAGCTTGGGGGACTCATCCAAGTTGATTTGGTGCCTCTTGATTGCACTTTGAGTTTGACTTGCGTGAGAGGCCATTTTGAGAACTTCTTTTTGTTCTTTTCTTGCATGATCATGGTGATGCCTTTGGTTGAGTTTCATTTTGTGTTGCTTGATGCCTAAGCCTTATCTCCCACACTCATCATGATCATGTCTTCTCTTTTTGCTTGTTTGCTTTGCCTTGGTTAGTGATTGATGTACAAGTGGTTGTAGGAATTCTATTTCTCACTTCATCTCACTTGTGGCTTGAACTTGTTTAAGTTCTTTGGTTTGTTTTCCTTCTTTGTTTTGAATCTCTTGTTTACATTTAAGAGGTTGAGATATGCTTGTGGTGGCTACTGTGCCACACTTTGTTCCTCCCTCTCTCTTCATCTTTGTTTTGCATTGCATGTTTGCATCTTCTTTCTTCTTTCACTTATGCTTTCTTCTTCTTTCTTCTTTTCCATGTTCCCTTAGGACCTCTAATCTTTCTTGTTCAAGATGGATTATGATATAAATTAGGTTTGAATACAAGCATGATAACATTAGGGTAGTCTTCCCTTTTCATCCCAATCATAGGTGTACATTGCATGATAACATTAGGTTGAGTTTAGTTTCCCTTTTAGAGTGTGTCTTCTCTTCTCATCTCCAAACACTTTCAAAACACATAATAAAGGATAATGAGTGATGTACACTACGAGCCTTAAGCATTTGGGAAATTATGATTGGGGGGCCTCCTATCAATTGTCTAGAGTGTTTAGCGTATGTCCTTTAGACGATATGCGTTGCATTCGCTCCTAAGTCATAGTCTTTAGTGCAATATGAATTAAAAACAAAGTTCAATTAATTTCTTTCATAAAAAACACAAAAACAAACATAAAACATTTTTATCCTTCGGGATTAATGGAAAATCATTTTCATAGAAAGAGTTTTGTTAACTCTTGGTTCTACCGCAAACAGGTAACGCCTAAGTCTCCAATGGTCGAGCTGCATACACCTAACTGCTAGAACTAAGTTTTAACCCTACTCGGGTAAAACATTTGAACCAACCTGTGGTCTTGTTATCCCGAACTACGTTTGCTCTGATTTCTCGTACCAGATGAGGATACGTAGGCACAAGACGATGATGTCTTGGCGAGCAACCTTCCCCTCCTTCACCCGTAGTTTTCCAAACTACGTTGACTCTGACTTTCCCATTGCAAAAGGGAGTACGTAGGCATAAAGCGATGATGCTCTATCGAGTATCTTTTCTTTTCCTTTGTCCTGTGAGCCTGTAGCTTAGATAGATTAACACCCTTTTATATAGATAACAAGCATGGATCCCGTCGAGTACGATGGAGGTGAGGGGTGCTAATACCTTCCCCTTGCGTAACCAACTCCCGAACCCAAGATTTAGTTGCGATGACCGGTCTTTCCCTTTTTCGTAGGTTTTCTCTGATTGTTTCCTTTCCCTCTATTGGGATAAATAACGAACGGTGGCAACTCTTCTGTCTTTGCTGGCCCCTCTTCACAACGATGCGACACACCCCTTGCATCCATCGTACTCGATGGGAATCATTTGTTTGTCATATGTGTGAAGGTGTCTGCCAAATGGTATTGCTATAAAGAGTGTTCTACGGGGAAAGAGAAAGGTTTGGAAACGGGAAAAATAGAGACAAGCAAGGGGGAAGAAGAGACTCGGTAAGACCTCACGGTCATATGCCTACGTATTCTCAACAGGTATGAGAAAGTTAGAGTCAACGTAGTTCGGAGAACTACAAATAAAAGACAAGAAAGTGCTCGGCAAGGATTGGGGCCCTTGTGCCTACGTATCTTCACTTTAAAAGAAGTGAAGAATTACAGTAGCCCTAGTTCGGCCTACGGTTAACTGGTATTTTGGTGGATGATGCTAACATATGCATTTTAGCAGTTAGGTGTATTGCAGCTCGCTTGTGGAGTCTTAGGCGTTACCTGTTTGCGGTAGAACGGACGTAGCATATCCTTTTGAAAAGAGATAATTCTCACCATCGAGGCAAGATGTCTCATTTGATTGGTGAAATTTATTTTTAAGGGTGAAATATGTCCTTGGATAGTAACCCCTTGCGGGTAGTACCCAATTCTTTATCTCAAAAGAATTATTATGAAAAAGGTGTGGCGAATATATTCACGTCTTCGTATTGAAAGACGAGTATCGAGACCACACACTCTACAGTGAGTATCCTGATACTCGGAGAGGAAGAAGTCTTCACTCAATCCTCTCTCGTTAATTCAATACAAAGAGAACTTCATTCTCTTATTAAAGATGTTTTAATCTTGAATGGTAAGTGCTTTACGACAGTGAACCCTAAAGGTAATGTCAAGCACTCGAGATAGGATAAGGCCTTCGCCTAACCACTCCACAACCATCCATATTTATTAGGAAAAGAGTTTTGAATATGCACTTGGTACAAGACCAGGGTTTTTAGACTCAAAGAGACAAAAGAAATGAGAAAAGTTTTAAAAGAAAAGGGTGGTGAGTAGGATATGGTAGGTTGACGGTGATGCATGAAGCAATCGACTTACAAGGGTTGAATACATACAAGGTTAGTGTGATTTGATGGAAGAGATGTGGAAACAGAAAGAGAAACCCTAAGGTGATCCGATTTGAAATGAGTTTGAAAATGACTTGACGTTGGGTCAAGCCTTTTTTGCTCTTTATTTTGAAAATGTGTTCTAGCCTAATTCATTTTTATCTTTCTTAGCAAGTAAGCAAGCAAGCAAAAAGAAACCTAAGCTATTACATTGTAGCGGGAGAGGGATACATATAAAGTACATGGGATTGCGAGAAATAAATGGTCTCATTGTCAGGTAGCCCAAGAGAAAGTTGTGTGTATGCGAGGTGTCCTAGACTAGTCAAAGAACAAGAGCTCGGGCAAAAATAATCAAACTAGGGTCTTATGTACAAGGTCTAGATTTCAACACCTAAGATAATGATCAACGATCCTCCAATTTAGGATTTTTAGGGTTTCGATAGTTTTATCGTGTTTTTGATATTTTTGAATGAGATAACCAATAAAAGGGTTAGATGACAGTATATGTAATATGACAGGATGAAATATGAATAATGATGATAAGATGAGCAAGATAATAAACAAGGTGATATCAACAATAATATAATAAAAGAATATATGCAAGAATATATAAACAGTGATATAATGACTGAAATTAAATCGAGGGTATATTTGACTGAAAAGTAAAACAAGAGTATATTGAACAAAAATTAAAATCAAGAATTAATGATTGATCGAATGAAATGGGTCGAGATGTAACGCTAAACCATCATAGCTCGACTTATGATGAAAGTAGGACTATAGGAGGTCGCGTAAATCGATATCCGTGCAAAAAACAAGATAGAGAAATGATATTGAGGATCATTTTCCAATTTAATTGTGTCATACAGACCAACAAGAATGGGATCTCGTCTTAATCATAAACTTGTGTAAGTTGATCAAAGGTAACCTCTCACGATCCCAAAGTGTAGAAAAATTATCCAAATGATCACTTTTTACAGATTTGAAATAATGAAGATTATCGGCTTCGATAAGTTGACATTTACGAATGTAAAGACTTCATTGACCGATAAAATAAAATAAAGTCGAGATGAAATTGTAAGTAAGGTTAAATCTTGTCTTAATGACAAACCCTATGTTAATTAATCGAGGATAACCTCTCACGATCCCAAAGTATAGAAATATAATCCAAATGATCATTTTCTATAGATTTAAAATAATGAAGGTTTAACAACCTCGAAAACTAACGTTCGCCAATCAAAAGACTTCATCGATTCGAAAAATGTGATAAAATCGAGAATGAGAAAGCAAATAAGAAGTGAAAAAGTGGTCTCGGATAAACTGCTATCTATCAATAATTTGGCCAATAACAATTTATGGAGGTCTCGTCATCGACCAAAACATAAAATCAAAAGGAAAACCGCGGATTCAAATCACAATAGAAATGAAAAGTGAAGATAACTCAAGAAATATGATAACCAAAATGTAAAAAGGTTTGAGAAAGATGAGATTGAAACTAGCATCAAGATTAACATCTAATTAAAGTTAAAACTAATGAGATCAAAACCTAAATCAAAATTTGAACATAAAAACATTTAAACTCAATAAATTTAAAATAAATCATATCAAAGATGATGTAACAAAAAAAGAAGAAAAACCCATGGGCTTTTCAAAGCCCAGCATACACCAGAAAAAAAGTTACGGGTGGTGTGAATAAGAAAAGAAGCGGGGGCATAAATCTCAAGGCATATCATAGATCTAAACATGGCTTTGAAGAAAAGTAGTACCAAGCTTAAAATCGTCACAGGTTTTGGTCAAAACAATCGTAAATCCCTTTTTTTTCCAGAAACAATCAAAACTAAAGGCGTTAAAAGCACAACAAAGAAGGGAAAGAAACATCAAAATGGACTTCAACAATAGAATAGCGTATCCCTACCTTCTTCCGCTCTGTCTCGATCTCTTGCTTCTCTACCCTCTCGCTTTCGGATTTGTATGGTGGTTTGAATTGATTTTGGAAGTTGTGGTTGAAGATAGGTTTTTAGGTTTGAGTTGAAGTGTGATTTGAGGGGAATGGGTTGAATGAGATTCAGATGTTATTTGTTGAAATCCTATTTTCGGGTTGAAGAATATGGTGGTTGGGAAGCAGTGTGAAGAACCTTTTGATCTGTTTGAATAGAAAAGTGAGGTTTTTTAATGGTTGAAGGTTAGGTGTGTCAACAAATCGTCTCTATTGTTATCGCACAACAAGAAGAATAAGGTCTTTTTTTTATTTTTTTGTGATTGAAGGAGATCTGTTTATATAGAAAATGAGAGGAAAAGATGAGCCAATAATTGTTGTAGCCTATTTTGGTGCGAGAGTCGTTTTGGAATTCATTTTATTTTGTTTGGATGTAGGTACAATTCTTGTGGTATGCATTGTGAATACCTGCAAAGCGCATATGTTGGCTGAAATTGGGTGAGGTGAGCAAGATGCCCCTTTGCTAACACACGAAGGTCAGATAATGGATGCTGCAAAATATGATGGTATGTGATGCGTGGTACGACTCTGCTGACAGGAAGGCCATATAATGGGGTCATCATCACCAAACGTCATAGCTCATCATCATAATCATCATCATACATCATGTCATCATAACTCATCATAATAATCATCATCAACATCATGTCATCATAGCTCTTCATAATAATCATCATCATACATCATGTCATCATAGTTCATCATAATAATCATCATCATACATCATGTCATCATAGCTCATCATAATAATCATCATCATATATCATGTCATCATAGAATCATCAAAAAATCATGGAAATATCATCATAGCTCATCATCATTACTCATAGGAATCATCATTAAACAATCATGTATTAATCTCATCGGAATCATAGTTATACTCATGGTAATTCATCATACAATCACATATTTAATCTCATAAAAATATTAGACAATTAATTATATTATTTATACTATGTTATAGCCATGTTCATTAGCTTTCTAACGCTTCGAACGGGGGTCAAAACGGACTTACGGATCAAAAGTTATGCTTAAAACAATTTCGACCGAAAACATGGACAGTCGTGACAGACAACATACAATTTTCTGCGTTTTTCACTGTTGGATACCTTCCGGACCTCCGATTTCGATTCCGTAAAAACCCAAACTCTCATAAAATTACAACTCATTCAACACTATAATTATCTCAAGTAAATTTACAATTTTAACACAATTAAACCATCTAATCATTGTTTTAAGATTATGCCTAAACCCTTTAAAATTAAGGGATATAAATTCAATCTCGTATCATATTTACGCCCTAAATAAAAAATTTCCCTACAATTGCCCCAAAGGCATCAGAGTTACTCACTGTCTAATATTCCTATCCCTTCAGGGTCAGACAGGTTCAAATCATAGTTTTGGCCACGAAGGCCTAAGGTTCCCTTTTTCCCCAATGAACCACGGTTAGATTCACTAATAATATATTTAGGCCACGAAGGCCAAAGATCCCTATTTCTCATATCTACCCTTAAACTCTCAGGAATACTTACCACTACACCACAACCATCAGAGTTCTCACTATCAAATTTCCCTACAGGGTTAGACCAATGTCAAATCAGAGTTTTGGCCACGAAGGCCTAGTTTCCCTTTTACTCCAATGAATTCCCATGGTTAACATCTCAATACTAGATTTAGGCCACAAAGGCCAAAATCCCTTTTTCTCACAATCAACCCCAAAATCCCTTAAACCCTTAAATTGACCTTAAATACGTTGAATTTACACATTGAAAATCATGAAGGCAATACTCCTCATACCTTAATTGTCGATCAAAGCCTTCTCAAATATTTCCGGGAATCCTCCGAAGATTTTGCCTCCAATCTTCCTTCTCAGAGCTCTGGCCTCATTCTCTTCATGGTCTAACAAATGAATCCTAATTCCATCACAATTTCCTTTTTGTTAAACCTAGACTTGGGCCTCACAATTGAGCTTTTCCCATATTATCCTCACTAACTCCTCTTAATTGTCCAATTTGTCCTTATTTCACTTATATTTATTTTAATTAATAATAATATTAATATATTCATATTATATATTATTATTCAAAATAAATAACCCAAATTCCATTAATTCCCAATATTCCACAAAACCACCGAAAATCACCAAAATGCGAATATTCTCATTTAAATAAATTAAATTAAATATTCCCATAATATTTGGGGTGTTACATGATCTATCAATGGCAAAAGTGATTTTTGGTTCTAGAGCCTTGTCATGTTTGGCTTTAAGAGTCCTAACCTCCTTTTGCCAAATATGACAAGTATTACATCAAAAGTTTAACTATCTACTTCTTTCTTTCTCAACATCTACCTTTGTTATTTATACCATGGATGCCTTGAGAGCCTCTGATTCCCTTTTGAAATCTGAGATCTTTTTCTCCAAGTGAGTAATAATTTGTTTGTTTGAGGCCAAACGTTTAAAGGCTTCCTTAGCCTCATGGTGTAAGGTGTCAAAGACATGTTGTAATTTAAAATGAGATAATTTACTAGAGTTTTCGTATTTAGCATGTCGTACCTTTTTATTTTTCTTCTTTTGATGAGCTGAGAGACAAAGGTTAACAGACTCTTCTTCGTCACTTGAACTATCATCCCCGGATGACTCACTATCGCTTTCCTAAGCGATGTAAGCTCTTCTAGGCTTACCTTGTTTCTTTTGTGAGTGATTGATTTTCTTTCCTTTGTCCTTTTTATCAATGGACAATCCAGCTTATAGTGCCCGACTTTTCCATAATTAAAGCACGATCTTCTTGCTTTACTACCCTTATTACCTTCATTCTTGGAAGACCTTGATTGTCTTCTAAAATTGACGAGATTCTTTTTGGAATGTTGAATATCAATCTTCTTTACATAGAGATTGTATAGCTTCACAAACAGCCCCATATCCTCATTAGTTTCTTCTTCTTCATCATCATCACTCAAGTCGTAATAACTTAGCTCTTTTGCAGAGGACTTTTAACAAGAAGCTTTTAGAGCTATTGACTTCTTTTCTGTAGTTTTGGTCTTTTATTTCTTTTCCTTTTTCTCAAATTAATCAAGACTAAAGAGCACTTGCTCATGTTGTTGGAACTTTCCAAAAAGATTTGTAAGATCCAAAGTCATAAGATCTTTTGCTTCCTTTATGACCGTGACCTTTGATTGCCACTCCCTGGTAAGACATCTTAAAACTTTGTTAGTAGCAATGTCATTGGAAATTGGTCTACCAGGTGAATTTAGTCTATTGATTAAGTGAGAAAATCTCTTTTTCATGTTGGCAATGGTTTCCCCTTGCTCCATGTGAAAGAGATCGAACTCTTGAGTCAAAGTATTGATTCGAGCTAGGTTGACTTCAATAGTTCCCTCATGGGAAACTTGCAATGCGTCCCACATAGCTTTAGTAGTCATACAATATGAAACTCTATAATACTCATCAACTTCCAAGGAGGAGATCAGAATATTACTAGCCTTCTAATCATAGTTGTACTTTTTCTCATCTTCATCATTCCATTATGCTTTAGGCTTAGGCCTAACAATATTATTTTCATCGGTCGTGGTAATTTCCATAGGACCGTTCAATATAACGTTACATACCTTTCTATTAATGGAATTGATATGCATGCATATAAAATCTTTCCAGTAACTATAATTCTCACCGTTAAAAACGGGTGCTCTATTGTAAGCCCATTTTGGTTCGTTTGCCATATTCTAAGAAGTTATATGCGAAGCACAGAATGAACCGGTGCTCTTGATACCACTTGTTAAACGACATAAATGAGCTAGAAGGGGGGTTGAATAAATCACTAATTCTTAAACAGATTCGGCGCTTATGATAAATTGGTTTTTAAAAATTTTAAGCGGAAGTGGCCGAGGAACTACGATCGTCTAAACGAACCGTTACCAAAAAGATTGGATATACGCTACGCCTATATGGAATACCGATTAAGATAAGAAATTGAATCAAAAGTTTGAACACAAATCAATATGCGTTTCTTCACTCAAAGTTGTTCAATTTCCAATGCTTTGTGAAAAATAAACTCAAGTTGAAAAACAGCTCAAAACATCTGTATTCAAGCAATTTTTCGAACACGTGGTGTGCGAAGCACTCCAAGTAAAATTCTCTATGTAAATGTAGTGCTAAACTTTTCCAATTATAACCAAACGAATTGTAATGAGTTTTCTAAATGTGTTTCAGCACTACAATAAACTAGAATTTTAGTCAACCAATTTAATTGCACACAAACGTAAAATTCAGAAATGAAAATAGCAAAAATAGAGAACAACGCCAATTTGTTGAGACATTTCTGTTAGAACATAGATTGGTGTTTAAATATATCTCATTGTTTTGATGATAACACTAATGAAATTTTGTATTAAGAAAATATATACTCTAATTTTGTTCAAGTGTTTTTTGTTTCAGATATTAAAATTAAATATTCTGATAAAGGAAAAAATACATCTGAACGTTCTTTACGCAAGGCTCTGAAGCATCAGAAGCAACTCATCAGAAGATTTTGAGTGCTGCCAGAAGACTCTGAAGCAGAAGCTGCAGAAGACTCTGAAGCAGAAGTTGCAGAAGACTCTGAAGCAGAAGTTGCAGAAGCATCTGAAGTGTAGCTGAAGACTTTGTATGAAGAGTTTCAAGCATTGTTTCAGAAGACTCTGAAAGTACTTTACGCTGCAAGTACAGAGGCTCTGAATAACCAGTATGCTCTGATAAGATCACTCACGCTAAAGCACTATGGCTGCAACTCTGATTTCATTGAATCTGATCTGAAGAACCAGAAGCACATCAGAGGATCTGATGTCGTTTACATTTGAAAAGATGTCAGCACGTGAATAGACTTGGTACTATTCTCAACGTCCTCTCCAACGGAACTATTCCTTATTTGTGATAGACACAAGGATTCAGACAAAAGGCATTTCTCTGAACATTCTACTTGTGAGAAAGGAAAGTCATGTGAAGACAAAAGGCTACAACTACTCTACTTGCACAGTCTTCAAGCTTTGGACTCTCAGCACTATAAAAGGATGTTCTCTTTATCTCTTCATAACTAACGATCTATTGAAAAACTCATTGAAATTATTCTTAACTCTCATACAATCATTCAAAGTTGAATAGTTTTATTTGTTCTTAAACTTAAGTGTAAAAATCACAGCTTGTGATATAGCTTTTTAGAAGCATCAAACACACTTGTTAGTTTACATTTATTGGTAAAGGTTCCTTAAGAAGACCAAGTTGTGGTCAGTAGTTCTTGAGAAGACTAAGACAGTTGTTCTCAGTGGTTGACATTGTAATCTGATTGATTATAGTGGATTAAGTCCTTGAGGAGAAAGGCAAATCACTCTTGATAGGGTGGACTGGATTAGTTGAGTTCAACGAACCAGGATAAAAATCATTGTGTTTTTATTGCCATAATATTTTCTAAACCCTTATTCAACCCCCCTTCTAAGTGTTTTCTCACCTTCAGTTGGTATCAAAGCTCCGGTTCTATTAGTGATATCACTTCACCGTGAACAGAAAAGATCCAATTGAGAAAACTCTTGATATTTTTTGGTTGATACATTATGGCTGAAGCTTCAACATCCAACAATAATAGATATGAGGACAGAGATAGAATCAGCACTAAACCCCCTATGTTTGATGGGGAAAAGTTTGACTATTGGAAAGACAGGATTGAAAGTTTCTTTCTAGGATATGATGCTGACCTTTGGGATTTAGTCATTGATGGCTATGTTCACCCCACTGATGGGGACGGCAAAAAGATAGATAGAAAATGTATGACTGAAGCTCAGAAGAAAGAATTCAGGAATCATCATAAAGCAAGAACCATACTACTAAATGCTATATCTCATACTGAGTATGAGAAGATTACTAACAAAGAAACAACATTTGGTATGTTTGAATCTTTGAAGATGACTCATGAAGGGAATTCTCAAGTCAAGGAGACCAAGGCTCTGGCGCTAATCCAAAAATATGAAGCCTTCAAAATGGAGGAATCAAAATCTGTAGAAGTTATGTTCTCTAGATTCCATATTCTCACAACTGGCTTGAAAGTTCTGGACAAGGGTCACTCCACTGCAGATCATGTTAAGAAGATCATCAGAAGTTTGCCAATCAGATGGAGACCAATGGTCATTGCTCTGAAGCTAGCTAAGTATCTGAACAAGATCCCATTGGAGGAACTGATCAGCTCTCTGAGGAGTCATGAGATTGAATTAGAGGAAGACGAACCCTAGAAAAAAGGTAAGTCTTTTGCTTTAAAGTCTAACAAATCTGCCAAAGCTTTGCAGGTTTTAGAAGAAAGTTCTGAAGAAGAAGATGAATTTTCCCTGCTGTCCAGAAGGATCAACAAACTCTGGAAGCATAAATAGAGGAAGTTCAAGAACTTCAAGAAACCAGATCAACGTAAAGAGTCTTCTGGACACAGAAGATCTGGAAAGAAAGAGGTTGTATGCTATGAATGTAAGGAACCTGGGCACTACAAGAATGAATGCCCAAAGCTTCAAAAGGAGAAGCCAAGAAGGAAGCCTGAGCATAAAAAGAAAGTTCTGATGGCAACCTGGGATGATTCATATGCATCTGAATCTTCATCAGACTAAGATGAAGAATGTGCAAACATGGCAATCATGGCTGATGTAGAAGACCATGCAGAATCATCTGGATCAGAATCAAAATCAGATTCTGAGGAGGTATTTTCTGAACTTTCTAAAGCAGAGCTTATTGAGAGTTTATCAGAAATGTTAGAAAATTATAGTAAGATTAAGCTCAAGTTCAAGAAGCTTGAAAGCAATCTTGTATCTGAGAATGATCTTCTGAAATTAGAAATTGCTGAGCTCAAAGAAAACAATTTGAAAATTAAAAATGAATTAGAAAGAGCTCAACAAGATTCTGAAGTTGAAACTAAGTCAAAATCTAAAAAAAATTTAGAAGAATATTGTTGCACCCCAAAATTTGCCTAACCTTTTTCTTACTTGGTTTATGTTTCATTGCATTAGCATACCATTGGTCTAGCATTTGCATAGCATAGCATTATTCATTTAGCAGGGGATCAAGTATGGTTTATATCAAGAGGAGACTATCTAGAGGTCGTATTCAAGCTTGAGAGGTCACCAAGGTCATCAGAGAATGGGTTGTGTTCTTGAGAAGTTTGGATGCTGGTATATGGTTCATCTCCTAACTTGGGGGCCAATTGAAGATGATCAGTGGTTTGTGAAGCCTTGATCATGGATAGGGTATATGGATAAAGCTCATGGAGTTCCTTGAGGGTCATGGTGGAGCTCAGTCAAGTCATTATGCTAAGTGTGAAGAGCCACAGTTGAAGGTGTTGCAATTAGGGTTTTTGTCTGAGTAACCCTAAGTAAATTGTGCAATTGAAGAGGATTAAGACTCAAGTCTAAGTCTTTGAGATCATGGAAAGTTGTGTTGAGACACATGGGGTGATATTCCAAGATCCATCCAAGAAGAATTCTAAGTGTGAGGAGTTGCTAAACTAGGGTTCTCATGGTAAAATCCCCTATTTGGTGCCTAGATTCAAGACCACTTTTCTCAAGATTCAAGTTTCTCCTCAACTTTTGGCCAACATGGAACTAGTAGAGCATGTTCTTAGCTTTAATTTAAGTACTAGAAGTCCTTGATTGGATTTATAGAACTCAAGTTATGATCCAGACAAGTTACAGGTCATCAGATGAATGTGAAATTTGTCTGCAAAAGTCAACCAACTTCCAAGGAACATTTGACCTAGAATGATGTTCCTCCTCAACTTTTGGCCAACATGAAAGTTGTAGGTCCTGGTCTTAGATTTCCAAATTGTACTAGAAGTCTTCCATCTGATTTGTAGAACTCAAGTTATGAGGTTTACAAGTCAGGGGCATTTTGGGAAAGTAAGATTATAGGTCATTTTGGATCATGGGTCATTTTCACTATCTTGTGAGCCTCAAATGAAGTTTTGTCCAACACAAAACTTGCTCAAAATGGGATTTTTAGGTTAACCATCTATCCATGAGGCATTGATTTGGCTTAGGGCAAGACTTGGTTTGAAGAGATTTGGAAAGAGGGCTTTTTAAAGGATTTAAAGGTGAAAATTTCAAAACAATTCACAAGTGAGCAAGAAATGACAAATAGGTGCTTATTTTGACCAGAAACATCATTTGGAACACTTTAGCATTACTAGAAAATCCATTTGAGGCATAATTCATGGTGTTTTACTTTTTTACTTCATGAGGAAGTTACACCTCAAATCTTGGCCATAGGATACAAACAAGGCTTCAATCTGGTTTTTTCATTCTCCACAGTCCACAAGTAAGGCATGAGAAGCTTCTTGGAGAAGGAATCACCCCAAAACCGTGTATGTCATTGTTTAACTTTCAAGCAAAAGTTGAAATTTGGATATCTCAGATTGGGCCTCCAATGGGCCTCCAAATCATCCAAATCAATTCTATTTAAGTTCAGAAAGAAATTCAGATCAAGTTTGGTTGTTAATTTGAGTTAGAACTAGAGATTGCAGTGAGAATTTTCAAGCTTCAACTGAAAATCGTGTTTCCATTTCTAGAGCATTTCAGAGCAAATCAAGGTTTCTAATAGCTTCATCCTTCATCAAGGAACGGATCTGCACAAGATTGAAGCAAGAACCACAGTGTAACTGCTCCAATTTCAAGCTACAACTCAGGTTGGTAACTTTCACGATTTCTCTAGTTTTAGAAGGATTTAGCATGAATTGAAATGAGGTTAAGCATTAGGAAGATGACTAGATCGTTTTAGGATAGGTTTTGTGAAGTTTGATGACAATTCAAGGTGTGACACCATTTCTGTTGAGACTTGTAATTGCCTGATCCTTGAGTGTTAGCACGGGTTAGATAGCTTAGAGTGATCCTTGAAAAGTGAGGAAAAGATCTTTGGCTTTAATTTGAGGTTTGGTGATGATCAAGATCTTGGTGATTTTTCTGGTATCTATCGTGGTTTAAAATCCAGTGAGAATTAGGAGAAAATAATGATGGATTTGGACTTAGCATGAAAAATGGAGAAGATCCATATAAGGTTTGGCTTGTTTTCCTGACCTGTGAGTGATGCCTCACCGGAGAAGACGGTGGCGTAGCCGCCGGACCACCGCCCTGAGTTTTTCCCTCCGTCTGAAGTTTGAAAGGTAGACGGTGACTGCAAGCCCTTGGATCAGTTGAATTTGGTGACTTAGTCTCCCAATCGTGTGCACGAGATTTGTTCTCAGATTGGACTTTGACTCCCCCAAAACGCACCGTTTAACTAACGCGCTGGCACGCCCTAGATCTTTGGATTGGCTGACTTAGTCATAGATCCAACGCCCCTGATTATTTCTCAGCATTTTAATTCTTTTATTTCTTATTTGGATTTATTTTAATTGCTTTTATCATTTTAATTCATATTAAATTCATTTTTGATCAGAAAAATATAATAAAAATATGTGGATTCTCCTCATTTTATTTCTGATTTTTTGGCATGCTTGGATGTTATTTTTGTGCAATTTTCCATTTATTTGGTATTTTCCATTTTTGTTATTTCTCTAATTTTGGCATAATTCCTCATGTTTTTGCTGATTTTTGTATGATAAATTGGTATAGAATTTAGAATTGAGATTTGGCTGGATGTTAGTATAGATGTGCATGATACCCTAGGATTTATTTCATAATTTTTAGCAAACAATAGGACTATTTTTGAATTAGGTTCCCATGACCTTCCATTTTAGGGTTCCCCTTTGATAACTTTAGGTTTAGAAACTCTTAGGTGACTTTCCCTTTAGATTCAATCCCTGGATTTTATACCATAGGTCCCTAACCCTCTTAGGATCCCTTAGAAAATTCCCTAGAATTTTAGGACTTGATTTCATATTTTTCTTAGAATTAACATTTGGACTAGTGTTATGATGCTTCTAACATGACCTTTCCTTTAGAATGACCTAAATGGTGACCTATAGCATGAAATAAATTTCCTATTGGTGCACCCCAAAATTTGACCAACTTTTCTTTACCTAGCTTATGTTTCATTTCATTCACATTAGCATTATCATTTGCATTTCATTGACATGTATGCAGGAGATCAAGAGGTATGAGTACTAATCAAGATCTACACAAGAGTTTGAAGCTAGCTAAGAAGGTTATTCAGATGTTCAGGGGTTGATATCCTTGTCAGAGAAGTTAAAAGATCCTCAGAAAAACTGGTTGAAACCAAGAGGGTGTGCCCCCTAACTTGAGAGTTGTGGGGAGCCATCAGATGATTCTGAGATCATGAAGTTAGACTTGAGGTCTTGATAGAGCTCATGAGAAGTGTTGAAGATCACTTTGAGGCCTAGACAGGTCATTGTGCAAGATTGAGAAGGCTCAGCCATGAGTGGTGCAACTAGGGTTTGACTGGGTCAACCCTAGGTCAACTGATGATTTGGACAAGGTTGAGACCTAATTCAAGAGCCATGTGATCATGGGTTGACACATTGAGATGTTATAAGGATGATTCCAAGGTTAACTCATCATGATTGAAGAGTTTGAGAAGTTTCAAGCTAGGGTTTCTAAGGCTTGACAGTGTAAAATCCCCTAGTTTGACCCCTATCTTCAAGGCAGTTTAGCTCAAGATGTGATTGTCATCTCATCTTGCCCCCAACATGAATGTTGTAGAGCATGATCTTAGCTTTAATTTGAGTGCTAGAAGTCCTTGATAGGATTTGTATAACTCAAGTTATGACTTTGACAAGTTACAGGTCATCTGAGGTATGTGAATTTGGGGGCTTGAAAGTTGTCCAACTTGCATGAAACGTTTGCCCAAGAAGGATGCTTCCTATGAACTTTTGGTCAACATGAATGTTGCTCCTTATCCTCTTAGATTTCTAGAGAGTACTAGAATTCCTTGATAGGATTTGTAGAACTCAAGTTATGGCTTTGACAAGTCAAGGGTATTTTGGGCATTTGGAGATTATAGGTCATTTCAACCATAAGGCCATAACTCCCATTTCCAAGTTTCAAATGGGAAAATGTTCAACATCAAACTTGTTCAAAATGATTTTTTAAGGCTAGTAAAGAGGTCATGAGATGTTGGAAATGCTTTTAGCTCAAAGTTGCAAAAATGACCTAAAATGAGGGTATAAGTTAAATGAACCAAAGTTGGAAATTGATACTTTTGATCTACACATCCAAACCAAGGCATGTAATAGGTCATTTTGACTCTAAAAAGCATTTTAAGAACATTGGTTTAGCCACATTTTTGAATTGAGGTTTAATTTGTGGACTTGCTTTGAAAAGTAGTTACTTACATCATAAGTAACATGTGCAAAACTCAAATTCAAGGCATGAACAAGATCCCTTGCAAGCCAAACACTTCCAAAATGTCATGAGGGGAGAAATTGGAAGGAATTGAGATTGGTTTCAAGCTGTTTGCAGAGTTGTGCACACCATGGCATATAAGTGAACTTCTCATGTCATGAGAGATTGGATTTCTCATTGGAAGGATCTAGAGGGTTCTAGATCATCCACACATGTTCTATATATTGAGTAGAAGAGGTTCAGATGAAAGGTTGGTGATGATTGAAGGAGAGAGCGGAGATTGAGATTGAGATTTCATTGCTTGCAACTGAATTCGGTTACATCATTTCACTCACTCCCCATCCATTTTCTTGATTGCAATCTCTTCCATGGATGCTAGGGAATGATTCCAGATCATAATCAAAGGGAATTCGTGGCTGATTGGTGTTCTTGAGCTCAGATTTCTCCACGTGCAACTCAGATTCGATTCCAAGAGTTGAAGCCATTTCAATCAATTCTATTGCATACAGAAGCTTGGAAGTGATTCACTGAAGGAGTCTGGAGCATTTGAGGGCTTGATTTGAGGTCTTGCTACTTCTGTGCATGCGAAATTTTCAGGTTGGTAACCTTTGATCTCTGGCTTGTTTTAGGTAGAATCAATACGAATTAGGATGTTAGATGCATTGTAGAATGGTGTAGGAAGGTTTTCAGATAGTTAATTTAAGAATTAGTGACCAATTAGGGATGTTGCCATTTTCGGTTGAGAATTGGTTATTGCGAATCTTGAGGCTTCAGAGAGAATAAAGGGCATGAATGAATTCGTGAGGAAATTTGGGACAAGTTTCATGTATAGACCACTTGCAATGGAGGATCCTAGAGAGAGTTAGGGTTGGGGACGATGACCGGAGCACCACCGGTGGTGGCCGAAGCTGCACGCGAGGTTCAGAGATTCAAAAGGTTGAAGATGACTTTAGAGCCCTTGGATTTAGGTGGACCTTTGACTGGAGAAGTGATCCAATGGCCACGAATGGATTTCAATTTGTGAAGAGTCTGAGTTTTAATGAAACGCATCGTTTCATTTAGTTGCTGATTTTGGGCTTAGTGAATTGGTTGATACCTGCACCCCCCTGATCGCCCAATCCATGATATGAACTGGATTTTATTTCTATCTGCACCGTGCATTTATTATTTTACTTGGATTTTCTTTAATTTCTTCATTTTATTCATGGTTCATGATTAAATCATAAAAAATGGAAAAATGATCCAATTGACCCCATTCTTTTTGCCTTAGATTCATGATAGAATCTAGTATTTTTTAGATAAAAAATATTATTATTTCATGCATTTTCTGATTTTATGGGAATTTTTACATTTTAAGTGATATTAAAATAGTCATGTTTGATACTTGATTTTGTGTAATTTTGTGTGATCATGGGATGATGATTTTGATCTTGATTTTTTGTGAGTAGTTAGCATAGATATGCATTCTCCCCATAGATTTTTCTAACATTTTTTTGATGAACATAGGTGGTAGTTTAGGTTGAAATCTTTAGAAGCTCCATTTTTAGGGTTTATGGTTGATACCTTTGGATTTAGGACTTAATTTTAGGACTTAATAGATGATTTAGTCCCTGGTTTTTGTATGAGGCATTCTTAATTGAATTAGGATCCCTTAGGAATTTTTGTAGAAATTTATAAGATAGTTTATTATTTTTGATTGATTTTAGTTTAGGTGCTAGTTTTAGATGATTCTAAGGCACTAATTCAACTAGATTAACTTCTTTAGTTCCCTTAGATTAGGGTTTTGTTTCTCTTGTTCTTGGATGATGATGAAGGAAATTTGAAGATGCATTGGATTGCTTGAAGAGGCTTGGATTTGAGGATCTTCCCTTCTTTTGGTGTAGTTTTGTTTAGGTTAAGATTAGGGTTTTGCAGGCAGAGCTTCTAGATAGTTCTCTTCCTTCATAAGCATGGATGATGTTGATCACTTCCATTATTCCCTATGATGAAAGGTCCCTTTGTAAAGGCCTCATCCCTCCTTTGGTAGGATGTGTGGCTCTTTGCAAATTGGTAGAACCTTTGAGGGTCCCTCTCTCTGATGACAGGATGCTTAGTGGTGACCTTTGGTCTTCACTCTGCTACCAATCATCCAAACTTTTCTCTTGATAGATGAATCTTTCTCCCTTGTTAGAGGATGGAGTTCCTTGCTTGAAGAAGATTGAAGGATGGAGTTGATACTTCTGTGTGTTTGAAGACTACCTTGAGAAGCTGAAGCTTATAGGTGAAGAGGGACAAGTTGATACTGGTAAAGCAAAGAGAGCTGAAGCAAGAAGAACAAGTTGATACTTATGAAGAAGATCCAATGGAGATTGAGTGAAGAGTTGAGGCTTGAGGAATAAAGGATAAGTTGACACTTACATTGATACCTTGAGAGCCTGAAGGAATCAAGTTGATACTTGTAGTTAGGAGTGAAGCCTGAAGGTGGAATTGACTAAAGAGCTGAATCTTGGAGAAGAGAGAACAAGTTGATACTTATGTTTGATAGGTTGAAACCTTGGAGGAGCAAGTGGATACTTGTTAATAAGGATGATAGCCCTGGAGAGCTGGTGAAGATTGATGACTGGACTGCTGTCAAGTTGGTTTAGTTGTAGGAGTTGTTGATCTGTTTCTTTTCTTGTCTGTTTTCTTTTCTGTATTGATGTGCCTTGTTTGACTTGCTTGATGCATTAGAATAAGTCCATATCTAGACTGATTTAAGCTTGGAGCATGATTGCACTGGAAGTTGAGTTTCTCCCTCTGCTTGTATTTTTACTGTATGGCTTTGCTTGCGGGTATTCGGTAGAGCCCAGCTCCCTTGCCTATGTGGTTTGTGCTTGCTTGATAGCATTTTATTTTCTCCGTATGATTGCAGTTATTATATTTTGCTTGACAGCATGTTATTTCCTCTGTATGATTGCAGTTATTCATATCTGGCTTGAGGTTGAGATGAGCTTGTGGAGGCTGATGCCCCACACACATTTCCTCCCTCACTTGCATTGCATGCATTTTACAGTCGTTTACTGTTTACTGTTTAAGCTGATGCTTTATCTGTTCCTGTTTATCATTGACATGATCCCCTAGGAATCTCACTTCCTTTGATAAGGAAGTGATGATAGAACTTTAGGTTGAAACCTATGCATGATAACTTCTAGAAGTTCCCTATTTCAAACTTCAACCATAGGATGAATCCTTGGCATGACAACAGTAGGACTTGATAGTCTCCCTTTAGTTGAGCCTGTTCTCTTCTCATCTCAAAATAGCTTAAGATACAGTAATCATGAATGATTTCTTTCGTACGCTACGAGCCTTAAGCTACTTAGGAAACGGCTTTTGGAGAGTTCTTTTCAACAGTCGGGATGTTTAGTATGGTACCCTTTGGGTGGCATGCGACGCATTCACTCCTAGGTCACAAGTCTTTAGTGCGATTGAAATTGCAAACACAATAAAAAACAGTTCTTTCGTAAAAGACAGAAAACAAACTTCAAACCTTTTTGCCCCGTGGGCCCATAATTCAAAGGAAGCTTTTCTGAAGAAAAGAGTATCGTTAAACTTCAGCGCCACCGCAAACAGGCTTTGTCCCTAACTGCTGCAACTGCTGTTTAACCTTACTCGATAAAACAGATGAATCTGAATTCCCGTAATCCGTATTATCCCGAACTACGTAAGCTCTGATCTCTCAAGCCTGTTGAGAGTACGTAGGCACAATACTGATGTATTGGCGAGCCACCTTCCCCGTAACCCGTAGTTAGCCGAACTACGTTGACTCTGATTTCTCATTCTCTGATGAGAATACGTAGGCCTAAAGTGCGACGCTTTGCCGAGTCATTTTTCCTTTAAGCCAGCCTTGATAGGTAGATAGATAAAACCAACCCGTCCAGTAAACACAACAAGTGTGGATCCCGTCGAGTACGACGGACGTGAGGGGTGCTAACACCTTCCCCTTGCGTAACCGACTCCCGAACCCAGACAATGGTTGCGATGACCTTGCCTTATATCTATTCGTCAGGTTTTTCCGACCGTTTCCTTTCCCGTTCTAAGGGATAAACAACGAAAGGTGGCGACTCTTCTGTTTTGCCGGCACCTTATTTTCGCGGAAGCGACAGCTGGCGACTCTGCTGGGGACTTGATAGTTTCCTGGGATCCAACGTCCCTTATGCGAGTCAATTTGGGGATCCAACGTCCCCTGCGAGAGTCAATCCTAGCGCTTGTATGATTACTTGTTGGGTTGTGTTCATTTATTGCATTTTATTCCCCATATTTTATTTTCAGTATGATATGATTATCTGTGCTGTTGTGGGAGGGGCATTCTGATGAGTGAGAAGTCAGACCCAAGCTTGAGTGAACATAGCATTAGTTGTGGAAATTAGTGGGCGCGTGCTTGCTTGGCAGGCACTAGTGTCTCATGAAATCCATGCTCAGACGAGGTTCTCCCGGTTGACTTCTTTTTCAACCCTTTGGGTTGAGGGGGTTGTTAGTTTGGAGGATTGTCGACTCTGGGGACCGATCATTTGGGATTCAGCCGAGTGAGGCCGCTTCATGAGCTAGTGATGCCACACCTTCTGGGTATCGTATCACCCCTCTTGAATGTCTGTGACGCTGATGACCGCATAGGATGCCGAACTTGTGTCAGTTTAGGTCCATACCTGTGAGCAGGGTTGGGTTTGTTGCAGGAAACCTTAACCTTCAGACTACCTGGTTTTCTTGATAGTGAATCAGTTTTGTTGGTACCAGAGGTTCTCATCATCAGATATATGATTGTTCTTGACAGAGCAGAGTTATGGTCCTGTATCAGAGGACCTTATCTTCAGAGATGTGTATTTGTTCTTGACTGAGCAGGTTTTTGGTTGGGATCACAGGATCTCATTAGCAGATGTGTAGTTGTTCTTGACAGAGCAGGTTTATGATTGGGATCAGAGGATCTCATCAGCAGATGTATGGTTGTTCTTGACAGTGCAGAGTTATAGTCCTATACCAGAGGTCCTTATTATCAGATAGTTGTTCTTGACAGAGCATAGTTTTGGTCCTGTATCAGAGGCCCTTATTATCAGATGTGTGTTCTTGACAGAGCAGATTTGTGGTCCGATACCAGGGTTTTCTTATTATCAGAGATAGTGGTTATTCTTGATAGAGCAGGATTACGGTTTTGTTGATATAGAATCTCCACACCACAGTCGTCTTGATCTCCTGCTGCATGATTGCATTTTACATTTCTTTGCATACCCATTTGCATTTCATTAACGTGTGTCTGTGTTGCAGGTACCGTTTCCCCCGATTCAGGATTTCTTGCCTTCTACTGTGCTATTATGGGTTCTCTGAGGAAGACCGTGGCTTACAAGCTCCCCGCTCCTGATGTTGTTCAGCTGGCTGGTTTGATTGCTTTAGCAGATGATTCTGTGAGAGATGAGTTCAGAAAGTCTTACGGCAAACTGCTCAATTTGGTTCGTAAACCTTCTGCGTTTGAGTTGAATGGGTTGCACGCTCTGCTGCAGTTCTACGATCCTCCCTTGAGATGCTTTACTTTCCAGGACTTTGTTCTTGCACCCACGCTAGAGGAGTATGTTAATTTGTTATGTGTGCCTATCAAGAGTCAGATGCCCTTTGTCCATATGGATGTTGAGCCTAATCTGGCTAGTCTAGCTCCGTCACTTCATCTGGATGCCTCCGAGTTGGTCTTGTCTAGTTGGAACAAGGTTCTCGGCTTCTCCTTGCAGTTATTAGTGGGAAAAGCTCAGCAGTGCGCCAAAGACAGATGTTGGGTCGTGTTCAACGCCATTCTCGCCCTGTGCATATATGGCATCATTCTGTTCCCCAATATGCCCGACTTTGTGGACTTCGACGCCTTCCACATCTTTGCATTAGGGAATCCAGTCCCTACCTTGATAGGAGATGTCTACCATTCCATCCACTACAAAAACGAGAACAGAAGGGGAAAGAATGTCTCGTGCTGTGTGCCCTTGCTCTATAGATGGCTTGATAGTCACCTACCCAAGAAGGGTCCCTTTGCTTCGTCTGCGGCCACAGCTAAGTGGTCTGAGCGTTTGATGAGTCTACCTGCAGAGGATATTGCCTGGTTTGATAGAGATAGGTTGGGTACCGAGATCATCTTCAGCTGCAGCGGGTTTCTGAACGTGCCTTTGATAGGCAGGAAGGGCTGTATAAACTATAATCCATCTCTGCTGGTCCGACAATTTGCTTATGCTTTGAGAGCTCCGCCGAAGGATGAAGAGGTGCAGGAATCTCTGTACCTCACTGGTCTTCTAGAGGGGGATATGTTATCCAAGCTTCAGCGCGCTTGGAATGGTGTCAGTAAGCGAGGAAAACCATTGCTGGGGAAAAGTAATAGTCAAGCCTACGCTCCATATGTGACTTGGATCAGAGCCAGAGCAGATGCTATAGGGATGTCGTTTCCTCATGCCAAGCCAGAAAGCCCTCCAGTGGTTGAAGAGCCTACCACCGTGCCTATTCAGCAGCATAATCAGGTGTTAGCTGAGAGAGATGAATTGAAAAGGGCAAATGAAGAATTGGAGAAAGAATTGGCTCAACTCAAAAGCGAGAGAAACGAAGCCATTCATTCCTTCAAAAGGCAGACCGAGCTGGTGAACCAGTTGGGGACAGATTTGACTAAGCAGATAGCTGAGCACGAGCGCATGGGTCGAGACTTCAAAGTTGTCAATGATGTACTGGCCACGAAGAAGCAGCACTTGGACGAAGCGTATCGGAGGATATCCAAGTTTAACCAGCATTGGAAGACCACCCTAGCCAACAGGAAAGAGCGGGAGGATAAGCTGATGCAACAGATCTCCAAGCTGAAAGCCCAGTTGAAGGCTAGTGAGAAGAGATTTAATGAAGAAACCGCTCGCAGATATGCCGTCGAAGGCCAGCTCAACAAAGCTCTCGCTAACCTGAAGGAGCGCAAACTAACGTTTGAATTCAAGAAGCGGAAGTTAGAAGATTGTTTCGGCGAAGGAGCATGGGAAGATTCGGTCGAAGGTCTTCAATACACCATTATGCAGAGGGAGTTACTCGTCGAAGGGTTACTCACTCGGCCTGGTCATCCAGAAACGAAGGGGTTGTTAGAAGAGTTTTGCGCTCGTGGTCGTGCTTGACTATTTGTATTCTTTTTGTTTGATCATTGTTGTATGCTGACCATCACCAGGCTTGTTGGTTGAGGTCATGCTATTGATTCATCTTGTACTCACTAATGTTGTGTACCGCCTTGATGGGCTTTCTTCATATATATGAGATGTTATTTCCATGACTGGACTCGGACTTCTTATTATCAGCACTGGCACTCAGGCACTAGGATCGGGGGAAATCTCCCTAACGCACAGACACACGTTTGCATTTGCATGAAGCATTTGCATGACGAGCACTTTGTCGTTTTTTCCTAACCCTTTTGTGTTTTCAGGTTGTTTCAGGTTGTTCCAGGATTGATCAGAGACTAATCCACTGCTTTCTGACCAAAGCAAATCAAACCAGAATCATGGAGCAAGTGCAAACTGATGTTCAAGAACTCCGCGAAAGAATGGACCGCTTCATGGAGCTCATGCAAGCGGTCGCCAACGGCCAGGATCAGCTCAGAACCTTGGTTCAGCCTCTGATTTCAAGGGTCGATAGCAATGGCGTACTCCATGGTGGGACCATGCCTACCCCTCCACCAGTTGAAACTCCTCAGAATGGGGTCCACGTGATCGGGGGGAATGGCAGTGCCAACGGCAATGTGATAGCTAACATGGGACTCAACGGTAATACGACGGGCGTCGGTAATGGAAATTTTGAAGCTAACGTCAATGTTGGGCTGGGCAACGGCACTGCGGGTGTTGGAAATATGTTCGGGCCTCAGCCGTGGTTAGAAGACCGTCAAGACAATGTGTTCTCTCAGAGTGGTGCTGAAGGGGAGCTGACTGCTGAAGCACGACTAAGGTTCAAGGCACTCGAGGACAAGATGAGGAGTATCGAGAACCAGAACACTTTGGGTGTTGATATGTCCAAGTTGGGACTGATTGCTGATTTCAAGGTGCCTCCCAAGTTCAAGGTACCTGACTTTGAAAAGTACAAGGGCACCACTTGCCCTCGCGTCCACCTTAGATCATATTACTGGAAAATGTCAGCTCATTCTGAGGACGAGAAGTTGCTGATGCACTTCTTTCAGGACAGCCTGTCCGGGCCCTCCCTCGAATGGTACATGAGTCTGGAACCTACAAGTGTGCGTACGTGGAAGGACCTTGCTGAAGCATTTGTGCACCACTACCAATATAACAGTGACTTGGCTCCGAACCGAGTCCAACTGCAGAATCTGTCACAAAGGAACAACGAAGGGTTCAAGGAATACGCCCAGCGGTGGCGTGAATTGGCAGCCAGGGTTCAGCCGCCGATGGTTGAACGCGAGCTTGTGCAAATGTTCGTAGCCACCCTCCCAGGGGTTTATTACGAGAAATTGGTCAGCGGTATGTCTGGAACCTTCTCAGATCTCATTATCACAGGTGAGCACATTGAAAATGGGATCAAACTGGGGAAAATTCAAGGTGATTCATCCTCATCTGGAGGAGGCAAGAAACCTTATAGTGGCAAAAGGCGGGAAGGAGAAACGAGCGCCGTGACCAACGCTCGAAGGAAGGGTAAAGGCCCTCACCAACAGGTGGCCAGCATAACTATCCCGGCAATCCAACAGCCACAGCAGCAGCAGCAGCAACCGAGTCAACAGGGGTACAGAAAGTATCAGAACCGGGCACCTCTGTCGAGTTGTCACCTTGAGACACCGCCCATGTCGTACGCTCAACTATTGCAGACTCTGCTCCAGCTACAGTTGATCCAGAAGAGAACTCTGGCTCCCTTGACAGGGGCACCTCCGCCAGGTTATGACGCGAATGCAACTTGTGAATTTCACTCAGGGGCACCAGGCCACACAATAGAGAATTGCAAAGCCTTCAAGCATAAGGTGCAGGACATGGTGGACGCTAAGATCATCAACTTCTCCGATAATGTGCCAAACGTCACGAAGAATCCTATGCCGAACCATAGGGGAGGTGGAGTAAACGCCATTATTGAAGACGAGAGTTTGGATTTGTTGACTGACGTCAGAGATCTGAAGACGCCGCTTAGCTTCGTTAAGGCTAAGCTGATGAAAAGAGGTTTCTTTCCAGGTCGCGGAGAGCTGTGTATGGGTTGTGCGACAAGTCCTGATGGATGTGAACAGTTGATAGAGGGGATTCAAAGTCTGATGACCGAAGGAATCCTGCAGTTTAGCCGAAGGGCCGAAAGCGGATCAGGTGAGGTAATGCTGAAGCAAGATGATGAGGTTGCCACCATCACCATCCCTCGTCAGACGATAACTATTTCTGCACCCAGGCCGCCCACGATTACCATCACCAAAGCTGGGTCGATACCCTTCGAAAGCACCAATGTTGTCCTATGGCATTATGGGGCAGACGTCTACTGCAACGGACAAAAGTTGGAATTGGAATCCTCAGGGTCACGTGTGGATAACCTAGTGGGCATTAGCGGGATCACTCGCAGCGGAAGAGTGTTTGCTCCACCTGAGATCGTGGCAGACAAAGCGGACAAAGTCGATGTAACTGATAAAGGGAAGAGTAAAGTCGTCGAAGAGATCCCGCGTGGGGTAGAAAAAGACTTACTTGTTAAAGACGCCGAAGAATTTATGAGGTTGATTAAAAAGAGTGACTACAAGATCGTTGATCATCTCCATCAAACACCCTCGAAGATTTCCATCCTGAACCTGTTGCTGTGTTCTGAGGCACACCGCAACGCACTGCTTAAGGTGCTGAATGCCTCGTACGTGCCGCAGGAAATATCGGTAAACCAATTGGAGGAGGTCGTAGCCCACGTGAATGCTGGAAATGGGTTAGGGTTCACTGACCTAGAGCTGACGCCGAAGGGAAGGAACCACAACAGCGCCCTGCACATCTCGATAGAGTGTAGGGGAACAATTATGTCGCACATGTTGGTAGACACAGGGTCATCGCTCAACGTTCTTCCGAAGAAGGCATTAATGAAGTTAGATACTCGCGGAGTGATTTGCACACCCAGTGATCTGGTTGTGAAAGCGTTCGATGGAACCAAACGCCATGTTTTTGGGGAGGTGACGTTGCCAATCCAAGTCGGGCCGGAAACATTCGACGCGGTCTTTTACATTATGGACATCATGCCTGCCTACAACTGTCTCTTGGGCCGGCCATGGATCCATTCCGCAGGTGCCGTGACCTCCACGTTGCACCAGAAACTCAAGTATGCTGTCGGAGGTAGCATCGTGACCATATGTGGCGAGGAAGACATAATGGTGAGCCATTTGTCGTCCTTCAAGTATGTTGATATGGATGGGGAAATCCACGAAACCCTATGCCAAGCGTTCGAAGCTGTTAAAGTCAAGGACGTAGCTCCTGTAGTCACTAAAAAACCGGAGACGACTCTCTCCTCCTTCAAGGCAGCCCGGGTCGTTGTCCAAGCCGGATCTACCCCAGGCTGGGGGCGAATTTTGGAGATACCTAACAAGCAAGACAAGTTTGGGTTGGGATATTCTCCTGGAGCTGAAGCCTCCTCTTCCAGCAGTGCATCGCGAGGTAAAGGGACGATCCAGTTTACCAGTGGCGGGGTGATATTTGAAAGCGTCAACGCGGTGTCTGAAGACAGCGGAGATAGCGACTGTGACTTAGACTCTTGGATCCAGCCAAGCAAGCCAGGCGAGAGCCTCAACAACTGGTCCGTCAAGGATATCATCCAGATGACAAGCAAAGAGTAATGATTTACTTTTTCCAATCATTGTACAACCCTATGTCCTACCCGGGGCATAGTGATTTTATTGTCAGGGCCTCGTTTGATTATGTACTTGCATTTTATCAATAAATTAAAAGGCGTTTTGCTTCGTATTCAAATATTGTGATCTCTGTTATTCCTGTTTTATATTTGTTTTGAAAAACAATAAAATGGCAATGGGGTTTGTGTTGACCTGCATATCCTTGTTTTAAGCTTAACCCTTGTTATTGCAGGATCCACATAGCAGATGACATCGACTCTGGACCTTCTACGACTCACTTCGACTTCGATTGCCCGATCTATCAAGCCGAAGAAGAGATTGATGAAGACGAAGACCTTCCCGAAGAGTTGGCCCGCTTGTTGAAACAAGAAGAGAAAGTTATTCTGCCTCACGAGGAGGAAATTGAGATTGTGAATCTGGGTTCTGAAGAACTAGTCAGGAACGTCAGGATAGGGGCTGCATTGCAGAGCGATGTCAATTAGAGATTGGTCGAGATGCTGAGAGAGTATAGTGACGTCTTTTCTTGGTCATACGAAGATATGCCCGGACTTGATACTGACATCGTGGTCCACCACTTGCCGCTGCGAGAAGATTGTCCTCCCGTTAAGCAGAAGCTTAGGAGGACACGACCAAATATGGCCGTTAAGATCAAAGAAGAAGTGCAAAAGCAGCTTGATGCTGGCTTCTTAGCGGTCACCACTTACCCTTCGTGGGTTGCCAACATAGTGCCTGTACCGAAGAAGGACGGTAAGGTACGAATGTGCGTCGATTATCGGGATTTGAATAGGGCGATCCCTAAAGATGATTTCCCGCTTCCCCATATCGATGTGTTGGTCGACAATACAGCTCAGTTCTCCGTGTTTTCGTTCATGGATGGCTTCTCCGGCTATAATCAGATCAAGATGGCGCCGGAGGACATGGAGAAAACTACGTTTATTACACCTTGGGGAACATTCTGCTACAAGGTAATGCCTTTCGGTCTGAAGAACGCAGGGGCCACTTACCAACGAACAATGGTTACTTTGTTTCATGACATGATTCATCATGAGATTGAAGTCTATGTTGATGACATGATTACGAAGTCCCAAACGGAGGAGGGACATCTGGTCAATTTGCTGAAGCTTTTTGAGAGGCTTAGGAAGTTCAGGTTGAGGCTGAATCCTAACAAGTGTACTTTCGGAGTACGGTCTGGAAAGTTACTGGGGTTTATCGTGAGTGAAAGAGGAATCGAGGTTGATCCTACGAAGATTAAAGCAATACAAGATATGCCAGCGCCAAAAACCGAAAAAGAAGTTCATGGTTTCCTGGGCAGAATAAACTACATTGCAAGGTTTATCTCTCAGCTCACGGCCACATGTGAATCGATGTTCAAACTGTTAAAGAAAGATCAGGCGATTATCTGGAACGAGGATTGCCAGAAGGCATTCGATAAGATAAAACAGTATCTGCAGGAACCTCCGATCTTAATACCCCCAGTGGTCGGACGACCCTTAATCATGTACTTGACAGTTCTTGAGAATAGTATGGGGTGTGTTCTCGGTCAGCACGACGAGACGGGCAGAAAGGAGCATGCTGTTTACTATTTGAGTAAGAAGTTCACAGAATGTGAATCTCGTTACTCGATGCTGGAGAAGACGTGTTGCGCATTAGCCTGGGCTGCCAAACGTTTACGATAGTACATGCTCAATCACACCACCATGCTAATTTCGAAGATGGATCCGATCAAGTACGTCTTGGAGAAGCAAGCGCTTTCGGGCAGGATTTCCAGATGGCAAATGGTGTTGACGGAATATGACATTCAGTACGTTTCCCAAAAGACTATCAAGGGAAGCGTATTGTCTGAATACCTTGCTGAACAGCCAATCGAAGATTATCAGCCGATGAAATTTGAATTCCCTGATGAGGATATCATGTTTCTTAAAGCGAAAGATTGCGATGAACCGTTGCCCGACGAGGGGCCGGATAGGAAATCCCAGTGGAAATTGATATTTGACGGGGCGGTTAATTCTTACGGAAGTGGCATTGGGGCGATCATCACGACTCCCCATGGATCCCACATCCCGTTTACTGCGAGACTGACGTTTCCAGTCACCAATAACGAAGCGGAGTACGAAGCATGCATCATGGGTCTAGAAGAGACAATTGATTTGAGAATCAAGAACCTAGATGTATATGGTGACTCGGCACTTGTGATTAACCAGATTAAAGGGGAGTGGGAGACTCGTCAATCGAATTTGGTGCCGTACATGAACTATGCCAGAAGGCTTCTTCCGTTCTTTGATCGAGTGGAACTCCATCATGTGCCCAGAGCTGAAAATCAGATGGCTGATGCCTTAGCCACGTTGGCTTCGATGTATAAAGTCAATTTTTGGAATGAAGCTCCAAGAATTGTCCTTTCTCGTCTTGATAGACCTGCATTCGTCTTTGCGATCGAGGAAGCCTCCGACGGCAAGCCATGGTTCCATGATATCCAGACTTTTCTTATAACTAAGGAGTATCCTGCGGGAGCGTCAACCCAGGATAAGAAGACTCTGAGGAGGCTGTCTGGAAATTTTTACCTCAATCCTGATGGAGTTTTGTATAAAAGAAACCATGATCTCGTGCTACTCAGATGTGTAGATGAGAAAGAAGCGAGTATGCTCATGGAAGAAGTCCATGAAGGCACATTTGGTACGCACGTCGGCGGACATGCTATGACGAGAAAGATCCTGAGAGCAGGATACTACTGGCTGACGATGGAGTCAGATTGCTTTAAATTCGCGAAGAAATGTCATAAATGCCAGATTTATGCGGATAAAGTTCATGTGCCGCTGTACCTGTTAAATGTCATGTCCTCCCCGTGGCCGTTCTCCATGTGGGGCATCGACATGATAGGCAAGATCGAGCCCACTTCATCTAATGGTCATCGCTTCATTTTAGTAGCTATCGACTACTTCACCAAGTGGGTGGAGGCAGCCTCATATGCTAATGTGACCAAGCAGGTGGTGGCTAAACTCATAAAGAGGGACATCATCTGTCGTTACGGAATTCCCGAGCGGATCATTACTGATAATGGTTCGAATCTGAATAACAAGATGATGGAGGAGCTGTGCCAGAGTTTCAAGATTGAACACCACAACTCATCTCCTTACCGGCCGAAGATGAATGGCGCAGTTGAAGCGGCCAATAAGAACATTAAGAAGATTGTACAGAAGATGGTTGTGACCTATAAGGATTGGCACGAGATGTTGCCATTTGCATTGCACGTTTATCGTACAACAGTACGTACATCAACCGGGGCAACTCCCTTCTCACTGGTGTACGGTATGGAAGTTGTCCTACCGTTAGAAGTTGAGATTCCTTCTTTACGAGTTTTGGTTGGCGTGAAACTTGATGAGGCATAATGGATTAAGAACCGACTAAACCAACTCAGCCTGATGGACGAGAAGAGGTTGGCGTCGATTGCGTATGGTCGTCTATACCAGAGCCGAATGAAGAAAGCTTATGATAAGAAGGTGTGTCCTAGAAGCTTTCAGACGAGTGATCTCGTCCTGAAGAAGATTCTTCCTCCACACTCCGATCACCGGGGCAAGTGGACTCCTAATTACGAAGGACCGTACATCGTCAGCAAGGTCTTCTCGGGAGGAGCCTT